>LR989878.1:4800000-6000000 GCA_905146925.1 Autographa gamma | reverse complement strand
AGACATAATTAGCAAGTCCCGAAAACCTAAACAATACTTATAAATATATATCTAATTAACTTTTATAAAAGCTTCATAATTATTAAACCTATGTTCAATATGTTCAATTCTCGTTTCTCGCGGGGGCGAAAAGTGGCCCACGGAGAGCCGCTTCGCTACGTTGAATGTAAGAGGAGGAATGCAAGGTAAGGTGTATGAAGTATGTCAGATGATGGAAGTTGAGACAAAAATTAAGAAAGGTATGCTGAGGAGGTTTGGCTATGTCGAGAGAAAGAATGAAGAACGATTGACGAATAAAGTGTATAAGGCGAGTGTGAATGAAAACATGCCAGGTCAAGAGTACCATAAACCGAACAGCATGTATGAAGGGAATAATGAAAGTGGACAAAGCGAAACAGGTGTGTAAGGATCGTAGCTAGTGGAAAGAAGTGGTCTCTGCCTACCCCTATAAGGGAAAAAGGCGTGATTATATGTATGTATGTATGTATGTATGTTCAATATTGTCGCGCCATAAATATAACTTTCTACCATACATTAATATTAAAATCAATTGTTATAAACTTTCTAACGAATACTTCGAACTCTGAATCATGTAGTAAGAGTAATTAGTTAGTTACTTATCATTACTTTACTAAACTCATTAACAAAATACATGGAGATAACATACTCCAAATATATTAACACAACTCACTCACGGTTATCTGATCCCAAACTAGGCAGAGCCCGGTAACCAGACAACTGATAAACATACAAGACCTAACTATATATTTTTTCTTACAGAACAAATACATATCATCATCACGCCTGTATCCCCGAAGGGTTAGGCATGTACCAATGTACACCCACAGTTCGACGATATGTTAAGGTCCCATGTAATAGGGGGCGAGCCTATTGCCACTAACCGGGCACAAATCCAAACTCCGACCTGCTACTGAGAATTTCATAGAAAAACCCAATAACACCTTGGTCGACTTGGGAATCTAACCCAAGACCTCTAGCGTAGCAGTCGCGCTTAGCACCACTAGGCCAACAAGGCAGTCCAGAACAAATAAATGAAATAAAAATTAAATAAATGTGGACAACATCACATACATTGCTCTGAACCCAAAGTAGCTATTCAGCACTTGTGTTATGGAATTCAGAAACAACGAAGGTACCACAAACACCCAGACCCGAGACACTGTAGAAAAGTGACTTTCTACATGGACCCGTCCGGGGATCGAACCCGGGACATCAGAGCTAGCGATACCTTGTAAACCGGTGCTTACGCCACTGGACCACGGAGGTCGTCACAAATGATCGTGCTCATCTCACGAGGATATGTCCTGGGTAGGAATTGACCACAACTTCCGGTATAGCAGTCAGGGTCACTAACCACTTAATCCACTTTACAGTCGAAAGTACTGAGGTAACAAACATAAAAAAAAATTACAGTCAATTTGACCACCTTTTTCTTTTTGAAGTGGGTTAAAAATGACTCATACCAGCATTTTTTTTTGTCCTAAAAAGGGAATTTGATTCGTGAGTTTAATTTGTTAGTAAGTGTTTAAATTCTTATTTGAGAAAGTATTTATTCAAAATGAGGTACTGTAAGATAGGTAAAACTAGGTACTGATAAGTGAGTAGTTTAATTATTTCAGCAATAAACATTTATCTTTATTTGTGGCTAAATAAAAGCGAAAAACAACTACTACCCATTAATTTATTTTAAGACACATTTGAACCAACAAATTCGCACATAACACATTATTTAGTTACTAATGATAACATTAATTGACAGCTTAATAATGTTAATTTAGAATAATTATAATTAACCAGATTTGAAGGTCTCGATATGCAAATGAATTAACTTTTAATTGTCAAAAAACTAATGATTTTACATCCGCCTTGTTACTAGGCACGATTTATGTACAAAAACTATATTTTAAATAACATTTTTAAGAAAATACTGTGACCATATTAAAACCTCTAAACACCTCTATAATTATTAGGTAGATATCTTAATAAATTATTTATAGAGACATATAATCTATCGAAAAAAAAACCTTATCAAAAATGGTATACCAGTTTGCGAGTTACGATGCCAAAAACATGTAAACAGATACACAAGTCAAATTAAAAACGACGTGGGATAATAAAGTATCTTATGTGAAAATAAAGATAATTATCCCACAGACCCAAAGTAAGTAGCTAAAGCACTTGTGTTATGGAATCAGAGACAACGATACCACAAACACACAGACCCGGAAAATGTAGAAAACTGGTTTCCCATTCAGAATATATAACTTAAAAGTGGCAAAGAATTTGCTAAAATAAATGACTAGCACCTATTTCATTATTTGTCCTACAAGCAAATAATATCATCCAAAACTATGTCTAATATAACACAGTTTTATTTCCCCATACAAGTCAAGACCAACTGACATGTGTCAGGAACGCATTCTCTCAGGCCGGATTACAAACTCATCTAGGTTAGCAGGTAACCAGAGCAAAATGATAATTAAACCATAATCAGTATAATTATAAACCAATTATAAATTAAACTTAAGACGGGCCTGTTGGTCTAGTGGTTAGTGACCCTGACTGCTATACCGGAGGTCGTGGTCATTCCCACCCAGGACACATGTTTGTGTGATGAGCACGAGCATTTGTTCTGTGATTCTAATTTATCTATAATGTGTATGTATTTAGAAATATATAAGTATGTTTATCAGTTGTCTGGTTACCATAACACAAGCTCTGCTTAGCTTGGGATCAGATGACCGTGTGTGAGTTGTCCCAGGATATTTATATTGAATAGCATTAAAAACGAATAGTTTTTATTTGACCTTTGTAAGGTAATATGATGGCCGTCTTGAAACGAGTTATTTTACCTTGATAATAATTAATTAATAGCTAATCAATGGTCGTTTATTTAATACTACTTATATCCTGCGGTTTTACACTTATAAATCGGATTTTAAATCCCGTAGTCTACTATTCTTAGGTAATTAAGATTTTGCATATTTTGTGCAGTAGTCGTACTACTAGGGTTTGTCAAAACAGAATTTGTAACACCTTTTCTTATTATTAATATAAGGTTATTAGGTATAAGATAAAGAAAACATAAAGTAAATATTTTTATATATTTAAAGAAATAGAAACTGCATTTACACCACGAAAAAAAACCAGTATTTGATTTTTAACTAATCAAGGATAACATTGTAATGCCAAAAATATTGTTTATAATTAAGTTAGAAAGTCTAATAAACCTTTGGTTTACCAAACGATAATTATGATTTTTGTAATCTTCAAAGAGTCCCATATTTTAACTATAAGTCTCATTATTTAATTTACGTATATTTCTTGAGTTTCCTCTAAATTTCTTTTTTTAATATAGGATGTATAATATAACATAAAAACGCCACACTCAATAACATAATAATATCAATTGGTTACAGGTGCGTACGCGCAGATTCACGACGCTCATTTGATGACGAGCGTCAGTTGATTCGCGGACACCGCGCGAGACGCACGTGTGGACAATCAATGGATATAGTGCAGTGAGTGAAGCATGAGTGAGTGTTGAGTGGTGCAAAAAATATATAGAAAAATTTCAATTTTATTTTTTCGAAGTTTTTTTGTTTTAATTCAAAATGCAAGGCCGTGATAAATTGTGTGCGAAGCTAACGAGTGCCTTTCTAAGGAAGTGGTGTAAGTATATTTTATTTATTTTTATAGTGTTTAAGATATTTTGGTTATAGATTTGTGTAGCCCAGTGCTGGAGGTAGTGGGTATAGGATTTTATGTGTCTTTCCGTTTCAGAGCTAATTTTATTCAAGTTTTAGCAATTATAAACATTATTTATTATGAATGAAATACAACATCTGATAATATTTTTAAGATTACACAAGAACTTTTTAAATAACTGGTAATTAATTATATTAATGTCGAATATATAGTTATTATTGAGATATGTAAAGTATATAACAACAAGCTTTATATATTTTTCCTTTGCCTTGAGCCTAAGATGATTTATGAGTGGTCTACTTAGGTATAGCGAATTTCAAAAGTTATTTTCTTTAAACAATAGGTTGCGATATTAAGATGTACATCTACAATAAACGAAAACATAAATATTACATTCTTTTCAATTATATCAATGGTACTATAATTTATCCTTTATAAGAAACTGCTTTGAAAAACATCTTTAGGTTCAAAATCACATCAGATCTATTGAATTTGTAAGTTCAAATTTTCGGTTTGGCTATAATTTATCCTTATAAATAACAATTTCGATAGATGCCTTTAAAGTACATAATATTTATATAGGTTTGATTCCCAGTCGTAGCAAGCAAATTTACAAAAATCTTTGAGTGCCTTTTGATTCTTTGCAGCAATAAAACATTTTGTTTTTAGTTTTCAGTATTAAAGGTCTACTACCCTTAGTATTTTCCCATTGAAATTTCACTGTATTTGAATGCAATTTTGCAATGAGGAGGAAAAATACACTCTTCAGAAATACTTATAATAATATGTAAAACTAAGCTTATAATAAATAAATATTCCGTTATCTAAAATTAAACTTTTAGCTATGCAGAAGTATGTGTCAAAATATTATATTACATAACTTTGAACCGCGACTCCGCTTGCCTTGACATTTCTAACATACTCAAGACACGATAAACTAGCTATATGTCAGTGGAAGAATTTTCGAAATCGGTCGAGTCGTTTCGCGGAATTCTTCATCTAAACACACATAATCTGCAATTTTAAATGAAATTAAATTGTCTGTTTGTAATTTCAAATTATCAAGTTTTCACTAAATGCATACAAAAGTATATATGCCACTAACATCAAAAAATAGTTTTTTGTCTGCCTGTTTTCTGCCGACTAATCTTATAAACAACTTCACTTATTTTGACCGAACTTTCACACGCAGATAGATAGCTTATGTTATAAACAGTAACTTAGTACTCTTTAGTTTTTTACAATTAATACTCTTTGCTTTAATAACCAACACCTTGGACAGACCCGCGGGCAACAGCTAGTCAACAAAATTCTATTATGCGTCGATTCGTTTTATATCCGATTTTATTTATATGTTATACATAAAACTATTTTTATTCACCACACTATTATTGTTAACATAACATATCAGCACGCCTGTATCCCCGAAGGGGTAGGCAGAGGTGTACCAATGTACACCCACAGTTCGCCGATATGTTTAGGTCCCGTGTAATAGGGGGCGAATCATTGCCACTAACCGGGCACAAATCCAGACTCCGACCTGCTACTGAGATTTCATAGAAAAACCCAATAACACCTTGGTCGACTTGGGAATCGAACCCAAGACCTCTAGCGTAGTAGTTCTTAGCACCACTAGGCCAACGAGGCAGTTTACTATTATTGTTCCTTAGAAGTAAATAAAATGGAATGCGAGTACAACATACATTATTTATTATCTTAGATTTACATAATTGAACAAATGTATGCGTTATGATGGTTAAGTATATGAGTAAGCTTTTGTAGTATTTATATATATTATATTACTTATTATATAAAGTATTGGGAAATATTATATTTTAGAAATCAATTTCAAATTGATAATTTAATAATTACTTAACTTGTGTTTTTTATTACATTACGGCGTATAATCACGCCTCTTTCCCTTGTAGGGGTAGGCAGAGACCACTTCTTTCTCGCTACGATCCTTACACACTTGTTTCGCTTCGTCCACTTTCATTATTCCCTTCATACAAGTTTTTTTTTTAATTATTTTGATAGATTAGGTTACAAAGGTTTACTATATTCTGTATCGCAAATTAAAATAGTAATGTACATATAATCGCAAGAAAAAAAAGTTAATTAGAAACGGTTTGAAAAAACTAAAACTAGGTTATCAATTTGTTTGAAACTATGTTATTTTTTTATGTAGACAAACAACTTAACTAACTGGTAAATTTAGTTTACCAGTTTTAATTATTGTTACAATATACTTCACCAATCCGCGCATATATATTTTATGAGACATGCTACACTTACATTGTAAAATAAATAAAGTTAATCATTGGAAAACATCGTGAGGAAACCTGGATTCCAAAATTGGGATCTGAAATCGCCCGCAGAGCAAGCGTGGTGATGAATGCTCGTGCCTTCTCTATATGGGAAGAGGCCTGTGACCAGCAGTGGAACGGTTATAGGCTTATATTATTATTATATTTATACAATACACTTATAATTTAAACCTTTATTATCTATCTTATTAACCATGAGAACTAAGTATGTGAAAAATCTTTTTTGTTACATAGATGATTTCCTGATACTCGGTTTTTTCTTTAATACATAACTTCCTTATGTAAACTTGTTATGTACTACTTACATAGAGCGACTGTTACAAAAGGTTAGTTATATACTTATATGTAACTGAATTGAAAACCGGAATAAAATATGTGGCTTAAATTGTTAAACTTCCTCGTTGGCCTAGTGGTCCTAAGCGCGCCTGCTACGCTAGAGGTCTTGGGTTCGATTCACAAGTCGACCAAGGTGTTATTGCGTTTTTCTATGAAATTCTCAGTAGCAGGTCGGAGTTTGAATTTGTGCCCGGTTAGTGGGAATAAGCTCGCCCCCTATTACATGGGACCTAAACATATCGGCGAACTGTGAGTGTACATTGGTACACCTCTGCCTAACCCTTCGGGGATACAGGTGTAATGGTATGTTATGTTATGTGTTAAAATGGTGGGACTCACAAGCGTGGTGATCAATGCTCGTTCTGTATGAGAGGCCTGGGCCTAGGTTCAGCTATTTAAGAGTTGCTTAAATTGACCAAATGACCTACTTAATTTGGTCATTTTTACGATTATTGGCATTCTGCTAACTGTCATTACGATCATTCTCTTCGAGAGTTCAGTGAGATTTTATTGTAGGCTTATCTGAAAACGAAAATGAGGCACAGTGACAAGTACACTGACCGACCACTGACATGCATTTAAAATAACTGAATCGAGGCCCTGCAGTGGGACAAGAACAGGCTGGTATACAAAATATACTTTATTCATAATGTAATATTATCCAATAGATCATGTTAAAGAATTTATAAATAAACACAAACAAGTTCTTGACAAAAACAACATAAAAAAAATGTTTACAAGAAAAACGGACGCAAAAAGTTATACAAGGCATTCTTGTTTTGCCATACAAAAAAACAAGTATAAGCTAAGATTATTATCTTAAATATTATCCTTCTAAGAATTTGATAAAAACATATGTATGTGTTTAAGTATTTTTTAACCTATACCTGTTGAAAATGATCGCAATGGTCGTACATACAGACAGACATGTAATTTTATATATCTTTTATATTTTAGTTGTGTTGTTCGGTTTTACGCTGCTTTTTTCACAAAGCAAGTAAGGTCATGTTTAACTTAATAGCATAGGGATCCTACGTTAAGAATGACCCTATCAAGTGCAAATAAATCGATCCGAAATGCAAATGGTAGTTTTACAGATTAGCACGTTCAAACAGTAAAGACCTAAGCAATTGAAAAAAAAACTGTTTGATATGGTATTAAACTATCTTAAATTATTAATAATTTTAATTTTAAATAGCAAATGTTGTCAATGCCTCTTGGTTTTAAATAAATATTTGAACATAACAGATGTTTTCGATCATATGATATATAAACCCATATTTTTGCAGATGATTAAATAAAAGCAATTATAATTAATGTCGGTGTTCATTAATTATAAACGAATAACTGTAATCATTATTAATTTATTGTAATATTTTGGTATTTAATTGTTCTGTGGCCATAGTATTAATTGACCATGAAATTCATATGCGGTGATTTACTGCACTATGTTATGTTCGGCTCCCAGTCTCCCCGCCAGCTGAACACCAGTATGTTACAGAGCGACTGTCCGTCTGACACACAATACATTTACTGCGGGATACTGTATTCCTCTGTAAATCTGATTGTATACCTATAGTCGATTTAAGAACCTCCTCATTTTGACATAACATAACATATCATCACGCCTGTATCCCCGAAGGGTTAGGCAGAGGTTTACCAAATGTACCAATGTACACCCACAGTTCGCCGGTATATTTAGGTGTCCCATGTCGCGCTTAGCACCACTAGGCCAACGAGGCAGACCCAAATTTTGAAGTCGGTTTAAAGATTTTCATGGATATTTATAAGGAAAACTTAATTAAAATGAATTCCAATCAGGAGATTATCTAATTAGTTGATTTAGATATATTTCCAGTTTCTAGCATAGTCGGTTCAATTAGAAATGAATTAACTGATCGTTAGGTTTATAGTTTAATCTGTTATTTAGTTAATTGAATAATTACTCGTGTGGGAGGCTATAATTAATATAAGATTGGTATTTTGTTGGAAAAGTGGGATGTTCTCAATTTGACGGGCCTGTTGGTCTAGTGGTTAGTGACCCTGACTGCTATACCGGAGCTCGTGGTCATTCCCACCCAGGACACATGTTTGTGTGATGAGCACGAGCATTTGTTCTGTGACTGGGTGTATGTAATTTATCTATAATATGTATGTATTTATAAATATATAAGAATGTGTATCAGTTGTTTGGTTACCATAACACAAAATCCGCTAACTTTGGGACCAGATAACGCGTGTGAGTTGTCCCAGGATATTATTATATTATAATTTGGCTTAATTTAAAGTCAGTTATAAAACTAAAAATGACTTTGTAAAAAGACAGATGTTTCGGTGTAAAATGTGAATGTGTCAATGACATCGTAGCTCCTAGATAGCTGAACCGATTATGATTATTATATTGTTGTCAAAAAGTGGATTTCATCTAGACTATTCTAGAGAAGTAACAAAAGAAAATAAATTAACTCGAATCGATTCAAGGTATTGTTTTTTTATATAAAATAGCACTTCTCCGCAGTTCAGACTTAAATAAATAATTTAATCAGTTATCTTTATATATTTAACTAATTCGTAGATTTCATTTATCTCTAGTGGTCTTGAATACATAGATCTTTTATTTACTTTGAATCTAAATATAATGAATATAACACGTTTCCATTATATAAGAAATAAATCTGCTGAGTAAAGCAAAAAAACCTTTTGGAATGAATGTTTCTAACACGCTTCATACAAAAACGAGTTGATTGACTAATTAACATTATAGTCACAAAATATATTAAATAACAGGCGGAACGGGTTTCCAATGACATTTGGAGGTCATCAAGGATGTCTCAGGCTGTTTGTGTTGTCCTTAGAGGATAGATAAGAAACTATAGAGTGCGCATACCTATCAGGGTATGAACTGTGAGTGCGTATGAACTAGTATCGTCGTAAATATAGTTTCAAAACACGCCGTTTTCGTTATACTACCTATATCAAAACCTAATTTTATTCTAATGATATAGAAACCATCGATATGTTCGCATAAACGGCTGGGGTCTTATTCTGCTATTTTCAAGTCAGTGGGGGGGCAGTGTACTTGTCGTTGTGCCTCATTTTCGTATTCAAATAAACCTACAATAAAATCTCATTGAACTTTCGAAGAGAATGATCGTAATGATAGTTAGTAAAATGCCAACTATCGTAAAAATTACCAAATAAAGTGGGACATTTAGTCAATTCAAGCAACTCTTAAATAACTGAACCGAGGCTCTGTAGACAAGCGTGTTGATTAATACTCGATATCTTTTAGTACTTAGGTCTATTTCAAGACAATTATAAGCTAGAATAAAAAAAAAACTATAACGGTGCTATAAATGACTATAAATGACTAGATAATATCTAGTCTAAGCATTAAATACATGCCTTTTATTACTTTTTATGCCGTGTTCAGCAGAGCGGCGCGGCGACTCTTAAATAAATTAAAGCAATATTATTATTCGTATATATAATGCTAATATATTTTGTGTAGGCGTTTAGTTATATTATAAACAATGTATGCACCTTTTACCGAAAATGGTTTATGAGTAAAGTTGCTATTTATTAAACAGTAGGGTCATGCTTTTGTTTATATATTTTTCCTAGCTTTAAAAGGCAAAATAGCAGCGTTTAGAATAGATGATTTTTTTGTTGATTAACGTATTTAATAAATCTAACAGAAAAACCGACGAAGTACTATGAGGAAATCCTAAAAAAATAGTATAATCGAATTGAGTACCTCCTCCTTTTGTGAAGTCGGTTATAAACTAGCTATGCACCACGGTTTTACCGGCATACACCTACATCCAAATGTTTTTCTAGTTATTCTGTTATTCGGCGAGGAGACGAACCCAATAAATCCAAGATCATGGAAATCGGTCTATCCGTTCTTGAGTAACATAATATGGTGTAACTAACCTGATTTAATTTTGTTTATTAGATATAATATACCTAAGTATGTTTATCACTTATCTGGTTGCTATAATAGAAACAGGCTCTACCTAGCTTAAGTTCAGATGACCGTGTGTGAGTCCCAAGATATTATTCTAACACTAACCAGTTTATAAACCTGTATTTAGACATACACCTCATTTTCAATTTTTAACCGACGAAAATCTCATATAAGAATTAAACCTGTCCAGAAATCAATCTTCTATCTTCTTCTTTAATCTACTATATAAAAATAAGTCGGGTTTTCTTTCCTGACGCTGTAACTCCAGAACGCACGAACCGATTTCCACGGTTTTGCATTCGTTGGAAAGGTCTCGGGCTCCGTGAGGTTTATAGCAAAGAAAATTTAGAAAAAAAATCAACAGAAAAGTGGGAAAATCTTTTTTTACTCTGGTGGCGAAACGGAGTTCGCCGGGTTTGCTAGTCTCATAAAAAATTAATTGATGTTCGTTAGTCTCGCTAAAACTCGAGATCGGCTGGACCGATTTGGCTAATTTTGGTATTGAATTATTTGTGGAAGTCCAGAAAAGTATGAAAATGTTCGAAATTAAATAAAAAAATCATCTACAAAAGTTTTGGCTTTTATTTATCGATTGAGGCAGAACTAAGTCTGCTGGGTCAGCTATTCATTTATAAAGAAGTTTTACTCAAACATTTACCACATAACACACATTTCAACACGGAAACTCAAGTGAAATCTGTGCGCGCGCACTCCGTTGATCATTTACTATGCTACACGCGTCACAAAGTCACAACACACGTCATTCAGTATTTGGTATTAGACAGTCGTTAAGTCAGTTCTAACAAGCAGTCTTACAATGGGATCCTGTGTTACCCAGTAACATGTGTTGTGGAGGTCAGATAGACAGTCGCTCTGTAACATACGGTATTCAGCTGTCGGTGAGACTGGAAGCCGACCCCAACTTAGCTTGGGAAAAGGTTGCGCAGAAGAGGAGTGTCATTTAATCATTTTACCAAGATCAAACTATTTTATCGGGATTAAAAGTATCCTACACGTTAAACCAAAATATGATCTCCCTTAATGTTAATAAAAATTACATTTAGATCCGCTCTGTAGTTTTTGCGTGAAAGAGTAACAAACATCAATTCCTATAACTTATACATTTATATGATTGTATACATAATAATATTATATTACTCAAGTTATTGGTAGATTGCGTACGGAATGTTTTAATTTAATGACTAATTTCTTAGACCAGGATCTGATGTTACATAGACCTACACCCATCTGTTTACCAGATGAAACATACTTTTTAACCAACTTTAAAAAAGGAGGTACTCAAGTTGCTGTATTTATTTTTTTGCATATTTGTTACGCGGTAAATAAGTAAGGCAAGTAGGAATCGATTCTAAAATGACATATGTAAATTGACATATTGAAATCGGTTATTTTTTAACCTTTATAGATAATTATTAAATCTTGAATGAAGACTGATATAACCAGAAATACTTGCCAACCAAAACTTGGTAAAGTTTTTTCCCAATAATATTTTTAGTTCCAAAGATTAACATGACCAAACAAACAACCAACATTATTTTATTAAATATTTAAATAATATTCAAGGGCGTATTTTAAATAAATAAGGGTTTTAAGTACCTCTTGCTTTCTTAAGTGACCGTAAAGTACTTATTAGTTAAGTTGACCTTGAGCGATGGTGAAACAATACCACTCTTTGCTAAGTCAGTTACCTAAATATTGCTTTATGATTATTGCTGTGGTTTATAGTTTTTTTTTTTTTTTTTTTTTTTTTTTTTTTTTTTTTTTTTTTTTGGTAGAGATCTTTGCAGTTAGCCTGAGCGCAGGCTTTGACTGCTTCACCGGACTTTTGGCGAGGACCTTAAGGCCTCCAGCCAGAGCAATATGAAAAAACTAACTACGTCAGCAACGTCCACTAAGGGCACCCCCTGCGGGGTTCGGACCTCGACTTAGTGCGTTGCTAACAATCTTAATAGAGCAAAACAGCAAGGGATGGCTGGATCTTAATTTTTATTATTTAGGGACATATTTTTATTGCTAGTTTGGCCGGCTCGGGCCAGCTTGGTCTAGGGACGGGGGGATAACATTTACGTTACTATTATTTATAATACGCGACGGGCCTCTCCGGCGAGGACGTAATATACGGCGGTTGTGTTTTGTATTGCTACTGCTAGCTAAATCGAATGCTTCTTGGAGAAGCGTTGTTTTATCGTCGGGGTAGGAGAGAGTAAGTCTGGGGCGTTTAATCTTAGATATTACGGAAGGTTCGTATCGCGCGGCCGCTACGATTAGCGGGTTACGGTGGGTTTCGGAGGAGTCGAAAAAACGGATCGCGGCGCGTTTCATGAACTGCTTGATTGTTGGCAGCTTTAAGTCACAGTGCAACTGCAAGTTACGGACGTAACCTGGAGCGCCTGTGGCTCTACGCATGAAACGGTTTTGGAGAGTTTGCATTCGTTTGAGTCGATAATCGGGTACGTGAGAGAATACGACGCTGCCGTAAGTCATTATAGGTCTCACACACGCAGTGTAAATTCTCTTCTTACAAGTAAGAGAGAGTTTGCTGCGCTTGTTCAACATACAATGAAGTCGGCCGAGAGCGAAGGCGGCTCGCGCGCGTGCCGCTTTAATATGAGCTATGAAGGTAAGCTTCCGATCAAGGATTACACCCAGGTATTTGGCTTGCTGCTCCCAAGGGATAGGCTTGCCGAAGAGTGTTATAGGAGGAGGGGGAGCGGGAGGCTGCCGTTTCTTGCTAAAGAGCACGGCTGCGCTCTTGGTAGGGTTGACTTCGATTCTCCATTTCGTGAACCACTTCCCGAGGGTCGTGACCGCGGTCTGGAGAGTTCGACCTATCGCTAAGGGGCTGGTGCCTGAATAATAGATGGCCGTATCGTCGGCGTACATAGCTACTTGGGGTTTGCCACCGCGAGGAATGTCGCTAGCGTATAGCGTGAAGAGGAGTGGAGAAAGTACCGAGCCTTGAGGGACTCCGGCACGGATCGGGTGAGGGGAAGAGAGTGTGCCCTCAACGCGATAGCGAAAGGACCGATTCGACAAAAAGTTTCGAATAATAAGCACGAGACGATCTGGCACCTCGAGTTGGTAAAGCTTGAAGATCAAGCCATTGTGCCAGACCTTGTCGAAGGCCTTTGCTATATCGAAGAAGAGCACGCCAGTGAGCCTTCCACGCTGAAAACCAGCGCTTATATGCTCGACTATGCGGTGGACTTGTTGGACGCACGAGTGTTGGGTTCTAAAACCGAACTGCTCGTCTGGTATGAGACTCCTGGACTCGGCATAGTCCATAAGACGGGAGTAAATAATTCGCTCGTATAGCTTCCCAAGAACCTTGAGTAAGCTAATGGGGCGATAACTAGTGGGCTCAGACTTCGGTTTACCGGGTTTGTGGATGCCGATGACTATCGCCTCTTTCCACTGCTGTGGGAAGAGATTGTTGCCTAATGCTGCATTGAAGATGCCTGTCAAGAGGATTACTAATGCTGGGGGAAAGAGTTTAATCACCTTATTGGTGACTCCGTCTGAGCCAGGGGCTTTACGTGGATGCAGTTCCTTGATCAGAGAGCGTACCTCGTCTATAGTTACCGGCGCGAGTGGGTGTTCCGGATCCTCAGAAGGAGGGAGCGAGGCCTTACGTTCGACTTCAGCGTCAACTCTGGCGAGGTGAGCTTGATCGACCGGAAGGTCGCTAGGCGTACACTGGGCCTCTAAGCTGTCGGCTAGGCATTCCGCTTTCTCGTCGTCTTCGAAGGCAGGGCTCTGATTCGGACGGTTCAGCGGGGGCATAGTCACTTCGGTACAACTACGTAGTTTACGTTGAAGATTCCAAAACGCGTGATGATTGGGCTCTAATTGGTCGAGAAGCTTATCCCAGCGTTCGTCACGCAATATCCTTATGCGCTTCCTAGAGGCGCGCTGTAGAGAGCGCATGCGGACGCGATTAGAGTCGCAGGGATAAGCGTCGTAGGCGCGTATAGCCGCGTTCTTCTCCGTCAGTAGGGCACGGGCGTCGTCCGGAAGGAGCCAGCGAGCGTCTTCTGTCACCGGTACCGACCGTGAACACTCGTTCACCACGGACTGCACGTGCTCAGTGAGGGAGTCGATTGCGCCTATAGCGTCCGTCGCGGATTCTACGTGGTCTGGGATTGAGTCGAGATGCGCAGATTGGACTGACTTAAGACGGGTCCCAAGCTTCGTCCAGTTCGTAACTATCTTGGTGGGGATGGGCTGACCAGCGTCTGGGGGACCTACACGCGGACCGAAAGACATGATCACTGGTCGATGGTCGGAATCTAATTCCTGAATAACTTCAATGGACCGAAGCGCTAAGTTAACGTTATTAAGCAAAGCTATATCTAGTATGTCGGGGCGGTGATTTACGTTACCGGGAAAGTGCGTTGGATTCATAGGCGCGATGATGTCAAAGTTTAGCTCGGAGCTAAGAAGGTCTAGGTGTCTACCGCGGATGTTACGAGTGTGGCTATTCCACGCTTCGTGTTTTGCATTCAGGTCTCCCGCCAGAAGGACGGAGTCGCCGAGAGCAAGAAGAGCTTGCAGGTCAGGTCGTAAGTCGACCCCCTGAGGTGACGGAGGGATATAAACTGAGACTAAGAACAAAGGTCTATGACCGGTCATACCTAGCCTACAGACAGAGGCTTCAATGTGCGACAGCGTAGGTGGGTCCATCGGAACGCAGTACAGTGACCTTTTGAAATAAATGAGCGTGCCGCCGCCTGCGGCTCTGGTACGATCGTTACGGACTAGGTTATAATTCGCGATTCGCGGGTTTCTATGAGACGGTTTAAGAAAGGTCTCCTGTACAAGAAAAACGTCGAGTTGGTGGTCGCGGAGAAACGTTGCGATTTCATCGCGTTTATTATTAATACTTTGCGCGTTAAAGAAACCTAATTTAAGGGAACGGGGTTTGAATTTACCGGCGGTTGTAGCCATTAGAACGCGGCGGCTTTGTACGCGGCGAATACGTCGCTGAACTGCTCCCTAATGAAAGGCGCGTGCAGAGGCGAGGGGTTGGCTCTAATCGCCTCAGCCATAAGGCGGATACGATTAAAGTCAAACGACTCGTACACCTCGATATAATTTTTAACCGACGCAGTAATGTCGGCCGAGAACGTCGGGGCCATAAGGGCCGCGGCCGACGGTGATGCGTGCGCGGGTTTCGGTACAGGCGCGGGTTTGAACGCGGCGAGAGGTATGCGTGGGACAGAGGGTCCTTGGAGCGCGGTGATCGATGTTGTCTCCTTCGGAGGAGAGGTGAGGGCCGGGAACGCACGAAGATGCATTTCTCTATTCCAACAAGCCCCGGTTGGGCGTTGTGGACTAAGACGCGGCGGAGCGGTCGCGGGTTTTTGCGCGGGGGCCAGTGCACGAGCGACAGGCCGTTTCGCGACGGTTTTGGGGGCCTTTGGACAGCCTCGGTAGTTTGCTGGGTGACCCTTTTCGCCGCAGAGAACGCAGCTAGGGGGCTCAGCGCACTGGGTGCGGTCCTTGGGCCGGGGACAATCAGGCGTTCCGTGCTCGCCGAGGCACTTCACACAACGAGGGCGCGCGAAACAGTTACGCTGCGAGTGACCGTACAACTGGCAGCGGTGGCACTGACCGATAGTGCCGGTTTTACGTGGCGGCTCAACTTTTATACCGGAAAGTTGGCAGACTGATTTAATGTTGAAGATGGACTTACCGTCAGCCGATCTCTCGGTGACGGCAAGGACCATCTCGTATGGCAACTTGCCTCGCGAACGGTACATCCGGTGTACCTCGAGGGCTGGAATGCCCTGCGAACAGAGGTCTTTGAGAATGTCCTTTGAGGACAGCTCTACGGGGACTGATTTTATTACTACGCGGAGGACGCGTTCTTCTGGGAGAGTGAAGCTATGGTATGGCAGGGCTCTCTCCTGCAGCATACGCGTAAGCGACCGAAAGTCGGCCGCTGTTGGGACGACTATTTTGATGCCGTCCTTGACGGAACGGGCACTGGAGAAGTTAATGTGGTGCTGTGTGCACCACGATGATACCTCGGTCCACTTTCCTTTCTCCTGAAGGAAGATTGGAGGAGGGACCGGGCCACCCTTCTTAGGGGCTGACGAGTCGGACTGGGAGGTATTGGTCACCTGAGGGGCAGAACAAGAGGAGGGTGAGGCCGAGAGGGCTGATGGCTGAGAGGCCGAGGCTTCAGCAGAGGAGGGAGAGGCGGCGGTTTTAGCCGCCTTGGAAGGTACCTGTTGGGATTTAGCCTTTCGGGTACGCTTCTTGCCCTTTCCAATGACTTCAATAAAGCCATCAGTCGAGCACGACGAGTCGGATGCGGAAAGAGCATCGATGGAGTAATCGGAGGCGTTGGCCATCTCGGCGTCGACAGGGGACGGAGAAGCAGAGCGGGGGCGGGAAGTGGATGCCGGTGATGCGTCACACGCAGGTGTGCAGCTCGGCGAAGTAATTCTCGGAGACGAGACAATAGAATTTTGAACAATAGCGTTCCCAACAATAGGTTTCGACATAGCAGTCGAGACAATAGGTCTTTGACGGGCTTTAATCCCTTTGTCGGCGCCGATAAGAGGGCGCGGGCTATCTAGCTCTGAGAGCAAGGAAGGGTTTTGGTTGCGGGTCCAAGCCTGGAAGAGGTCTTGGATGACCTGGGAGTTCTTCATCTCCTCGATGAAACGGGGCCAAAGGGCGTCCATTTTCTCGAGAAAACGAGAAGTAAAAGGTAAAAACAAGTTAAAATTAAAAACCTAACATAGGTAATGACGAAGGGGACGCGCCTAGCATCAAAACTAACCTAACTAAATCTATCTCCCCGGGTAGGTTCGCCCGGGGATGTGTAACCCTCCCTGCTGGGTTTAAGCAGGGAGGTGAGTACCTATGGTGTGCCTTAAGCTGTGATGTACTCGTCGCCAGTCTTAATGTGCGAACGAGGCCCTGACCAGTCTAGCGCGAAGGGTGTAGACACACCCAACCGACACTAGGTGAGTAGCTGAAAAGGAAACCAGATCACCAGGATCGACTAGGAGACCCCCCAAGGCCGATACACTAGGTCCCGTCCAATTGACTGCTTTGCCTTAAAGAGGCTCGGCGGGTGTGATTGGGCACAACACCCCACTCGGTTTCGTTGGCACCGTTAGGATATCCACCGAGGACCGCGAAACTGCGGTTTTTTCCTGAAGGGACAAATGAATTTAATTCGCGAACCAAGAAACAGTGTTGATCTGCCACCGCCTTGAAAAAGGCAGCTTTAGATCTATCGATGTGCGTAGGCGGGCTACGCAGAGCGTTACGCAATCGTAACAGGTAGCAGACGAGTGTCGAGAGCGAGCGCGCCACGGAGCGGCACGTCCGTTCACGGCGAGCGTCGAGCGGAGAGTCTGTGGTTTATAGTATAAACTAGCTTTTGCCCTTGGCTTTGCCTGTATAAAACTGCTTTTTAGATTTAAATAATATCGTCCTAATTAGATTTATTTCCACATTATTTTCTTTCTTAATTGAGAGTAGCCACATTTGTGTATTTTTAAAATGTTTTAAACCTCCGTCGCAATAAGAGGGGTTGTTATAAAGTTTGACGTGTTCGTGTGTAATGTTTGTCTGTGGCCTTGTAGTTCCTAAATTGATAGACTTTTATTGATGTGTTTATTGAAAGCTGTCATGATTGAAATGCTAGCTTCAATTATGAAAATCATTTAGTACATTTAAAGTTACAATTTTCAAAATTAATCATAATAATATCCTGGGACATCTCACACACCGTTATCTGATCCCAAGCTAAGCAGAGCTTGTGTTATGGTAACCAGACAACTGATAAACATACTTATATATTTCTAAATACATACATATTATAAATAAATTACACCCAGACACAGAACAAATGATCGTGCTCATCACACAACATGTGTCCTGGGTGGGAATGACCACGACCTCTGGTATAGCAGTCAGAGTCACTAACCACTAGACCAACAGGCCAGTCAAAAGATGCTGATGTTTCATTTTTTAGCTGTAACTTACATAAGTAAAATACCTACTAGGTACGTTTAACAAGATTACATAATCTTATACAACGTTAAATGTAAAACTTAAACAATAAATCATTTTGTTATAATACGGTGTAAGAGAAATGTTTTTATAACAATACTCTTATTGAGAATTATGTTTTCATTTCTGAGGAGAGTGGTTTTAAGATATATTCAAGATGGAGTTTAAATCTGATAGCTACACGTGGGACAGTTACAGGCTGGTGTTATTAACAGCTTCGGTAATGGCACCCACCGTGTGGCTCACAAGAGTGATCAATGCTCGTTCTCTGTATGAGAGGCCTGCAGTGGGACAGTTACAGGCTGGTGTTAATAGCTTCGGTAATGGCGCCCACCGTGGGGCTCACAAGAGTGATCAATGCTCGTTCTCTGTATGAGAGGCCTGCAGTGAGACAGTTACAGGCTGGTGTTATTAACAGCTTCGGTAATGGCGCCCACCGTGGGGCTCACAAGAGTGATCAATGCTCGTTCTGTATGAGAGGCCTGCAGTGGGACTGTTACAGGCTGGTGGTATTAACAGCTTCGGTAATGGCGCCCACCGTGGGGCTCAGAAGCGTGGTCAAAGCTCGTTCTCTGCATGAGTACAGGCAGATGTTATTAACATATTTATTGGGTGAATACCCTAGTTAGATAGGTAGACGGTTGTTCAGTGTGGTTTTGGGTTTTAAATTCTGAAAAAATGACGAAATGTTATAAGTTTGAAATGTCTGTGCCTGTCTGCCTCATCGTAACTCCTAAACGAATGGACCAGTTGTGATGCGGTTTTTTTTTTAGTTGGAATGCTGAAGTGATCTAGATGGTTGATGAAAATGAAGTATTTATAAAATTTTAACCGATACTCTAAATTTTTTAATTTATAGTTGTAACGGTGTGAAGGTAAATGGATGACACAAACTGTTTGGAAGGTACTCGTATATATCAGAAATAGTTATGTAAATACATTTTGACGACCTCCGTGGTCGAGTGGCGTACGCACCGGTTTCAAGGTGTCGCTAGCTCTGAGGTCCCGGATTCGATCCCCGGACGGGGCAATGTAGAAAATCACTTTTCTACATTGCCTCGGGTCTGGGTGTTTGTGGTACCTTCGTTGTATCTGAATTCCATAACACGCGTGCTTTAGCTACTTACTTTGGGTTCAGAACAATGCATGTGATGTTGTCCGCATTTATTTATTTATTATTATTGCCGGCGTCCATACTCGTCAATATTTGTTCTTTATATACCTACGAATGACATATATGTTTAATTGAGTATAGTTTGCAACATACGTAGTTAAAATATCCTTCATTATACTCTCTAGAAACATAGGTTTTCTTAAAAAAATGCCGGTTTAAAGTCGACAGTTGAGAAAAAGTGTCTTTTATCTACAGGGTGTTACGTAATCCCTGCCCGACCCGAAAGGGGGATACAGGGTTCACCATCACATGCCCAAATAAAAGGTGAAATTTGGAATATTCATGATAATAACAATAATAATCAACTTTGAAGTAGCCGCCAAATTCCCTAAATTTGAAGATAAAGCAAAAACTACACCATCATTTTCGTCGGTGTTAATGGTGGCGTTTTGTGATCATTTGGCAGAACCTGTGACGATGCCGTCACTCTCACGACCAATTTTGAGAAAAAAAAAATAGGTTATAATTTAGTTTTTATATTTTTTCCATTTATTTTCTACATTAATGTAATCAGATATCGATACCTAACAACCCCTTAACGGATCGGACAGGAGTTTTGTAACATTCTGTATATTATTGGTGCGGGTCAATAGGAATAAAAGTGGCAAAAATTAACAAAACATAAGTAAAGTAACTAGACTTATTTGTCCAATAAACGAATAATATAATTCAAAACTATATCATTATGCCAGGTTACAATGAATAATATAACACGGTTGTTATTTCTCCATACAAATCAAGACCAACTGACATGTGTCAGGAACACACTCTCTCAGCGGCCGAATTATAAGTATATTTGACGTATATTATATATGTATATTTGACGACCTCCGTGGTCGAGTGGCATACGCACCGGTTTCCAAGGTGTCGCTAGCTCTGAGGTCCCGGGTTCGATCCCCGGACGGGACAATGTAGAAAGTCATTTTTCTACATTGTGTAGGGTCTGGGTGTTTGTGGTACCTTCGTTGTTTCTGAATTCCATAACACAAGTGCTTAATAGCTACTTACTTTGGGTTCAGAGCAATGTATGTGATGTTGTCCACATTTATTTTATTTATTTATTTATATCCTAAGCTTATATAGGTATATAAATATACGGACTGCCTCGTTGGCCTAGAGCGCGACTGCTAAGCTGGAGGTCTTGGGTTCGATTCCCGAGTCGACCAAGGTGTTATTGGGTTTTTCTATGAAATTCTCAGTAGCAGGTCGGAGTTTGGATTTGTGCCCGGTTAGCGGCAATAGGCTCGCCCCCTATTACATGGGACCTAAACATATCGGCGAACTGTGGGTGTACATTGGTACACCTCTGTCTACCCCTTCGGGGATACAGGCGTGATGATATGTTATGTTTTTTTTATGTTTATACAGATTTTCATAAAAATCTTGAATCACAAACTTGACCATGACTTAAATCGATTTTCTATGACATTGTTTTAACGTTTTTTTCTTAACAAAGGTCGGACAATTGACCCGAAGTTTTTGCTGAACTAACAATAATAATTTATTTAGTTTCGGTGTAGGCCTACGCTTTTTGGTTAAGATTGAAGATTATTGTGAAATAAGTTCAATTGAATTTTGTAGTTCAATGGTTTTATTCATTGAAGATGTTTTACCGACTTTGAAAGGAGGAGGTTCTCAATTCGGTTCTATATATTTTATACGACTTAAAAAAGAAGGAGTCTTCAATTCGTATGCATGTTGTTTTTATGTTTGTCTCGTAAAATCTCCTGTTAATTATGGATTGATTTTAGAAAATATTTTTGTCATCGATACCTGAGAGGTAATCCCATATAAATTTCATTGAACATTACATTTACTTACAATAAATTATTTTCCTCTAAATCTGTGTTACCAAGTAAAATGTGTTGTGTGTCAGATAGACAGTCGCTCTGTAACATACTGGTGTTCAGCTGGCGGGGAGACTGGAAGCCGAACACGACATAGCTTGGAGAAAATGACTACACAGTTTTTTTTGTTCTTAATCTATTATTTAATCTTTTATCTTTTTTATTCGTTATTGTTTCTCGTATTACTTGAGTGTATCGATAATAAAAAGCAAGCAAAACAAAACTGACCCATATTGTTTAAAAACGTATAAAGCGATGTGTTCTGCGAATTAGTTGCAAACAATAAGTAGTTGGAAACTGATAACGTATAAACAATTATTATGATCACGTGAGAACAGGACAAGACCTGACTCTTATGAAGATTCACTCTATCTGTTACTGAAAACTGCATTAAAATCTGCTTTGTAGTTTAAAATATCTAAGCGAACAGACAGCGGAAGGGACTTCATTTTATGCAGATGCATCCATATGCACATTTAGATTGCATGCAATTCCAGTTTTAGATGGTTATGTTCACAATTAAATTATAGTTCATCCTACATATTCTAGCTATTTCTCTAAGGAGGTAGGTAACTTGTGCAATACTCCTTGTGAGCTAACTGCTCCATAATTTCGCACAGTCTAACGATTCTTGTAACTGACCGCAGTTGCGCAGTCGGGTAACAAAATGGCGGGGGTGCTGTCATTGTTGGCTGGTTCCGTAGTTTATAATAATAATATTCCGGGACATCTCACACACGGTCATCTGATCCCAAACTAAGCAGAGCTTGTACCAGACAACTGATAAACATACTTATATATTTCTAAATACATACATATTGTAGATAAATTACATCCAGACACCGAACAAATGATCGTGCTCATCAAACAAACATGTGTCCTGGGTGGGAATGACCACGAGCTCCGGTATAGCAGTCAGGGTCACTAACCCGACCGAAAAATAAGGGGTGTTTTTGAAACCGAAAATGAAAATCTTTCTTTCTTGAGTTATAAATACCTAGTTTAGTAAACAGTTTTTTTTTTTGTTTTAATACTCTATTATATACTTTATATTGAAGTTCCAAGATCTAATTTTTACAAATGTTTGTCGCAGCATTGCTTATTTGTCAAAAGTTTGCTTTTATATTTCTATTCATGTTCCCTTTTTTAACCGACGAAAACAGAGGAGGTTCTCAATTCGACGCGTATATATTTTTTTTTTTTATGTATGATCACGTATATCTTTTTACTGAGTAGTCCGATTTTGATAATTCTTTTTTTATTGGAAAGGGTATACTCCAAAGTTGGTCCCATATAAATTTGAAAAAAGAATTCCCACCCTAAGGGTGGAAAAACAGGGGTTAATTGATTGTTCACGCACTGATCGTAATGTATTACCATGCGTAACTTTTTACAGAGTAGTTCTATTTTGATAATTCTTTTTTTATTGAGTAGGCTATACCTAGAAATTAGTCCCATATAAATTTGGAAAAAATATTCCAATCCTAAGGGTAGAAAAACAGGGATATATTGATTGTTCACTAACTGATTTTAATATATGACCACACGTAACTTATTACAGAACAGTCTGATTTTGATAAATCTTTTTTTATTAGATAGGGGGTTATATACCTTGAAGCTGGTCCCATATAATTTTACTCTAAGGTTGGGAAAATAGGGGTGATTTATTGTTCACTCACAGATTTGAATACTAAAATAAGGTAGTAAGGTACGTTAGCTATTTTAAAAATAATAAATAATTCAGCATGTAGAAATAAGTATATAATACCTACAAAAAAATATAAAATAAAAACTTTTTAACAAAAAAATTAAACCGCCGAAAACACTGAAAAGCAAAAAATAACAAACCTTTTTTTATTTAATCTTAATCACTAAGTTCTTAAACGAATGTGAGTATACCTAAATAATTTTGAGGCGGCGCCAAACTATCAATTCATCACAAAATTACCTTAAAAATAAAGAAACAACCAAATCAAAAAAGCTATATACTATACTTATATTCTTTACTTACCACCTACTAATTCCATTGTGGAAAGTAAATAAAAGTTTTGAGTTTGAGTTTGAATCAACTTAACAATGCAATGAAATCTCCAGCGATAAACATTAAAATTTCTAAAAAAATTAAGTACATATATATCGTAATTAATTAATTTGCCTGTTTGGCGCCGACTCGAAATTATTTAGGTATACTCACATTCGTTTAAGAACTTAGTGATTAAGATTAAATAAAAAAAGGTTTGTTATTTTTTGCTTTTCAGTGTTTTCGGCGGTTTAATTTTTTTGTTAAAAAGTTTTTATTTGGATCAGAGACGGAACTGGACTTTTATGTGCTTGTGTTAAATTAAATATTTAGTTTCTTTAGTAAGTAGGGAAAACTGCAAATATATAAGTGGATTTTTTTTGTGTCAAATAAATGCATTTAATTTTCTTCCTGTTCCTTTAAAATTACACATTATTCAACTTTTTAGGTCTGATGGAGATCAGACCTAAAAAGTTGAATAATGTGTCTTTGTCAGTCTGGGATGGATTGGATGGATGCCTTGCGACCGTATTAAATAAATATTATACATAAATAGATAGTTTGCTCCTTAAATACAGATAGGTTAATAGTTTTTCAAATACTTGATTAAAAAAATCTCACCTTTCCTCTTATTTCCTTAAGACGCACTGCTTGTGACTAATTTCCGATAATTGCAACAATTATCCGGCCATATGTTTTTAAACTCTGAACTTTAAAAAAAGGTCATTTTCTTTAATTTGTTTGACACTTTCTTACGGATGTCATCAACTTCCGAATTACAATGGCGGACGACCAAAAAGTTCAAGGTTTTATGCATTACTTGTGTTAACTGACATTGATCTTTTAATGTTAATTTATGAGACAATTGATTGACTTGACTGTTTTTTGAATATTTGGTGTTCAGTACATAAAACTTATATAAATGAATAAAACTCGTCAAAAAACTCATCGTCATCCTTGTCAATGGCGGGCAACGTGCCCAGAAGGCTGGCAGCATTGCCACGTTGAATGGCTATGCCGATTCTCGGTGATTTTAAGCTAGTAAAGAGCCTTTAATGATATGAGAAAGGAGTGAATACTGAGATGACAAGTTGTAGAGATGAATGGAAGCTGAATACGCATTGCGCCGACCGCAAATAATTGGGAACAGGGCAGGGACGATGTTGACAGATGCTGTTTTTGCTGAAAAACAATATTTACTTAGAGATACCCAGTAAATGTGTTGTGTGTCAGACAGACAGTCGCTCTATAACATACTGGTGTTCAGCTGGCGCTGAGACTGGGAGCCGAACACAACATAACTCGGGAAGAGGTTACACAGAAGAATAGTATCTGTTGTAGGGTGTTCTTTAACATAATTTATAGAACAATAATGTACCTACATTTCATAATGAACATTTAGTTAATTGAATAAAAGCTTATCAGTTACAAGACCTGTGTATATTATTCTTTATTTTGTGCAAACCAACTTATGTAGTTTCTTTCTCGTACTTGCGAATAAAGTATACATTATTTAAGCGAGAATTGTTTCTATTTTGAAGGACAGGTTTCCGTAATAAAACCTACTTCGATTTCTTTGTTATATCCAAGTGAGTGCCTAAGTCTGACCTTCTTATTAAATAACACTAGCTAAGCAAATAATTTCACATTTTCGCTCGCACGAATTGTAAACACAGGTTCCCTCGCGCAAACGAAACGGAACTCTAAAAAAAAACAACAGCGTAGCGTAAAATGTAACGAGTCGAGTGGCGGAGGCCAGTCACTCCTGCGCATTCAACGAGATGCGGCGCTGAACCAATCGCGAGCGATTCCAAATTTGAAAATTTTGAAGTGTTTTTCGCATTTGAACCATGGCGGTCAGGTCTATTGGACGTATGGTGGACTATATAAAGTCAAATAGAAAAATAAGTGAGTGTTTTAGTGGAAATTTTCCTTATTTTTTTTAAGTGATTTTTTTAGTTATATTTAAGTTTGTGTGGTTTAGTTAAAGTGAAAATTTAACTTCTAGCCTTCAGATCAACGGAACGGATTAGGAAATCTATCGAGTTTTTCTACGTTAACTGAATCCGTTTGCAATTAACTTTGGTTTGCTTAACTTGTGGTTTAACTGACCTAGTTATACTTCGATAAATGTTACCAACTGTTCACATAGTTAAAACTACATTACGTTACAGTTAAAACTAACAAAAAATCAAGCAAGAAATTTTTGACACTGAAAATGATTGGAATACTTTTTAGATTTCAGTTTTGTTAATTAAAAATTTCTATGTTAAGTAAAGTGAACAGTAAAATATTTAAGTTAGTGGTTTGCAAACGGTTTTATAAGCAAGGATATAAAAAGAATACGGGTTTCAGAGCGGGTCGCCGTACAGTTATTTTTAGTTGTACCTGTTTTAGGATATTTTCAACTGCTTTTATACTTTAAGTTGCTTTTAAGATTGCTGACTTAAGTATTAAGTTTTAATATTTAGAACTATTTGATATTAATCTTTGTGATGAGCACGATCTTTTGTGTTGTCTGGGTGTAATTTATCTATGATATGTATGTATTTAGAAATTTACAAGTATGTTTATCAGTTGTCTGGTTACCACAACACAAGCTCTGCTTAGCTTGGGATCAGATGATCCTTCATTTACACATGAGAGGAAGAGATAAAGTTTTGACTCTACATAAGATACATTCCTAAAAAAAATTAAGAATTTGAACAAAAATGTAAAGCAAAAGTATGAAAAATCGCGTGTTTCACGTAAATATACATAACTAACTCTTACACGCGAATTTGATATAACTCCTTTACATAACAAAAATAAGAAAAACGCTAACTAAAGAATTGTATACTTTACTTTCATAGAAAAAAGTATTTTTTATATCATCTTAGATTGTGTACTATCGTAGTTAAATCTATGAAGCTTATCACCTATTCGTTACACTTTTACTATGTAATCAAGCAGTATTGCTTATCATCTTACAAATTAAAATAATTAACTTAAATGCGTAGGAACTTCTCTAGTATTTTAGTCAATCAATTGATGATCATAATCATCTACTTATATTTCCCAATCATCTACCTATGTTGGGGTCGGCTACCAGTCTTACCGGATTCAGCTGAACACCGTATGTTACAGAGCGACTGCCCATCTGACCTCCACAACCCATTTTACTGGGAAACACAGTATCTCATAATAAGACTGCTTGTCAGAATTGACTTAACGACTGCCAGAGATCTATGTATGACAGCCGGGACCTACTGTTTAACGTGCTTGCCGAAACACGGAATTGTCAATCAATTGATGATACTTGACTAAAATACCATACTATTATGATTGATTGAATAAAGATTTGACTTGGAGAGTTAGAAACTGTGATTCAAGTATTCAACAATCTCACCGCCAGCTGAACACCAGTATGTTATAGAGCGACTGTCTGTCTGACACACAACACATTTACTGCGGGATACAGTATGTCTTGGTAAGACTGGATGGAAGGATCACAAATCTGATATTCCTGCACCAGGTTTATCTGTCATTCTCCACCAATGAGAGAAAAGCTACTGGTCTATTATTAGTGGAAATTGATAGATTTGATCCTAGCAGATTTTGATTCCCAATTCTGACAGCCAGTCTCACCAAGACACACTGTACCTATCACGCAGTAAATGTGTTGTGTGTCAGATAGACAGTCGCTCTATAACATACTGGTGTTCACCTGGCGGGGAGACGGGTGTACTACGGTTTTGATGCATTTGATTGACTAAAAGACTAGGGAAGTATAAAGAGATTATAATTATTTATTTTCGTTAGTTTGTTGTAGGGATGATAGCTGTACAATCACCTGATTGTAAACACTTCGTCTAATTGTTAGTTTATATTATTGTCAGATTATTATTATTATTACACTGGAAATATTATTCCCCGGGCATAATAAAGTGTTAACCAATTGTTAATTATAATCATACTACGGACTGAGATAGTAAGTTTTAATTAAATTATTGTGTGTGATTATGAAACCGGCTCGCTTTTGTTAGGTTTTCTTTGAGAAAGATTAATTAGCACCAAAGTTTGGACCTACTCCAAAAAAAGGTGTAGTCAGGTATAGCAACTTTGGACTATTGCTATACCTGACTACACCTGGCCATAGTTGACTATAACATAAACAAAAAAAAATAATTATACCCTAAAATACTTGAAGGATGTTCACCAATGTTCCACAATATATATTTTTTGTAACTTTTTGTCAATATTTTTCATAGTTAGTTAACAATTTAACTGTGTATTCACCCTGTCTATAACACAGTCTGTAACCCAGTTAAGTCGTTTCCGCTTTAACTACGAGTAAAAGGCGGTCAGAGTAACCGGCCCAGCCGGCCGTGAATCCTAACAAATGTGTTCAAACTACGGAATTTATTAGTATTTATACTTAGTAAGTAAAGTATTAAACTATGTGTCAGGGTTGGAAAGGGGTAAAGTTAATAAGTAATAAAACAAATAGGATAAATCAGGCAAATAGTAAATTGCTTATATTTTTTATTACTTTATACATTTTCATGAATTAAAGCGAAAAAATATGTAAACCACTAGAGCTTTCGGTAAAAATTGCGTCATTATCGGTCTATTCGTTTCGGAGGTACGATGACACAGATATCATAGATTTAAATAACATCCAGACACAGAACAAATAATCATGTTTATCCATCACATAAATATTTGTTTTTGTTAGGAATCGAACCTGCGACCTCAGTTTAGTAGTCAGGGTCACAAACCACTAGACCAACAGGCTTAGTTACATTTGAGCCTTTGCTAAGTCTGTTAGTAATTTCAAATTATATTTTTTATTGAGTGCATATGAGAGTATGCACCGTAATTAATTAAAAAAAACACCGTGTCTGTTTGTTAGTTAAATGTCTGAAACGGCTTGACCGATTTTGATAGGACTGTCACACGCAGATAGCTATGTTAAAAGGAGTAAATCAGGCTATTTTGGTAATTGTATTCATTTTAAAGGGGGTTTAGGAAGGTACTTACTTAAATGAAACCGTGTGGCACAGCTAGTTATTTACAAAGTTCATGAATTTTAAACATCCTTTTCTTGTATGTAACATAATGTCAATTGCATGGAAAATTGTATGATTCTGTGTAGCTTGTGTGACGTATATACAGCGAAGTTTACGTGACTCGTGTAATACGATACTTCCTTGAATCATAACTGAGTAGTATATTATACAACTTGGATAATAAGCTGTAAGTAATGTAATTATAGAATTATCTTTAACCATTTTGAGAAGGAAAAAAATAGTAAAATAGAGTTTCTTGCCGGTTTTTCTCGTAGCAAGTGGAAAGAAGTGGTCTCTGCCTACCCCTACGGGAAACAGGCGTGATTATATGTATGTATGTTTCTCTATTGGAAGTACAATTTAGAATCGCGCACTGAAGGTAATTTAGATTTCTAACTATGACGTTTTTTGAAAGCCTTTTTGAGGTTTACACGAATTAAAAAGGATTTAATTTTGAAAAAATATGGTAGGTACTAGAGTCAGTGTTTGTCTTTTTGCTCTCATCTCGAATAACCGATTTTGATAATACTTTGGTTAATTAAAGAGGAGGTTATCACTATCGAGGTTTATCTTCCTTATATGTATAGTTGCATTGTTGCATATTCAAGCTTTTATATATTTTCACTAGCAAACCTGACGAACTCTGTTTCTCCACCAGATGGCTTCGTTTTATGTAACATTTCGTTTGGTGATTAAAAGATTGCTATATACCTCACGGCGCCCGAGACCTTTCCAACGAATGCAAAACCAAAAAATTGGTTCGTGTGTTCTGGAGTTATAGCTTCAGGAAGGAAAACCCGACTTATTTTTATATATCTTCATTTATATCCCATACCATATAAAAACTGACGCCAACAATTTGAACTCATAAATATTTTTTCTAAATAATAATAAAACGCCCTTGTTATAAGACTAAATAGTAAATATTATAATACTTTTACTATATATAACTGACAAACAGTTAGTAATAGCAAAATATCTAACCACGTGCCTAGCATAGTTTTTTAAACAAAAGTTTCTTAACAATAAAAATATTATAATCGTCTATCCGTCACTTTCGCTCTCATAACTCTTTCATAAGAAAAAAAGAGACAAAAAAGTTGATTACAATTATACTTTTTAATTATTTTCTAAGGCCAATTTTAGAAGTGGCACAGTTATATTTTCACTTACATTTTACGCAACGAATAATTTTGTAATTAACATAATTTTTAAACAAATTATATGTGATTTTAATTATTTTATTGTATAACTGTGATGAAATTAAGATTAATGTTTATTTATAATATAAATTATAATATGAATTATACTATACTAGGTTTAGATTCCGTTTCGCTTGCGTGAATGTCGGTTATAAGAACAAAATGTAGTCTATATCCTTTCTTGTAGTTTACACTAGTTAAATACCAAATTTTATCAAAATCGGCTTTGTTGTTTAGACGTGTAAGCGTAACAGATATACAGACATTTGATTAATGATTTGACGGTAAATTAAATTGAAATCTACCACAATCACCTAGACCTAAGTCTATGTAGAACAGTATTCTATATTGACCCGTCTGAGATCGAACCCAGGACCTCAGAGCTGGCGACACCTTAAAAACCGCTATGTTCGCCACTCAACAACTCAAAAAAAAAAAAAACAAAAATTCTTTATTCAATATAGGCTACACAGTAGCACTTATCGAACGTCAAACAATACAAACAAAAACAGACAGCACCCTAAGGGTCGGTACTGTGGTCACTGAGGTCATACACACATACATAAGCATATCATCATGCCTGTATCCCCGAAGGGGTAGGCACAGGTGTACTAATGTGCACCCACAGTTCGCCGACATGTTTAGGTCCCATGTAATAGAGGGCGAGCCTATTGCCACTAACCGGGCACAAATCCAAACTCCGACCTGCTACTGAGAATTTTATAGAAAAACCCAATAACACCTTGGTCGGCTTGAGAATCTAACCCAAGACGTCTAGCGTAGCAGTCGCGCTTAGCACCACTAGGCCAACGAGGCAGTCTGATCAACTGAGGTCATCATAAAGTATATCATTGCCCTGTTTGCGCCTTTAATCTGCCAACGAAGCGTAAACCAAACAAAAGGTTGACAGATACATATATTTAAAAACAATAAGTAAAATGAACCTTATCCCCTTGTGATAAGGTCTTCATAAAGTGTTGATGTTTATTGTAATAGGGACAATAGCTGACATTCATAAGAGCAACCTCGGTCGGATCTCTTTTGTTTTTTGTAATCAGATTATTCGGGTCAGCTGATGGTCAATAAGTTTGTTAATGAAAATAAGACCATCTAAGTGATAAATTGCTTTCTTTATTAATCTTTAGCCACACCAAAAGACCTTTTAATATTAATAATAAAATAATCCAGCCAATAGACGTCTCACTGCTGGGCACAGGCCTCTTCCCATATAGAGAAGGCACAAGCATTGATCACCACGCTTGCTCATAGTGTATTGGCGCTTTCAGTCTCCAATTTGGGAATCCAGAGTTCCTCATTATGTTTTCCTTCACTGTTTGTCAGTAGTGTCTTAAGTAATTTATAAGGTTTGAAACTATATTTTTCCGTGCGCACACAGAACGCTCCAAGCAGTCAGCATAGATTGCTTCAAGCTATATTTATTTATTTATATACCTGTTGTCTTTTGGCTTCGCTTGCCTAGATGTCGATTATCGTGTCAAAAAACAGCCAATGTCCTCTTTTAAGATCCAAGCTTACCCCATTGTATGCTTCATCAAAATTGATTTACCGGTTTAGCTGTAAAAACGTAACAAACAGACATACAGTATTACTTTCTTAAGTGACTTTCGCGATACAATAATTCTGATTCCCTAAACCAGGACTCTGGCACCCAGTCACAATTCTGTCTGTCGTCTAAAACACAAAGGTCCTGTCAATGCCTAAACACTTATGTATGTGATTGTCGAAATGTTTAGCTGCCCACAAACCTCTCTCACAGAACCCAGCGCCATTGTTGCGTGTTCTCACGCCATAACATGATGAGAATCGGAAACGAATATACTCGTAGCTTACAAGATTATATGTTGAGAACATAGATGGCAAATATGTTGTAGAATAAATAAAACTGTCATATTCATATATTTTTATTTATTTGCGGACAATATCAAATACATTGCTCTGAACCCAAAGTAAGTAGCTATTAAGCACTTGTGTTATGGAATTCAGAAACAAAGAAGGTACCACAAACACCCAGACCCGGGACAATGTAGGAAAGTGACTTTATACATTGACCCGTCCGGGGATCGAACCGGGGACCTCAGAGCTAGCGACACCTTGAAAACCGGTGCGTACGCCACTGGACCACGGAGGTCGTCAAATCAATCTTGATCAGCTCATCTTCAATGCTTAACCTCATTTTTTTTTTATTTATGGTATTCACGAACAACGAAGGTATCGTTGTTCCTGAATTACATAACACAAGTGCTTGAGCTACTTACTTTGGGTTCAGAGCGATGTATGTTATGTTGTCCGCATTTATTTATTTATTTATTGATCACTAGCTCTCCACGCTTTATCAAAATTGCACAGCACACATTTACTGGTCAATACTGCATCTCTTGGTAAGACTGTTTGCCTTAATTACTACATAATATGTTGACCTCTTATACCATTACTTCATCCATACATATCTATATTATTTCCATAAAATAATGTATTTCTTAAGAAACAACATTGTTATGTATTTAGACTATTTTCGTCTGTGACGTAATCAACGACAATGTTGCCATTATTAAAAATGAATTTGACAATTTCACTTTTTGTATGTCGCAACCATTGACGTACTATATACATAGACTGCTACTATCGCTAGTTTCCCCTTGTGCCAAGCGAGAGCAGTTTTTAGTCTGATCCTAGTACATTTGTTATCTGATTTAAGTTAATTTTCGCGGAACGAGAAACTTATATAAGAAAATATCGATGGTTTTGACATTGTTAGGATAATATTAGTGTTTTAGATAGATTTTTTAAAACGGCAAGCTCCATCTTCAACATAATTCACGACAAAACCATTTCACACTAGTGCTTACGTTCAAACTCTGATAGGCTCACTCTAGTTTCTTATGTATACTCTAAGGTCGCAACTTATGTCCGTGGTTTGACGTTTAAGTTTATGTTTTATAGCTTGTATTGTTGTTTTGTGGGATAGAGAAAGTACTTTGAATATTATAATAGTTTTATATTGAATAATGGGTTTCTGATTCTTGCTAGAAAATATTAAAGACTAGCTGTTTCTCAAGGCTCTATATGTATGGGTGTCGGTTGACGCAAAATGTAGTAAAGTTTTGACAATCATTTAAATGATAGGAAATTATCACAGTTCTTAATTTCAATCCGTCTAACTGACAATTATTTAACTGTTAGGGAATTATAAAAGTTCTTAATTTCGGCACTTATAATTACTATCTTACTGCAAGTCATTTTTCACCCTGATTTTGATATTTTACTCCTTATTACATTAGCATCAGAAATATCATGTTTATTTTTTGCCGGTCTATGGAGCCTTTGAATAACTAAAAACTAATCTTTTATAAATAAATTACTATCTTGTTTTATAGCAATATGATACGCGAAAAATATTAAAATAAATAATAATAATAAATGCGGATAACATCACATACATTGCCCTGAACCCAAAGTAAGTTGCTAAAGCACTTGTGTTATGGAATTCAGAAGCAACGAAGGTACCACAAACACCCAGACCCGAGGCAATGTAGAAAAGGACAATGGCAGGTCTCCATACTAAGAATTGTCTGGGATCAAATTGAAGCGTCCCTTAATGAAAAATATGTTAAAAGATTTGGCGTTAGTTCTAGAATCTATAAATGAGACTATTTTCATTTGGGAAAGCCGGAAAAAAAAGATTTCGGTGTTAGAATTTTATTATTTAGGTTATGAATTAACGTCAATGTCAATTAGCTATATCTATAAAACATAACGCAGATCGAAATTATGTCCTTAAGAAATGATAATGTGGTGTGGTCTAAGTGAGAATAAGAGTATTTACGGATAAATGGGAAAAACCTAAATAAATTCTAACACTCGATGTAGAGTAGTACTCAATTTAAACTTTTAAACTATCGCGCTGCATATTATAGAACGAAACGTCAAGCCCTTAAGGTATTTACGCATGTACGCGCTAATCCCCGTTCTATAATATTACTATAGTACTCAATTATTGAATGTTTAAGAAAGCTGAGCGCGTATTAAAAAAATGCACTTGCCGCGTAAACAATAGAACTATGTTAGGGCAAATAAAAAACATATTTTGTTTAAAATAATTATTTATTTCATTCTTCATCTCATTATCATCATTACACATAAAATGCGTGTGCGACGATGATCTCTATCGTAATCTTCCATAGTTATTGTTATGGGTTTACAACAAAAATCCAATTCACTATATAGGCACAATCGAAGCAAAGTAAGATTAGCTTATGCTCACGCAAAAGCAATATCGTAGTCCTAAGGGCACGCACTAGTCACACAAGGCAGTATCAATCAGTCCATAAACAGTCCAGGTAGGGTAAAAATAAATAGAAAGCCAAATATAATCATAAAACACAACCGACATTGTAAACACGGAAGGATTTTGTAGTCTTCACTTGACAGACAACCACAGATAACATTCACTGTCAAAAACAAAAGTAGTGCTGCACATTTGGATTCGTTTTTCTTGAGAATCGATACGACACTGAAACGATCCTCTGATATTTTGATCCATTATTAATTGGATTTAAAAGTAGGAGCATTTCTTCAAACATATCATTGATTAAAGACGAAAGAATAGATAATTCTAATATTATGTTAAAAACAAAACGAACTCTACAAGGGTCGATCGATCGGTCGATTATATCGATCATTCGTTTGATTATACAGCGTCACACCACTATTTTAATGGTAAAATGTCGAATGTAGGTAACCTAATTCGAACATCATTTTATGAGCTTTTAAAAACATAAAAATAACTCCGGCTTTTATAAGAAGAAGTGAATAATTGAAAAATCGTAGAAAATTAATTAAATTTGATTGATATTTATGAAATCTATGGACGCCAAAAAAAGTCCAGACCAAATTCTGCCATTGTTCTTTGGTTTCTACATTGACCCGTCCGGGGATCGAACCCGGGACCTCAGAGCTAGCGACACCTTGAAACCGGTGCGTACGCCACTCGACCACGGAGGTCGTCATAATATAAAATACTAATGTACTAGATTTCTAACTTTAATACGTTATTATTATTTCGTTTAAGCTTTAACCATAATCTACCTGTCGCCTTACTCTTATTCGTAACTATATAGTATTTACTAACAAACCAGTTTAGTACTCAACTCGGGACCTAACTCCAAATCTAGGGCATTCGTTACGTTCCATTCACTAGTAAATACTAGGACCTAGGGTTTGCACATTACTGCAGTATATTTATTATTTGAGAATTTTAAATGTATGTTGATCATTGGAAAACATCTTGAGGGCCTAGATTCCAAAATTGTAATCGCCCGCATAGCAAGCGTGGTGATCAATGCTCGTGCCTTCTCTATATGGGAAGAGGCCTGTGCCTAGCAGTGGGACGTTTATAGGCCGGATTATTAGATACACACCGATTTTCAAAGTGTCGCTTGCTCTGAGGTACCGGCTTATATCCCCAGACGGGACACTGTTGAAAATCACTTTTCTACATAGTCTCGGGTCTGGGTGTTTGTGGTATCGTTGTCTCTGATTCCATAACACAAGTGCTTTAGCTACTTTGGGTTCAGAGCAATGTATGTGATGTTGTTATTTATTTATACTATACTCCTTTTTTTCAATGAGTCTCTTTTGACATAAATAAAAGCCTTCTTACTACTGACAACCCTAATAAAATGAGTGGCGTGCTTTAAAAGGCGTTGCGACAACTTGCTAACCTTCTCGCTACATATCGCTCTGTGGGTCAGCAGCACTGATTATATTAATATAATTTGATGAGACTTTGTGCAAAAATGTGAAAAAAATCACATACTATACATTGCTCTGAACCCAAAGTAAGGTGTTGAAGCTCGCGTGTTATGGAATCAGAGACAACGATACCACAAACACCCAGACCAGAGACTATGTAGAAAAGTGGTTTTATGTTTCATTTACGATATCTCCGACATTTTAGTATTCCCAAATTAATTTGATTTGAATGCAAGAGAAGGAATATATAATAAGATGGATGAAGTAGGTATGTCAGATAATGGATGTTGAAACATAAATAAAGAAAGGTATGTTGAGATGGTTTGGCCATGTCGAGAGAATGAATGAGGAACGATTGACGAAAAAAGTGTATAAGGCGAGTGTGAATGAAAGTGTTGGAAGGGGTAGACCTAGGCGGACGTTTCTAGACCAAATCGGAGACGTCTTGAAAAAAGGCCAGGTCAAGAGTACCCTAAACCGAAGAGCATGTATGAAGGGATTAATGAAAGTGGACGAAGCGAAACAAGTGTGTAAGGATCGTAGCAAGTGGAAAGAAGTAGTGTCTGCCTACCCCTACAAGGGAAAGAGGCGTGATTATGTGAATATTATGTTTAATCTGTTGTTTTCTTCATATAAGTATAATCATTTATTAAATCTTAGTTCCATCACGATATTTCTCTTCATGAGTCAGTATAAAAGTCATGTACAATTTAACCTTGTAGTTTAAAAGCGAATCTATAAATATATTTTTATACTAATAGGTATTGTAAATAGGTAGCTCGTTAGTTTGGACGTTGAAGAAAATCTTTGAAATGGTGGAACACACAACCTCTTTATAAAAGTCGGTTAAAAATAGATGTCAATGCTAGTCTAGTCTAGAATCCTACAAAATTTGTGAAAGTCTGTTTAAAGGATGTTTGTTACACTTTCACACAAAAACCACTTAACGTATTCCAACAAATTTTTACACTAACATAGCTTATAACCAGGATTAAAATGTAGGATACTTCTTATGCCAATGTATCGCAGGAACGGGAAATAAGTGATTAAAACAGCTTGATGATAATATTAAACTAATTTCAAATAAAAAATAATCATTAAAATCAGTTCACCCAGCCAACATTTCTGTGTTAAAAACATAAAAAAAACTATCGAATTGATTACCTCCTCCTTTTTTGAAGTCGGTTAAAAAAGGTATTTATCCGACATTGTTATTGTATCAAAGACATCACGTAAGTGTGAATCACACGTTCCGCGAAAACTGGTTAGTACCTTATAATAATATGCTAAACGTACTCGACAGCGAATAAAGCGAACGTCATTAAATAAATAATAATTTTTCTACTCTTTATAACATAAACATATCATCACGCCTGTATAACCGAAGGGTTAGGCAGAGGCGTACCAATATACACCCACAGTTCGTCGGTATGTTTAGGTCCCATGTAATAGGGGCGAGCCTATTGCCACTAACCGGGCACAAATCCAAACTCCGACCTGCTACTGAGAATTATGTCGTTCAAAAGTCCAACACTCAACCACTCGATTCAGATATTTAAGAGCTGCTTGAATTGACCGAATGAACTGCTTCATTTGGTAATTTCTCGCAATAGTTGGCATTCTTTTTCATTTTCATTCATTCAAAGACAGGCCTGTTGGTCTAGCGGTTAGTGACCCTGACTGCTATACCGGAGGTCGTCGGTTCGATTCCCACTCTGGACAAATGTTTGTGTGATGAGCACGATCATTTGTTCTGTGTCTGGGTGTAATTTATCTATAATATGTACTTATGTATTTAGAAATATATAAGTATGTTTATCAGTTGTCTGGTCACCATAATACAAGCTTTGCTTAGCTTGGGATCAGATAACCGTGTGTGAGATGTCCCAGGATATTATATTATTCTGCTAATAGTCATTACGATCATTCTCTTCGAGAGTTCAATGAGATTTTATTGTAGGCTTATCTGAATACGAAAATTAGGCACAATGACAAGTACACTGACCGACCACTGACAATTTAAAATAGTGGAATCGAGGCCCGTTGTCACCACGACATACAGTCTCACCCAGTAAATGTGTTGTTTGTCAGATGGACAGTCGTTCTATAACATTAAAGATTCTTACTTTCACAGCTAAATGCCTGTTTTGTATGTGAAATTAATGGTTACTCATCGATTGGTAGGTAACTAAAACTAAATCAATTTATACGGTCTTTAGTCTACAAGCTTATTTACTTAGCTAGACAAATAATTAAAACGGGGAATTAACATGGTTCGTGTGAATGGTTAAGAAGGTTTTCTGTATTTTTTTGGTAGTTGGGTTTATTCAAGTTTGTATGAGAGCCAAATACACATTATGTCGGCGCATCGCTCGTTCTGGTGATGAAAATGTTCATGCAGCGGAGTGAGCTTACCATCTCGTGAAACTAATATAATAATAATATTCCGGGACATCTCACACACGGTTATCTGATCCCAAACTAAACAGAGCTTGTGTTATGGTAACCAGACAACTGATAAACATACGCATATATTTCTAAATACATACATATTATAATAAATTACATCCAGATACCGAACAAATGATCGTGCTCATCACACAAACATTTGTGCCGGGTGGGAATCGAACCCACCACCACCGGTATAGCAGTCAGGGTCTCCAACCACTAGACCAACAGGCCTGTCAATTCAACTCAAACTTCATACATTCAATTGAAACTCTTTCCTAAATGTCTCCACTCTCTAAAAAAATCTACATACCCCTGAAAATTTACACGCAACTTAACTTTAGTTCTTAAATATCTATGTACCTATATAAGTCAATATCCCATGAAAGTATGCGTATATACACACTCGGTGCCGTCAATGGTAACATAAGAGATTTCTCATATCGATTTTAACATCTTTATCAAACTTTAAGAAGTCTGAAAGTTGGGTTATCCAAATTGATACTAAGAAATCTCTTAAGTCAGAATTCACATCTTATTAAAGAGACAAACATGACATTCGACTTACATACTTTATAAAATCAAGTATCAAGTAAATCTCATTGATGACTCTAGCCAATAATAAGACAGTGCAGCTTACGAAATATAAAGTTTACTCTAAAACAATCTCTAGCAATAAGAGGTAAATCAAATTCATTGATAACTCAAGTTAATTCAAGGAAACACAGTAAGTACCAAGTTTACGAAAACCAAACTCGTCTCTCAAACAATCGTATGACAGGACGTCAACACGAGCGTCCAAGATGGCGTCCGCTTTCAAGATGGCCGCTGTTTACAAAATATTAGCGCTCGGTGTCATTTCCTTGGGTGTAGTTTCCAGGTTGTTTATTGTAAACGATACTTGTTAGTTCTTACGTATTGTACTGTGTATTTCATGTTTGTTTTACCGACTGAGAAAGGAGGTTCTTAACTTGATGTTTGTTTCCTTCGAAAGGAAGAGATTCTTAGTTCGATTGGATGTGTTTTGCGCCATATCTTTGAAATGAAATGAAATTCTGGAAATAATATTTGTTAAAACAAAAATATTCTTTTATACGTCTTTTTTAAGCTACATGTAGTCCACATTTGCTAACTGACTACCCTGAGATAAAACGTCGAAACAAAGTCAGGGGTCATAGACTCCATTAGACCAGAAAGATATGGAAAATTCAAAAGTATATTGATCTAAATAATGCGTCTAAACCAAAGAGTATTTAAGCAATTGTTTTATGATACTTGCCCTGGTTCTAACATGCACCCTTGTTCTTACAAATCCATTCATTAAACTGCTAAGCCTCTACGACAGATGTTCATCCATATGGTCCGGACGCTAAGAGAATGCGATTCTGACAGGTGGTGATCAACAGGATGACATAACTTTAATGTGGCGAATAATTTGCAGTCATTTATTTATCCTATTTCGGAAAGCACGTTAAGCTGTAGGTCCCAGCTTTCATACATAGATCTTTGACAGTCGTTAAGTCAATTCTGACAACCAGTCTTACTATGGGATACTGTGTTACCCAGTAACATGTGTAGTGGAGGTCAGAAAGGCAGTCGCTCTGTAACATACGGTATTCAGCTGAATCCGGTAAGACTGGTAGCCGACCCCAACATAGTTGGAAAAGGCTCGGGATATGATGATGACTTATTGATCCTATAGTGCATTCAAAAGACAAAACTATATCACTATGCAAGGTTAAATAAATAGAGCACGGTTTTTTAATCCCGTTTCATGACAACTGCCTCGTTGGCTTAGTGGTTGTAAGCGCGCCTGCTACGCTAGAGGTCTTGGGTTCGATTCCCAGGTCGACCAAGGTGTTATTGGGTTTTTCTATGAAATTCTCAGTAGCAGGTCGGAGTTTGGATTTGTGCCCGGTTAGTGGCAATAGGCTCGCCCCATCGACGTATGATATGCATAGACTGCTACTATCGCTAGGTTCTCCTTGTGCCAAGCGAGAGCAGTTTTAGTCTGATCCTAGTACATTTCGTTTTTCATTTAAGTTAATTTTCGCGCAACGAGAAACTTATATAAGAAAATATCGATGGTTTTGACATTGTTAGGATAATATTAGTGTTTTAGATAGATTTTTTAAAACGGCAAGCAACATCTTCATACATAATTCACGACAACACTTGTTCACTCTAGTGCTTACGGTTTAAACTCTGATAGGCTCACTCTATAGTTTAAAATGCAACCTCGTTGGCTCGCCCCCTATTACATGGGACCTTTCCTCAGCGGACGGACTATAAGTTGAATAACCCGTGAGCTAGAAACCTGCGTATGCCTATCTTGCCAGTGTTGCCATCTTATACAATATAAACTATTATGAAAGAAGTTAAGTCGGTCACTTTCTAATCACTGAGATTCTTAGTTTGGCCGTGGTATACCACTATTTGAAATAATAATCTAAACATAGCTTTTATACTGGTTTTGCCTTTATTTATTTATAAATCATTACATTACATAGACGGGCCTGTTGGTGTAGTGGAGGTCGTGGGTTCGATTCCCACTCAGGACAAATTTTTGTGTGATGAGCACGATCATTTGTTCTGTGTCTGGGTGTAATTTATCTATAATATGTATGTATTTAGAAATATATAAGTATACTATAACACAAGCTCTGCTTAGCTTGGGATCAGATAACCGTGTGTGAGATGTCCCCAGGATATTATTGTTATTAAATCTTAAAACGTTTTTGGTGACTGCAGAAATTATTATTCTTAACCGTCCGTGTGTATCCATTCTTGTTTATTAGAGGCCTAAAATGTCCCTTTGTATTTTTTTTCGCTATAACTGAATCGGTTATTGCAAAACACCTGTCTTTTCTTGATATTCAATCTAACTCCATACTAAGTTTCATCAGATTTGATCAGTAGTTTATACGTGAAAGTATGACAGACAGACAACTATTTTAAACTTTATAAAGTTAGTAAGGTTTATAAATATATTTAAGCATTAAGTTACACGAGCTCTTACAAATAAAACATGTCTACTTAACCTTCCGATGACTTATGATTTCCTCCTTCTTTTTTGCTGTCGGTTAAAAAGGTATTTGATTTAAGTATTTAACATAAATCAAACGTTTATTTTATGTTGCTAACGACGCATGTAACTATATGTTGTGCCATAAAAATACCTTTGAACTTTCAAGGTTGTCAGACTTTTAATAATATCGGTTGCCTAGCAACGGATTTTTTTGTTAGTTGTCGATAAAACAGGTTTTGACTGTTTTTCTTGAGAAGTATGATATCTTTCGAATTAAATTAGAGTAAAAGGTTTGTGAAGCATACATACCAACCGTCACGCCTGTATCACCAAAGGGTTAGGCATAGGTGTACCAAGGTACACCCACAGTTCGCCGATATGTTTAGGTCCCATGTAATAGGGGGCGAGCCTATTGCCACTAACCGGGCACAAATCCAAACTCCGACCTGCTACTGAGAATTTCATAGAAAAACCCAATAACACGTTGGTCGACTAAGGAATCGAACCCAAGACTTCTAGCGTAGCAGTCGCGCTTACAACTACTAGGCCAACGAGGCAGTACTCTGCTATATAAATGCATTTCTATGTTTGTTGATATTCTTCATATTTACTTATCATCTCCTCTTCATCCCCAGGGTTCGTGCTGGCGTCAGCAGTGGTGCTGCTACTTCTGGGCATCATCTGTGCCATATTCTTCGGGGCCTGGGTGCGCATGTTCATTGATCATGTAAGTATTGTGATTATATACTCCTATTATTAAGTCGGATAAAATGATGAGTAATTTAAGTGATGTTGAAACGTCGGTAACTAAAGTCAAATATACCGCGTTAGTATCTGTTAAAAGTAGTTTTAAAGTAATAATATGAATAAATATTTGTTTAATACTTGTCGTCATTTCAAGGAAATCAAAAAGGAGTAGGTGACTAAGTTTAAAAATACGAAATCTGTTTATCCTTGTCTGTTTGTCCTTAATTAGATAAATAAAATATATAGTAAACGTATTTTTATTTTTTCTTTGAAAATAATAAATGGATAAAGTGAATAAAAATTCAGGAACTATGACGTCAAACTTTCGCATGTACAAATGGACGTTACGTAATGGAAATATCTAAAGATTATTGTATATTTTAGTTTAACGAAATATCAGGCAACTTTAATATCAGTTGATGTCCAAAAATATTTTTATCAGTGGTAAGATACTTCAGAGCCTATTCCTAACTATACAGTAGATACCTCAATAAATTATAAATAAATTTCATAGAAGATCGGTTTTTTATGTACAATCAATTATAGCACTTTATGATCGGGTGATAGACGTTGATCTTTGACTGTCATTAAATCCATACAGTAGACATTAACTGCCCGTTAAACGTGTTGTGTGTCAGACAGACAGTCGCTCTATAACATACTGGTGTTCAGCAGGCGGTGAGACTGGCAGCCGAACACAACATAGCTTTTAAAATGGTTTACTGTGAGGTATAATGTCTTAGTAGACACGTATATTAATGTCGTCAGCTCTGAGGTCCCAGGTTCGATCCCCGAACGAGTTAATATATGTACAAATCCCCTTTTCTACGTAGTCTCGGGTCTGGGTGTTTGTGGTAACGTTGTCTCTGATTCCATAACACAAGTGCTTTAGCTACTTTGCGTTCAGAGCAATGTATGTGATGTTGTCCGCATTTTTTTTACTGTAATATTATTTCATACATAACTAAAATCATACAGATTCATACAACTATGTATGTATGAGAGTAGCTGCGCACGAGTGGTTTTTTCCGCTTTCCTTTACAACTCTATACTTAGATGATATTTGTGGATGTATACTGTTATTATTACATTATTCGGCTACATTTATTGAGGTTAAGCATCTCTTACCGAGGACTGGCTTTGAATGGGTGGCAATTTAGTAAATATACAGACGTCTTCTGGATAGATGTATGATACTTTTTAATTACTGAACGCTTTTAGTTTATTATTATTTCTTTTTAAACATAAAAGAGTTTTAGCGAATTAATCAGAATAACACATCTTTATTGGTTCCATAGTATAAAATAAAGTCACGCAAATTTTTTATGCTTAGATCTTTTAAAGTACGGTTGTTAATGCAATTATTGAGCAATAGATAGAGATTCAAAAGTTTACATATTTGTGTATATAAAACTAGCATAATATACTAATTAAATTGCACCAGTGCAAAGCCGGGGAGCTTCTCACTAGTATTATTAGATTATAAAATTTAAAAAACATACACATTTACTACAATATTTTAAAATTATAGAATCCTAACTTACGTAATATCAATTTATATCCCCAATTTACATAAAAATTAGGCCTATTCTTTCTCTAATTCGACCTATCCCTAATTTCATCAAATTGCTTCACTGACTACAAATATCAAAATTTTACTGTTTGTTACGTTATTTCTCCTAAATAATGACGTCTATTATTCCCTCTAACAACATATAAAGCTCAGTTACCTAATGTTGGTATCGACGGCCACAATGGAGGCATTCCGGTCAAGGCAACACTCGCACGGTGTTGCCACATCGCATAACTCGAGACGAAGCGAGTAAATATTACTAACTTACTGTTAGACAAGTTTGTTGCACCTGTACATAGTATATATAATCACGCCATTCCCTTGTAGGGGTAGGCAGAGACCACTTCTTTCCACTTGATATGATCCTTAAGTATAGCACGGTAAGGATAGTCCCGACTGTCATACATAGATCTTTGACAGTCGTTAAGCCAATTCTGACAAGCAGTCTTACTATGGGATACTGTGTTACCCAGTAACATGTGTTGTGTAGTTCAGATAGACAGTCGCTCTGTAACATACGGTATTCAGCTGAATCCGGTAAGACTGGTAGCCGACCCCAACATAGTTGGGAAAAGGCTCGGGAGATGATGATGGGTGTTATTGAGTAATACAAGTTTGTTGGGCCTTTAGTATAAAGAAAGAGAGATTACCTCGCTTGTGAGACCAACGCTTGGTACTTTGCCGAAGCTGTTAATAATATAACTGTCCCACTCTCATACAGAGAGGCATTGATCACCATGCCTGTAAACTCCTGAACCCAGTTTCATTTAATGGCCTATTGGTCTACTGGCTAACGATGACTCCTAAACCAGAGGTCGTAGGTTCGATTCCCACCCAGGAAAAATCTTTGTGCGATGAGCACAATAATTTATTCTGTGTCTGGTTGTAAATTATGTACAATACGTATGTATTTAGAAATATATAAGTATGTGTATCAGTTGTCTGGTTACCATAACACAAGCTCTGCTTAGCTTGGGATCAGATAAACGTGTGTGAGATGTCCCGGAATATTGTATTATTATGTATTATGTATTATATGTATAGTAAGATTTTGAGGGCAAAAGTACGCTTTCAAGTGTCCCTTGTTTGTGCAATTATACGCGTCTAATGAAGTAACATCCGCAAAGGATGTGCCGTAAATGATGTGTCAACAGTAACACACATCCTATAGCTCGCGTATTGCTCAGTGAGGCCTGAAGGTTATGTTGTTATACGTCGCTTGTTATTACTAAGATGTAGCTTAGATGTTATAGATGGTTTATAATGATTTGTAGGTGTTTAAATGACTATAAGGAGGGAGTTCTTAATTTGACGGTATGTTTGTAACGTGATATCTTCGGTAAATGTAGATCGGTTTAAAAACTTTTAATTGTTAGGGTGCTCTTGATCGGTAATCACTAAGGCATTCCTACCCTAGGTATGCCTCAGTGGCTCCATTTAAATCTCAGGGATATCGTTTTTTTTTTACATTCATTTATTATACACCTTACATCTATCATTACAGGTTACCCTAACTCAATAGATGAAGTAAATCTAAATTACACTAAGCCCATAATGTTGTCAGTTTCTAACATGACTTCTGTGATTATTTTGTGATAAATACGATTGAAATTGTGAACGGTTAGTTAAAAAGATAGTTAACTTATTTATTCTGCATAGTTCTTAAAACTATGATCGGCTGGCAGTCTCCCCGCCAGCTGAACACCAGTATGTTACAGAGCGACTGTCTATCTATCTGACACACAACACATTTACTGCGGGTTACAGATTGGCTTGGTGCGACTTTATGTGATGATTCAAAGATGAATAGTGAAAGCCAGAGCCAACGGCTTTGTTGATTAATAAATAATTAATTTTCAGGCATTTTATGTAGAAATAATCAACAAGTATTTCCCACATTCATCGAATAAAAAGCTCTTTAAACTTTCATGTTTATGAAAGTTACTGAATATTATTTTTGCTAATCAGCCACGGCTTATTGGTTTTGGATGAAAAATCAGACTAATAACTTTTTTTTCGAAATTTCTCCCACACCATGTATTACGGATTGTTTTTTTGACTTGACATTCTCAATGATCATCCAATACTTTATGGATTACGCAAATGTGTTAAACAATTGCTTGATTGTATAAAACAAAGTAAGGTTAGTTAACCCATTTACAAATGAAAAGCTGTTGGACCAAACTGTATGTTTGATTTGTTAGATTCGTCTCTGCCCCGAATAACAAATTAAAGATCAAAACATTGCGACAATAATAAATGCAGACAACACCACATACATTGCTCTGAACCCAAAGTAATTAGCTAAAGCACTTGTGTTATGGAATTCAGAAACAACGATACCATAAAAACCCAGAATACACATATAAACTTTTAAAAGCTCTTGGGACTTCCGATTACCCTCTAAGTTTTTGATGTAAATTTGTATGATGGATGTATTGCCAAATGTATGTACTCATACAAACAGATAATTCCATGGTAATGCGTCGTTCGTGCACGTCGAATGTTCCCACACGTTGTTATAACGTAACTGTATGATAAAGGTGGGCTCAGACGGTGAGACACGCGATTTGAACCACCTATCTCATTTTCCCGAGTTTACAGAATTTATTTAATTTCTAAAGTAAAGTCGAGATAGACTAACGTCTTATAATATGTATATGTAGTGTACATATTTATATAGTTATATATTTGTATATATGATAATAATAATTATATGTGTTTTGTATTATATGTAGGTATATGTGTAATAATGTTTCTGTTTAATCTCTTGGCACCTACCTATGCTTTCTCTCCACCACCCAAAGGTAGACTGGTAGAGAACGCCTAAGGCGTTAAGTCCGCCATTGTACATTGTGTGCAAAAAGTATTTAATAAATAAATAAATATAAAGGAAAAAGGATTTTTTTTTTCTTATTATTAATTATAATTATTTAATACTAAGAAACAAAAACCCATTTAACTAGTCGTGCTTGTATATTTTTTTCCTTTCTATTATTTGTGTGCATAAATAAATAATCACATTGTACAATTCAGAAAATCTGCAAAGCATATTTTGTTTAAAGATATTTCTAAATGTGTTATAATTACCTGTAGTTCTTTTTACTATACTTGTGTTTCCTTTTCCGTTAAAACTTTGTTAAACTAGTACGTAATATCAATCTGTAATATCAGTAACTTGTCTTGATGCTGGGCAAAGGCCTTCTCATAAAGAAAAGTAACGAGTTTGCTAACATTTTTTTATAAAATACTTTTAATGTCGATCCTCTTGAATATCAATATTTAATTCATTAGTACTTAAGTTACTTAGTTTATTTTAATTTTCATCATTTTGTAATTTTCTTTACTTTTTTTGTTCTCCAAAAAATCTTACAATTTTTGTAAATTTGTCTTTCTGTCTGAACCTAACTTTACGTTAGTGAAGGTAGCCCGTCACCACGCTGGTAATATGATCAATGCCGACGTGTTTTTGCGTACATTTAACTGTATAATATAAATTGTGTAATCAACATCTTTTTGCGTTTTATCACGGTGAAATATTGGAAACAAGTTTATGGTTAAAAGTGGTTTCTTTACCAGAATTGAACTTGAAAGTCTTGCAAGTAAAATAATGCAAAATTTTTAACTGTTACTTACGTATTTTCTTAGTTATTTCTATAACTCTAAGACATGTTACCTACTGTGATGAGTCTTAAGTACGTTGTATCAAGTCACTTTAATGCAGGATGCACTAAAAATGGCCTTCCTAAAATATGTGCAATTGATATACACTTGCAGTAATATTTCAAAGTATGCTAAGATTGCTTACAACTAATTTTAAATTGTTTGGTCTAAATGGATTGTTTTAATTCTGATTATAATTACAAGCTTTTATTCAACTTGCAATGTATTTAACTATGCTTGTCTGATTGAAATCTGGCAACTGAATTCTGAATCAGTCTTTCAGGGGCCCAAGTCTGTTATTTACACTCGGTTCAATGTCTTCATAGTGTCGTGCCAGCAGAGCCATTTTCGGAAAATTGGTATTCTACTAAACGTCAAAACGTCAAAATTGCGCATTACAATTTGTACTAAATGTATGAACTGTTGGTCACAGTCGTTGAACATTGAACCGAATCGTTCCAATGCGCAATTTTGACGTTTTGTCGTTTAGTAGAATACCAATTTTCCTAAAATGGCTCTGCTGGCACGACACTATGACGACATTGAACCGAGTGTAAATAGCAGACTTGGGCCCCTGGGGGCGTTATGGTGCTAAGACTTCGGTTGGACCCGTAATGGCGGCGTTACGGCTCCAACCTAAGGCGAAAGATGGCACCAGGTGTTTTGCCGGAGTAGTCAGAGACTTTCTTGAAGCTCTGGAAGCCCGGACTCTTGAATCCTCAACCCCCTCGGGATGCAAGGCTAGCTCATAAATCAGATTCATCTGAAAAATTTAAAGCCAACAGGTATTAATTTGAATGCTTGTGTCTTAAAATATATTTCAAACAAAATCTATTTAGACTTTTTACATTCTTTGACGACTTCCGTGGTCGAGTGGAGTACGCACCGGTTTTCAAGGTGCCGCCAGCTCTGAGGTGCCGGGTTCGATCCCCGGACGGGTCAATGTAGTGAACCACTTTTCTACATTGTCGCGTGTGGGACTGTCTGTCTAGGTATTTGTGGTACCTTCGTTGTTTCTGAATCCATAACACAAGTGCTTCAGCTACTTACTTTCGGTTCAGAGCAAGGTATGTGATGTTGTCCGCATTTATTTATTTATTATCTTTCTTCCGCAGGAGCTGGTCCTCCGGCCAGGGTCGATGACGTTCGAGTGGTGGGCGCGGCCGCCCGTGCGCCCCTTCGTTCGTGTCTACGTGTACAACGTGACCAACGCCGACGAGTTCCTCAACAACGGCTCCAAGCCCATCCTCGATGAGCTGGGCCCTTATGTTTATTCGTGAGTATCTTCAATGAAGCTGGTTTTATGTTTAAGTAAAGTTATTGTTGTGTGTCTTTTTACTGCATGCGGCCTATAAAGTACAACCTAATCTGTTGGTAGGTACTTAATTTTAAAGAGACCTTAAATGCTGGATGTCGGCCATGCAGACGCTGTGTTTAGTTGTTGTGTGAATAGTTTTAATAGGCAGAAATAGAGTGTTAATTGTACGAACTGCAATGACAGGTAGGTACCTAATAAATCCTGCTAGTGATTGAAATTGTATTCCAATTATATTGTTATACAGCGCTTTATTTTGTTCAACAAATTTTTACAGATTCCTAAATTCAACGATATAACCTTTAGAAGAAGATTAAATTAAATACCTTATCCCAATCTATAGCAAAAGCTCAACGTAATATTAGTTTTTTTAGAAACATCATCACTACTTTGTGTGTTACACGATTATTTGATTATTTTTATTTTTCATATAACATTCAATTAAAAAAATAACGTTAGATATTAAATACTTCATCACCAGGACTTCTATTTTCATTTCCCTCATATTAACACAATTTCTGTCCATCCAGGGAGGAATGGGAGAAGGTGAACATCACGGACAACGAGAACGGGACCCTCTCGTTCCACTACAAGAGGACCTACACCTTCCAGCCGGACCTCAGCAAGGGGATGGACGATGACGTCGTCGTTGTACCCAATATACCTATGCTGGTGAGTTTAACAACCTTATAATATAATAACAAGCGGTTTTTATTAGTAAAAGAAGGAAATTATAAAAGAAAAAGTCTAAGTTGTTATTTTGTTAGTTTGGGGGATCATAGACCCTTCCGATATCCGGTGTGCGTGGGACTTTCAGACCAGACAATGCCACACCTGCTAGAGTGCCCAAAGTGTCCGGACACCTGCACTTTGGAGGACTTGAACCTCGGCAACGACGCTGCAGTTGGTGTGCCCAACTACTGGGCGCAGTGTATTTAGATTTAAATACTTAAATTAGTTTACCATCGACTCGAAAAGAAGAAGAAGTTGTTATTTGTAATATTAGCTATCTGCGAGTGAAAGTCCCATCGAAATCGGTCCAGCCGTTGCAAAGATAAGCTAGAACAAACACAGACATGTTTTCTTTTTGTTGATATTACCGTATATACTTTCGTTAAATCGTCGTTGTCGCTTTAGATGGCTGGGTATGAATAGCCAAAATCTATTTAGTCCGTTAATTAGACAATAATCTCAACAACGAGTACATACACATATTTATAAAACTTTTTTTCGGGCGCATACCCCTTTTAACACAGCTAATTACACTAGGTTTATTTTTGTAACTCTTAATTTCTCCTACAGTTAAATGTAGTGATGCTAAATGCTAACTATTACAATTTGAAGTTTTTAATGTAAAAAAATAATGTTTTTTTTCTTATGTAAATAATCTTTTCTCATTCACGAACTTAACGACAGTACACCTAAGGTATTGTTTTATTATTCATTCAGAATAAGTAGTTTTCTTTACTTCCGTGGCAAAATAAGGAAAAAACTTTTTTAAATTGACGGCTTTACCTAAAAGCTCGGTTATTCTCTTAAGGTCAACTTTAAATGCGGAAGATATATATATATATATATATTTATATTTGCTATACACAGAAAATTAAGGCACGTACGGATGATGGAAATTTTTGTGTCTTTTGTTTGGATAAGTATGGAAGATTTTTAGCCATTAAATAAATGTGACTATGACTGTTGAATGTGACGAGTTGTGCTGTTATGTAAATACAAAGAATTACTTAGTAAACATCGTCTCCCGAGCCTTTTCCCGCACTATGTTGGGGTCGGCTACCAGTCTTACTGGATTCAGCTGAATACCTTATGTTACAGAGCGACTGCCTATCTGATCTCCTATAGGCATATCCAACACAGACTATCGCCCGATAGACAGTCGCTCTATAACATATTGATGTTCACCTGTGAGGCTGGAAGCTGAATACAACATTGTGAGGACCTCCGTGGTCGATTAGTGTCAATCAAATGAAATTCTCAATTATCAACTGGTAGGAAAGTAAATAATAGTCACAATTATGTCCGATTCAACTCTGAGGTCCCGGGTTCGCTCCCCGGGGCATCCACGTAGAAATTCACTTTTATACATTGTCTCGGGTTTGAGTGTAGTACCTTTATTGTTTCCGAATTCCATAACACAAGTGCTGTAGCTGCTTACCTCGGGTTCAGAGCAATGTATGTTATGTCCACATTTATTTAAACTTTTAACAAACACTTGACAGAACAATATGATCGCAACTTTTCTTAATATAAAAAAAAAAGTGCGATCATTCGTGCGTCTTTTTATAACTCACGACAAACATTCGCGCGCGAATGTTTCCCCAATAAGGCATCACCTTTACAAATATAATTATGAATAATTGAACTCCACATGTCTCACGTTTTTCCTTTAATGTTATTATTATTTACCTGTCGTCAAAATGACTCGTTAGGGGTCAAAGTTATTTATCCAAGGTCTTATGTGATGAATGCTAAAACAATTGTCTGTGTTTGATTTTTACTGGTAAAGATTGTTTTGTTTTATTTTTATTATTGGAAATCGCTGACCGCAGGACAGAATGTTAATACATACAGTTTTTAAATAAGATAATCAATAAAAATGTGTTGTTAAGTATGGATCCTACTAATAGTCTAAGCTTTTATAGACGGTGCGAGAAATAGCTTATAACGTATCAAAGAATTTTATTAGAATTTCCTTATACATGTACCAAATATTGCAATGTCATGTAATGTAAAAAAGTATTATAAACATACTCGTATTGAATTACTTCGGTCGGTTAAAATACCTTACCAAAGTTTGATCACAATTTTATCAATGGTTCAGGCAAGCTGGATAAAGAACCTTTTTTGTTGTTGTTGTTTCTTGTATCATTGTCATTCTTCATGATTTTCAGGCTTTATCTAGACTAAAGCATCTTAAACTTTTCTAAACCGCCAATTTACAGAAAAATGTTATTTTAGGATATTATGCAACCAGCTATTTTCGTTCGTCCTTCTAAATATATGATGTCTTAAAAACACAGTTATTACTCGGCTAGCACGACACGCAGTCACTAAGTTATTAACTTAGACTAAAGGTCAAAACATCTTGAACTTACGTCACGCGACTGCTAAGAAATAATTGTACTGTAGAATAATTTTAGGTAATTCTGTTAGATTGTAATAATACAGGTTTTTGAAAGGAAAACTTAATATTTTTTATGTCTTATATCAACTTATAAGAAATCGAGACCCCTCCGTGTTTCGCGCGTTAAACAGGCTATCATACGTTGATCTTTGGCAGTCGTTAAGTCAATTCTGACAACCAGTCTTACTATGGGATACTGTGTTTTTCTTTTTGAGGTGCACGGTTAGCCAAGTAGTATAAGGTCACCACGTCAATTACCACACCATAACATACCCTCACGCCTGTATCCCCGAAGGGTTAGGCAGAGGTGTACCAATGTACACCCACAGTTCGCCGGTATGTTCAGGTCCCATGTAATAGCGCGGCTAGTGCCACTGTGTTTTATTTACTATGTTAAAAATACTATTACGGAAGTAGGTAAAAAACTTTTTTTTTTTTCGTTTATTGACTGAATAATTCACTTTTACAAAAGTGCCTAATTACTGTAGCTATTACAATGACGTAACGTAACATAAGGATGTTTCGAAACTAATCTATGTAATAATAATGATGAATTAGTAGCTACTATTATCGTTGTCGTCGAGTTTCTAAAACTCAGTTAATTTTAACTACGTCTTGTCATCACTGGTTAGCAATTACTTAACTACAGTTTCTTAGAAATATCATGGTATTCTTTTATTTGAAAATGGGAAAAAGTATAAGAAAATTATTTTTATACAATACAACATATAATGTTTTATTGTTATTTTATGTGAGTTTATAGTATGATCGCTTAGATAAAAGAAAACCAACCTTTGCACTTATATTACAGAAGCAAGCAATCAATATTTAAAAAACCACTATATCGAATTTTATGAAAATTATATTGTCTCAAAATTTTAAATTAAAGCGAAATGCAATTTGATTTATTTTGGAGGAATGCGCATACATACAAATATCCAAAAATAGTATTTTATTGTAAAATAGACAACTACAATTAAAAATTCAGCAACTATATTCTGACAACTCTATTCTGATACATAAAAGAATATTATAAGGAATTTCGAAAAAATGAAACATCCAAAATCATACCAAGTATTAATATATTTTTTTTTATTAGCCTACTGTTGATCCATCTGCGGGGCAAAGGCCTCCCCTGTCTTCTTCCAAACCTCTCTGTTTTTGGCGATTTCTGTCCACTTGCGCCCCGCGTAACTGACTATATCATCACACCACCAGTATTAATATTTATTTAAACAAAATGTCACACTAACACTACAATGAATATTAAACATTAGAAAGTGAAATCATTCAAAATATTCAAACATTACACAAGCTTACAACTCACCGTCCAATTCGCGGCCGCGGCAAGCGTTGCTTAACTTATGACCTCATAGACTTACTGATGAAACTGCACTTTATTTGTTTGTTAAATTAATTATAACCTTGAGTTCTAAATTACTAATAAATAGTAAAGAATGGCTTAGTGGGTAAACGTTTGGCCTTGGTAGTGAAAGGTTGTAGATTTGAATACTGTGTAGAAATATTTAGAAGTGAATTATAGTGTTGAATTTTGTCAATATTTAAAGAATAAAGATTGTAGTTAAATCTATACAAATAACGAAAATGTAATTGTCTATCTGTATGTTTGTGTAGACTAATCTCTGAAACGGCTTGACAGATTTGGACGGGACTTTCACTAGTAGATAGGTACCTAGTGTTAAAATGAGTAACGATACTTATATTTTTTTGATGGGACTATTTACAAAAGCTGATGAAACAGTGGTCACAGCTAATGATTAAATAAAAATCCGTATAGACGTACAAGGTTAAGCAGAACTTACTAATGTTAGTCTAAAGATGGGTGATCTTTAATTTACATAACGATATTTTTTGTGTGCCATTGTTAATTCTGATTTCTAGTCTGACCAAGACATACTGTATCCCGCAGTAAATGTGTTGTGTGTCAGACAGACAGTCGCTCTGTAACATACTGGTGTTCAGCTGGCGGGGAGACTTGAAGCGGAATTTATCCATACTACTCGTTATCGTAAAGGAAGTAACTACCTTTGCATATATCTAAACCTATATTTTACTTCTAATTTAATAAAATAAGATTTTAAATGAAAGCAAAAACTGATGATTAATTTACCGACAGAACTAAATTTATGCTTATGTTAGTGATGTAAGTTACTATTTTAATTAAATTATCCCATGCATTTATGTCACGAAATATTATAGCATTAGGCTTAAACACAGGTCCACCTAGAACCCAGCCTAGCTAGTGCGTATGTAAGGTGTATATCAGAGTTATAGGCAGCAAGTAGAGCGCGAAGATTTCTCCACGCAGCGATATTACTTAGGCATTTCAGTTCCGTAAGAAATTGTGAAACTGATACTGTTATGATACTTTTACTATATGATCTATGATCTGTATTTATTTATACTTATCACACACACGTAATTGAAGACTTATTGCTTGCCAAAACTATTATGTTCGGCTGCCAGTCTCCCCGCCAGCTGAACACCAGTATGTTATAGAGCGACTGTCTGTCTGACAAACACATTTACTGGGTGACTGTTTATAACTATATTAATAGCTAAGAAAACTCCTGAATATAACACACTTGAACCAAATAAAACAGTATCAAAACCGGTTTATGCGTTCGGGAGCTACGATGCCATAGAGGGACACACATACAGACACGTAAAACTTATGACACCCCTCATGTTTCTTTAGGGGTTAAAAATGTAATCGTACAAAGTAACAAACATTACAAAGAATAATAATAATATCCCGGGACATCTCACACACGGTTGTCTGATCCCAAGCTAAGCAGAGCTTGTGTAAGTAACCAGACAACTGATAAACATACTTATATATTTATAAATACATACATATTATAGATAAATTAGAAATAATGTTTTAGTAGGTTTTAAAAGACAGTGAAAAGATTATAAACGATTATGCGTTTATCTTCGAGCCTCCGATAAATTTCCGCTCTAATAAGTACGTAAGAAAATATCATAAATCTTATGTTATTGCATTTTCGTGTTAACACGTTAATTAGTGGTTAAATGGCGTGTGCAGTCCACAGATATTTAAAGTAGTTTTGTTAAGAAATCGGAATGTTTCGATGACATGTTTTGGTCTGAATTATTTGCCCTTTGATAGAATGGGTAGGTAAGTAGGTAAGCTTACAAATATTTCAAAGGTTTCAATATGCTGAACTATCTTCATTAATTATAGCCTTAAACTAGGAAAAAATAATAAAAAACAACATACCATGTAAAACTTAAAACACCCTTTTGCGCCAGGGGCTTAAAAGAAAGGCGATATTTTAATTGAACTATAGTTTTTAACCTGGATTCCATATACTGAGTAACTTAGATTTTGGTCCCAAATAAGAAAAACAATATCATGTATAAAATTTAATAAAATAATATTTATTAAATTAAGTAATTTTTAGTTAAAATTTTGTAAACTGACTCTATACCAGGAGTACTCTTCACCCCTTTTGGATAGATATACCCTTTCGGTAACACCTAGCATAGCTAGATTTTGACTTACCTTCTTAAGAGTAATATTTGAGCTTATACACCAAAATGTTATATCAATTATCAAATTAAGTAATTTTGATCTAAAACATTGTAAGTCGACTCTATATCAGGAGTACTCTTCACCCCTTTTGGATAGATATACCCTTTCGTAACACCCTGCATACGTACATTTTGACTTACCTTCTTAAGCGTAACATTTGAGCTTAGAAACCAAAATTGTTATATCAATTATTAAATTAACTAATTTTGAGCTGAAACTTTGTAAACTGACTCTATACTAGATGTACTCTTCACCCCTTTTGGATAGATATACCCTTTTGGCAACACCCTGCATTTTATATCTTGTCTATCCTTCTTAAGCGTAATATTTGAGCTTATACACCAAAATGTTATATCAATTATTGAATTAAATCATTTTGAGCTGACATTTTGTAAACTGACTCTATACCAGGAGTACTCTTCACCCCTTTTGGATAGATATACCCTTTCGGTAACACCCTACATTTTTAACGTTCTTAAGCGTAACATTTGAGCTTAGACACCAAATTAAATTGTGTTGTGTGTTGGTCACAGCGAACGCAGCGAGTGAAAGTGGGGCGAACAACTTGTGCTGTACTATAATGGCGGCCAAAGAATAATTATAGTAGTCAGAACTGTAATGGTGTGAAAGAAAGGAAATGTAATTATTTGGGTACAAAAAGATTTAGAAAAAAGTACTAGTGGGTTAGTTGCAGTAAATGTGGGTGTTCAAGACCATACTTATTGTTAGGTTCAAAAATAAGAAGGACATTCCTTCACTGAATGTCCTTGGTATGTTCAATATCGAATTGCAAATGATTACCATTCAAAAGGTTCATGTTGTTGCTCAATAGATGGCGGTGTCGTTGAATTAAAAGTCGCAATCGTTTTGTTACAGTCTGCTATTTACACACGGTTCAATGTCTTCATAGTGGCGTGCCAGCAGAGCCATTTTCGGAAAATTGGTATTCTACTAAACGTGAATACGTCAAAATTGCGCATTGGAACGATTCGGTTTAATGTTCAACGACTGTGACCAATAGTTCATACATTTGGTACAAATTGTAATGCGCAATTTTGACGTTTTGACGTTTAGTAGAATACCAATTTTCCGAAAACGGCTCTGCTGGCACGACACTATGAAGACATTGAACCGAGTGTAAATAGCAGACTTGGGCCCCAGATTACTATTGTGGTTTTATTTCATATCAACCCATAGTATTCAGAAACCCCAGTTCAACATAAGCAGGGTGATCAACAGTGGGCCAATAATTGTAACAAAAAAAAACTGATTTCAAATTAAGTCTTATTGGGTTTTTTTATGTCAATGTCAAAACTGGATCAAATTCAACGAGGTTGCATTTGAAACTATAGAGTGAGCCTATCAGAGTTTAAACCGTAAGCACTAGTGTGAACAAGTGTTGTCGTGAATTATGTATGAAGATGGAGCTTGCCGTTTTAAAAAATCTATCTAAAACACTAATATTATCCTAACAATGTCAAAATCATCGATATTTTCTTATATAAGTTTCTCGTTGCGCGAAAATTAACTTAAATGAAAAACTAAATGTACTAGGATCAGACTAAAAACTGCTCTCGCTTGGCACAAGGGGAGCAGTCTATGCATATCATACGTCGATGATCAAATTGCTAAAATGAGATCACATGGGAAGCACCAGCTTTCAAATAAAAAATGAATCATCAAAATCGGTTCACCCAGTCAAAAGTTATGTACTAACCAAACATAAAAACAGTCGAATTGAGTACCTCCTTCTGTTTTGAAGTCGGATAAGAAATGTAGAGAAATAATTGAATAAATACGATTTTAGAGTCAAGGATGCGGTTGATTTAATGTTTATAATGTTAAAGCATTTCAATATATTGTTGAAATTAATAAGTTTTTGTTGAAACGTGATTTTAAATACACATTTTTAAATGAGTTATAATCGAAAATATTTGTTTAAATAAATTAAATATGATAGAATTGTGCAGTTTACTGTTTTCATATCATATACCTAATGGTTCCCACTGTTGGGCAAAGATCTTCCCTTTCTTCTTATAAACATCTTTTGTGCGTTTTCTGTTGGTTTAAAAAAATCTGTTTAATCAAATAACCGTCTTCATCTCTCATTCAATCATTCATTCCGTTCAGTCACGATCAAATACATACATAATGAAGTATGCAAACATACATACATACATACATGTTGTTACATGACCGGCCATTCAACTTTGATCATACAAGACAAAACAAACCTTAGATCAATAAGAATAGAGTTGCTTTTTCTCTACAATTAATCGTCAACTAAAATTCAATTTGTATTCAAGCTAATTTACACTTTAATGGTACAAGATATGGTTGTTTTTTGTTTGTCGTGTCAAAATAAATTGAAATGCTTATTGATTTTACTATGTTTTGGATTTTGTATCTTATGTGTTAAGGTATAGAGTTGATTTTGGATTGTGTTTTAAAATAGTATTAAAATTGATTAGGCACCACCATTGAATTGCAATTCTCATTATAAGTAGGTATGAAATATATTACGGCACTTATTCTGTCCCTAGACCAAGCTAACAATAACAAATATGTCTTCAAAAAAATATAATTGATACTTACTACAATATTATCGATACGAAAACTACTCTGTCTGTATCGCAATTACGATAAACTGCTAATCCGATTTTGATGAAATAATAATATTCCGGGACATCTCACACACGGTTATCTGATCCCAAGCTAAGCAGACCTTGTGTTATGGTAACCAGACAACTGATACACATACTTATATATTTCTAAATATACACATATTATAGATAAATTACACCCAGACATAGGTAACAAATGATCGTGCTCATCACACAAACATGTGTCCTGGGTGGGAATGACCACGACCTCCGGTATAGCAGTCAGCGTCACTAACCACTAGACCAACAAACCCAGAAATTTGTCAACCTAAGAAAAAAAATAGATAGATCTTAAATTGCCGTAGATACCGCGTAAGACACAAAAAAAAAACAAGTTCAAGTAAGTAAGTGAATTGAGAACCTCCTCCTCTTGTAAACGGATAAAAAATATAAATTGCGAAACTAATTTACTTAAGTTTAAGACGTGAAGAACAACTTAAAAATGTAACTTGCATTTTAGAATTAGGATCCGCAGTGAGCAAGCGTGGTGATCAATGCTCGTGCCTTCTCTATATGGGAAGAGGCCTGTGCCCAGCAGTGGGACGTTTATAGGCTGGAATTACATACATACATATAATCACGCCTGTTTCCCGTAGGGGTAGGCTGGAATTACTATTATTATTTAGAATTTGAGTGTTAGGTAGGGCAAGAAATAAAGTTAATGTTACTTTATAAAATTGTTTAGTTAATTGGTATTTATTTATGTAAGTTTTAATTTTAGTATAGTTAGAGTTTGTTCTTATATTAGATTTAATTGTGTATAAATGTTCAAATTCGAAAATAAACCAAAATGTAATTGGTAATTCTTTAACCATATAAGTTACTAAGTTAGTCAGTTAATGCAGTTACAGTTAAATTTAACTGTTATGTTCCATAACAATGATTTCTTTCCATATCACTGCGCAATGCATCGCCTGTGAACTATCTTCGCGATATTATTGCAAGGGGCGATAAAAGTGCAATAAAAGTATTGCATATACGTAAACCAACGTAATTAATGTTATATAAGAAGAAATAATATTTACTCAGATACATATTTTTTTTATAAAATAGTCTTAAATAAATGCCTGCTCTGCTAAATCTATTACAAATAAATAAGATTTAAATGTATGTAATATGAATTAGTTTTTAAAAGTACTATACTCACACATAATGACAGTTTTTGTATTGTTGTCTGTCTTATTATTTGTTTCGGCTTATCTCCGGAACGGCTAAAGCGAATTTGAAGGAACTTTCATTAATAGATAGCTCATATTATTTAGATTTTTTTTAAGAATAAGTCTTAATGGTATTTAAGGATGTATTTTTTTGTAATCATTAAAATTATAGGTTTAGTCTAATTAAGCTTATTAGGTACAATTCTCCATAAGCTTTTAACCACATGACCAATTGACTTAAACACTAGCTACCCACAACTCTACTTACCCTGTATGTGTTAAAAGCGTGACATATTACTTAGAAAAGTGTCAATTTGTGTGAATCAGTGAGCCGACAAGCGATTGACTTTCTTTTACATTACTTTTATGTCTAAATCCGGGAAAGATTATGTCTGAAATAGCTAGATTTTGCATATGACTCTGCCTGTGTAAACGGTTATACTATTTCATGTTTTGGGGTCAAATCTTGTTCTTTTCCAAGTTAACCGTAACAAAAAGACTGATAAAATTACTTTCGCATAATGATTAGTATCTGTATTTTGTAAATAAATCCTACTAATATTATAAATGTGAAAGTTTGTGAGAATGGATGTGTGGATGTTTGTTACTCTTTCACGCAAAAACTACTGAATGGATTTTAATGAAACTTTACAATAATGTAGCTTATACATCGGAATAACACATAGGCTATAATTTATTAAGATAGTGTATGTATTGTCATTCACGCGGGTGAAACCGCGGGACACAGCTAGTAGGTTTATAATAAAGATAAAATTCTATCTTAATAGAAGATAATTATAAGGTTTTTATGTAAAATTCCTACTCCAGGGACATAAATTCCTATTTCGAAGAAAAAAACACTTTCAATCTTTCTGACTATATTATCCAATTTCACTTTCAAAATAACCTTTTTCCACTCAAATATTACCCAAAATATTATATATTTGTCAAAACTAAGGCCATCTCACATATAAGGTATGGTCAATAACCCACTGAGTTCATATCGCCCACGTTAACATAGCGGTTCGTATTAACATAATCTACCGTTTTTATAACTTAAGAGATTAATATCGAACGGAAAATGATTCACTAATACTATATTTTTAGCGTATTCCCAAAATGGAAGTCATCAATTCGAATTGTATGAATAATACTATATTTTGTACATGGCTTTGCTAATAGGTCATTTTACTAAGCCATACTGTATCCCGCAGTAAATGTTCGTGTGCTTAGAGTATACATATGAAACTATAGAGTGAGCCTATCAGAGTTTAAACCGTAAGCACTAGTGTGAACAAGTGTTTTCGTGAATTATGTATGAAGATGGAGCTTGCCGTTTTAATAATCTATCTAAAACACTAATATTATCCTAAGAATGTCAAAACCATCGACATTTTCTTACATAAGTCTCTCGTTAAGCGAAAATTAACTTAAATGAAAAACTAAATGTACCAGGTTCAGACTAAAAACTGCTCTCGCTTGGCACAAGGGGAACCTAGCGCTAGTAGCAGTCTATGCATATGGTACGTCGATGGTTGTGTGTGAGACAGGCAGTCGCTCTATAACATACTGGTGTTCAGCTGGCGGTGACACTGACAGCCGAACACAATATATTTCGAAAAAAGGCTATATAGAAGAAGGTTTTAATCTAATGCTCTTATTTACTAACCTATTATGACATAAAGGCCAGGTCAAGAGTACCCTAAACCGAAGAGCATGTATGAAGGGAATTATGACAGTGGATGAAGCGAAACAAGTATGTAAGGATCGTAGCAAGTGGAAAGAAGTGGTCTCTGCCTACCCCTACGGGAAACAGGCGTGATTATATGTATGTATGTATGTATGTATTATGACATATTAAACATTGACACTATTATGTCATTTAAGATATTATAACTTGCAATAATGATAACCATCAAATTTTCGCAACATCACCGCATTTAAACGACACATTACTTTAATATAACTAATTAAGACGTGTTATTATTCATAATTATATCTTAGAAGCAATAGTTAGTGAAATAGGGTAATTATAAAAATCATTTGCAACATAATAACAACAGCCTGTAACTGTCACAGCAAAGGTATTTTAACCTACTTCAAAAAAGGAGGAGGTACTCAATTCGACTGTTTTGTTTTTTTTTTATGTTTGTTACCACAGAACTTTTGACGGGGTGAACTGATTTTGATGATTCTTTTTATTTGAAAGGTGGTGCGATATTAGAATTATTTTGAAGTCGTTGTTTTTGTTATGAATTATTGTACAATATTGTGTTCGGCTCCCAGTCTCCCCGCCAGCTGAACACCAGTATGTTATAGAGCGACTGTCTGTCTGACACACGACACATTTACTAAGAGATACAGTATCCTATAGTAATTCTGGTTGTCAGAACTGTAATGACTTAACGACTGTCAAAGATCAATGCTTAGAGTATAGATAAGAAGCTAAAGAGTGAGTCTATCAGAGTTTGAACCGTAAGCACTAGTGTGAACTAGTTTTGTCATGAATTATGTACGAAGATGGAGCTTGCCGTTTTAATAAATCTATCTAAACCTAAAAAAAACAATGTCAAAACATCGACATTTTCGTATATAAGTTTCTCGTTGCGCGAAAAATAACTTAAATCAGTAAACGAATGTACTAGATACAGACTAAAAAGTGCTCTCGCTTGGCACAAGGGGAAACTAGCGATAGTAGCGGTCTATGTACCTATATATGTAAAGTGTATGTATGTATGTTTAAGATATATTTAAGATGTATACAGCCTTCGCATGCCTTGACTCTGCAAACAAGTCAAGGTTTAGCAATCAGGAAGACAGCTTAGTTGTCGACCTTAAATATTGTATTTTTAGGGTTCCGTAAGTCAAACGGAATGATAAAACGATTGAAATATAATTGGACATTGCTAAAACATTAAAGTGGTTTTGAATGCCTTATTTTTAGTGTAAATAATAAAAAAAAAATAGTAATTTGTTATTTTGATTCTCATTCGCATTGGTAGCAAATAAAAGCTTTTTAAATGGTTTAATTGCAATGATTAACATCCGGGTAAATTAAAAAAAAAAACTTTTTTTTATTTATTCCTTGAATATAAGGAAAATCATTGACTTTCGCCAACATTAATATCTTATACTTACACTTTTTGCTGTCTTGTTTTATTTTTAAATACATTCAATATAACAAAAATATATTTCAAACGATTGACAGACTGTTTCAGAGATAAAATTGTTCAAACAAACAAACTAGTTTTAACTATATTAATATTTTTTGAAATATAAAAAACACGCACTCTAAAATTTCCATAGTTTTTCCATAGCTTTTAATAACTTAAGTGTAATAATATATCATGATAAATAATAACGGTATTTATTATTTAAACATTTATAAATGGCCGTCGTTTTACGGTAATAAGTAATGTTTTACCGACTTAAAAAAAGAGTGATTATGCGTAATAAGTCAAAGTAATTGGTAGGTGTTTATAGCTATTAGAAACATGCTATATTTTGTCTACGGTTTGTTCTATGTAAAAACAAACTTTGGTATAAATTGCAATGTATGTATATATTTTAACCGACTTCAAATGGAGGTATTTACTCAATACGACTGTTTTTTTTTCGTTTGATCCCTCAGAATTTTTAAGTGGGTAAACCATCGACGTATGATATGCATAGACTGCTACTATCGCTAGGTTCCCCTTGTGCCAAGCGAGAGCAGTTTTTAGTCTGAACCTAGTACATTTCGTTTTCCATTTAAGTTAATTTTCGCGCAACGAGAAACTTATATAAGAAAATATCGATGGTTTTGACATTGTTAGGATAATATTAGTGTTTTAGATAGATTTTTTAAAACGGCAAGCTCCATCTTCATACATAATTCACGACAACACTTGTTCACACTAGTGCTTACGGTTTAAACTCTGATAGGCTCACTCTATAGTTTCAAATGCAACCTCGTTGGGGTAAACCGATTTTGATGATTCTTTTTTAACTGATGTAGTAAAGGATGGTTTTTGCCACTTTTATTAAAAAAAATTGTGCTGAGTTTGAGTATTTTTATTATTTTATACCCGACAATTTTTCGTCCTCATTATAATATTATTTAATCATGGTCAAATACTTACTTCCTGATTAAATAGCATTAAATTTGACCTTAAATTGCATTCCTATTTATGTGTTTAATTACAGTTCAAAGTGCAAGGTTCTTTACTTATGTAGTTTTAAAATTATTGTATTAATAACTTTACAAATAAGTATTTCCTTTACATATGTTTTTACTTATGCTGAAAATTTAAAAGTTAATAATAAATGCCTATAAACGTCCCACTGCTGTGCACAGGCCTCTTCCCATATAGAGAAGGCACGAGCATTGATCACCACGCTTGCTTATATTTAAAACCTATATGTATAAAAAGTTTAGTATGTCATTTATGCTAAATATTTACGGGAAATAAATAATATTTGCAACCCTTAAGTTAATTAAAAATATTACTTGCTTGATTGCTTGAAAATAATTTGAAACTTTAGGTACTAAATAAGGCGCTAAGAAAATTTTAAAACCAGAAAGGTTCTTATTTTTTTTTACGTTATTTAATAAACATATAACCTGTGCTAATAAATTAAACTGTCATAAATCGACATTATAAATCTTAGAAATATGAATATAATAATAACAAGATTATCTAGTTTTTTGTATTAATCGCTAGGTATTAAAAACTAATCGAAAACATAATTTGGGTCTAACGAGTTTTAGTTTTTGCCTTAATTTTGGTCAAAAAACTAGTTTTATTGTAAAAACTTGGTAAGTATCTGTTTTGCATCCTTGAAGCCAATATATGATAAAAAATATTATTGCACATTTCAAATTCAAACCGTCAATTAAAATATTACATGCATATACAGGGTGTTACAAAACCCCTGTCCGATCCGTTAGGGGGTTGTTAGGTATCGATATCTGAATACATTAATGTAGAAAATAAATGGAAAAAATTAAAAAAAAAACTTATAACCTAAAAAAAAATATTTTTCTCCAAATTGATGGTGAGAGTGACGACATCGTCACAGGTTCTGTCAAATGACCATACAAAAGGCCACTATTAATACCGACGAAAATGGTGGTGTAGTTTTTGATTTATCTTCAAACTTAGGGAATTTGGTGGCTACTTCAAAGTTCATTATTATTGTTATTATTATGAATATTCCAAATTTAACATTTTATTTGGGCATGTGATGGTGAACCCTATATCTCCCTTTCGGGTCGGACAGAGGTTACGTAACACCCTGTTTATACCTATATGATGATATGAATACTGCATAATATGTCAAACTTATAAATGCCTCAGAAAGACACGTCTAACTTATGATATAACTATCTCTGCCCCGCGGTTTCACCCGCGTGAATTCTCATATCGCTATATTTTGGACAATTCATACACAAATTATATAAATTATAGCCTATGTGTTATTCCGACGTATAAGCTACATTATTGTAAAGTTTCATTAAAATCCATTCAGTAGTTTTTGTGTGATAGACTAACAAACATCCACACATCCAAACAAACATAAGCATTTATAATATTAGTAAGGATTATGCGTTTGAAAACAAAGTTTATACATACCCATCTCCCAAACCTTTTCCCAACTATGTTAGAGTCAGCTACCAGTCTCACCGGATTCAGATGAATACCATATTTCACATGGAGCGACTGCCTATCTGACCTCCACAACACATGTTACTGGGAAACACAGTATCCCATAGTAAGACTGGTTGTCAGAATTGACTTAACGACTGCCAAAGATCTATTACGCCGGGACTTACAGTTTAACGTGCTTTCCGAAAGTATACTAAATCTCTTTATTTCCTCTTTCCAGAGCGCCACCTCCCAATCAAAGCACGCGGCCCGCTTCCTGCGTTTAGCGATGGCATCCATCATGGACATCCTGAAGATCAAGCCGTTCGTGGCAGTCTCCGTGGGACAGCTCCTCTGGGGGTACGAGGACCCACTCCTGAAGCTGGCCAAGGATGTAGTGCCTAAGGAACAGAAACTGCCGTATGAGGAGTTTGGACTGTTCTATGGGGTGAGTTGGTTGTGGTTGATATTGTTTAGTTTTGTGGATGGATAGTAGAGAAGTGTGTTGTGCTGTGAGAGAGGTGGATCGAAAAAAACACATTATGATAAACATATAACGTAAAAACAACTTCTTAGCAAAGATATAGAAACTAATGGAAGTACTAATGAGCTGACCATTAAATTGCTTGGAAAAATGTCTGGAAGGATTAAAATGTTTTAGATAATACCTTTTCAAATCTTTTTAAATCAATATTCTTTCAACATAATTTATTTATGAATTTCTTTCACAACATTTTTTATTTATAAACTAATAGTTTATTATTGATGACCAATGGAAGGACTTGGGGGAGGAATTTGCCCAGCAGTGGGACTACTAAAAAAAGAAGAAAAAGACCTTTTTTTTTGTAGTCCCACTGCATGACAAATACCGCTCTACCCTCCTTCCATTTCTCTCTTGTGTCCGTCTTCTAATTATCACAAAATACCTTCTTTCCCCAGAAAAACGGCACCAGCCCCGACATAGTAACAATGTTCACGGGTGCAACGGCCATGACGGACTACGGCATCATCAGCCGGTATAACATGCGAGACAAGCTGCAGCACTGGACGACTGACGAGTGCAACAGCATTGCAGGCTCAGACGGCTCTATCTTCCCGCCGCATATCAGCAAGAATGATACCCTGGCGGTCTACGATAAGGATCTGTGTAGGCTGCTGCCTTTGAAGTGAGTATTATCTTTATTAATAATAAAGTGTAAACATGAATGTGAAAATAGCGATTTAAATTTAGGAAAAATAAAACTACTAGGTCGATTTTGTGGGAAATGGCAGACTATGTCTGAAGTATAAGATTTTGATGATTGTGTATATTTGAGGGCCGACTGTCTCTGAGGTATAGCCAAATAACAAGAAGCTGTTTTTGGAATTGATTCAGAACTGCTGGAAGTTTCACGAAACAGACATGACTCCTCATTTTGAAGTTGTTTGAAAAATTCCTTTCAAATGTATTTTTAAGCAACAGCTCTGTAACTTGCTGTGCCCGGCAGTCGGAATTAAAAAATATCCTGACAATAGTATAGTAATGTCAATGCTACTGAAATTGGTTCAGTCCTTAGGGAAGATTAGGCACACACTTAGGTGCATAATTGCATATATAGAAGAATATATTTAATAAATAGGTACTACACGAACGCTGGTTCGAGGTAACGTAGAGATTTATGAAAGTACTTGGGGCTTGTTCAGCGGTATGGTTTACAGCAAATAGAAAAGACGAAAGACTTAGTGAAAGTTGACAAAAGGGTAGCCCAAACTCTAGAGAAAAACACTACTCTTAATCCCGGTTACACCTATCTTCCGGTTATATAAAACCTACTTTAATCCCAATCATATGAACGCAAGGCTACCTACAATTACGTGTGACAGTTATCGTAAATCAATAATATTGTAAACACGAGCAATTGTTTATACTATCGATTGTAAATTATAAACAAAGGCATGTTTACGAGATGTTGATATAACAGATTATCGTGGTATTATTGTGAGGGATATTTAAAATAAATAAATATGGACAACATCACATACATTGATCTGAACCCAATATGGACAACATCACATACATTACTCTGAACCAAAGTAAGTAGCTGAAGCACTTGTGTTATGGAATTCAGAAACAACGAAGGTACCACAAACATCCAGACCCGGGACAATGTAGAAAAGTTGGTTTCAACTTTGTCCCGTCCGGGGATTGAACCCGGGACCTCAGAGCAAGCGACACCTTGAAAACTGATGTGTACGCCACTCGACCACGGAGGTCGTCAGAATTTCATAGTGTTATGCATTTATTTTGTTGTGTAATATTGGATAAGGAATTAAAAATTCTTACTGTTTTATGGAGAGCTGATAATCTTTAAGTGGTTAAGTTTATGTACTTAGATACTTGAAATAACAAAGAACGATAAATAGATAGAATAGATAAAGTATTAATAAATAAAAGTCGTTTAATCTGTCAAATGTTAGTTCATATTTTCTTGGATAAATTGTAGATCAAATTGTTTTCTACATCGGGGTGATAGGGTTATTATTCCTTGTTAACTTATAATAATACTAGCTGACCCAATGATATTTTAATAAACAGATATGTTATACACATACAAAACAATCGAAAAAAGTGTTCCGCGCAGCGCGGCAGCTAGCGAAAGAGATAGCGCGATAAAACCCATAAGAAAAAAAGAGACAAATAGTGTTGTTGTTAATGGCAATACGTCCCAATTAGGACGTTTTCGAGTCTTCACGATTGCACGCTTATAACATATCTGTTTATTAGAATATCATTGAGCTGACCCTTCAGACGTTGTCCTGTCTTATCTATGAATTCTGTTTCTAACTGAATTCTGTAAATTTTATGTCAAACGTCATAAGGTGACATTAAAAAGTTTAGGTTAGATTTGAAATAATTTTATATGGTGGTTAAGTGTTATTAAATTTTCTAATTTTCCGGGCAATTTTCCATATTTTTTCTTTCATATGAAGCTTCTCCTGACAATAAGAAACACAACAAAAAAAGAATTAGCGAAAACGGTTCAGCCGTTCCAACGCGTGATGCCGTGACCAAGGGAAATAGGGATTAATTTTTATATATTACACTAAATTCGCAAAATGTATAGTTTTTTAGGCACACTTCAAATCTCTTCTCAAAACACTCAATACCTTGTAATTTAATATTTGATCCAGCACATGGTCTACAATAACACAATGATAACAAAACTTTTTTTTAATTTGATCGCAGCTCTAACTGTCGAACAGACTAAAATTAAAATTCGAGTATTATTTAAAATTTGACACTGCGATGGTAGCACCGTCTGTCGGATCCAATGTAAAACATTCCCAAATCAACACCTACTAATAAATTAAAAATTAATTAAAAAAACATTGTCCAGCGGACAAAATTGTGAATCTAAACCATTCCCAGATCCCCTTGAACACACACAAAAAATCGGTCCCGTCGTTTGAGAGAAGTTCAGTGACATACACACTCACAGAAGAATTGTATCTATAAAAATACTTATTATATTAACATAATTTGACAAAGAAACCAATGCTAGGCGCACCATAGTTTAATGGTAGAAAAAAGTATCCATTTAGATGAAAAAGTGTAATTACCATACCTCTAGTTGCTTGGTTTCGTCCCGTCACCCCCGATTTCTGAAAAGCTGTACCACTCAACCCGTTGTCAAATCAACTGTACACGACTGTGATTGGTTTACCAAAAGACTGACAGGAGATCAACAAATTTTGTGTTCATCGACGTTTCCGAAACCAGTGGCAAAGCTAACCTAACCCAATCCAAAAGCCTCTTAACATATCTTTTTTAGTCGTGATTATAACTCTATTCCTACATTCCAGATTCTTGGAAGAGGTGGAATCCGTCGGCATCCAGGGTTACCGCTTCACGCCACCAGAGGACGTGTTCTCCAACGACGAGCACAACCGCTGCTTCTGTCCCGCCGGCCCGCCGTGCTCGCCTAACGGACTCTTCAATGTGTCTCTATGTCAATATGGTGAGCACATGTCTATAGCTTACTGTATATACTCTCCAACGACGAGCACAACCGCTGCTTCTGTCCCGCCGGCCCGCCGTGCTCGCCTAACGGACTCTTCAATGTGTCTCTATGTCAATATGGTGAGCACATGTCTATAGCTTACTGTATATACTCTCCAACGACGAGCACAACCGCTGCTTCTGTCCCGCCGGCCCGCCGTGCTCGCCTAACGGACTCTTCAATGTGTCTCTATGTCAATATGGTGAGCACATGTCTATAGCTTACTGTATATACTCTCCAACGACGAGCACAACCGCTGCTTCTGTCCCGCCGGCCCGCCGTGCTCGCCTAACGGACTCTTTAATGTGTCTCTATGTCAATATGGTGAGCACATGTCTATAGCCTACTGTATACACTCTCCAACGACGAGCACAACCGCTGCTTCTGTCCCGCCGGCCCGCCGTGCTCGCCTAACGGACTCTTCAATGTGTCTCTATGTCAATATGGTGAGCACATGTCTATAGCTTACTGTATACACTCTCCAACGACGAGCACAACCGCTGCTTCTGTCCCGCCGGCCCGCCGTGCTCGCCTAACGGACTCTTCAATGTGTCTCTATGTCAATATGGTGAGCACATGTCTATAGCTTACTGTATACACTCTCCAACGACGAGCACAACCGCTGCTTCTGTCCCGCCGGCCCGCCGTGCTCGCCCAACGGACTCTTCAATGTGTCTCTATGTCAATATGGTGAGCACATGTCTATAGCTTACTGTATGTACTCTCCAACGACGAGCACAACCGCTGCTTCTGTCCCGCCGGCCCGCCGTGCTCGCCCAACGGACTCTTCAATGTGTCTCTATGTCAATATGGTGAGCACATGTCTATAGCTTACTGTATATACTCTCCAACGACGAGCACAACCGCTGCTTCTGTCCCGCCGGCCCGCCGTGCTCGCCTAACGGACTCTTCAATGTGTCTCTATGTCAATATGGTGAGCACATGTCTATTGCTTACTGTATATGTATATAATCCGGCGGCTATACAATATTATGATACTTTCGAGCTGGTCTGATGATATCTGCGTGATCGTAAGAACGTCATCACCAATTGATGCCATCCCATCGTGTTTGATGATGATTTGTTGTTGATGTTTGATTTGTCTTTACTTGCACCAGCATCCTAACTGATTTAAAAGCCTGCGACGCAAAATTAACTGACATAAGTTTGTTATGCCGATCTGTGTGTGTGAAGCATTATAGCTCCTAAACGAATGGACCGATTGTGATGCAGTTTGGTATAAAAATAGACGAGATGGTTCTACGCTATTATTCATAATCGGTTCTTTGAAATAAGCACTTTTTTACAGTTTGTCGAGGATTTCTTACTTTTTTTATTAAATATTAATCATTTCTTGTACCATTTGTCCCCAGACTCGCCTATTATGCTATCGTTCCCCCACTTCTACCTGGCCGACCCTGGGCTCCGGGAGAAGGTGGACGGCATCTCGCCGCCCGTGCCCGAGGAACACAGACTCTTCATTGATGTTCAGCCGGTAAGCAATCATTACTATTGTAATAATTGATTATACATAAGGTTCTGAAGTTCCTCATCTGAAGGTTAGCGATTTGAATGAAATTATAGGGGAACGCCTCTGAGGAAAGAAAGTATTTTGAAAAACGATCCACAATTTCTGGAGATATTGCGTTACAAAGACAAAAAAGAACAGACAGTTGAGTTGAAAATACTTTTGAAGTCAGTACATAAATATGCATAAAAAAGGACCAGAAAAAAATATTACGTTAAAGCCAATGGGATATTAAAACTTAATACATCGTTTGGGCCACTGGGTTATTTCAAGGCAAATTGTCTGAATACCTAAGGGTGCGTCCACATTTGACGAACGAGCAATAGTTGACCAGCTCGCGAGCATGTCGCGAACGCACTAGTGTCAATTGCGCCGTCTGAAGGACGTGCGAGCGTCGTTCGCGGCATGCTCGCGAGCTGCTCGTGTAATGCTCGTTCGTCAGACTTAGACGCTTCCTTATATTGTAATGCTATTTTGCTAACACATTACCAAGCAATTTGTTCACACAGCTTCTTATTTTCACTAATGATCATTGGCAAAGAATTGCCAGGAAATGCGTACAGCGTAATAACTATTATTAATGTGTATTCCCCTCACAGGAGATGGGCATAGCGATGCGCGCGCGCGCCCGCATCCAGATCAACCTGGCGGTGTCGCAGGTGGTGGACATCAAGCAGGTCGCCAACTTCCCCGATATCGTCTTCCCTATTCTGTGGTTCGAGGAGGTAAGGAACTACTTGTATTTTTCCTAGCTTCCTATGACTTAGTTTTACGCGAAAATTAATCAAACTTCTCTTTAACACTATTAAGCAACTAAGAGGCAGCTGAAATGACTCTTCACACTATCCTGTTCTCTTCACACTTTACTATTCTCTTCACACTATATAATTCTCTCCACACTATCCCTGTCTCTTCACACTATTCCATTCTCTTCACACTATCCCGTTATCTTCACACTATCCCATTCTCCTCACACTATCCTCTCGTGTTCACCCCACTATCCCTGTGGCTTTGTAGCCATGTATAGCCAGCCCTACCGTGCGGTAGGTCTTTCACTACCCCATTGTCTTCACCACACTATCATTCCCCCAGGGTATCGACGAGCTCCCGCAGCAGGTGACGTCCCTGCTCCGGCTGGCGACGCAGGTGCCGCCCGTGGCGCGCGCGGCGCTCGGCTGGGGGCTCTCCGCGCTCGGCGTGCTGCTCATACTGCTAGCTGTTACCTGTCTCATCAGGTAACACCCACTACCCTTACAGTACTATACAATAACCTGTAACCACTGGGGAAGAAAGGTTCTCGAGTGGCGACCACGAACCGGAAGACGCAGCGTTGGCAGGCCTCCCACCAGGTGGACTGACGATATCGTCGTCGTTTCGGGCACCCGGTGGATGCAATTGGCGAGTTGTCGTTCATTGTGGCGTTCTATGGGGGAGGCCTTTGTACAGCAGTGGACGTCTTCTGGCTGATGATGATGATCATCCGACCAGTCTACCCGTGACCATGATACCAATAAAAGTGTCGACGTTTTTGTTTATTTCAATAGGTACACATTTTCAATTGTAAGATAATTTTGAGGACCTAACTTACTTTGGGTGCTTTAAACTGAATCTTTCTATGAAGTTATACGACAATCAACATATGTAATATCTACAACCAGTGTGACTATTAAAACACAAATTTTATACTAATAGTCTAGTTTTAATGTAAGAACAGCTCATTAATATATTTTTTAAGTTTCATTCAAATAATTTTGAACGGAGCAATTGTTACACCTTTAATTTTCATGTGTGATCTTCACATATTTTTTAGGGTTCTATACCCAAAGGGTAAAAACGGGAAAACCCGGAAAATCCCTATTATTAAGACCTCTCCGTCCGTCTGTCTGTCACCATACTGTATGTACCTCAAGAACCGCGATAGCAAATCACTTGAAATGGTGGTACGAAACCTTTCGTGCGCGAGTCCGACTCGTACTGGGCCGGTATTCTATTGATATTAATAGCAATTTCTAATAATTCCAGGTCATCCCACCGCCAAAGTACTCTTCGACTAGAAGGGCACGTGGTGGCCAAACCCCCGCCAGCCAAGACACCCAGCAAGGAGAACGGGTATGAACTCAACAGCAGAAGATAGTATGTTCATACTCCACACTAAATAAATACAACACAATTTCCGTTCAGCTACTGCGTTTAGGGGCCATCTTGTCACATACGTAAATACTTAGCTCTTGTTTAACAGAAAAATATTTTTTAACATTGAAAGGAATTTTGATGTTTTTGGGTTCTAAAAGCTGAGAGATTTAATTTTTTTGGCCACTAAACAAAAGTAAGCTTTTCAGAAATTGCTAAAACTGTCTTAAGACTATATTTTATTATTCGTTTCGCTAAATCACTTATTTTTTAACAAGGGAATTGAAAAAAAAACTCTTTAAAAAGTGATTTTAACACACGAATATAATATTTGTAGCTGAAATACATTCTTAGTTGTTATTTAGATTAATGATTCTGTAGTCACAAAGTATTTTTAATCTATCGCAGTTGTGTTGCCAGACCAAAAAATATTTCAATCGCAAATAGAGTCTTAAGGCAGTGATTTTATACCATTGCTTGGTGTTTTTGCTTATTATTTTGATTTTTGATATTGCAAATAGGATTGTTTTATTGAATTTGACAAGTAAAATATGTAATAAACTTATATTGAAATATATATGACATATATTTTCATAATTATTTAATAACTAGTAACATCTACCCAGTAAACCTTAACTTAAAAAATATTAGTAGAAATGGCTACTATCCCAAACTATCCATATATTTTCCAACTATCCCATTACTATCCTACTGACAAAAAAAATATAATTTTCAATATCTAAGTAAAAATAATATCCTAAAAATACAAGCAATGAGCACAAGACAACGAATAGTTAAAATAATATTTTTTTACTTTATAATTTTGTAATACGGTATTTTTCAGTTTGTAACACTGCTAAAGCTGTTTATGCATTTGCGATTAATCGCACGACCTAACGACTTTATTTTAAGAATCTCTGATTGTAAATATTTTATTTTCTGATTTTAAACTTACATTCAAGATTATATTATTTCTGAAATACGCCAAATAACATTATTATGAGCTCTCTGCCAACTTTGCGATACGACTTGTCGCATGTTTTAGTCGCAAGTGTGTAAACAGCTTACAGTATTTAGTTTGACATTTATTAATGATATGAGCATTTGATTGTACCACCTTATTTTTTAATTTGAACGTCTGTACTTAAAGACCAAATGACATTTCTAATTTTTTTGCAAAATTAATTACTTACTTACTTTAAAAAAATTCACAAAAAAATATTTGAAATATTTGAGAACAAAATTCAAAAGTATATTTTTATATTTCTTGTAACATTCGGTTAATTTCTTTAGTAGCTTGAAAGTCTCAAACACTCAATTTTAACTGGCTTTTAAATCTCATGTCATCTGTCACTTAAAAGAAAATGGAGTGAGGTCTAAGAGCATTTCAAAGTTAAGTGGTGTTTTTATCATCGTATCTTAAGTACAGACATTCATAAGATGATATAACTAGGTGTCTACGATTGTGATAACCAATATATTCCAAGTTTTTGTATAATTAGTAAAATATTGAACAAATATTGTAATATGACATAAATTACCTTAATGTTGACAGTTCCCGTTTGACTGTTTAACTGTTTGACTGTATTTTAAATGTAAATATTGATTGGATGGGGGCTTAGCAGGTTAAAATAAATATAAAACATTAAATATGTATGAAATAATTCAAAATGGATGACAGTTGGTCACAAATAAGTTTGACAATAATCATACTTAATTGTCGTGCGATGAATTAATTGCAAATTGCAAGTAAATATTTGGGTTTGTTTTAATATCTAACTGTCTAAAATTGGATAAAATGATTTTATATTTATCATAGCCTGATAAGCAACATTTATTTTTAATACTGGGCTTCGGGTTGCCATTAAAATCTTAAATGTATCGGTTATAAAAATAAGGCAGGTGTTGTTGGGAATGCAATATCGATATAAAATCGACTAAATTACTTAGTCGATTTATAAACGATTAAATAGTTAGCAACTAAAATATAACTATTTAAATTTCTATGTTAAAATTTTAGCTGTTTCGTGTTTTACTCAGCGAAATAGTAATAAAATCGATTAAAAATGTTTATATCGATTTAATTGATGTTAGGAGAATATATTTTTTATAAAAAAAGTAATTTACCGATAGCTACTAGTCTATTCTCGTTCCGTCCAATAGATTCCTTAGCTTAATATATTTTTTACCAATATCAACGTTTTGTAAAAGAGCGGTTTTTAAATATTTAAGTAATTTTACCTGAGGGTGTAAATTTAGAAATCTTTATGCCTTATAACAGATTTTCTTCTGGCTTTAAATAATTAAGGATTAAAATTTATCCTTATAAAATAAAGTATACAAGAACAATTAAGAATTATATTTACACCCTCAGACAACGAATAGTTATTATAATTAGGAGATACATAAACTATTTCTTTATACGTATCTACGAATGAAGATGTGGCAACTATATAATGACATTTATGAGAATTTTATATTACCTAAAGGTGTTAAAACGGTGCTAAGTTTAACTTTGAAACTGGCGCGAAATACTAATTTTACTTGCTATTTTTAAAGGATGAAATGTGATCTGTTATCCTTAATCTGAATATTATAATAATCCAGCCTATAAACGTCCCACTGCTAGGCACAGGCCTCTTCCCATATAGAGAAAGCACGAGCATTGATCACCACGCTTGCTCTGCGGGCGATTTCAGATCCCAAATCTTGGAATTCAGGTTTCCTTGGAATTTAAATATGAGTTTCGCTAATTCGGTTTAACTGTATTGGCGATTTGATTGACTTATCTCGGCAATAATGTTTGAAATTGTCACCTTTACCATCATTTACGTTTTTCGACCCGCGAAAACTATGGCCGGGACAATAGTATAGTCATTTTAAATGACTTTCTATTGTGACAACGCTGTTGACAGTTTGACACAAATATACGCGGGAAATATAATGATTATGATTATACCATATTGTGCCAAATAATGGAACGCAGATGATAACATCTTATTCTGCGATTTTATGTAATATAACTTCCAGAAAAGTTAAATAATATATTCCTTACGGAGCCAATTCTTAAAATGTATGGCATAAAATGTCAAGACCTTATATTTTGTTATTTATCTACTATTTTCACCACCTATAATTTAAAAATAATTTAATTGAATTGAATGGAATTTATAATTTTTTTTTTGTTTTTGGTTTAATGTTTAATGTTTTTTAATTGGAATTTGACATTTTTGTTGGGAAATATAACTATACTTATTTGTGAATATGATTAAGCCTATTTATTTGGCTAATGTAATAAATGTCAATCCTGATTCCTGAAAACTAATTTACAGATATCCTATTTGATTTAATCTCGAATTTGTCAATCTCAGCATTTGACAAGAAGTTCGATTAATCTGTCTCTGTTTAATAAGATAAATTAGATAAAGATAGAAGATATAGCCTTGTTTATTTACGTTCAAAATTCTGGTTATTACGCTGATTGACTTTATATGTTTTTTCTTTTTCTAATAACCTTAATTAAAAAGAGATGGATGGAGTTAGTTTCGGAATCAGGGTTACTCTCGAATGTGTATTTTAAATGAACTTGGAAGTAATTTGTAAATAAACGTTACTTAGAACTTGCTTTCGCTTAGTTCTTAGCTTTAAAAGAATTTACGAAAGCAAATTCTAAGTAGTATTTATTTCAACCACCGGTATTGAAAACTAGAGAAATGCCCACTTAACATTCTCTTATTGCGAATAATCGCGAATTAAACTAAGTTTTGATACTTATTGGTTAACACTAGCCCTGGGTTAAGTGTTAACTAGACTTACTAAGCCGGTTAAAACCGGTTTTTGACACTTGATTGTTGCTCAAATTCAATTATATAGAACATCACGTAACTATATTTTTTTAATATTAAAATTGTTCGTAATTTGTAAATAAAATGAAGGTGTAAGATATAAATAAATGTGTGTTTTATTTTGTAGTTTTACCCCTTTTTTTAAGAGCTCTGCCGTAGTTAGACTCATACGCGAGATACTAATACACCTCCAGCCAGAGCCGGATAGGAACAAATATAATGAAAAACCAGCCCCTCTAGAAAAGGTACATCACTACACGCGATAAAAATCGCCTAAATTATTTTAGATCGATAAGTCCAGGACTAGACTTGTCACTTCTCTATATTTGAATTTTGAGTTATCGTTCGCTTGTAAATAATAGTAGAAATGTCACTTTCTTTCGTAAATTTAGGTACCTACCAAAATAAATGAAAGTATGTGCAAAAAAAATCTACGCCTAAAAACTAGGGAAGTCTGGATCTTGAGAACCAAAAACAATATAGAATTAAATACCTACTTTATTTAAAAGCCTATGAGTGATAAAAATGTCTGTTGCCAAGCATGATATGATAAGAAAAGTATTATCAAAATAATAAGGTTAACACAATTTAGATTGGCGTAGGACCGGAATTTTATCTTTGTAACAAAAGATACCGTATCATTGCGATACTATATCGCAGACTATGATATTATATTGTTTTAACCTTGACCAAAGCTTAGTGTAATACTTATATACCTACATAGGTACATATTTTTTAACGAATTTTATGAAGCATCTGTCGCGGTGTCCAACGAGGTTGCATTTGAAACTATAGAGTGAGCCTATCAGAGTTTAAACCGTAAGCACTAGTGTGAACAAGTGTTGTCGTGAATTATGTGTGAAGAAGGAGATTGCAGTTTTAAAAATTCTATCTAAAACACTAATATTATCCTAACAATGTCAAAACCATCGATATTTTTTTATATAAGTTTCTCGTTGCGCGAAAATTAACTTAAATGAAAAACGAAATGTACTAGGATCAGACTAAAAACTGCTCTCGCTTGGCACAAGGGAAACCTAGCGATAGTAGCAGTCTATGCATATCATACGTCGATGGCGGTGTCGCATTTTGACACCATAAAGTGACAGATGTCAGATTAGCTTTGCGTAAAGATAACCGTCGTAGGATAGAGGGCGCTACTATGCCTAAATTACCAGTTAGTATTTGTTAAGTTAAACACTACTGCATTTATATAGTGCGACTTTAATTACTTGATATCTATGAAATTATGTAGAAACACGAAGTTATCAGAAGCTGTTTTTGTAATTATTTTATCTTCTTCTTCTTTTCGAGTCGATGGTAATTGTATCTATATTCAAGTTTAAATACGCTACGCCCAGTAGTTGGCCACACTAACTGCAGCGTCATTGGCGAGGTTCGAGTCCTCCAAAGTGTAGGTGTCCGGACATTTTGGGCACTCTAGCAGATGTGGCATTGTCTGATCGGAAAGGCCGCACTCACACCGGACATCGGAAGGATATTTTATCTTAAAACAATGTTAGTCTCATTTTACACCACGACGCGACGGTTTTCTTTTCAATCAGACTAAACTACGTATATCGCAAAAACATGAAAGCAAAAACCTCCTTCTTGCACAGAGAATCGGCATAGCCATTCAACGTGGCGATGCTGCCAGCCTTCTGGGCACGTTCCCCGCCATTGACAAGGATGACGATGAGTTCTTTGACGCCATTTAGTTTTTATTTATGTAAGTTTTAATTTTAGTATAGTTAGAGTTTGTTCTTATATTAGATTTAATTGTATATTAATAAATAAATCCTCTAAGATTATTAAAAAAAAAAAAAGAAAAAACATGAAAGCAAAATATGCAATAATACTATACTTGTCAATTTACTAATCCAAAGGGTACCAATAAGTGCTACTAGGTGCACCTAATCTAAACTTACACAAAAGGAGAATGCCCAAAGACAGGCCTAGCTTGTGGCGCCGTGTCTCAACTTTATACTATACAAAATGTATATCTTTTTTTATGTACATGTGTTTTTATTAGCATTTATTTTGCGCTAGCATTGAAAAACGTAATAAATGTTTATTTAATTGAATCTCAGTACCCACATCCGCACATTTGTACTTTTACATACAAAGAAAAATAAACTAATAAGTAGGGTAGATTTATCTTTTTAAATAATTAGCCGTTTATTCGTAAGCATTGGATTATAGTCCTCCGTATTTACTTCTGTTACATTACGTGTTATTGGTATCGAGTTGAGCATTTACGTTCCTCAAGTGGTTTTGTTGTGATATATCGGACTTTTTTTTTGTTGTTAAGTGAGCAAATTGACTCTAGTTTTAACGAGAAAATGTCTGCACCTGATGGATATCGGACTAACCGGCCCTTCTCTCGCAGGTGCGTAAATTGTTTTTTTAATTAAGCTGTATATTAGGATTAGTTAAAATGCACTTTAACATAACCACCCCAATGGGATGGCACTTTGATTCGACGACCCCATTCACTTGGTGGCGGAGATTTTTATTAACATGAAAATGTTTGTAAGATGGAAGCCATTAGCATTAACCAGAATATCAATTCAAACAGTAAATAAATATACTATACTTATAAATATACTATTTAGAAGTTGATAAACCTTAAAGAATTTCTTTTTATAACCTCAAATTCAGCTACCTAACAATAAGATTTCTCTTGAACCAGGGTGAATAAATGGATATCGTTTGCATAATATGAAACGAAATGTTTTTATCTACATATCAAAATAAAAATCACCCTGACACGACAATCTTTTATGGGGGCCTAAACCTTCTAACATAATGGGCATTGTCCTTTGCCGTCGACGCGAAAAGAAGATAGACCAACAAATAATCAATTTTGAAGAAATAGTTAAATAAACATGGTGTCCAATTCGTTTGACAGATACTTTATACGTCAGACTTGCACAAGACACAAATGTAAGGCAGCAGTGGGCAAACAAATGACGGTAGAACAAAAACAAAAAAGTTATTCTAAATATTTTAATACCTAGGTACTATGTATATACATATAGTAAGTAGTACATTAGTAGGTAACACAAGAAATAATCATAAAAAGCCCATCACAAATTACCAAGGCAACTTTTAACCAGGGGCCCGAGTCTGCTATTGACAATTGTTTGAATCGTCTGAGTGGGTGGCGTTAGTAGATCCATTTTAGGATAATTAGCATTCTACTAAATGTCAAAACGTCAAAAATTGGCCGTCCCAATGGCCAATTTTGACGTTAAAATGACGTTTTACCTACGTAATTATCCTAAAATGGACCTACTAACGCCACCCACTCAGACGATTCAAACAATTGTCAATAGCAGACTCGGGCCCCAGTGGTTGCTTCAAACTTCAAATTGTTTACGGCAACCATTATACCAAGCGTGGTCGCCTCCTTATATAAATGACATATAATCTGTCATATGCCTGACTATGTTTACAGTAAAAATAAAAATCTGTTTCAGTACATAAATACACAGACCGAAAATAAAAGGGATTTAAACCGTTTTTACAGAATAAATATATATTTTTTTTGTATTTGAAAATCTTACTCTAAATATCTAAAAAAAAGTTCTGTTTGCAATGTCACCCTTTTTTTCCTCGTCTTCATAAGGTTATGTAAAAGAACGAAAAATAAAAAGTGTTTAAGTTAATCACCATTTAATATTTAACTAAAACTGGTTTAAAATATGTGTTACAGATCTAAGTAAATAAACTTATTATATTAAAATAATAAATTTTAAACTATCGCGCTGCATGTTTATATTATTATTATAGAACGGGGATTAGCGCGAACATGCATAAATACCTTTAGGGCTTGACGTCTGCTTGCGACCACCGGTGTAACCCGGTCGAAACGTCAAGCACTAAAGGTATTTATGCATGTTCGCGCTAATCCCCGTTCTATAATTATTTTATTAAAGGTTATAATAATATTACAAAAAAATACATTAAACTTATTTTGCATAAAAATACTACATATAATAATTTAGAACTTATTGTTAATTTCATAAACATATATTAGAAAAAAAAAACACATTTGCAAAGCAAAAAGGAATCTAATACATTTTAATATAACTTACTTGAATGAAAACCCAAAGAAAAAATTATTTCATAATATGACCAAAAATTCAAACAAAGTCTTAGTGTAATAAATAGACAGTTTTTTCCTACTAAAAATAGCTTTTTTATAACATAAATTGCTCTTACATCAAAAATATATTTCTATTAGGAAAAAACATTTTAAGGTTATAAATATTGACCAAATGTGTTGTGTGTCAGACAGACAGTCGCTCTATAACATACTGGTGTTCAGCTGGCGGTGAGATTGGCAGCCGAACACTACATAGCTCGAAATTAGTCTTTACCTAAAATATTTTCTTAAGTAGCCCAAACAAAATACATAATCACTACATAGTATAAAACAAAGTCGCTTCCCGCTGTCTGTCCCTATGTATGCTTAGATCTTTAAAACTACGCAACGGATTTTGATGCGGTTTTTTTTAATAGATAGAGTGATTCAAGAGGAAGGTTTATATGTATAATACATGCATAATATAGTAGAGGAATACCGATAATCTTAGAGATTACTAATGTAAGGTCGTAAATGAACCCATTTTTTGCGCTTTCATTGCAAACGCTGGCTGAACCCTATGAGATAGATCAAAATAATGTACTACAGTATTGTGCACCTTAAAAAGATCTACAAAAAAGTCCGCGATGGCATATGTCTATCTCTTGAGGATAACCCACAATAACCATTTTTATCGTTTATTTATTACTTATTTACGAAAAAGCGATTTTAAGCAAAACAGTATTAATCCTTATCCCATTAAGTACCTTTAATAAATTGTGCATGCAATATAGGTCAATATTGCCCTTTACAGCATGTAATTTAAATGAATATTTTCGAAGATATTGCAAATTTAAAATGTAGGTACATAGCGGTTGCGGCGATACCGGCCGGAGGGCTGCGCGGGGGCCGAGGGTCGTGCCTATACCAAATAGTGCGTCCAAGGCTGTGCTTCGCCCTACAGAACTTTATGATTGTGTAGTTATATTTGGTATCAGCGTTGCACCCGAGCAAAGCCGGGGCGGGCTGCTAGTTATTATATATAAATAAATTCTTACTTTTTTAAAATACCCGTTTTAATTTTATTCTCCAGTAAAAAGTGCACGATACCTAAAATAATAGCTAATTCATTAACTAAAAGAACTTATTTTAAAATACATAAGAGTGATCAATGCTCGTTCTCTGTATGAGAGGCCTGCAGTGGGACAGTTACAGGCTGGTGTTAACAGCTTCGGTAATGGCACCCACCGTGGGGCTCACAAGCGTGGTGATCAATGCTCGTTCTCTGTATGAGAGGCCTGCAGTGGGACAGTTACAGGCTGGTGTTAACAGCTTCGGTAATGATACCCACCGTGGGGCTCACAAGCGTGATGATCAATAATATTCTTATTCTGTCAATAATTCATTGAATACTTTCGATCGAATCAGCGAACTTAAAATAACTGTCACACAACCATTTATTTTATTTGAACACAATATTATACTTTATCATCAAAACGACGCCATTTTTTCTGGTGTTAAATTGGCAAATACCTTTGCCTTTACAACGTCATGATGTGAAAGACATACAATATTAATATACCATTAATAATAATAAATCAGTAAATATTTTTCCAGCTAAACATAGTATTTTCTCAGCCTTAAAAAATATATATTAAATTAATATGTCTAGTGAAAAAAATATCTATAGATAAGTTATTTATTAGCTGTTAGGAGTAGTCCATTAATAACGTAGTTTTTAGTAACTTTATACCCCTTCTCTTTTTGCAGCATGTGGCAACGGTTTTATAATCCGGCCACTGACAGAATGCGTTCCTGACAGGTCGTGGTCAACAGGATATATCTTTACTGTGGCAAAGAATTTACTAAAAATAAATAACTAGTAGGTACTTATTGGTCCTATAAACAAAAAATATCATTCAAAACGATATCATTATGCCAGGTCCAACGAGGTTGCATTTGAAACTATAGAGTGAGCCTATCAGAGATGAAACCGAATTATGTATGAAGGTAGAGCTTGCCGTGTTAAAAAATCTATCTAAAACACTAATATATTCCTAACAATGTCAAAACCATCTATATTTTCTTATATAAGTTTCTCGTTGCGCGATAATTAACTTAAATGAAAAACGAAATGTACTAGGATCAGACTAAAAACTGCTCTCGCTTGGCACAAGGGGAACCTAGCGATAGTAGCAGTCTATGCATATCATACGTCTATGGTTGACCACGATCCTGTTGGAAGATATAAGTTAAATGTAGCAAAGAATTTACTAAAAATAAATTACTAGTAGGTACTTATTGGTCCTATAAAAGAATATTATAATTCAAAACTATATCATTATGTCAGGTTACAATAAATAATATAACACGGTTTTTATTATTTTATTTAGCTTGGGATCAGACAACCGTGTGTGAAGATGTCCGGGAATATTATATTATATTATATTATTATATATTTCCCCATACAAATCAAGACCAACTGACATGTGTCAGGGACGCATTCTCTTAGCGGCTGGATTATAGGTTATTTTCATCCCATTTTAAGCCTCACATAGTTAATGGGTGAACCTTTAGTAATCTTAACCAAGTTAATTAATTTCCAATTTTATATGAATCTTTATCACTTAACTTTTTTATTTTATTAACATCAGCAACAATCTCTAACTTCCTTTTATTATTACTAGTTGGCTTAGATTTTATCAACAACGGTTTATCTAACTTAAAATTCTCAATCTTAGCTTTATTATTTCTCATTAAAATACTCTTACCTTTCGTACTCGGCTTATAAGTAACATTTTCAACGATAATAGACTTCAAAGTTACCGATTTCTTTTTATCTTTCAATTCTTCCACATTAACTTTTCCCTTATTATCTTTTATAAGCATAATGTCACTACCTTTTACGCCATTGGGTAGTTTCCCATCAAAATACCTTACTGAAGTTAATTTATTTGCTATTAACATTGATAGTTCTCCTATATTGAACTCTGAGAGTAAATCGTTAACGCTGCAGCCCCCAAAGTTTTCTAAATTGGGATCGGCGCCATTTTCTAGTAAAGTTTCAACTGTTTTACGGAAGTGATCCACGATTTTTGTTTTGTCGCCTCTTTCTGTAACAAGAAATAATTTTATAAGTAAGAAGAGTGATATTTTATTTGGTTTACGAAGTTTTGTCTTATAATATTCAAATTCAAATTCAATTAATTTATTTCAGACATGTGTCCATAGTGTTAGTATACAAAATAACTTAAAGACTAGTGTTAGTAATACATAATTAAAAGCGATAATTTGTGTGGATCCTCGCCCAGTGGCGCAACAGAGGGGAGTCCCACCGATCTGAAATGTGTGTTGATAAATAAAAAATAATTAAATATTTAGTTTAACTTTATATAGTTTCAAGGTAGAAGGTATATATTTTAATAAAATCTGTAATTTTACATCTAGAATAAGTTTTGAATATCAAGACATACCATACAGGACCTACATATTTTATGAGTATAACTGTCAATTGGTATACATGCAGAGGAAGACCGAAAAATTGATAATAATAATAAATTATAAATGCGGACAACATCACATACATTGCTCTGAACACAAAGTAAGTAGCTATTAAGCACTTGTGTTATGGAATTAAGGGACAACGAAGGTACCACAAACACCCAGACCCGAGACAATGTAGAATAGTGACTTTGTACATTGACCCGTCCGGGGATCAAACCCGGGACATCAGAGCTAGCCACACCTTGAAAACCGGTGCGAACGCCACTCGACCACGGAGGTCGTCAAGATGAATGGATTGTGTGAAAGATGATATGAGAAAGAAAGGAGTGAATGCTGAGATGACGAGTAGTAGAGATGAATGGAAGCTGAATACGCATTGCGCTAATTATTATACAAATAATTGGGAACAGGGCAGGGAGATGATAATAATATTCCAGGACACCTCACACACGGTTATCTAATCCCAAGCTAAGCAGAGCTCGTGTTATGGTAACCAGACAACTGATTAACATACTTATATATTTCTAAATACATACATATTATAGATAAAATACACCCAGACCAAAACATATGATCATGCTCATCACACAAACATGTGTCCTGGGTGGGAATGACCACGACCTCCTGTATAGCAGTCAGGGTCACTAACCACTAGACCAACAGGCCCGTCAGATGATGATGATTATACATTACATACCCGCTGCATCCATACACGCTGCGCCCACAGCTAGGAACAGCGCTGTGTTCCCACTGTTGGGCATCCGTGCGTTGACGGCGGATTTACAGCTCTCAGCTAAGGCCAACACGTTGTTGTATTTGCCCAGTTTACTTGCTAACATTAAGGGTGTGTATCCTGAGTAACAAAAAAGTAATTATTACATAAAATATGAAAATAAATATAGAAAAGTACATCCCACCAAAAACATTCAATGTAAAAAAAGCCAAGTCTCTCTATGCAATTCTTCCATCGTAAAAAGTATTGAGATAGCATAGGAGCCAAGCCCTGTTTAATTTTATTTGTAATAATAAATAAATATTTTGTGACTATATCAATAGTTTTGTTTGCATTTCAATAATAGCGACTTGGCCATGAGCACAAGTTAAATGTCGTTTGCTCTTTGTAATTACGTGCAAATATCGTTAAAATGATTTTGTAACTAATTGGAATTTGAGATCACTATGCACTTAACATGCGCCATAGTGCATGTGCAGTTCACTGATCTTGGATGATACAGACTGTCGGTTAAGGTGTCCTGATATTATTTATTATTTACTTTCAACTGCTCCAAATATGCCGTTTTATATTTGTACCTTATTGTGCTCATGGCCAAGTCACTATTATTGCAATGCAAACAAAACTATTGATAGAATCACAAAATATTTATTTATTATTACAAATAAAATTAAACAGGGCTTGGCTCCTATGCTATCTCAATACTTTTTACGATGGAAGAATTGCATAGAGAGACTTGGCTTTTTTTACATTGAATGTTTTTGGTGGGATCTCATTAATTTTTGGTAGGTCTCTTTCTTTTATTTTTAGGGTGTTTTAATTATTACTTGTGCTTCAGCTGCTGCTTTGCTTAGAGCCCATTCCCTGTCTCTTACTCTGTTGCCTGTATTGTGATGTTTCGTAATTTTTAAGGCACTCAAGTCTGGGCGGTAAATATTTCTGAGTCGATTATATTCAACTCCTGAACTTTGATGCTTTTAAAATCGATATTTACCAAATATAATCCACCCAGACTTGTCTCTCTTGAAAGAGCCACGTATACTTGACTATAGGTGAAAACGAAAGAACCTATGTCCTTCATCGCGTGGTTTAGAATTAGCCCCTGGCTTTTATGGGTGGTTATAGCATAAGCGATGCATATAGGAAATTGTTGACTATGCGGCGCCGTGCCTCATCTTAATACTATACAAAGTTCATATCTTTTTTTTATATGCGTTGTTTAGTAGCATTTATTTTACGCTAGCATTGGAAAACGTAATAAATGTTTATTAATTTAAACCTCAGTACTTACACCTGTATATTTGTACTTTTACAAACATGGAAAAATAATAAGTAGGGTAGATTTATCCGTCAAATAATTAGCCGGTTATTCGTAAACATTGTATAATAGACCTCCGTATTTACTTTTGTAACATTACGTGTTATTTGTATCGAGTTGAGCATTTACATTCCTCAAGTGGTTTTGTTGTGTGATATCGGACTTTTGTTTTGTTGTTAAGTGAGAGAATCGACTCTAGTTTTAACGAGAAATGTCTACACCGGGTGGATATCGGGCAAACCGACCACTGTCTCGCCGTTGATTTAATATACCTGTGTATTAGGATTAGTTAAAGTACATTGTGATTTTAGCATAACCACCCCAATGGGATGGCATTTTGATTTGACAACCCCATTCACTTGGGCCACCAAGAGGAGATTTTTACTAACATGAAAATGTATGTAAAAGGTGGGAGCCATTAGCATTTACCACAATATCAATTCAAATAGTAAACGAATATCTATTTAGAAGTTGATAAACCTTGAAGAATTTAACTTTTATAACCTCAAATTCAGCAACCTAAAATAAAGATTTCTCTTGAACCATGGTGAACAAATGGATATCGTTTGCATAACACATATTCTATTGAGCATGGCAACGAAGTCAAAATCATTGAGCTGTCGCAAATTAATTGTAAGTTCATCGTATATAAATAGTTCATTCCACAGGTTCGGCACAATAAGGGAACCTAACAACCTATTAGTTTCAGTAGATGAAAGTTTTTTAAAAGGTTTTTTTTTTCGTACCGGCGGCGGTAGCTCTATGAGATAGAAACCATAGCGCCATTTAGACCAGGTACACATCCATCTTTCTAGTGAGCATAGAATATTTATAGCATTGCATTATGTGTATGAAAGATTGTAGCTTTATTCTTTTCATTTTAACTTAGCTTTGTTTATTAATATGTAAATTCAATACATTATTACAATGTATTGGAACGAAGTTCTTATGAAAAAAAATCTTATTACGAAAAGTTGTAACGAAACTTTTTAATGACGTCATTAGTGAACAGTCTTATGATTAAGATTTTTGATAGATATCCTAACTTCTCAGATGGCGGTGTTGACACACGACGAGTATGATAAGCCGCGTGTCTTGCGTTCGAATCCTAATTCTGTTTTTTTTGCGTTTACAACTAATTTTATTTATTTTTTATTTAATAATAAATTAAATTAAATTATATTAATTAAATCAAATTCATTAAATTAAATTATGGTAATTACATTCATTCAAATTATTTCTTAAATTAAAAGGAACTTCGTTCCATTCGAGTGTCTCTTAACATCTCTTTAGATTTTTTTAATAATATAAATCGATTTGTTTTACTTTTTGTACATAAACGAAGAACAAAGTTAACAATGCAGTCAAAATTCATACACCATGTTCTTGTAAAACCGCAAATGTAAATTTGTATCCTAACTTTTACTAAGGTGTATAATTTGTTACCGTTTTTATAATTTTCCCTTTATTTGTAGCTAAAAACCTATCTTGGTGCCAAATTTTAAGTTTCTAAGTTTGCTAGAAGTACCTTAGATTTTTGATGATCGGTCAGTCAGTGAGTGACAAAATTTAATGGTGTAACTTTGATCTCTCATAACTCTGAAACTATTGGTTCAAATGTCATGTAATTTTGAGGCTAAGCTTACTTTAATACTCACTCTAGGTCATCGAAAACCTTAACCCCTAGCTTTGTCCGTATCGATGATACAGGGGGGGGTGAAATAGCCGCGAAACGCTTCGAGAAATGTATGGTAACGACTGTGCCCGTTTTGCTCGAGACGGCACTGTTGTGCCCCTAGATACATTATTACAATTCATTGGAATGAAGTTCCTCATCGCGCGTTGAGAAAGGGGGCTAGGCGGAAGAAATTCTTACGAAAAGTAGTAACGACACTTTTTAATGACGTCATCAGTCAACAGTCTTATGATTAGACTTTCGATAGATATCTTAAATTCTCAGATGGCGGTGTTGACACATGACGAGGTTGCCAAGGGGCGGGTCTTGCGGTCAAATCCTAACGATAAACAGTTGTCTTTTTGCGTTTCCAACTGATCATAATATATTTAATTTAATAATTTGTTTAGTATTTTTTTATTTAATAATTAACTAAATTAAATTAAAGTAATTTTTTTCCATCCGGGTGTCCCTTGACACCTCTCAAGTTTCTTTTAATAATATAAATCGATTTATTTTACTTTTTGTACATAAACGAAGAACAAAGTTAACAATGCAGTCAAAATTCATACACCATGTTCTTGCAAAACCGCAAATGTAAATTTGTTTCCTAATATTTCCTAAGGTATATAATTTCTTACCGTTTTTATAATTTTCCCTTTACTTGTAGCTAAAAACCTATCTTGGTGCCAAATTTGAAGGTTCTAAGTTTGCTAGAAGTACCTTAGACTTTTGATGATCGGTCAGTCAGTGAGTGACAAAATGGTGTAACTTTGATCGCTCGTAACTCTAAAACTATTGGTTCAAATGTCATGTAATTTTGAGGCTAAGCTTGTTTTAATGCTTTCTCTAGGTCATCGAAAACCTAAACCCTTAGCTTTTTCCGTTTCGATGATACAGGGGGGGTGAAATAGACGCGAAACGCTTCGAGAAAAGTATGGTACGGCTGTGCCCATTTTTTTTTTTTGCTCGAGACTTGGCAGGGGCACTACCGTGCCCCCAGATTAGGTATTTTTGCTTGCGATTTTGCCCGTGTTTGAGTTGGTTATTGCAACTAAATATAGCCTATGTAGGTACTTTCTTAGGATCTAAGCTTGTCGAATTACAAGTATTTATCAAAATAGGTTAAACGGTTTAGCCGACAAAACGTAACAGATTAACAGAAAGAAGGGCAGACAGAGTTACTTTCTTATTGTAATATTGTTGAATATTATGGATTATTTCCAAAAAATATATATTATTTCTTGTCTATTTCCTGGATAAAAAAAGGAAATTAATTTCTCAAAGCATAAAATCGAATTCCGAACCTCCTTTTTTTAAGTCGGCTAAAAATAGTTACCATTTCTTCTTATTTAAATCCTTTAACCAACTTCAAAAGGGAGAAATTCGCAATTCGCCAACATGCTTATTTTTTTTTACTTTTATTTGTATACCAGGTGTTCCAGAACAAATTAATTGAAGTTGTTCTTTTCTTACAATTATTACTTTCTACAATGAAACTAATTAATAAACTCACCTTGACAGTCATATAATTGGTTGATATGCGTAAGTAATATACTCTTTATTTCTTCATCCGATTTATTTTCATACCGAGGCGACCACAACTCTTCTATGTCTTGAAGTATTTGTCTGAAACAAGGAAACAAATAACATAGCATCACGCCTGTATCCCCGAAGGGTAAGGCATGTACCAATGTACACCCACAGTTCACCGGTATGTTTAGGTCCCATGTAATAGGGGGCGAGCCTATTGCCACTAACCGGGCACATACCCAAACTCCGACCTGCTACTGAGAATTTCATAGAAAAACCTTGGTCGACTCGGGAATCGAACCCAAGACCTCTAGCATAGCAATCGCGCTTAGCACCACTAGGCCAGCGAGGCAGTATTAAATAAATAAAGTTCCTAATTAACTATGCAGGGTTTCACCGAAACGGTATATCTATCCAAAAGGGGTGAAGAGTACACCTGGCATAGAGCCTGTTTACAAAGTTTCAGCTCAAAATGAGTTAATACAATAATTGGTGGCAGAAATTGGACATCAATTATTAAATTACTAATTAATTTCTAATTTTGAGTTCAAATTTTGATTTAGAACGATATTTTTTTTTTAACACCGGTAATGGCACCCACCGTGGGGCTCTTTCGTTTACCCGACTGCTCTTGGCAAATAAGTGTATTATGTTTATCAACCTGTATCCTTACTAATATTATAAACGATTTTTGGATTTATGGTTTATTACTCTTCTACGCAACAACTACTGAATGGATTTTAATGAAAGTCTAGAATAATGTAGTTTATACATCTAAATGACACAGAAAGATAGTGTATGAATAGTCAGACACGCGAGTGAATCCGCGGGGCACAGCTAGTGTATATGTTTTTGTCTCTTTGTTCTGCGTCAATTTTTTTTTGTTTAATTTTTCTTTATTGCGTTTCTCACCTGGCATTCTGCTGGCAATGATTAACTAAGACGGGCAGATGGTCCGTAGCCAACTCTGCGGCGATATGGAACGAGGTCCTATCATCATCATCGACCTCCAGAGGGTCTGCCCCGAACTGCAGCAGCATGCTCGTTATGTCTATGTTCTCCTGGTATAACGACATTCTTAATGGCGTCTGTGGAAGAAGAAAAAGACTTTCTAAAACGTTTGGTTAGACTCTACTCGTGATCAGAGGGCTGGTTTGTTCCTTGCACAGAGAATCGGCATAGCCATTCAACGTGGCAATGCAGCCAGCCTTCTGGGCACGTTCCCCGCCATTGACAAGGATGACGATGAGGTCTTTGACGCCGTTTAGTTTTAATTTATGTAAGTTTGAATTTTAGTATAGTTAGAGTTTGTTCCTATATTAGATTTAAAAAAGAAAAAAACTTAATATCAAAGTCTGGTTATATAAGCTATTTGTAAGTCATCATGCTCGTTATGTCTATGTTCTCCTGGTACAAAGACATTCTTAAGGGCGTCTGTGGAAGGAAGAGAAAAACTTAATAACAAGGTCGGGTTAGTTAAGCTAATTTTTTTAAACTATTGTGAGGATTTTTCTTTTTTTTCCGTTTGTATTATATTTTTAGAAATTAAACTTTAAGGACTCAGACTAGACTCAGCCCCGAATAGCAGAATGATATGAATTTGGAATAGTAGGCTATTAAATTAATAAAAAAAATACGTCATAAAATTAAAATACGGCCTAAAATATCAAATCTTTATTAAAGACAATGAAAATGAGGTAGACTTTGAACCGACTTCAAAAGGAAGAGTTTCTCTATTATTTATTTGTATGTTTGTTATAAGTTTTCTCCATCAATTGTTATTAGGCATTAAAAACACTTTTGTTATCAATAACATAAATACCTCTTAGGTATATGTAAAAGGGATTTGTAGTATAAGTTTGTAATATACCTAGAATAGTAAAAAAAAACATTCTTAATAAAGACCTAAACATACTATTGTGAAAATTTACTACGCCGACATTTTTACTTGCATAATTAGACTTATAACAACTTTTCAATATCACACCATGCATTTATGACATAACAATACATAATAATATAAATACAAAGATAAGCAAAAATTACCTATTATAAGATACGTCATGTTTACTTAGAATGTGACTAAATTAGCTGAGCGGACAGTATCAAAGGAATTTGAATGACTCATATATTTTCTGTCGGTTTCAATAAGTTGTTTTATATTAATTTTAATATAAAGGTTTTACATACAGACATACATACATATTAAATATAATCACGCCTCTCTCCCTTGTAGGGGTAGGCACAGACTTCTTCCCACTTGCTACGATCCTTACACACTTGTTTCGCTTCGACCACTTTCATTATTCCCTTCATACATGCTCTTCCGTTTATGGTACTCTTGACCTGACCTTTTTACATTCACACTCGCCTTATACACTTTTTTCATCAATAGTTCTTAATTACTTGTTTACGAGGGAAACGAAAAAATATGTTCCTAATATTTTTATTTAATCGAAAAGATGGACAAAAAATATTAGTAGTCAGTCATCAACCCTAATGATTACAAGTACTATAATTAACTAAAATTTTAACTAATTACATATTTTTTGAAGGCGGTACATACAAAGAGTATTACCGATAAAAGAAATAGATTATTATTACCGAAAAGTAATTAAGATAACTAGATGTCATTAAAATATAATTACCATACTAAGAAATTATTATGTAATAGGAATACTTCTCTTACCATAGGGATGATGACAAATTTTTATTTTTTAGTCTATATTTTAGATAAAAAAAAAATATTAGACACGTATTTTTTGTTTTGTTCCATAGACAAAGAATGACGAAGATACAGCGATTTCAATTCTTGCGTGACGTCACGTTTTAGCATAAATTTACTCAGCTGTGTCGTCACAAACCCCCACTACTGAACTTTAAAGCGGTTTATCTCCCTATTTTTTTATTGATTTGATAAAAAAAAAATACGTGTCTGTTATATTTTGATTATCTAAATGACGGACTAAATAAATTTTGACTTTTCATACCTAGTCATCTACCCTATTCTGACAAGCAGTCTTACTATGGGATACTGTGTTACCCAGTAACATGTGTTGTGGAGGTCAGATAGACAGTCGCTCTGTAACATACGGTGTTCAGCTGTCGGTGAGACTGGGAGCCGACCCTAACATAGTGCGGGAAAAAACTACGTATATGGATGTATTTTCTTCTAATTACACAATATCATTTATATCGGGGGTATACCTAGAGATAATAATAAAAGGTAGATAGATAAAACTATGTATTTTAGATAACGGCCTATCAAATAGTTGTTGGTATTTTTATTTGTCACACAAAGGGATTCCCCCTTACAAATGTGTTGGTTCAATACGGTTTTCCTTCAAATTAACTTAAAAGGAAATATACATTCATTTTTTTTAATAAATGAATAAATGCGGACAACACCACATACTTTGCTCTGAACCCAAAGTAAGTAGCACTTGTGTTATGGAATCAGAAACAACGAAGGCACCACAACCACCCAGACCCGAGACAATGTAGAAAAGTGAATTTCTACGTTGACCCGTCCGGGGATCGAACCCGGGACCTCAGAGCTAGCGACACATTGAAACCGATTACGCCACTCGACCACGGAGGTCGTCAAATATTTGCATGTGACATCTGATTAACCATTTCTCATAGTGTTCGGCTTCCAGTCTCAAAGCCAGCTGAACACCAGTATGTTATAGAGCGACTGTCTGTCTGACACACAACACATTTACTGCGGGTTACAGTATGGCTTGGTAAGTCTGGTTGTCACAATTTGAGACTTAAATGCTGAGTTGATTGACAAGCCCTTCTTTGATTTAGAAAATATTCACATCTGGCTATTGTTTATTTTATTAATGAAGGGTAAGAGTATGCTACATGGTATTAGACTACGGGTCTGAAAAAAGGTTTAAGCATGGACTGAATAATTTGACGAACCATAAATATTGTAACGCTCGGTTCATGGGGTCCGAGCGCACGAAATCTTTTTAAAGAACTTTCCAAACGTTTGTTAGACTCTACTCGTGATCAGAGGGCTGGTTTGTTCCTTGCGCAGAGAATCGGCATAGCCATTCAACGTGGCAATGCAGCCAGCCTTCTGGGCACGTTCCCCGCCATCGACAAGGATGACGATGAGTTCTTTGACGCCTGTCAGTTTTTATTTATGTAGGTTTTAATTTTAGTATAGTTAGAGTTTGTTCTTATATTAGATTTAATTGTGTATTAATAAAGATATTTTAATATTGTAAAAATTATATTATGATATTATCATAAATACGTAATACGGGATTTAAAATTCCCTGGTTTCTTAGGAATTACTTATTCACGTTTATTTCCCGGAACTTAATAACACAAATAAATTTATCCTTCCTCTTTATATATCCGCGTATTATTACAATCACAATCCCATGTTTTCGAAAATCCTGTATTTAAGTAGTTTTTTTTGACATTGACCAATCTAAGGATTGAACCTGGGACCTCAGCTTTACCTCGAAAGCAGGTATATATTTTTAAAAATTGTTTTAATAATAATATCCTAGGACAACTCAAAGAGGACCATATGATCAGATTCCAAAATTTGGGATCTGAAATCGCCAACCCGCAGAGAGCAAGCGTGGTGGAAAATGCTCGTGCCTTCTCTATATGGGAAGAGGCCTGTGCCCAGCAGTGGGACGTTTATAGGCTGGATTATATTTCAAGCTCTAAAAGGTATTTAAGCATGTACGCGCTAATTCCCGTTAATATTTCCTTACCATGCCATCAGCGGGTATGTCCAGAGAGGTGCCTCGTATCTTCAGAGAGATGCACTGTCTTTTCAGTAAGTCCACATCGTTGGTACGCACCGCCACGTGGATTGGTCTGGAAAGAATAAATATAATATAATATAAAAGTATTCCGGGACGTCTCACACACGGTTGTCTGATCCCAAGCTAAGCAGAGCTTGTGTTATGGTAACCAGACAACTGATAAACATACTTATATATTTCTAAATACATACATATTATAGATAAATTACACCCAGACACCGAACAAATGATCGTGCTCATCACACAAACATTTGTACCGGGTGGGAATCGAACCCACGACCTCCGGTATAGCAGTCAGGGTCTCTAACCACTAGACCAACAGGCCCGTCATGTCAAGAATAAAACTTTTAATTAAATTGCTAACACATAAATGTAAGAAACCCAACTTTTATGAAATTTATGTGGGACCATCTATGAGCTAAATGTAAGGGGCAGGCCATACAGAAGAGACCCGCGCCCCGTCTCTTCTGTATGTTTTGCGTCGCGACGCTTCTATACATTTTGTATGAAAGGGACGCGGTAGAGACAAATGTCCGCGCCCCGTCTGCGTCTTACGTCTCTTCTGTCTGGCCTGCTCCTCATACAAAATTATTTTTTTAAATCGATCCTCAGTGTGTCTAGATGTCGGGTAAAACCCTAATGAATAAGTTACAAACAGACGAATTGAAAAGCTAGATTTTTTTTAAGACAGTTGACATTTAGAAATAACTAAGCGTGGACTGGCAATCGAGAATGGGGCGAGCGCCAGACAAAGCCACAAAACTATGGTAGTATAGCAAAAATCTTAGACGAAATGATAACATTACTTCTTTTTCGATAACGGTTAAGTTCATTTCTGTATTAGATTGCCTGTTATGGCGGTTTTGTCCTATACGCTAACCTATGTCATTTCTTAGGATTCCCGCTTACCCCATACCAAATTTCATCAAAATCGGTTTAGCAGTTTAGCCGTAAAAGTGTCACAAACAGACAGATATTTATAATAGTAGTATAATTACATATATAACACACAAGCAATATAAATGCATATCAAGATAAGTAAATTAAACAATATCGTAACATGCAATTTGATTATGATAAGATGATGTTAATATTATGCAAGAGAGATAAAATATTAGTCAGAACATTTTAAGTTTTTCCCAGATGAAATAAGCCATCTTGGTTTAGAATATACTCTATAAACATATCATTACGCCTGTATCCCCGAAGGGGTAGGCAGAGGTGTACCAATGTACACCCACAGTTCGCCGATATGTTTAGGTCCGGTATTCGTGCGGGTGAAACCGCAGGGCACGGCTAGTGAATAAATAAAATTAGGAAAATTTTATTTATACAAATCTATTTATTGATGAGGAAATTAATTATTTATATCATATATTTAGTATATTTGACTTCCAATCAAAAAGTTTAATAATTTTAATATAAATAATTATTCTAATAATAAATATTTTTTTTTAATCATATTAATTTCTAATGTTATAATATTTTTATCAATTATTTTATCAAAAAAAACTTTCAGATCGAGAAAAATCTTCTCCTTTTGAATGTGGATTTGACCCTAAATCTTCTGCTCGAATACCTTTTTCTTTGCATTTTTTTTTAATTACAGTAATTAAAATTAGGAAAATTTTATTTATGTATTTATAGTTTTCTGTATAACTTCTAAATCGCCTATGACATAACTTAAGTTTCTATTTCGTGTATATTTCATATACATACGTCATAAAAATATGTCAAATCGCAACCCAATGTGAACTAAGGGGAACTACCTTCTGACCACGTGTAACAAAGGTATATAATAGTAACTACTGTACTACTCCGCTTCGTAAGTATTTTTTAACCGACTTCAAAAAAGGAGGAGGAACTCGACTTGACTGTTTTTTTGTTTGATCTCCGATCTTTTGACTGGGTGGACGGATTTTGATGATTCTTTTTAGGGTCCCGTACCTCAAAAGGAAAAAACGGAACCTTTATATTTTATTTGAAAGCTGGTGCTTCCCGTGTGGTCCTATTTTCGTCCAGTTTTGACAGTGGAGTCCATAAGAAATAAATATAAGAATAATTTTGAAGTTGATTTTAGGACATCAGATATCTATGCAGTTAGCCTGAGCGCAGGCTTTGACTGCTTCACCGGACTTTTGGCGAGGACCTTAAGGCCTCCAGCCAGAGCAATAGGAAAAACTAACTACGTTAGCAACGTCTACTAAGGGCACCCCCTGCGGGGTTCGGACCTCGACTTAGTGCGTTGCTAACAATCTTAATAAGGCAATACAGCGCTAGAGGTAGTTAATTGGTCTATTTCTTGGTGGCCTACCTCTTCAATGAACGGATTCGTATGCCCGAGGTTTTAGGTACGAACACAGGTAAGTTTACAAGATATTTATGTAATTTCTCAATTGTTCTAAAACTCTTCTGAGAGACTATTAATGAAGAAGACCGGTAGGAAAGCTGAATTAAAAAAATTGAGATTTGATATCGCCCGCAGAGCAAGCGTGGTGATCAATGCTCGTGTTTCTCTATATGGGAAGAGGTCTGTGCCCAGCAGTGGAGCGATACGAATTGATATTGAAATTAAATACACGACATTATGACGTATTATTATTATATTTTAGATACAATGTTACTCATAAAGATATGATAAAATTAAACGCCCATTTATTAGTGAAATATTAATGCAATTTTACGTAAAAACGTATTTGTAAATATAAATGCTCATTCCGCGAGGTTTACCACAATACTTAGGGTATTACTTAGAATAATTTATAAATAACTATGGAACAGTTATTTTGAGCTATGTAATTTTGTTTATAGTAGAGTAACCTATGGAGTTTGTTGCCGGCTCTTCTCCATAAGAAGGACACTTTCGAACCAAGAGCTTCTATCCGAGGTTCAATCTATACTTTTTTAAATTGAGTTGTGTTCGGCTTCCAGTCTCCCCGCCAGCTGAACACCAGTATGTTATAGAGCGACTGTCTATCTGACACAACACATTTACTGCGGGATACAGTGTGTCTTGGTAAGACTGGTTATCAGAATAGGGTTTTTACGAGTGTGAAACATATGACAGTCGAGAGAAAATTATCTTTCCGAAGAAGTGTTATAATAAATAAATGACGTTCTTTATTATACACAAAGTTTACTTAAATTATCAAATAATAACAATGGATGTTTTACGCATATAATGTTGTAAATATTATTGATATAAGGGACTTATCTGTCTGTGTGTTCCAGCCAATCTCTGAACGGCTAGACCAATTTTGATAGGAATTTCACTCGTAAATAATTTATGTTTTAAGACGTAACTTTACTACTTAGTTTGATTAAGAAATGTTAAGTTGTTAAACTAGTTAATTAACTATCTGTTAACCAATTTCATCTAAAAGCGTTCAGTAGTTTTTGCAAAAATATTAACAAACATCCACCCTCACAAACAATCAAAGGTTAGATTCAAATATTTAGAAGACATAACAATATTACTACTCTTTTTGTAGCGGTGAAGAAAAACATCGTGAGGAAAATTGGGATCTGAAATCGCCCGCAGAGCAAGCGTGGTGATCAATGCTCGTGCCTTCTCTATATGGGAAGAGGCCTGTGCCCAGCAGTGGGACGTTTATAGGCTGGTATTATTTAGTCTTAGGACTGCCTCGTTGGCCTAGTGGTGCTAAGCGCGACTTCTACGCTAGAGGTCTTGGGTTCGATTCCCACGTCCACCAAGGTGTTATTGGGTTTTTCTATGGAATTCTCAGTAGCAGGTCGGAGTTTGGATTTGTGCCCGGTTAGTGGCAATAGGCTGGCCTCCATATGGGACCAAAAACATATCGGAAAACTGTGTGTGTACATTGGTCCATCTCTGCCTAATCCTTCGGGGATACAGGCGTGATGATATGTTATGTTATGTTATGTAGTATTTAGTAAGTTGGTTAAAAAACTTTAACTAAATGCAATATTAAAACTATTTCATTGAACTCTGCCTGTTGCTGATAAAGTTTGTTTTGATTATTTCTTATCATAATTATAATTTATTACATTATGTATATCTAATTAATTTATGTTAAACACGGTATACAAGTAATTATAAATGTAATATGATGTACTATCCTTACTAATATTATAAATGCGAAAGTTTGTTTGGATGTACGGATGTTTGTTACGCTTTCACACAAAAACGACTGAATGGATTTTAATGAAGCTTTACAATAATGTAGCTTATACATCGGAATTACACATAGGCTATAATTTATAAAGATAGTGTATGAATTGTCATTCACGCGGGTTAAACCGCGGGGCGCAGCTAGTTTACAAACTAGTTTTTGCCCAGGACGCTGCCCGCGTTGGCGGTTTTTGCGAGAATAAATAACTTATTATCTTACTTGTAATCCAAACTTGCCTAATTCTTAGTAATGTCAAAATTATCATTTAAAGGGGCTCGTGGCTAAGTGTAAGCCGTACGGTTAGACCGATAATAAAGCTTAAGCCGCGCTCGCCGCGGTTGGGTCGTGGATGGTTGACCATTTGTGAACATACCGAGACCCCTCCGTGTTTCGGAAAGCACGTTAAACAGTGGTCCCGGCTGTCATACATAGATCTTTGGCAGTTGTTAAGTCAATTCTGACAACCAGTCTTACTATGGGATACTGTGTTACCCAGTAACATGTGTTGTGGATGTCAGATAGGCAGTCGCTCCATGTAACATACGGTATTCAGCTGAATCCGGTAAGATTGGTAGCCGACCCCAACTTAGTTGGAGAAAAGGCTTGGGAGATGATGATGATATATGATTAGTGCCTTTGCCCAGCAGTGGGAAAATAATATACAAATGTTTTTTTTTTTTTTTTTTTTTTTTTTTTATAAGTATAATAACATTGTGGGTGATTATATTTTCGAGCCGTTTGGGGTTGAAACGCTCGGGTCATGGGGTCCGAGCGCACGAAATCTTTTCAAAGAACTTTCCAAACGTTTGGTAGAATCTACTCGTGATCAGAGGGCTGGTTTGTTCCTTGCACAGAGAATCGGCATAGCCATTCAACGTGGCAATGCAGCCAGCCTTCTGGGCACGTTCCCCGCCATTGACAAGGATGACGATGAGTTCTTTGACGCCATTTAGTTTTTATTTATGTAAGTTTTAATTTTAGTATAGTTAGAGTTTGTTCTTATATTAGATTTAATTGTGTATTAATAAATAAATTACAATGTTTTTATGGGAGAAAAAATAAACTTACAAATGGCCATCTTCATCAGGTGTCAAAGAGTATTTCCAATCGGCAATTGCTCGGTTTAGTAACAGCTTTCTCCGTTCACCAGGTGGTATATTTTGCGTTGGTCTCACATCACGGCACGGCTCATTATTGTCCAAATTATGTAATGTATACCCTGTTTCATTCGGTTTCTCCGTGATTTCTTTTAAATCTCTTGTGTGTTTGTCAACATTATTGTATATGTTTAACGGATTGAATAGCAGATCAGGTGTTGTTGTCACAGATAACGCTGAGAACTTTACCGTGCTGTTGCTGGAGTCATCGTCAAAGCACGATTCTAATACTGGTAGAGGTTGATCCTTTGTCTCCGGTTTTTTTAATATCATATTGAAATTATCTGGAGATATCACAATCTTTTTAGGTTTTTTTGCTTCCGGTGTATCTTTCACTACGTACGGAGCCAATTGATGTCTTTTATGTCTCCGTATTGGCTTAAATTTTTTCAGATCTTTAATACAAGTTTCATTTGTCTGACTGCTCGATTCCACTGCCTCAGTTTTCACAACACTATGAAAAACACTATCAGTCTGACAGTTCACTGTAGTTTTTGTTTTAGGCACTGTCAACAACGCGATGATGCTTCGTATTTTTAATTCCTGATTAATTATCGAACATAATGAACTGAATAATATGTCGTAATTCTTCTGTCCAATTAATTTAGTAATTTCGTCTGAATTTTTTTCGAACGTCTCTCCGCTGTGACTGTGGCATTTAGCGATAGTCTTGCTCGATAGAGTAACTACATTGAACTGGTTATAAATCGTCATGCTACGGAATTCCCCCGCGGTAAAGTCACCAGGCTTTGATGAGTAAACAATTTCTTCCTTAAAACTATTTTGTAACGACTTTATCGGGCCTAAATACGGCTGAAGCCCTTTCTTTACTATTATTTTGTTCTTTAATATCAGCGGCAACTTCTTCACTGTAATAGGCTTACTAGCATCATTAGTAGACATTTTACTACACTTATTTACACTAAAACACTATTTTATGACTACGTTTGTTTTTAATTATGTTATTTAACACTTTTTGACACTTAACACTAGCACGATTTCAATGTTTTCTTTTAAAATCCGTATTTGTCCGTCAGGGTAACCCCCTGCAATGGATCGGATAATGTAATTTACAATATTGATGTATGAAACGATCTATAGAAGCAGTCCGAGCACTTTACACGAGACGACTACGACACGACATTTGACCTTGCTCGAAACGCTTTGTGACGGTTGATGAAATTTTATGTTATTATGTTAAGCTTGCGATTAAACGTCTATCTAGGAATAAATAAATTTCTTGTTGTTTAGTGTTCATTAATAGTCGTGATTAATATGAATCGCATTAGGTACTTATAACTTTGTTGAATCTAAAACACAATTATGTGGTTGGTAAAATTCTACACTCCTGGCAACGACTTAAAATAATTTTGACACAAAAAGAGGTGTTACTAGCCAAATATTTGTTAATTTATACTTTTCTCGCGTTGCCTTGTAAATTTACAAACTTATTTAACACGAAACATCTAGTTTTCCACAACCAGTCATTATGCAATAAGCATTTATGAACTTGTTAAGAAGAGAAGCACTCGTCCCTTGTCAAACAGTGGTCTTTAGTAGCGTCTTTTATCTAATAAAACTTTAAATCGTTTAGAACTTCATTGATCATTCTTAATCGTTGAGTGTAAAGACCTTTTTGAACTCGCCACAAGGCATTCCCCCTATTTTTCCGTTCCATTACACTTTAGCCTTGACCCGTTTCATGATTTCAACCAATAAAACATAAAAAATAAAAGACTTCGCATCTCTCACGGACTACAAACTATATTTACTGGTGGATTAAGTTATATGGTTATGATTTGTGCCAAGATTCTATTAACTTATACTCAGTATTTAACTATTAAAGTTATTTACAGAAATAATTTACGTGTAAAGAAACGCACCAAGCGTTGACATTGGGTTGTGCGTTCAGAATACTAGATTCAGACAACTTATAAAATGTTTATTAAAATAACTCACATTTGACTTTTAAAACCGTGGTCAAATTATAAAAAAAATCTAATATAGAAATATGTTTATTGAAAAGAAAGCGAACATTGATAACCCACTGGCCTGATGCAATTTCATGATAAAAAATATGCAAGATGCCAATTCATTAAAAAAGCTCTATTAAAACTTAATATCTCATGTTATTAGGTATTGGGCGTAAATTGTGCTCGCAAATCCGGTCGTTTGCCTAATTACCTATGTAATTATTAACTGCTTTAATAAATAGCGATTTTACTTACAAGTTAAGTTTTTTTTTTAAGATAGAGTCATATTTTGTTTTAACTATCTCAAAAAAAGCTTTCCCTTAATTGATCCCTTATCGTTAATACCGATAAAGATTTAAATAAAAGCTTATTAAGTTTATCAACTAAACACAATAAAAGTTGCATTAGAACTAAATTCCTCTAGATTAGCGTAAGATTGTTAATTTTATCAAAATTTATTTTCCGGTCTCGATTTCAAAATCGATGCAAATTTGTTAATCTGTATGAGAAATCTATCATTCAACTATTTATTTTGACATTCTAAATTTTTGTTTTGCTGTTCGTTTGTAAAGTAAACCTACGAAATATCATAGAAAGTACCTATGTGAAATTTATTCGAATGATTGCATTTTTTGATATCTATGTATGCCGATATTGCTAACTTACACGCTGACGGCTGAATGAGGTTTTAAAGTTGTCTGTATGAGTATTTGTAAGTATAAGTACGACAATCTGCAGTTTTCGTCTTTACATTACTCATATTACTTAAATTTGAAGCTTCGATTTCAGTCAGTATAATTAAATACGTCTATAAAAACATTCTCTGCACTTTCCTTCTTTAAAGAGGAGAAAAAAGGAGCATTTCTTAAACCTAACCTTTGGTCAATGTTGTGGTCGGCTCTTACCCTTCCAGTCTCACCGCCAGCTGAACACCAGTATGTTATAGAACGACTGTCTATGTTACAGAAAAATATTAGAAATCTCGTCAATAGATCCACAAAAGGCTTTCTAATGAAAAATTTGAGATTTATTTAGCTCATATCTTTTTTTTTTTTTTACTAAGTAGGTAGGTACTAACTAATAAAATATCAATGGTATTATTGTCTTTATCTCACAAATAGGCTAAGGTATCTTTCTATACATCCACACAACAAAATAACTCATAAATAAATGTTTTAAGTTTAACTATACCTTAACTTATTCTAACAAATGAAACTTTATTCTATGTGTTGAAAAACTCATGCCATAGTTATAATAATAGGAGAAACTATGCATATATATTATATTACAATAAAGCCACCACTTGTAATAAAACTAACAATAGTAGAAAGAGATAGACATAGTGAATAAATATTTTGGTATCCGAACGGACGTTTCTTAATATCAAACAACCAAAAAAGCATGAGGGGAATCCCCTTCATAGAGAAACATCTGTTTCAAGCATAGATTATTAAGTTATTTTGTTAACTTAAGGAGGTCTTATACTTATTTTTTAATTTTGTATGTTAAGTTTTCTAGCTACTTTTAATTCAATGAATTATCTTTAGATACTGTATTTCATGTAAAATAGCTTTTAATTTAGTATTTAAATCATAGTTTAGGGGTGATTTTACCATGTCCAATATTAAAAAAAACTTATTTAAACATGTAGTAGACAAAAGAGTGTAAATTAGAGAAAATAATTTAATATTTTTGTAGGCATTTTAAATATTAATTGTTTGAACAAAAATATTGTGTTTTAATACCTTTATTTCAAGTAAATACATTTTGTAATACTTATTCTATTCATTGCTAAAAAGAATACATTTAAAAAAGGAATTGAAACAATTTTTTGACAGGCCTGTTGGTCTAGTGGTTGGAGGCCCTGACTGCTATACCGGAGCTCGTGGGTTCGATTCCCACCCGGCACAAATGTTTGTGTGATGAGCACGATCATTTGTTCGGTGTCTGGGTGTAATTTATCTATATTATATATGTATTTAGAAATATATGCGGATGTTTATCAGTTGTCTGGTTACCATAACACAAGCTCTGCTTAGCTTGGGATCAGACAACCGTGTGTGAGCTGTCCTGGAATATTATTAGAATATTATTATTAATTATAGTGGCTCCTTTCACACATAATGTTTATTAAGCTTTATTTTAATTGAGTTGGTAGTAAACTTAATATAAATAAAGGAACCAAATTGCTTGAAATCCATTTAAAAACCGAAAATGACTGATTGCAATTAACTACACTTAAATGGCTGAATCATAGAAAATATTTCATAATTGGTTCATTTGGAAACATCACATAACATAACATATCATCACGCCTGTATCCCCGAAGGGGTATGCAGAGGTGTACCAATGTACACCCACAGTTCGCCGATATGTTTAGGTCCCATGTAATAGGGGGCGAGCCTATTGCCACTTACCGGGCACAAATCCAAACTCCGACCGGCTACTGAGAATTTCATAGAAAAACCCAATAACACCTTGGTCGACTCGGGAATCGAACCCAAGAGCTCCAGCGTAGCAGTCGCGCTTAGTACCACTAGGCCAACGAGGCAGTTATTCAGTAGTAGTTCATTTAGGAAGAACAGACGGATAATAAAAATCTATTTTAGATAAATTTTATAAAATTGCTTGTAGTTTTCAAAGTTTGAAAAGATCTCGAAGCTTAAATCAATTCGATAGCTTTTAGAAAATAACCGCATTAAAATCGGTCTACGCGTTTAGAAGCTACGATGCCGTAGACACACAGACAATGAATACACCCCTCATTTTGCTTCGGGGGTTAAAGAAGTAGATAAATGAGTCTTTTAAGTAAGAGAAATGACTTTATTAGATCCAATGCCCTTGTAATAGGGCCACATACCTATTTATTGCGTTGTTATGACAAATAAAGGTCAACAATATTGATTGCAAAAGAAATTTAATAACTGGGAAAATCCCCTTTCGCATACTAAAGGCATCGATTCAGCTATTTAAGAGTTGTTTGAATGACCTGCTTCATTTGATAATTTTTTCGATAGTTGGCATTCTGCTAACTGTCATTACGAACATTCTCTTCGAGAGTTCTAATGAGATTTTATGGTAGGCTTCTCGGAGTACGAAAATTAGGCACAATGACAATTACACTGACTGACTACTGACATGCATTTAAAATAGCTGAAATTAGGCCCAGTATTCATGAAAAAGTTTATACCTACTGTTGACTAAAATTTTATTATTATTATAAATATTATTATTTTAATATTTTATTTTATAGTCTGTTCTTATTAGTATTATTAGAGGTCCAGTCTTTAATAATAGTGGCAGAAAAATATTTTTTGAAACTACACTCAGTTTCAAAAATATTTAACTGACCGTGTAGCTATAGACATAACATGAGTATTTTTCCATACATAAAGAAACCCATTTTTAAAAATAGTAATAACTTAAAATGCTCAAACTTTTTTCACAAATAATTATGCCTTAAAAACATCTCGATCACGTCCACTTTCAATCAAGAAATCGCATCAAAATCTGTCCACCGGTTTAATAGCTGGAATGCCACATACAGACAGACCCACAAATCGAACTTATAACACCCTTCTTTTGGGGTTTGGGCATTGGGGGTTCAAATAACAAAAACATTTACATTAATGTACATAAGTAGGAAAAATACCTACTTTATTATATATACTAGCTGTGCCCTGCGGTTTCACCCGCATGAATACCTAGGTCCCGTTCCCGGTCTCTTTATGTTATTCAGGGCGCAGATGAATCACTATCGTAGCAAAGGTCAGGATTACTTTTTTTTTTCACCGAGCAATTTTCCTTTTTTTTTCATAAGAACCTTCTCCTGATAATAACTAACACAACAATAAAAGAATTGGCGAAATCGGTCCAGCCGTTATTGAGTTATGCGCTTACCAACACATTTAGCGATTCATTTTTATATATAAGATATATATCCTTTTACTAAACAAATATTTTTAATGTCCATAACTAAATTTCTGGTATCATAAAATGACGTAAAATATTCTCTGTGGTCTCGGGAATACCCGATACATATTTCGGGAGTGAAAAGGACAGGTATATCAGTTTGTGTTTAAGAGGAAGCGAAAAAGAAAACGAATAGATTATTATTTTAATGTTGAGTGTTTAATGTCGCAATAGAAGCTATTTTGAATTTGGTAAGACGTAGATTTTAATTATTTATTTTTTACTAGCAGTACCCAGCGGTTTTGCCCGCGTTTTTTTGTTCGAATTGATTTATTAGGCTAAAAAAAGGAATTCTCAGTTGGTAAAGGTTATTACTGTCCGTAGGCCTAGCGGTGCTAAGCGCGACAACGCGCGGTTCGATTCCCGAGTCGACCAAGGTGTTATTGGGTTTTTCTATGAAATTCTCAGTAGCAGGTCGGAGTTTGGATTTGTGCCTGCTAAGTGGCAACAGGCTCGCCCCCTATTACATGGGACCTAAACATATCGGCAAACTGTGGGTGTATGTACATTGGTACACCTCTGCCCACTTCTTCGGGGATACAGACGTGATGATATGTATGTCTGTAAAGGTTATTAGGTATAAGGTAATGTATGTGATGGCAAGAGACATCGCAGTATGCCTAGACAAAGATGGTGGGACAAGTCTGAGAAAAATGGAATGAGGGTAGGTAGGCCTTGGTCTCACAAAAATGACTGTTGAAAAGAATGTGTGGTCAGGAAAATTTTTATTGAACGCAAATGGGAAAAAAGCTGTGTAAACCTGTTTTATTTATACGTAAATATTCAGGATTCAGAAAGATGTAAATCTGACTTGTACGACACATTTACTGGGAAGGTAATACGGTGTTTCATTAGTTTTAAGTTTTTATTAGAAACGAGCGACCCACCCTGGTTTCGCACGCGTATCTCAGCAATAAAGCTTAGATATGTTTTTTTTAGTTACTAGGATGATGTAGCATTGTGATGATAGATGTTTTGAAACGGGTCTAGTAGTTTCCGAGTTTATTTGTTACAAAAATACATCTTTATAATATTAGGTAGATATGTCTACACAAGCTTTGGGATTGCGTTGTTTTGTTAGAGAATTCCCTTTCCTTTCCGATTAACTAGAAATTACCTTTTTATTGCTTTGTCGTCGATATTTTTAAAGTATGCAAATTAAATCATAGTTAGGTGTCAAATTTCAATTTTAAAATATAAATTCTTAACGTCCCACTGCTGGGCACAGGCCTCTTCCCATATAGAGAAGGCATGAGCATTGATCACCACGCTTGCTTATTAGCGAGTTCAGATCCCAATTTTTGGTATCTAGGTTTCTTCACTGTTTGTCAGAAGTGTCTTAGAATAATTAAGAAAGTACGTTCGAACGAGGGTTCGAACCTGCAACAATTTCGTTCATTGAACGATTAGGGGGCCGAGTCTGCTATTTACAATGGCTCCAAGCGTCTGAGTGGGTCGCGTTAGTAAGTCCATTTTAGGATAATTACGTAGGTAAAACATCATTTTAACGTCAAAATTGGCCATTAGGGGCGGCCAATGTTGACGTTTTGGTGTTTAGTAGAATGCCAATTATCCTAAAATGGACTTACTAACGCCACCCACTCAGACGATTGGAGCCATTGTAAATAGCAGACTCGGCCCCTAGGTCATTACGACATAAGTGGGTAATAATAATGAGAAAAACTCAAAAATAGTAATTAATACTTTTTATTAAATTCAAACATAGTTTCCGAGAGAGATCAAATAGTACAAAATCAACAGTCTTCATCAATACTGAAAAGTAAGTCAGTCGTTAACCAAAAAAGGAAGAAAAATACCCAAAAATACATAACCCTCCTTTTAGGTGCAGTCGGGTATAATATACCATATTGTGTTAATTAATGTCTATGGACTACTATCAAATGTATGTATGTGTGTTTGTGGCATCGTAGTTTCTAAAATGATGGACCGATTAAGATGTTTTTTTTAGAAAACCTACAGTTTTCGTTTATGTTATCATAAATTTGATTATTAAACTTTTAATTTAATAGTTGTCCATTGTCATTTAAATGAAAATATTTGATATATAAGGTTTATACACTTAAAATAGTTGCCTGTTGGAAAAATAGTCTTTATTTCTTGATTCTAAATTAACATGATATTAATATCATATTTATTTAGGCCGTAACAAATAATAGGTCAAAATTCTGTCCTGTAATGTGATTACATTATAATACATAGTTTTTATCACCTTAGTAATAAGGTTGAAATTCGTACATTTTTTGAGAGAAATATTGGGTATTAAATAGAAAAAATAAACCCTTATAATATTCTGGTCAGTTTGATTTATAGAAATGGGATAGACTGAGTTCAAAAACTAACAAAAGATTTTAGTTAAAATTTCATCTTACAATTAGCGAAAATACCCACAAATATCAGTCAAATATTACCCTCCTTTTTAAAGTCGGTTAAAATTACAATACCAACAAAAAATGACATTGTGATTAATTAAAACTTGTCTATCCCGATTGAAAGAAAATCAGTATTTTGTTACAAAAAATCCTTAAATAAATGTGTTTCCCAATGATATTATACATTTATGTAACCTGTCTATTTACTTACCTTTATAATCTTAAGTTTGTAATGTAAAAAAAATCATTACTAAAAAATAAGCTGAAATTTTGTAAACTGACTCTATACCAGGGGCCCGAGTCTGCTATTGACAATTGTTTGAATCGTCTGAGTGGGTGGCGTTAGTAGGTACATTGTAGGATAATTAGCATTCTATTAAATGTCAAAACGTTCTACTAAAATTGGCCATTGGGAAGGCCAATTTTGACGTTAAAATGACGTTTTACCTGCGTAATTATCCTAAAATGGACCTACTAACGCCACCCACTCAGACGATTCAAACAATTGTCAATAGCAGACTCGGGCTCCAGATGTACTCTTCACCCCTTTTGGATAGATATACCCTTTGCCTAACATCCTGCATAATATCATTAAGAATACATTTTTTGTCCTTATTCTTTAAACTTTATACAAACCAAAGGCATTTATCACTATAATATTATAAGCTACATTCTAAGGCACTAAAATAAGCTACTAACACTAAAAACTAAAATATTCGACTAAAATTATCCGAGTCGCACCAAAAATGGCGTTACTCATAAAAAAATCGGTGGAAAACAGTCTTTCATCAAATTCGCTTTAATATTTTAGGCTGCACGATTACTAAATATGCTGACAATAACATGTCCTTAAATAGTTTTCTCTACAAGATACTCGATCAATGCTCGTGCCTTCTCTTTATGGGAAGAGGCCTGTGCCCAGCAGTAGGACGTTTATAGGCTGAATTATTATTATTACAAGATACATTAATTATGTATAAAAGGCACTAAACTTAAAAAAATATTCTGTACAAAACTTTTTGACGCCCTCCGTGGTTGAGTGGCGTACTGGTTTTCAAGGTGTCGCTAGCTCTGAGGTCCCAGGTTCAATCCCCGGACGGGTCAATGTAGAACAATTTTCTACATAGTCTCGGGTCTAGGTGTGTGTGTGATATCGTTGTCTCTGATTCCATAACACAAGTGCTTTAGTTACTTTAGGTTCAGAGCAATGTATGTGATGTTGTCAATATTAATTATTATTTAAGCCTATTTCTCAATTGTAAATATTTTGAAAAGGTCAGACGAAAATTAGATTTTGAATTGAGTTTATTTCTATGTTAAAAAGAAAACAATATTTCAAATATTAAAACGCATTTTCAAAACACCTTGTATAGTAAAGAAATTCATCCACGTTTTGTCTAACTAAAACTGTAGTCTGTAGTAAACAAGTGTGTAAGGTTCGTAGCAAGTGGAAATAAGTGGCCTCTGCCTACCCCTACAAGGGAAGGAACCACCATAAATAGTCATAAAAAATATTTAAAGATTCCTTCATCTAGTGGGGAAAACTATTCAAGGACATTTCATAATTTTAGATGTTACTATGTTTCTTCAATTAGGATTTATTTATCTCTATCACACAATTCATAAAATAAAAGTGTGAGACAGAGACAAAACATACAGGCTGAACTTGATCTGTTGTCAAATCAACTGATCACAACTGTGATTGTTTGACAGGGGCCTGATTCTGCTATTTTAAATTCAGTGGGTGGCAGCTTAATGAATGTGTTCTTGTTATTGTGCCTAATTTTCATAAACACACATACTATCACGCCTGTATCCCCGAAGGGTTGCAGTTGCAGGCAGTTCGCCGGTATGTTTGGGTCCCATGTAATAGGTGGCGAGCCTATTGCCTCTAACCGGGCACAAATCCAAATTCCGACCTGCTACTGAGAATTTCATAGAAAAACCCAATAACATCATGGTCGACTTGGGAATCGAGCCCAAGACCTCTAGCGTAGCTGTCGCACTTAGCACCACTAGGCCAACGAGGCAGTTAAATAATTTTCGTATTCAGATAAGCCTACAATCAACAGTCAGTGGCAATCCCACAATGACAACAGTGGCAACACCACATTTTTTATTAAACTAAAATCATCTGAATACGAAAATTAGGTATACATGGGAACATTCATTAACCTGCCACTCACTGACTTTAAAAAAGCGGAATTAGGCCTCAAATGATTAAATAATTTTTATTTTGATCAGTTTTTCTTTTTTTAGAAACTTTTTCAGCCATATTTGTATCGACAATGATTTTATTATATCCTTTAATTAATATTTACTGAGTATTTTAACATAATGTTGCTTCCAAGATTATTGATCTAAATAATCCTATACAAAGTAGATAATCATGATTTAGAAAATTAACTTTATTCAAATCGTTTAAAATGTAGTGTTTATAAACTATGTCTAATTCAGACAGTGATGAAATGTGAAAATTAGCTAATCCGTCAGTAACATAATAAAAAAAACTCATACTTTTTTTATTTTTCTCAATAAAAAAGAAACTGAGTTGATGAAACGAATTTAAGTTCGTATCGTCGATTGTTTTTGATTACGTAAATCTTCTTATATACACCGTGAAAATTGAATCGTTGTTTTCCCGCGGCAGGACGATTACCCATCAGTAGTACTATCGAAATACAAAGTTTAACTTAAAAAACATAATGTTTTTTTTTTTCACATCATTAAAAAAGTATTCATAAACTCGAAAGAGCGATAATCAATAGTAGTTCACTCACTAGAGATCACGTAGGCACCTGTAGGTAACACGAAACGCACACGCCGCCGCCACGTGTTGTCGGCAAACTTACAAAGAAAGAATCAATAATAAATGTTCAGAGCAAAATAAGCTCTCGGTCATGGTGATACGGTATAAATTAGCTTGCATGCACGCGGCAAGCGCCGAAACACAATAGAATGCCGCCAAATGTTGCGCTCTGTGCCTACGGCTTAGTTAGTGTTCTGTGCGCGAACGTCGATGACGTCAAGTGATGAATGTGCGATGAAAGTGCTCAACACAGAAGGACTGCATCCTTATCATTTTTTTTTCGTGGCGGGCCACACCCTTGGCCACCGAGGAGCCCGGCCTTGACTCCCTTGGACTTTTACTTGTGGTAGAGTCTGAGCTCAAGAACTTGGTGTATCGTGAGGAACACCAAACACGCGACTCTTTGATAAGTGCGATAGTGGACGCTTTTAATATCGTGAGACGTGACAGAGACACTTTAATGAAACTGAAAGACAATCAGTTAAAACGTGCTCGTTTGTGCATTGAACGTAGTGGTTTACATTTCGAACAATTACTCCGCTACCGTTAAGTGTAAGTACTCGTACTTTGTAAATAAACATTTAAAAGTAGGTTAGGTAATCAAAATCATTGTAAATAAGTCGATTCCATTTTTAAATACCTACGCCTTAAATACTTAATTATCAAATTCCGACTTTTTTTAAAGATACCTATTTTGATTTTTTAAGTATTTATGACGATCCTAAGCCCGTAAAAGTTTGAAGCGAAAATTTGAATTATTTACTGGTTTTGTGTTTTATTAAATCACGAGTAGCGATCAGCTGATTTACACGCGAAGTGCAACGACCGCGCGGCGTTCGGGGTAACCGCGCGCCCGCCCGCGTAGGTATAGCGCGATGTATTACTACTGGGTCAAGTCACTTTCGAGTTTTGTTTATAACAATTGTTAATCCGCCATTTATTGAGTCTAATTTTTTTTACATATATTAATCGATTGTATGACCGATACAAACTCATTTCGCTTCGGGAAAACAACGACTTGATATTCACCCTGTATAAAAAAGAATCGCTAAATGTGTTGGTAAGAGCATAACTCAATAACGCCTGGACCGATTTCGCTAATTCTTTTTTTGTTGTATTTGGTATTTTCAAGAGAAGGTTCTTATGAAAAATAAATAAAAAAATATTACTTATGAAAAAATGCGCTAAAATAAGAAAACTTTAGGATATTTAATCACCATATTAGGTAATCCTGTCTATTGTTAATTGATAGTGATTTTTTGGATTTATCTGCGCCCCCAATAATATAAAGGCACCGGGAACGGGACCTATGGATTCACGCGGGTGAAACCGCGGGACACAGCTAGTAGTAGAATAAATACTTGTTTAATATTTTTAAATTATCTACTAGACGGACATTTTTTTTGCATCTATCCTATTGCTTTAAATTGCTTACTACATTTTATCGGAAACTGATATAAGTTTTCAATTTATACTTATCATGTCATTTAGCCATAAACATAGCTATTTATCCGTGAAATTATTTCAAAATCGGTTGAGCATTTTAGTATATAACCTCTTACATCTGAACTAACAAACACATATTGTCAGCTCTTTATAATATTACTGTAAAAGCAAAAACACTGTCAAAAATTAGCCATAGTTTTATTAAAACACTATTTAACTATGCATTGATACAATGTCTCGATTAAAATATATTTACGATAGTAATACTAGGTCCGATACCTTATGGGACCTTAATAAAAAGTGCTTAATACCTATATGTGAAAAGGGTACAAAAAATATACATCAATCTATTCAAAAGGTGGGTTATTTACATAATATATGACAGCTTTTATGTTCAAATAGCAATTTATATTATATTCTTAATGATTTATGAGTTCTTAGTACAAAATTAAAGGTAAATGTGTTGTGTGTCAGATAGGCAGTCACTCTATAACATACTGGTGTTCAGCTGGCGGTGACACTGGGAGCCGAACACAACATATTTAAAAAGACTGTTAAGATCTCATCATCATCTCCCGAGCCTTTTCCCAACTATGTTGGGGTCGGCTTCCAGTCTTACCGGATTCAGCTGATCACCGTATGTTACAGAGCGACTGTCTATCTGACCTCCACAACACATGTTACTGGGTAACACAGTATCCCATAGTAAGACTGCTTGTCAGAATTGACTTAACGACTGCCAAAGATCATAATTGGTATAAAAAGTGTATCAATTAAGAATACAACAGAAATTGCTATTTGTCATGATTAAGTTGTTATAATCTGTCATTTAAAAGTGTGTTTATATTAAAAATACAGTCTCATACAAAAGTTCTACTAGAAAACGTGGGTCCATACAAATGAATAAATAATATTATAATGTGTATACAGTGCTTCATTTTAAAATCATTTAATCAATTGCATGGTGTAATAATAGATGTTTTAACTGTTGTTTCTGAAAGACAGATCAAATAATGTTTTGAGATAAAATAATCTGCTAAATCAGAAGTTGTAGGTTCAATTCCCACCCAGGACAAATGTTTGTGTGACGAGCACGATCATTTGTTCTGATTCTGGGTTAGAAAATTAGTGTCAGAGATCTTTGCAGTTAGCCTGAGCGCAGGCTTTGACTGCTTCACCGGACTTTGGCCTGTGTCTGAGTGTCATTTATCTATAGTATGCACATATTCAGAAATATATAAATATGTTTATCAGATGTCTGGTTACCAAAGTATAACAAATGTTTGTGTGATGAGCATGATCATTTGTAGTGTCTGGATGTACTATATCTATAATATGTATGTATTAAGAAATGTATAAGTATGTTTATCAATCTGGTTGTCACACAACTGCTAAATTACGTATCAAATGACCATATATCCCAAAATACATTAAATCTGTCTTTCAGAACCAATTTAAAAGTTTTCTAGCAATAAAAGGTAAACCTAAGCTGCACTCTCATCAATAACAAGCTTATCAGACTCTAAAGATTCACTTATCTCATTATTATCACAAACATTGTAATCATTAACACTTCTCAAATAGTTTTCAACATTAGAAAAACTCACCAACAACTGCTTTTCAATGAAGTTAGAGTTAAAAATATTCTTTTCCATCGTATTCTTGAGTAAATTAGCTAGAATAGGATTTGATTTTAATGTCTCCGGTTTGAGGGCATTCAAATCGTAATTTTCCTTGCTCTCTGCAGTTTTGTGGGATCGTTTGTGAAGGAGAAAGACGTCTGGGTCTTTGAAACATCTTGAGCAGTCGTCACATTTGTATGATGTTGCTTCGGGCTGTGTCTGACTGTCCTGGGTTTGTGGCTCCTCTTCTGAACTCTCAGGGTCCGGGGATTCTGATGTGGCGGGGATCGGTGATGGGTTCTCTAGAATTGGTGGTGGTAGACCTGGAAATAATGGGAGAGATTAAAGAGGGAATTTGGTGATGTTAAGTTAAAACTAAAAAGACAAAACTATATTCTATCTTAGATAAAAGTACATAGAAAATGTCAGTTTTATCCAAAATCGTGAAACGTAAATCTAAGTTACTGCGAAAAATAATGCATGCCCAATATAAATGAGGGATACAGAATATATAATCCCGTCTGTTATACTCTCTTGGTTAAAAAACTGAAGTTATCTTGATGAAACTTAGTATGAAGTTAGCCTGAAACCTAAGGGTGTTACCACACCAATCGATCGATAGACGATCGATGACATCGGTCGACGTTGATCGATTGGTGTGGAAGCTTTAGTTGATCGACGGATACCGGTCGACTAACCAATCGATTCGAAGGGCCTGTTGGTCTAGTGGTTAGAGACCCTGACTGCTATACCGGAGGTCGTGGGTTCGATTCCCACCCGGCACAAATGTTTGTGTGATGAGCACGATCATTTGTTCGGTGTCTGGGTGTAATTTATCTATAATATGTATTTATTTAGAAATATATAAGTATGTTTATCAGTTGTCTGGTTACCATAACACGAGCTCTGCTTAGCTTGGGATTAGACAACCATGTGTGAGATGCCCCGGAATATTATTATTATTATTAATCGATCGATTGCCGATCGATTGCCGGTCGATGGCAACGGTCGACGGATACCTAGTAGAAACAATCGATCGACATCGACCAATCCATTCTACCATCGATCGATGGCATCTATCGGCTATCGATCGATTCGTGTGGCAACACCCTAAGACTTCGCTATACCCTTGAAAAGGCTGCTTATTTTTAAGTATATTTCTATTTTAGGGCAAATTTTGTGTACTTATTTATGCAAATAATTGATTCGCTTTTGCAGAATGGCAATAGGTAGCTTTTTGCCAGAATAACTGAAATGAAGATAAAACTTAACTTAGGAATGGCCGAAAATCAGCGTTGCGACGTTGTCGACGCAACTTTAGCTGAGCCATTTCCTTTTGCTACTGATTGTTAACATTTTATGTAAAATATTTCTTGTCTGTTTCTTTTATTTATTTATTTATTTATTTAATAATTTATGTACACACACAATAGTTTAGTAAATATAACATATATATAAATGATGTACAAAGGTACTGCTTATTTCATTAGAAATTTCTGCCAGCAGACCCGCGAATGGAGAAGTCGTGAATATTGGTAGCCATAGTGTGCGACTTAATACAAAACTACAAAAATTATAAAATTTAAAACAATCATTTTATAAAACATACATATACGTACATATACTACAAATAACTCATATACATATAAATACATATATATATATATAATAAATATAAATATATATAATAACTCAATCATAAGGAGAGATAATACTCATTAGTGCGTTTCTTAAAAATAGCAATAGATTTGGAATCACGGATGTTAGGCGGTAGTGCGTTCCAAAGCCTTACTGCGTGAACGGTAAAGGAGTAGGAATAGAAATCAGTGGAGTGGGGTTGGAAATGCAACAAGGATTTTATTTGCGTTCTGCAAGGGATATTAGGAGGTCGGGTAAAAGTGAAGCGTTCACGCAGATACGGGGGATAAGAAGGGTTGTGCAGGACATTGTACAGGAGACATAAAATACGAGTGTTCCGGTGAAGACGGATTGGGAGCCACTTGAGCTGCTTGCGAAGGTGGGATACGTGGTCATATTTGCGTAGGCCGAATACGAAGCGAATGCATAAATTTTGTAAGCGCTCAAGTTTATTAAGGAGCTCCTCGGTAGCATCCAAATAGCAAGCATCAGCATAGTCGATGATGGGTTGGATTAAAGATTGGGCTAGGGTGATCTTAGTCTGTATAGGTAGGAAGTATTGAAGTGACTTTAGGGAGTGAAAAGAGAAATAAACTTTACGGCTAACTTCGGCAACTTGAGGACGCCACGAAAGGTTCGCATCAATTGTTATCCCCAGGTCTTTTACTGTATCCGATAAGTTGATCGGTATTCCATCGAAGTAAAGACGCGCCATCGATGATAAGTTTAGCCGACTCCGCATGGACTTGCTACCTATGATAATAGCCTGAGACTTCGATGGATTTACTTTCAGGCCATAAGAACTAGCCCAAGAGCAAATGGAAGCTAGGTCTTTATTCATAGCAGCAATGGCAGAGTCTGCTTCAGCCACTCCAAAGTGGCGATAAAGCTGCAAGTCGTCTGCATAAAGATGGAAGTTAGAGGAAATGACTCTAGTTACAGAGTTAATAAAAACAGAGAAGAGAAGAGGAGAAAGGACGCCACCCTGGGGAACACCCGCCGTGAGGTCACACCAATCAGAGTTAGACTCTTCGAGGCGAACACACTGCGAGCGACCCCGAAGATAAGAATCTATGAAGGCTAGGGAAGTGGTAGAGAAATTTAGAGATTTGAGGATACCAAGTAGCACATCAAAGTCAACCGAGTTGAAGGCGCTGCTGAAATCCAGCAAGACAAGGACCGTCATCATCTTATTCTCCATTGCCCAGCGGATGTCATCAGTCACCTTCAACAGGGCAGTGACAGTGCTATGACCAGAACGGAAACCAGATTGAAAAGGAGAGATGAGAGAATTTGACGTCAAAAAACCAGTGATCTGCCTGTGAACGATATGCTCGAGTACCTTGGAGAGGTAAGGAAGGATGGAGATGGGTCTGAAATGAGATGAGAGAGAAGGATTAGAGATCTTAGGTAAAGGTATAATATATGCCTGTTTCCAGGCAGATGGGAAATTGCAAGTATATAGGGAGTGATTAAAAATATGGGTTAGGATCGGGAGCAGAGAGGGAAGGACGAGACGGATCATTCTCGAGCATATATTATCACTGCCAACTGCACTAGAAGATATTGCAAGTAGTGATTTTTCGACGTCAGCCTCAGAAATGGAACTAAAAGAAAAGAGGGGGCAGTTTGATATCGGCAAGCTCATAAGCTCCGTAAGAGTACGGGTTTTGACAATCAAATCTAAATGGATAGGTGAGAGAGAGAGGGAATGGTTTAATTCATTAAGATTTATGTCTTTACAGGGGTTGATTGATGACTTGCCGATACCAACTGATTTTAAAAATTTCCAGATCTCAGGAGAACTACGGTTAACAAGTGATTCATCAAAGTAGCGTCTTTTGGCATCTCTACACAGACGACTGCAACGATTGCGCAGAACCTTATAATAATTGAGGAACACATCTGACGGCCTGCTCTTAAATTTCGTTTTAGCTCTGTCTCTGCGGGCCATCAGAGCTTTGATTTCAGTTGTAATCCACGGAGCTGGCTTGTGCTTGACTTTAATTCGGCGAATTGGTGCATGTTTGTCCATTAAACCAAGAACCATGGAGTTCAAGCAAGAAACTTTTTGATCCGTACTGCTGCTATCAGTGACAGGTGACCAGTCAAGTGCGGTAGCGTCGGCTTGCAGAGCTTCGATATCGATCCCATTGTAGTTACGCAGATTAACATATTGTGGTTTCTGCTTTGGAGTGCGAACACGATACGATAGGTAGATTAGATCGTGGTAAGAAAAAGATGCCGTAAGTTGGCCGTGTTTGGTGACCTTGTCAGGGGAGGAGACAATGGCAAGGTCTAATAGAGAAGGAGTACAGTTAGGAGAAAAGTGAGTAGCAGAAAGGGGCAGGACATGTAAATCATAAGAGGAAAGAAGAGAAGTAAGTCTGGAAGAACGAGAATCGTTCTTAAGCAGACATGTGTTAAAGTCGCCCATAATGATAACCTCTTTGTAAGCAGGACACAGTTCACTCAGAGTGGAATCAAGAGAGCAAAAGTAGTCGATACGTAAGTTAGGGGAGTAGAGAACGGCAAGGAGAATCTTAGAGGATTTTAGAGAAATTTCGAGGAAAAGGTATTCAGCTGATTCGGAGTATGAAGAGGGTGACGCCAGGACAATTTTGTGCGATAGATCGGCTCGCAAATAAATGGCAACGCCTCCGCCTCCTTTCCCGGTTCTATCATTTCGAATAAGAACAAACCCGGGAAGAGGAAATTGAGTAGAGAGGAGTGAGGGTTTGAGGAACGTTTCAGAGATCAGAAGCGCATCGACATTTGCGTTGCTAAAAGATGCTAGAAGGTCAGAATAGTGACTCGGAACACTCTGGGCATTAATATGCACAATGTTAAGATGATTACGACGGTCAGAGAAAAGAGAGAAAATTTGATCATGTAAAGAGGGAGGAGGATTCAAATCATCCGCACTAATATAACCGCAGGATTCGGAAGAGCATGAGAAAAAACTGTCATTAAGCTCATCAAGAGCATCCATAAAAGAGTTAAAATAAATAAATAATTATAAATAAATTATACCAAATACAAATATTTAACAATTAACTAATATAAACAAGCAGCAATACCAACGACCACCCATTCTCGCTGGTAAATTGATAAAAAATTAAATCATTATAATAAACACAAAGAACGAAACACAATTACAAAACTAAAAAATAAAATTACAATTACAAGTTAAAAGGCAAGAAGCACAAATGGTAAAATAAAAAGCTCACGCGCAACCACACACACGGCATAACAAAACGCAGCATGCTGATGTCAATTTGACATATCGTGACAGGTCTCACTACGAAATAACCACAGACCAAATTAACATAGTAAAAATTAAAGTAACAATTAAGTTTACTGGAGATTAGAATACAGTGAAAAAATTATGCTGCAACAGACTAAATTAGATACTACAATATGCACAGTATAATTAAAAAATACCTACACTAAGATTTGGACAAAACTTAAAAAGTAACGATATAAAAGTTAAAACGAAGTACCGACATGCAGATAGAGAGTGAGTTTGCGCGATTAAAGCTGAAATTAAAGGAAAAAAGTTGTGAAGCAGAGTGTATGAAGTCCTCAGTTTCGCCGCCTGGTCTTCCGCTGAACCTTGGAGGTCTCTTGAGTGGCTTTAGGGGACTCAGGATCGGAGCCGGCGGACACGACGACGCTAGACGGGAAGCGGTTTGTCAACTCATTGAGCTCACCTACCGTCTCGATCTTTCGCCGAGTTTTATCAGGACAAAGGATCACTATCCTGCCCTCAGTGGTCCAGCAATTCTTGACACCAAAATGTTTCCTAGCGGCAAGAAAGGCTTGATGTCGAGTCTGTGTCAGGAATTCGGAAACAGTGATGCCTGAGCCCTTTAATTGTGTCTTGCCATCCCACACAAGCTGCCGATGCTCAACTTTAAAAAATCGGACCAAGATGGGTCGGGTCCGCTGTCTGGAAGGGCCTAGGCGGTGACAAACGTGCAAGGTATTGCTGCCCTTTAATTCAGGTAACATTAACTTGCCGGTAATAATTTCACTCACCACTTCATGAAGATCTTCTTCTGGTTTTTCAGGCACCCCATGAAGCAGCAGCACCTTTCTCCGCATGAAAGTCTCATGCCTGTCAAAACCATGACCGAGCAACTCAACTTGGGCTTTCAGCTTTGACAGTGCTTGCCAGACAAAAGTCTTAAAATCCCTGAAGTCACTGCCAATGGATGCGATGCTGACTGATGTTGAGCCCGTTCCTGCAGAGGCCTTGATCAGCTTGTCCTCATATTCTGCCATGCGGGAAGTGAAGAGATTCTCCAGATCTGTCAAGCTGCTTGCGAATTTGCTGTCCATAGCTTGCAATTGTGTTTGTCAACGGTGTTTAAATAAAAATTAAAATAGCAAGAGGGTGGTGCGTGGTAGTCGCTAGATGTTTTTCATTTAATTTCTGATTTAATTGAATTAAAATTAATTTACGCTGAGGAGCACACTAAAAACGCGTCTGTTCGTTGTGACTACCCACAGAGGAAAAAAACAATTCATCACAAATTCTTTAGTAGCAATAAATGTCTTTTTATTTATTTACTTAATATTATATTTACATTATATACTAATAATATATCTTACCATTACACAAAGCATTGAGCGCCATGGGGTCTGTGACACCAGCCGCTTGCATCGCCAGCATCGTCTGCATGTAAATAGCGCGCGCTATGTGCTGAGCTTGTTCACGTAACTGAAATTAAATGGGATTCATTAGCAACATATGCAAAATTTTACAATAAAAAACATCGAATATTTCTCAGATTTTTTTTTTTTAAATACTCAAGGGGGTTCCCCCCTTGAGTATTTTAAAAAACTTGCAATTTATTTTTATATTTATTCATTGTTAAAAGTAAACCTATATTTCATAACTCGAAAAATCTTTTTGATACATACAATCATAATAATAATAGCCTTTATTCAGACATCATAATAATATACCTTATACTCATGATTACACAGACTTAGAAATTAATTCTTACCAATTTTTATAATTGTAATAGATTAAATATGTTATAACTTCCTTTGGCAACTATTGTAATTTTGAGGCTGGTACTCATACATACATACAGACTTTACAATTGGTAAAATACAATCCTAACTAGGTAAAAGAAGCCATACCTGATCACCAGCAACCGGCAAGCTAGGTACCCAGGCCCCTGACTGCCTCCTCTGGTACGGAGCCGGCGTGTCTGATGGCAAGTTCTGTGAGGGTATAGCGTCCTTGCGAAGGGTTCTCCATTGTCCTGTAGAGTTAGAATGTAATTATAAGTGGAGTATTAAACTATTTCGTGCATGGAACAATGAGACCGTATTGGCTGGTCAGGTCGAAAAGTCAAAGACAAAAAGTTATCTAAGCATTATTCGGTCATCCGGGAGCAAGATGGGTCAACAATATAATTAAGGTCTTGGGTCGAGTCTGGATGAGAGGACAAAGGGGAGGCCTATGCCCAGCAGTGGGAGGACAAGGGCTGTGGATGATGTTGATTCACTTATTCCTGTGAATTTTATTACTGTGAAAAATTAAAGTTTTACTGCTATAAATGTTACTTTATTAGTGGCTATTTATTTAAAGTATTACACGAGTAAAAGGTGCATTGCAATGTAGTATTTGTATTGAAATAAAGCATCTTATTACAGATATATTTTAGTTTTTTGTTCCTGATGTTTTGACACCTTTGGGGTATCATGATCACGGCAGACTGAGGTAGTTTTGAAGTTGATATTTGCTTGTTCTACCTTCATATTTTTATTTATATAGTATTTGTAGTTTAAATGTTATATTTTTTTAGGGTATATGTATAGCTGATGAAATATGCTAATGGTGAATTACCCTAATTGTAAAAGCAACTACCTCTTATAAAAGAACCTAATGAGCAACAAGTAGATATATATTGTACTTGTATTAAGCTCAAATATTACTTGATCCTATATTTACAAGTAAATGAAGATTTTTAATGGAGAAAATTTATTCCTAAATTCTGTATGAAGCTCAAAGAAACCGAAGAATGATGATATCAATTACATTGAGTATGGTTTATACAATACTATGTTAGTAGGTACTTCAATAAATAAATAAACAAAACAAACCTAAGTTTGTAGATAAAATACCATAGATGTCTAAATGGTGTCATTTTATAGTATGTACTGTTAGACTATACTAAAATGCTTGGTATGGCTTTTAAATAACATTCTATTCATTTCATATAGGAAGTGTTGTGGAGTTGTATTTAAAGCCTATTTACTATAAACATGATAGAAGATACAGTGAAATGTCTGGTATTATTGCAAAACTCTTGGGACCTACTTGGGATCACTTTGGTAGGTACAATTAACTTAGCAAAACATTCGATGTTATTTTGTTGAAAGACTGGGAAAGCTCAACTAATTCGAAAGGCAATGTTACTTTATATGGGAGATAAGCATCTTAGCGAGTAAAACAAACAGTTAACACGACAATCAGTGTAGCATTAAAAATAAAACGTGCAAAGAAAGTGCAAATAAATATCATACCTTTATTTTTTCCGGCGCTTGTTATTGTATAATCTTCCGGTTTGAAGTGCAAGCTGCATACTTTAGAGTACTTTGTGTACGGTTTCCCTCGTTTAAGGATGTTATTCCACAATTTCGCAAGCTCAGCATCTCTAGGAAACTGGTGGAATGATACGTTTTTCGCCTTTCCAGCCATTGACGTGCATCGCGGCACCGTACAGTAATAAGGCATCTTGTTAGTGCGAAACTCGCTCGAACACACAAATTAACATATCTGAACAATTATACTGTTATTAAAACAGTTGTATTTTGTTGTAGAAAAACAAACAAAACTTCGCGCATAAACACCAAGCTCCGACATTTATCAAAATTGAAAAAAAAAACAATGCGAAGTGTTGCCCTCAACGATAATTTCATTTCAGTTTCATAGTCTATGATCGACTTACTCTACATAACATAAAATCGACTATTTCAAATGAAAATTGTAGGAAATAAGTTAATTAAAGCATTTTTTAAAGGAGCAAAAAACCAAGTGCTTTATAAAACTTTCCAAACATTTTTTATTTACATGAGAATCCACTTAAGACTAGAAATATGGAAAATGTGGTGAAAAAAATTCTTTGTATAGTTGCGGATACAAAGATTTAGATTTTTCACTACGACAGATGGCACAGCAATGATTTGTGATTAAATAATTATTCACTCGATTTAAATTCACATTACATTTTAGTCGATTAACAAGCGGCATTACATCTCATTCTACTGCATACCAATCAAAACGAACGACGTCAAACAGTAGTTTATGGTGCATAAAAGTGGCCATTTTTTTTCGGAAAAAAAAGTGGGAAGGGAAAAATAGATGTCAAATATTTCAAGGCTACAGTGTGATGATTCCATTTTTTTCCAAACCAACGTGATAACGTTTTCAACAAATAAAATAAATAACATATTTGTGTCCGGGACGAGAGGTTACAATCTTATTAGATGTGTTGTGTTAGTTTCGCCGACTGTAAACATAGTTAAGTTTGGGAAACCAAGTACAAAAGTAAGATGGGATATTATTGCACTGTTCCGCAATGCACGTCGCTAGCCGGCAAGACGAAAAACGTGAAATTTCATCGGTTTCCTCGTGACGTGACTATGGCAGACAAGTGGAACTTAATTTTGAAGCGAGGCAAGCCGTATACGAAATATTCAAAAGTTTGCAGTCTACACTTTACTCAAGCAGACTATAACGTCACAACTATGGGTAAGAATAAAGGTATTTTGGGTTTTTCCACCTCTGGTAACAATATTAATAATATTTCCTTCGCCGATGACTCATATGAGTCTTATAAGTTTATTTATTTGGTCTCTCGAAAGGGTTAGACCGCTTTTTAACTTGCTATTAACCATACTTTTTGCTTTGCAATCTTATTGGTATAAGATGACTATCACCATTGTTTTTTTTATTGTTTTGCATAATTTTGGCAGACAATGAGAAATGATGTGGTCATTTGACTGACATCTTTGTCTTTTAAGTTTAAAAAAATGCAGGAAGAAGTTTTATTGCATTATCTGCACACTAGACTGTGGAATAATAATAATATTGCATTGTTATGACTAATTTAAACTTTGTCTTCGCACTTATGCATATAAATGCATGAAAAGTTATTAAAAATTGCATATCTAATGACTCAAACGCTTAACATGAAGCATTGTTAATATTGCATCATTGTCTAATTTATCTTATTTAAATGTCTGGATCTATTACAATTGAAGATAATAAATTAATTTAATTTTAAGTCAAAACATTATTTATTGCATAATAATTTTAACTGTTTTGATTTTCAGACAGATTATTCATAATAATTCTTATTTTTACTTGTTTGACTGTAGTAAACTTAATATTAAATGATTTAAAACTTGTTACTGCCCATTACATACATTGACTTATATTTTCAGCATTAAATCTGATATAACAACAAAAACAAATCTATCAGTGTAAGATATTACAAAAGTTGGAATAACTTGTAAGGAATATTTGCTAAATCCGAAGTTTGATTTTACATACAAGATTCTAATTAGAATATGTTTGAGACTTATAAAACATGACTTGTATGAGAAATGCATTCATATTAGAAGCAAAACAAAGTTGTCTATATAATAAATGTCAACCACAGGAAAATTAAAGTGAGCTTGGTTGAAATGGATTTAAGAGATAGAAGGTCAGGTGGAGTTTCTTGCCGGCCTTTCTTCATAGGAAGGACACTTTGGAACCGAGAGACTAGAGTCTTTAGTATTTAACCTAACGTCTTAAGCACCTTTTTTTCTTTACAAGGAATAAAAACTTTTAAGATTTTGATTTTGGTGTTGTAGTGCAACTTGAGAGAGTTGGTAGTCCAGCAGCGAACAACAACAGGCTGAGTTCATTGATTGAAAAACAAAATGCTCACAAATTTCCTGTATAATCTCATGCTTGTCTATGTCACTATTAAGTGTAAAGTTCAATATTTTTAGATACACTGCAATTACAGTAGATTCTGTTTATTTCAGGGCAAATAGTTATAAAGTTGAATTAAAAGAATATATATAAAAAAAAAATTAAAGTCCGGTGAAGCAGTCAGGCTAACTGCAAAGATCTCTACCAGAAAAAAATAAAATAAAAAAAAAACCTAGGAACTAAACACATGAAAACAGGCATTTATACAGCAATTAGAAACTTGCTGTATTTTTTCAGCAAATATTGTAATTTTTTTTTCCGAAAATGAGAAAAAAAAAACACTTTTCCTATCTGAAAACACGTTTTTTTAAGAGGACTTCAAAGTTAAGTTCACTTTGAGACAGAAAGGTTATTTAAAATAAGGAAATGATCTAACTGCACATATTTAACTTTGTAAACACATGTTGCATTGAACTACATTATGTTACTATGTTAACTATGACTCATAACACATTCTCTTACTGTTTAATTTATATTTTTAATCTTTCCCTGAATGTTTGATACATCATTTTAAACCCAATTTGTTGTTTTAACAACTTTTTGCAAACTCTGTTGGGGTCGGTTTCCAGTCTTACCGGATTCAGCTGAATACCGTATGTTACAGAGCGACTGTCTATGTTCAGTCCACAACACATTTTACTGGGTAACACAGTATCCCATAGTAAGACTGGTTGTCAGAATTGACTTAACAACTGCCAAAGATCTATGTAATATTTATAACTGCCTCGTTGGCCTAGTGGTGATAAGCGCGCCTGCTACGCTAGAGGTCTTGGGTTCGATTCCCGAGTCGACCAAGGTGTTATTGGGTTTTTCTATGAAATTCTCAGTAGCAGGTCGGAGTTTGGATTTGTGCCCGGTTAGTGGCAATAGGCTCGCCCCCTATTACATGGGACCTTAACATATCGGCGAACTGTGGGTGTACATTGGTACAACTCTGCCTACCCCTTCGGGGATACAGGCGTGATATGTAAAGATTTATGTATGACAGCCGGGACCTACGGCTTAACATGCTTTCCGAAACCCGGCCAATTTCTTAAATAGGTAACTTTTATTTAATATAATGATTATGTATTGGCCCTGTGAACATTACATTAGTAAAGAATTTCTTCCACCAACAGCTAAACTAACTTATTTTGACAGTGGATTTTCTGTGACACAGTCTGACTTAATGTAATAAAAGCCTGAAACCATTATAAAATAATATTAATACCAGCCTATCATCGTCCCACTGCTGGGCACAGGCCTCTTCCCATATAGAGAAGGCACGAGCATTGATCACCATGCTTGCTCATTTAAACCATAATATTTTTGTTTAAATGATAGTCTAGTATTATTCCAATATGTTTTATTAATATTAAAAACAATTAAATTAAGATTTTGATGTCTCATTGGATTCAAATTGCTAAGTCATGTAGAAGATATCAACTTATTTTATCAGATAGCTGTCATAAGCTAAATATAGTAATCATCCTAATTAGTTATTAATCAATAAGTCTATATCAGTGCACTGCTTTAAATAGACCTTTCTCCAGTTCACAAAACCTGGTCCTCCACCTTTTGTATCCAATGAAATGAATGAATTAATGTATGCAGGCATATTCAAGTATAGATATTCCATACTTCTGGGCACATAACTGAAATTCTCACTGACTGCATTTCTGATGCCACTTAAGTGACAAGTAAATTTTAATAATAAACAGACCCTTTACGAAAATTCTGGCTGGAGACCTTTAGGTCCTCGCCAAAAGTCCGGTGAAGCAAAAAAAACCCTCTACAAAAGACTTGTCTATTAGTTTTTTTTTTATTTGGAGTTTGTATGCACCAATTGGCCTGTTGGTCTTGATTCTGTTGGTTGGGTTCGATTCTGACCCACGACAAATCTTCGTGTGATGAGCATGATCATTTGTACTGCGTCTGGGTGTAATTTATCTATAATATGTATGTATTTAGAAATATATAAGTATGTTGGCCAGTCGTCTGGTTACCATAACACAAGCTCTGCTTAGTTTGGGATCAGATAATAGTGTGCGAGTTGTCTCGGAATATTATTATTATAAGACAGTACAGAACCCTAACACGCGAGTCCCACTCACACTTGCCCAGTTTTTCCTATATTACAATTAATAAGAAAGTAGTAATATAAGTAGTATCGCAGATGGTTTGTTTAATATCCTTACAATAGATAGTTATGAACAGACATTGTTTTCAATTAAATGTTTACATTGATAAAGATATTGTAGTTTTAGAAGACTTTTATTAATTGTTCCTAGAGTTATCCTTATGGAATATTCTAGTTTCTATAGAAAAATTTTCTTCATCTATACTAATACTATAAAGAGGAAAGATTTGATTGTTTGTTTGAATTGAATAGGCTCCGAAACTACTTGACCGATTTGAAAAATTATTTCACTATTGGGAAGCTACACTATCTGCGGTTAACATATATTAAATTTTCAAGAAAGTTAGGGATCCATAGCATATAGGTATTAACGCGGGTGAAACCGCGGGGCACAGCTAGTTTAAAATAAATGCTCGTGACTAGGTATTACCTATAACTAAATAAGTAGAAACAAATACAAAAAATAAAGAAGTATCAAGTTCGAAAAAAATAATCAATTTTGAAACTTTCTCTCTACTTGAAACATGATAATGATTATTATAATTAATATTGTTATTAAATTTACTTACATCTTCCTTAAATATTACTAATATTCTGTATTTCAAAATTAATGTAAAAACAATGCATTGGGTAACAATGGTCAACAACAATTATATTGATCAACTTTATGTAATATTAATTGTTGTTTCCATGTAAAGCTAATTTAATTTTAAAAGGATATATTTTTTTTGTAGTTTAACATCCAAATTATTAGATGACGAAATGACAAATAAGGTAAAAGTTACTTAGTTACGCTTTCACGATTAAATAGAACTTATTTTTAGTAAATTTCTTATTAAATCTCATAGATACATTGATTACTTTAATTGCTATAACTAACTTTAAATGCAGGCGAAGCTGCATTGGTGCGGCAAAAGGTAGTTTTGAATAATAATAATAATACCAGCCTGTAAACGTCCCACTGCTGGCACAGGCCTCTTCCCATATAGAGAAGGCACGAGCATTGATCACCACGCTTGCTCTGCGGGCGATTTCAGATCCCACATTTTGGAATCCAGGTTTCCTCACGATGTTTTTCAGTTTTGAATAGAATAGAATAAATCTTTATTCTTTGGTAACATGATCTATAAAAAAGGTCATCATCGTCATCTCTCAAACCTTTTGCCCAACTTTGTTGGGGTCGGCTACCAGTCTCACCAGATTCACATCGTATTTTACAGAGCGACTGCCTATCTGACCTCTACAACACATTTTACTGAGTAACAGTGGTCTATAAAAAAGGTACACAAAGAAAAATAAGTTATATGCATACATATTAATTTAGTAATAGCAGCCTGTATCTTTCCCATTACAATCAGACTTAGCTGTCTCCATCTTAACATAACATACCATCACGCCTGTATCCCCGAAGGGTTAGAGAGAGCCTATTGCCACTAACCGGGCACAAACCACAACTCCGACCTGCTACTGAGAATTTCGTAGGAAACCCAATAACACCTTGGTCGACTCGGGAATCGAACCCAAGACCTCTAGCGTAGCAGTCGCGCTTAGCACCACTAGGCCAACGAGGCAAATCTGTCTCTCCCAGTCTCCATCTTAAAAACTACTGAATCCATTTCGAAGACTGTTCCCTAAGTTAGAGTCAATGTAAGAACATATAAATAAGGGCTGGTCAATATCTGTTTACCACTTCGGAGAATTGCATAGATAAACATACAAACATACCAGTTTGAAAAAGATATAAGAGATTTTCACGTCATGTGGATATTTTGCACTATAAAATAATATTAATTAAACATTATATTAACTTGTCCAAGAAATAACTTTTTTTGGCAGTTTTAATATATTCACAAAAAAGTGTATAAAGCGAGTGTGAATAAAAAAAGGCCAGGTCTCTAGAATAAAGAAAGTGGACGAAGCGAAACAAGTGTGTAAGGATCGTAGCAAGTGGAAAGATGTGGTCTCTGCCTACCCCTAAAGAAAGAGGCGTGATTATATGTATGTATGGTTAAGTCGTAAATATTTTGTTTTGACACAAAACTCGTCAATTCTATTTTGATCTTTAATTAAATCATTCGCGTCATTGCATTATTTTTCTATACGTTATCCTTGTGTGAAATAATATTTATTTTCTCTAATATTTGGGTATTTTCGTCCATTGTTATTTGTTGCAGAAGTTTTATTATTTACCTTGAAATGGATGATACTTGGTTACATGCGTCATTATTTGGTTATTTAAACCCCGATGCAAAAAGAGGGTTGTTATTTTATTGACATATTTTGTCTGTACTAAAGTTTAAAAGACAAGTTTTGAGCCCTTTCAATTTTATATTGTAATAATTAATTAACAATATACCTATTAAGGTTTATGAGCTACAGACTACTGACAGACGGATTGTTAAGTTCTGGCTTAGCAAAAGGGTCGTAGATAGCCTTGGGATGCGGAACCCTCAAAATTTGCATTAAAAAATAACTTAGAATCTTTTTTTTTATCTATGTATGCTTTAGATTCCGAAAGATGCACATATTTTATTATTTCTGCAATATTACAAGCTTGCGAAAGTAAGGTTTTTAGTAAAAACTAGAATCCTTCACGTTTCAACGATATTAGCATGCAATGTTCCGCATTTATTTAAGATTAACTTACTACTATTATTATATTTGTTTATTAAACACTATTTAATGACCCGGCTTCGTCCTTATCAAAAGCTTATTTTCTTGATAGTAGTTTGTAAGTATCATTAAACGTTTCTTAAGGTATGTTGGGGTAGGCTTCCAGTTTCAATGAATTCAGCAGAAATTTTTAGCCGTTATTTCCCCACTGCAGGGCAAAGGCCTCTCGTTCCTTCATCCAATTCTCCCGGTCCTGGGCTATTGTTGTCCATAATATGGAAAAAGACTCAATCTCGTCCCGCCATCTTCTGGGCCGCCCACGAAGTCTTCTGACGTTTTGTGGAGTCCATATAGACGGCACTTAAAAAACCGTAATATATTTTAAATTGAAACCTATAATTTACTGGGTACAGGGTAACACAGTATCTGTAGTAAGACTGGTTGTCAGAATTGTAATGATTTAACAACTGTCTAAGATCACTTGTGACTTTTGACGACCTCCGTGGTCGAGTGGCGTACGCGCCGGTTTTAAGGTGTCGCTAGCTCTAAGATCCCGTCTGAGGTTTCGATCCCTGGACGGGTCAATTTAGAAACCACCTTTTCTACATTGCCTAGTGTCTGGGTGTTTGTGGTACCTTCGTTGTTTCTGAATTCCATAACACAAGTGCTTTAGCTACTTACTTTAGGTTCAGAGCAAAGTATGTGATGTCCGTATTTATTTTTATGACCAACGGCTTGACGCGCTTTTTGAGGCACGGAAGTGTCTCTGGATGTTATTCACGAGAATAGAAAGATTCTCGTGAATAAATGGTCATTAATTCACGAGAAAAGATAAAAAAATAGTGTTGGTATCGTGTCATGTGTGTCGTCAGCGGGGATGCTCGCCCGCGGCACCGAGCGCAGTGCTAGTTGCTGTGTGCACCATACCATGAGGATAGCTGTGTTGGTCTAGTAGTTAGTGACCCTGACTGCCATACCGGAGGTCGTGGTCATTCCCACCCAGGACAAATGTTTGTGTCATGAGCATGATCATTTGTTCTGAGTCTAACTATTAATAAGCAACTCTTTGAGTAGATCTTATATTTAAGTGCCCTTTATGAAACTCTACCGGTTCAATACAAAGTAACATACAAACAGACATTGATTGTTATATATTTTAGTAAAACCTTATCAATTGCCCCCGTTTTACAGAAAAACAATTGTACCCGATAACATTATGAGAAATATATAAAATCTTTTTATGTAACAATTATGTTATTGTGAGCGAATATAATATCTGTAGATTTATATCAATGTTAACTATAAACTTCCCACTGCTGGGTACAGGCCTCTTCCCATATAGAGAAGGCACGAGCTTTGATCACCATGCTTGCTCGGCGCGGATTGGCGATTTCGGGTTTAATTTTCAGAATATAAGTTTCCTCAACGATCTTTTCGCTTATCAAAAAATAGTAGGTTAGACAATAATACTATATTAATATAAACTTTTGGTTATGACGAACAATCTAAGTTTTTTGAATGCACGGCTATCCTCATGGTATGGTGCACACAGCAACTAGCACTGCGCTCGGTGCTGCAGGCGAGCATCCCCGCTGGCGACACACATGCGTGTGGGAGACACATGTTTGTTACAAGTCTGGGTGTTCTTTGTATATCCTCATGGTATGGTGCACACAGCAACTAGCACTGCGCTCGGTGCTGCGGGCGAGCATCCCCGCTGGCGACACCTTGCAGAATTGATCAATCGAAATATAGCACAATCATTGTCCTTCTAAAATTAAGCTTTAATCGGTGTATGCTGCACTTAAAGTATTTCCTATTTAATTGATTGCACATAAATGTAAAAAAGACGCCATTTGAAAAAAAAAAAAAACAAATTATTTTGATGTTTACATAGAAACACGTCTAAAGTATAAAAAATCGACGAAAAAGAATATTTGAAATCTGCTCACAATTTCCGTAGATATCGATGTATAGAAAAAAATAGCGAGATGAATTGAGAACCCCCTCTTTCTAAAGTCGGTTGAGAAGTGGTACTACATGTCTTACTAAATTCGGGAAAAAAATGTTATACAACCCAAGATAAGGTTTATTAATGTTACAATTATATTGTCATTGATGCGTAATGTGTAGATAAGGTTTAATTATAAATAAATGACTTACTATCTATTTGTTACGTTTTTATGCGTAGGACTCATATGTATCGTGTATGCATTTAATCAAGATACTACGGTCATGCGTACTTTGGCAGTCGTTAAGTCAATTCGGACAACCAGTCTTACTATGGGATACTGTGTTACCCAGTAACGTGTGTTGTGGAGGTCAGATAGGCAGTCGCTCCATGTAAAATACGGTATTCAGCTGAATCCGGTAAGACTGGTATCCGACTCCAACTTAGTTTGGGAAAAGGCTCGGGAGATGACGATGATAATATAGAATTAGCGACTGCCTATCTGACCTCCACAACACATGTTACTGGGTAACACAGTATCCCTTAGTAAGACTGGTTGTCAGAATTGACTTAACGACTACCAAAGATCATCGTATGTCAGTCACGACTAAGCTTAAGGTGCTTGCCGAGGCATGTTAATTTTATACATTATAAAATTCGGAATTGGTTTTGTCCTAACATGAAGATTGTTATATAAGTCTTGCACAATAATTAATTAATATATTTAATTCTTATATTTTTTACGGCCAATTAACTTTGTTATCTATACGGGAAATCGATATTAACAAATGTTTACGGAAAGACAGCGTGATGCTTAGAAATTTGTTGCACTGCTTATCCTCCACTTAAGCGGTGAAGGGTGGGCGAATTAAGTGCAGTCCAATGTATTGATGTTCAAAAAGTACTATTTTTAACATCATCATCGTCCCTGCCCTGTTCCCAATTATTTGTGTTAGCGCAATGCGTATTCAGCTTCCATTCGTCTCTACTACTCGTCATCTCAGTATTCACTCCTTTCTTGATCATATCATCTTTCACACAATCCATGCATCTCTTTTTTGGTCTTCCTCTGCATGTATACCCTTCCACTTTTTTGACATAGTTTAAATAAATAAGTTTAGTATTCAATTTATGTAATAATGGTCGGCTTTTATAGAGCTGCATAGATGTAGATTTTTCCTTTTAAAAGTTGCATAAGCAATAAAAATGTAATGAGTTTTTGTTCATAATAAATCGACACAACATCACATACATTTTTCTGAACCCAAGGTAAGTAGCTAAAGCACTTGTTATGGAATCAGAGACAACGGATCTCCAGTCTTTCTGTATTTCATTTAAATTTCTTTTAAATTCGAAAGATTTTCTCATTGTACATCGGATATAAAACAGTTCACAGCACAAATCCAAACTCCGACCAGCTACTGAGAATTTCATAGAAAAACCCAATAAAACCTTGGTCGACTCGGGAATCGAACCTAAAACTTCTAGTGTTTCAGTTGCGCTAAGAACCACTAGGCCAACTTAGGCTAGGCAAATCTGCAGAAATATAACAGCAATCTGGAACTGGAATTCAATCATTATTTATTCTGTTTATTTAATACTAGCAATACATAAAATAACTCGTAAACTAATAATTTCTCTATATCATATCGTTTTCCTTAAACATTCTGTTGCCAATGAAAAACCCATTTTAAATTGTTAATTGGATCAATGTTGTTTGTCAGATGGACAGTCGCTCTATAACATACTGGTGTTCAGCTGGCTGGTTCAGAGATTGGGAACCGAACACAAAAATTCAGAAAGAGTCTTGTTGTTGTTCACACATAGATCTTTTAGACTCCAGAACTCTGATGACTAGTAATAAATGTTTAAAACAACTCATTTAGGGTCTGTTTCACAATGTACCGATAAAGTTCCAAATACTTATGTTACACATAAATTATTCGGACTATAAAAGTTCTGGATAAGAAACTTTACGTTTCACAATCTTATTTTATCTGACACATAACTGTATGGGACCTATACGTTAGCGCGGTGGCAACACCATTTACTCACGTTCCGTTTTTCTATGTCATTTCATTAAATACAAAGCAAGTTAACATGTAATACTTATAAATTTATTTTAATTTGCTCTAGAAGTATTGTTTTACTTTCATATTTTTATATGATTTGTTATTATCCGCATAACGGTTAATATTCTATATAAAAACTTATACAAACTATTTTATGGAAATTAAATACTGCTTGTAACGAATCGGAATCAGGAACGAGATTTGAAACGATTTGATCGTTTTAAACAACGAGGTTGCATTTGAAAATATAGAGTGAGCCTATCAGAGTTTAAACCGTAAGCACTAGTGTGAACAAGTGTTGTCGTGAATTATGTATGAAGATGGAGCTTGCCGTTTTAAAAAATCTATCTAAAACACTAATATTATCCTAACAATGCCAAAACCATCGATATTATCTTATGTAAGTTTCTCGTTGCGTGAAAATTAACTTAAATGAAAAACTAAATGTACTAGGATCGGACTAAAAACTGCTCTCGCTTGGCACAAGGGGAACCTAGCGATAATAGCAGTCTATGCATATCATACGTCGATGGTTTTAAATCGTTTGACCAACGAGGTTGCATTTGAAACTATAGAGTGAGCCCATCAGAGTTTAAACCGTAAGCACTAGTGTGAACAAGTGTTGTCGTGAATTATCAATGAAGATGGAGCTTGCCGTTTTAAAAAATCTATCTAAAACACTAATATTATCCTAACAATGTCAAAACCATCGATATTTTCTTTTATAAGTTTCTCGTTGCGCGAAAATTAACTTAAATGAAAAACGAAATGTACTAGGATCAGACTAAAAACTGCTCTCGCTTGGCACAAGGGGAACCTAGCGATAGTAGCAGTCTATGCATATCATACGTCGATGCGTTTGACTATGACAATTGACAGAGGCACTAATATCGTGGTACTTGCTATTTCGTTTATTAGTTTCTCATTGCTTTGTCATTTCTGCGATTTAAGTGTACTTACTAAGTACATTTTCTGAACAGTAATTTCGGACAATTTCGGTACTCAGCACTACTCTCTACTTGAAGTGAAAATGACTACACCGAAACGTGAACGAAGCCTCAACTTCAGCCGGGAAGAAGTTGAGCTTCTGACCTCACTTGTTGCTCAAAATAAAAGTGTTCTGGAAAACAAGAAGAGTGACGCAGTCACTTGGCACGAAAAGGAACAGTGCTGGAAGACACTGGAGGCATCATTCAATAGCACACGCGGTTCAAACTTTCGGAGTGCTAAAACGTTAAAAGGACTCCTGCGTAGTGTCGTGAGGCTATCAAAATATTCATCGAACTCATCTTCAAGAGTCTCAAAAACCTCCATTGTCGTTATAAGTAGTCTACCTAGGTTAAGACTAAAACCACGCTGATTCCTCTGATAATACAGATAGTTATGTCTGTAAAACTTAAACGACATGGTTTTTACGTAATATAATATTCAACATGAAATAAAACTCCTTTTTACTGACTTTTTCGCAGTTTCTATTTAGATTTTTAAGTCCCGACACCGTAACCTAAGAAACCAATATACAACATGAACGAAAGAAAATCAATGTCATTTAATTTTAACTGTCAAACTTATAGTTATGTTTAAGATAAGTGTGCTATTCGCCACTTCGTCCGACCCATAGTTTATGGTGGACTTTATGTAACACATAGCGCTATTTGACAGTTGTGAAACGCAAAAATAGTGTTTATCCTACGAATAAGTAACAAACAGCTTATTCAAAACTTATACAGAACTTATCGGTACATTGTGAAACAGGCCCTTAATGTTCTAATGCCAAAATAGCTAAAGCACTTGTGTTATGGAATCAGAGACAAAGATACCACAAACACACAGACCCAAAACTATGTAGAAAAGTAGTTTTTCACATTGCACCGACCGAGGATCGATCCCGGGGCCTTAGGGCTGGCGATGCCTTGAAAATCGGTGTGTACCATCGGTGTCATCCATTTGACCATGGAGGTTGTATATTCTTGAATCACCATGATAGTTTTTCAGTGGTCAAAGGTGCCTATAATAATAATTATCAAATAAAAAATATTATCATGTATCATTTAGACGTAATACCAGGATATAGTAGTAACTTTCACTGCTTCCTAATGTTTTATTTACGAAGAATGAAATATTTATATTCTTACATTTGAATCTTACTAATTACACATGTACCTACGACATTTCAAACCTATATAATATCATTTGATATTTACAAAGCTGTCCCGATTGTCTTACTTTGATCTTTGGCAGTCGTTAAGTCAATTCTGACAACCGGTCTTACTATGGGATTCTGTGTTTCCCAGTAAAATGGGCTGTAGAGGCAGTCGCTCTGTAACATACGGTATTCAGCTGAATCCGGTGAGACTGGAAGCCGACCCCAACAAACTTGGGGAAAGGCTCCACAAATTATGACGATTGATATCAACAAATAATCTCCAAACACTTGTCTTACACACAAATATTTGTCTACACAAGAATCGGGCCCACAACACATCGTTGGAAACTAGCTCTTTCTTCTATTTTATATTAACCGACTCCAAAAAGGAGGAGGTATTCAATTCGCCTGTGTGTTTTTATATTTGTTACCTTATAACTTTCGATTGGGTGAACCAATTTTGATCATTCTTTTTTTAATCGAAATCTGGTGCTTCCTGTGTGGTCCCATTTTGGTTCAGTTAAGACAGTGGGATCCATAAGGAAACCATGTAAGACTTATTTAGTAAGAATCATACACTTCTAAGCGAATTAAAAACAAATCTTTTACCTGTAACACTCGTGAATGATGCCATTGTGTTTCTTTTCATACATTGTCCATTTGTTTAATGACTCATCAGACACATGTTTTATCGGTTTACTATGCATAGCGCGTTAGAATCGGGGAAAGACCTAAGTAATTAATTAAGCTTTGATGTATTAAATCACGTGGCGTTTATGTAAATAACACCAGCCTGTAACTGTCCTATTGCAGGCCTCTCATACAGAGAACATTGATCACCACGCTTGTCAGTCCCACGGTTGGTGCCTACTGAAGCTATTATTGGCTGTTAATAACACCAGCCTGTAACTGTCCCACTGCAGGCCTCTCATACAGAGAACATTGATCACCACGCTTGTCAGTCCCACGGTTGGTGTCTACCGAAGCTGTTATTAACACCAGTCTGTAACTGTCCCACTGCAGGCCTCTCATACAGAGAACCAGCATTGATCACCACGCTTGTGAGCCCCACGGTTGGTGCCGTTACCGATGTTGTTAATAACACCAGCCTGTAACTGTCCCACTGCAGGCCTCTCATACAGAGAACCAGCATTGATCACCACGCTTGTGAGCCCCACGGATGGCGCAATTACCGAAGTTGTAAATAACACCAGCCTATAACTATCCCACTGCAGGCCTCTCATACAGAGAACGGGCATTGATCACCACGCTTGTGAGCCCCACGGTTGGTGCCTACCGAAGTTGTTAATAACACCAGCCTGTAACTGTCCCACTGCAAGCCTCTCATACAGAGAACGAGCATTGATTACTCTTTCATTTCACCTCTTACAAAACCCATGTATAAGGAAATGGCTGATATTATTATATTTTAAGGATACAATTTTAGCAATGCACTTTAAGGAAAATTTCCCTGCGGTTTTCCTCATAATTTACCGGTATCTTACTATCCTTGTAATCGCAATATGAAAGTTTGTTATTGTTGTTTATTTTCACCATGGAAAATACCTTATTAAATGATAATAATAATAAATTATGAGGTGTGCGCTGAACAATTTAATATTCCTACATTTGCGTCATGTTTCGCGGATTTTTCGCAAATTTTCGGTTATAAAATCGTGTCCAAATAAGGAAGAACAACTAGGTTTCTAATTTTATGCTTTCATTCGAAATTAATTCACTTACTAAAGGAATAAGGATTCATATAAAACTAAAGTCGACAAATTCTGGTTATTTACACCATTTATAACTCGAGAACGGGTAGATACATTTTCATGATCTTTGATTTGGTCTTTAGCCCGACTAGCAGAATAGCAAAAGGAAAAATCTAAAATATTTACGTCTTCCGTTAACTACTTAGTTTAGCTAGTTTTTTATATGAGTTGATGCGATTTCAATTTAATTTAAAATCATCATCATCCACAGCCTTTGTCCTCCCACTGCTGGGCACAGGCCTCCCCTTTTTCGTTCTTCTACGGTCCTGTGTCAGCCTCATCCAGACTCGACCCGAGACTTTAACTATGTCGTCGACCCATCTTGCTCCAGGACGTCCGACGCTTTTTTTGCCTTGCTTTGGCCATTCTGTCACCGCCTTAGTCCCCCTGTCACTTCGTCTGGCCAAATGACCTGCCCAGCTCCATTTCAGTCGCGTTATTGTGGTACCAATTTTTCGAACTTTGGTTCGTATTCGGATATCATTACGGACTCGGTCTTGAAGTTTGATGCCAAGCATAGCGCAATTTAAGCTATTACTCAACTATCCAGAACTAATAAAAACTTCATCATCATCATCATTTAGCCAATCATAGTCCACTGCTGGTCCTCCGCCCTCCGCATCTAGTCCCCTCTAGCCTTTTTCAGGTCATCAGTCCACCTGGCGGGCGGGCGTCCTACCTTACGGTTGCCGAGTCGCGGTCTCCATTCTAGGACTCGTTTTTTCGTTGAATTAAAAGTTATATTATATCAAATTAGAAACATTTCAACGAGGACAATATAGTCGACGTTTGATTGTCTACATATGGTCATTGCGGTTGTTTGTGTGTTTGCACGGGAAAGGCCCGTGACGTCACCGATAAGAGGTCTTTGTGGCACGACTCACGACCTTGCCTATGCAAAACTACTGTTCAAAAGTATTTACATAGGGGTGGAGGAAATATAAAAAAAATATGATAGTGGAAGTATCATAAGCAGTTTGTTTCAGTAAGATTTTTAACCGACTTCAAAAAGGACTAGGTTTTCAATTTGACTGTATTTTTTTTATGTTTGTTACCTCAGATCTTTCGTCTGGGTGAACGGATTTTGATGTTTTTTTTTTATTTGAAAGGCGGTTTTTCTAGAGTGGTCCATTTTAATTTGGTCCAGTTATGACAGTGGGATCCATAAGCAAACCATATAAGACTTATTTTGGAGTCGGTTTTTTTTTGTAAGAATGATTAAGTTGAATATTTTTAGAGACACATTTCTGGATGACCTCTGTGGTCGAGTGGAGTAGTCATTTTGAGGTGTTGCCAGCTCTGGACCCCGAATTTTGACTCCGGAACTATGTAGCAAATTGTTTTTCTAGTTTTCTACACTGTTTCGAGTCTGGGTCTTTGTGGTACGTTTCTTGTCTCTGAATTCCATGGTAAAAGTGCTTTAGCTACTTTTATGGGTTTAGAGCAATTTGCAGTAAATGTGTTGTGTGTCGGACAGACAGTCGCTTTATAACATACTGGTGGTCAGCTGGCCGTGAGACCAGTTCCGATGAACAGGCGCGGTGAACCGATTTCAGCTGTTCTGGAAAGGTTATTATCATTATGTAATTTTGAAAAAGTTTATTTTTTATTTGTAATTAAGTATTATTGTGTTTAATCACAAATCGTAAACAAGTTTTTACTTGTAATGAAGATCTAAGATAAAACACAAAGAGGTCAAAATTTGATTGAAAGTTCAAATTTTTGGGATCCACAAATAATCACATAATTAATTTTATCAGTTTTTCATAATGAGGTATTTCTGCCATCATTATTTCTTTGTTAAAATAAATAAATGTGGACAATATCACATACATTGCTCTGAACTCAAAGTAAGTCGCTAAAGCACTTGTGTTATGGAATCAGAGACAACGATACCACCAATACCCAGACCCAATTCAATGTAAAAAATGCTTTTCTATATTGACCCGTCCGGGGATCAAACCCAGGACCTCAGAGCTAACGACACCTTGAAAACCGATGTGCACGTCACGAACAGCCCGATGCCGCTATTATAAGTCAGTGAGTGGCAGGTTAATGATCGTTCCAGTGTACTTGATATTGTGCCTATTTTTCGTATTCCCTGAAGTTATCAAATCGATATATTATTATTATTATAAAACTGATAACAATATATGTGTAGCTAGTTTATAAGATTGTATCCGGAAGGGGGAGGAACGAGTATTCAACATAAATATATTTTGGAATTTACTGAAGTTAATATTTCGGATATCCTCTTTCCGTTAACTGTTACTCATGAAGCTGATTTTAAACTATATTGTAGATACGGAAATAAGTGGCTTCGTATATTTATTCGTCTCATAAAAATCATTGGTTCTTTTTAAAACTATTTTCATCATCTGCCAAACCTTTTCTCAACTATGTTGGGGTCCGCTTCCAGTCTAACCGGCTTCAGCTGAATACCGTATTTCAGGTCTATCTGACCTCCACAACCCATTTTACTGGGTAACTATCCCATAGAAAGGCCGGTTGTCAAAATCGACTTAGGACTGCCAAGGAGTATGACAAAAAAAAAATAAGATCCACAATTGTCAGAGACGTTGCGTATTTTTTTTCATAGTCCTACGTTAGATCCCACTGCTGGGTTAAGGCCTCCCCTTTCTTCTTTCAAACCTCTCCTCGCGATTTCTGTCCACGTGTGCCCCGCATAACTGACTAGATCATCACACCACCTTCGCCGCGGACGACCTCGACGGCGATGTCCTTCCGGCGTCCACCATGCCCATCACGCCACGTCACGTTGCGTAACAAATATTCAGCATAATTTGGATCTACCAAAAATGCAAGACTAACTTTTAAACTATCGCGCTGAATGTTTATGGAATATAATGCACGGAAATAAGCGCGTACATGCATAAATACCTTTTTTGGTTTTGACGTTTCCACCGGGTTACACCGGCCGAGGTCGCATGCAGACATGTCCACAAGAATGAATTTATTAAATTAACTAATTCCCGTGAATTCTATCATAAAAAAACCTACAACAAAATAGGTCTTCTATGGCTTTCTTATGGATCCCACTGTAATAACTAGACCAAATAATAATGGGGTCATACGGAAAGCACCAACTTTTAAATAAAAAAAAAAATCAAGATCAGTTCACCCAGTCAAAAGTTGTAAGATAACAAACATAAAAAATATAGTCGAATTGAAAACCTCATTTTTTGAAGTCGGTTAAAAAGCTGTGTTATGTAATAAACAGAATAATTGTTATATAAACGCAATATCCTACTTGGTAAAACCCTACGAAGAACCATCCGCTGGTCGCTTGCTCGCGCGCATGATTTCTACACCATATCATCATTGAGGAAAGGGTAAAAGTTTATAAATATACTATTGTGTTCGTATTTACTTGTTAACTGTTAATTATTTACGAAATTTGATAGTATGTAAAAGGCTTTTGATTGACTGACTGTCTGCCTCGACTCGACTCGACCGCCTCGTTGGCCTAGTGGTGCTAAGTGCGACTGCTACGCTAGAGGTCTTGGGTTCGATTCCCGAGTCGACCAAGGTGTTATTGGGTTTTTCTATGAAATTCTCAGTAGCAGGTCGCAGTTTGGATTTGTGCCCGGTTAGTGGCAATAGGCTCGCCCCATATTACATGGGACCTAAACATATCGGCGAACTGTGGGTGTCAATGGTACACCTCTGCCTAACCCTTCGGGGATACAGGCGTGATGATATGTTATGTTATGTATGCTTTTGATTCGGTTTACCAAGACGAGTCAAGCTTAACTGAACCAAATTAAATGGGACCACATGGGAACCACCTTTCATTAAAATCAGGTCAATTAGTTAGAAATTGAGTTCCTCCTCCTTTTTTTAAACTCGGTTAAAAAAAAAGAGTAGCACAGTTATGTAATTTATGTAATAACAACTATGCCCCGCGGTTTCACCTGCGTGAATGACAATTAATAAACTTTTAAATTAACATTTAAAATCTTTATTTATATTAAAGCTTGTGTTATTCCGATGTATAAGCTACATTATTGTAAAGTTTCATTAAATTCCATTCAGTAGTTTTTGCGTGAAAGAGTAACAAACATCCATACATCCAAACAAACTTTCGTATTTATGATATTAGTAAGGAGTAAGGATAATATCGTTTATTTCTCCTCACAAAATAGATAAACCATACATTGATTATAATAATAACTTTTAAACTATCGCACACCGCATCTCCAGTCTGCTTGCAACCACGGCCGGTGTAACCCGGTCGAAACGTCAAGCCCTAAAGGTATTTATGTATGTACGCGCTAATCCCCGTTCTATAATATTAATATTGATTATAATAATATCTAAAACTAGATATATTTAAAACATCATCATTCAGCCAATCACAGTCCACTGCTGGACATAGGCCTCTCCCAATTTGCGCCACAAAACCCGGTTTTTTATACTTAGAGACTATAGAGCCCTGTGGAAGGAAGGAAGGGAGGCCTTTGCACTGCAGTGGGACAGTTCAGGCTTTAAATAAATAATAAATCATATTTATACCTATGGAGTTTCTTGCCGGCTCTTCTCCATAGGAAGGACACTTTGGAACCGAGCAACTAGAGTCAGTAGATTTTAACGTAACTTTTCTTAAGCGCCATTTTTGGTTTATGAGAAATAAAATAGTTTTGATTTTTGTTTTTTTTTTGTCCACCAATTCTGTAGAATACATTATACTACTTAATATTTAGTAACTATTGTACTATTTTCTATAAAAAAAAATCGAAAACTACTTTTCGGGTTTTATCGCGGTTTATATTTCGATTTAAGGCCCCGACCTTTCGACAGCTTTGTAGGTATAAGCGTCACTCAGAAATAAAAAAAATAAAAAAAAAACGACTTCAAAATAAGTCATGAATGGTTTTCTTATGGATTCCATTGTCAAAACTGGACCACACGGGAACCACGTACGTACTTGCAAAAAAAAAATCAAAATCAGTTCACTCAGTCGAAAGTTCTGATGTTATCATCATCTCCCGAGCCTTTTCCCAACATAGTTGGATCGGCTCAGCTGAATACCGTATTTTACAGAGCGACTGCCTATCGGGGGCCCGAGTCTGCTATTGACAATTGCTTAAATCGTCTGAGTGGGTGGCGTCACTAGGTCCATTTTAGGATACGTGGGATTCTACTAAATGTCAAAACGTCAAAATTGGCCGCCCCAATGGCCAATTTTGACGTTAAAATGATGTTTTACCTACGTAATTATCCTAAAATGGACCTACTAACGCGACCCACTCAGACGATTCAAGCAATTGTCGATAGCAGACTCGGGCCCCTGACCTCCTCAACCCATTTCACTGGGTAACACCAGTAAATATAACCATAATAAGACAGGTTGCCAAGATTGACTTAACGACTGTCAAAGATCAACGTATGACAGTCGGAACTACTTAATGTGCTTTTCGAGGCACGGCGTGGTCTCTGCATTTGTAAATGGTCACGTATCCACGGACATTTAAGTTACTATTATTTATAATACGCGACGGGCCTCTCCGGCGAGGTATCTTTCTGAGGCATCGTAGCTCGTAAACGTTTTGACCTGATATTATTTTTGTCCAGATAATATGTATATCTACGACGCCCTCCGTGGTCGAGTGGCGTACGCACCGGTTTTCAAGGTGTCGCTAGCTCTGAGGTCCCGGGTTCGATCCCCGGACGGGTCAATGTAGAGAGTCACTTTTCTACATTGTCTCGGGTCTGGGTGTTTGTGGTACCTTCGTTGTTTCTGAATTCCATAACACAAGTGCTTAATAGCTACTTACTTTGGGTTCAGAGCAATGTATGTGATGTTGTCCGCATTTATTTATTCATTTATATTTATTTATATCTACTTTATCTCCAGGCCAATGGAAGACGCTGAGCAAGGATGCCGTGCCGTCCCAGAACCTTCCGAAGCTGAACCCTGACGGCACGGTCATGGTCATCCGCAAGAGCCGCACCGTCAAGTACAGGGAGACCAAGAAGGACGATGTTAATGTGTAAGTTACTTATTGACACATTCAAAAATTACATTTCTTTTGGTAGAGATCTTTGTAGTTGGCCTGAGCGCAGGCTTTGACTGCTTCACCGGACTTTAACATTACATTTTATTTCAATCTAAATCTACTTTACTATAATATATCATTAAGATGTTACTGATTTAATATAATGTGTCCTCATAACGGCTTTCTCTTTGCACGTTTTATAATGTTTGTAATAAGTTTTGCATGCCTTATGGCAGGATATGGATAATGCACATTTGTTAATATTTATACTTATAAGATCCCTATGTAACAATATTCGCAACAACTAATTCACTTCAATATATATTTGTATGAGACTGGGTCCTGCAGGAAAACGCAGGAGCGCCTCGTCCATTAAAAAAAAAGTACAAAGCCGCTAAAGAAGATTTCACTTAAAAAAAACGAAGCACTTTAAGTAAAAGCTTAATTAGGAATTGTTTGTTTAGTTAAAATATTGCAAGATGTAATTTACATACATATAGAAACTTTTCGTCAAACGTTGGTAACAATATTAAGGTATTTTCGATTTAGTCTGATGATGGAGCCAGAAGGTGGTCATAGGAACTCTGTAACGAAACGACGCAACCCCATCGTGTTTGGGCTTGTTTGATTTGTCTTCACTAGTACTTTAAGCCTAGCTGTTTATAAACTTATTTATGATGTAAGACCTTATACGTAAACGAATAAATAATTTGATTTGAAACCTTTGATTAAAAAAAAAGTGTATGAGTAATCAATTACAATTATATGTTAACTCTCTTCTCTTTGCATCAGCTAGAGAATGGCGTTTGTCCGCGTACAATGCAGTGCATGCATTTTTTTTCATGTAACCGGTTTAGTTTCCCACTGCTGGGCAAAGGTCTCCCCAGTCTGACTCCAGACTTTTCGGTCTCGAGCCACATCACACCAATCACTTAATATTAAATTAATTAATTACCGTATCATAATGTCCTATTATTATGTTACAGTGATAAGACAGACAAGTGGTGCCTGAACCTCGCCAACCACAGCGTCTTACAGAACACCGACGCTCACATGAACTGTGATGGACAGGACAATAATGTGAGTATTACTATTTAATTCGTTGAAGATAAACTGAACCTAATACTAAGCAAGTAATGGCAGAAAAGGGGCTTGTGTCAAAGTAACATTCTTTATAACAACTTAGACGCTTTGTAACGCTTCCAGTTACAAAGGACATTATTCTGTGAATCAAAATGTATCTTAACAGTTAATACCGTCAATCATAAGCTGTGAAAGTAAAGTTCCTGAAATTCGCGTATTTAGACGAGCTGTCGACTAGTTTTGATTATTCGTAGCGAAAGTAACTCGAACAATAAACAGACAGTCGCTTTAGCACATACTATAATTATTTTTTATTTATTTAAGAGTCGCCCACAAAACCTACAAAATTAAATAAGTAAATAATTTTTTTCGGGACAAGTATTAATATATTATTCCATATCTTATCTATCTTCTTTTTCGTTTTAAATTAAAAAGAATAGCTTTTTAAATATCTTTACGTATTTTTCTATAATAAAAACAATACAAGCTCAAACAAACAATTCTGAAAATAGTAAATGTGTTGCAAAGTGTATTAATTCTTCCATTTCTTTTTACAGCTAACCTACCGCTACCAATCGCTAAACAACATGAACCTATCCCCACAACTACAACCCGTAGCCCTCAAGCCCAAAAAACAGGACGCGATCATGCAAACCGACCCCGTACAGTCCGAGGAAGACGACTCCCAGCCAAACAACAGCTACAGCGAGGTCTCAGACAAGTACTCCACAGACCTGGACTACACCTTCCAAAAGGAAAACTTCGACAAGAAGTACGAAGCAAAAGACTACTCCAACAAACCAGAAGACTACATACCACAAACAAACGAGGAATATAACAAAGAGGCGGAAAAATACGCACTAGAACGAAAATCTTTGAACGGCTATGAAAAACAAATCGAAAATTTCCAAAAACCGGTCGAGTCTTACCAGAAAATACCGGATTTGTATTCCGGTTTCGAGAAACCGTTTCGTTCTGATTACACTAGTACACACGGGTATCAGAGTTATCCGGACAGTGTGGAGCTGTTGAGGAATCAGCAGCATAATCTCCAGATGTTACAGGAACAACATAGGATCAATGAGAATCAGAACTTCTTTAATGAAAATCATATCAAACAGGAGATTGATATTAATATAGACGATGATAAGTTTAGTTATGAACGGAATAAGGAGCAGTTGGGTGAGTTTTTAAAGCGATTTTTTTATTAGATTTATCTGCAACTATGTAACGTAAAGTCGTGGTGGCCTAGCGGTTCAATGAACGGATTTGTATGCACAAGGTTGCACGACCGAACCCGGGCAAGTACCAATGTAACTTTTCCAAGTTACATGTACTTTCTTAATAATTCTAAGACACTTCTGACAAACGGTAAAGGAAAACATCGTGAGGAAACCTGGATTCCTAAATTGGGATCTGAAATCGGCCGCAGAGCAAGCGTGGTGATCAATGCTCGTGCCTTCTCTATATGGGAAGAGGCCTGTGCCCAGCAGTGGGACGTTTATAGGCTGGATTATCATTATTATATTATGTAACAAATCTTAGGATTAGGTATTTTTAAAACATCCTGGTTTCCGGTTTAGTTTGGTTCGTGGCTGTTAGTTATCGCAAAGTGTTGCTTATGTACGTTGTGTTTTAAGATCTGAGCTTCTTTGCAAAATTTCATCAAAACACAGTTCAGTCTCATCCATGAAAACTGACGGACAAATAGACGGACTTTCGCATTTATTATATAGTAATACTATTTATTTATTAATACACAATTAAATCTAATATAAGAACAAACTCTAACCATACTAAAATTAAAACTTACATAAATAAAAACTAAACGGCGTCAAAGAACTCATCGTCATCCCTGTCAATGGCGGGGAACGTGCACAGAAGGCTGGCAGCATTGCCACGTTGAATGGCTATGCCGATTCTCTGTGCACGGAACAAACCATAGTATAGATCTTCTGAAACGAAAACAGAAAATTAGGAACCATTACATTTATTATGGGTTAAGCCTAGCTTGATGAATATGATAGGTGTCAGTGAGAGTGAGGACTTAACTTTGTAGCGTCGTCGCAACGGATGGTTTATTTTGGCACACGAAAAACTACTGATATTTAAAGCATTATACTTTTTTACACTAAACATTTACATTATATACTTTATCCAAAGTCGAAATGATTCAATTTGTTTTAAAAATCATCCTAAAACTGAAGTAATTTTCACTGACAACAAATGTCATAATTTTAACTAAGACGTTCGTAAAACGTTATGTCATATTGCAAAAATGTTAGAGACGAGACACCTCGATACATGAAAATCGATTGGACAAAGGAGTATTTAGTGTTATTATCGACACTGTCTGAAATAAAAATTATTTTTATTGTAAGGTTTCTACCATATTATTATTTAACTTGCAATTTATGTATTGTTTGTTTGTCCGGGTGGAATCTTGCAACTTAATTTTGAACCAAATCATATTTTGTTGAAGTTATCTTCAACTGATAGAGCCAAAATTTTGCGTGCATGTATGAATCGGATGACAATGCAATATTATTATGGCATAGAGCTGATAACGATGAAGATACTGACTTAATGCAGAATGAAGATATTGAATTAGAGCAAATATTTTCAAGAAACAATTTCTTTTTTTTATGGTTTTTTAGTTTATTGTTTTTAATTTTCCTAAATGCATATATATTGACATAGTCTCAATTCAGTTTAATTTTTAAGTATCGATTTAATAAACTCTTTCCCAGCACTAGTCTCACTAGTTTGACACCTATCATTTTCATCAAGCTAGGCTTAACCAATAATAGTTAATTTTAATCACTAGCTAAATTCCGCGCTTTCACGCGCATATTTATCATTATATCAGACCAGTATAAACTATGATACGTGTGCATCAAATTGTAAAACTATCTTCGTGCCAAATTTCATCCAAATTCGTTCAGCAGTTTTTGTGTGATAAAGTAACAAATATACAAACAAAACCTTCCTTACAACTATTACTAGATTTAACCTTTTATAAACCCATTTAAAAAGTATCATAGCCATTGTTATTTGAATGTATGAGAAGTTTCCATACACACAAGATGTTGTAGAAGGTTTTGTATGAAAAGTGTATGGAAATAATGTATGTTTTTAAATAACACGGTGACTTCATTGCGCTTTTCTTTGTCATAATATTTTTATACTGTCTTAGTCGAGTTTACTTGGGTAGTATATTTATAAAGGTTAATTTATAGTGGTATACGAAAATAGATCTTATGTCGTTGTGTTAAGGGCTGTTTGGATATCAAAAAATTGAGGGAAACTTATTGTTTTGATTGTATTTTAAACTAGCGGTCGCCCGCGGCTTCGCCCGTGTGGGTGTCGGTTACCGATGCAAAATTTAACCCATGTTACTCGTAGATAATGTAGCTTTCCAATGGAGAAAGATTTTTTAAAATCGGTCCAGTAATTTTGAGCCTATTCATTACAAACAAACAAACAAATTGTTTTTTAGGTTTACGCGAATGTTAGACATTGAATAAAACTACTTTTTTACGGATTTTTTCGCGGTTTATATTTAGATTTTAGGTTCCGACGTTTCGACACCTTTGCAGGTATCATGGTCACGGGCAGACTCGTCGTCGTCGACGTCGGGACGTCGGGACCTAAATCTAAAATTAAAACCGCGAAAAAATCCGTAAAAAGTAGTTTTATTCAAACAAACAAAGTTTTCCTTTTAATAATATTAGTGTTGATTGCTTTGTGGATATCGGTTATTGCTGTACCTATGTCCTTTATTAGGTTTTGAGCTAATTCTATACTGAATTATATTAAAATCGGCTTTGTATTTTCGCCGTGAGAGAATAACAGATAGAGTTTATACCATTACTTCTGTGGTCGACACACCGGTTCTCAAAGTGTCGCTAGGCTAGCTAGGCCCCAAGTTCGATCCAAATGGGTCAATGCGAAAATTTTAACATAAAAAATGAATGAAATAGTCTACATGATCTTGGGTATGTGTGTTTGTGGTATCGTTGTCTCTGATTCCATAACACAAGTGCTACTTACTTTGGGTTCAGAGCAATGTATGTGATGTTGTCCGCATTTATTTATGTTATTTATTTGTGACAGACGCGGAGATGTACAACAACAGGAGACTGATAGACCAGCAGCGCTTGCTGGAGCAGATACAGCATCAGGTGAAGCAGGAACCTGACACTGCCAATGGTGAGTGCTTATACTTTTATATTTTATACCACATAAGGTATTAATAAATGTAAATATATATGATTACTAAAACTAACTAAAACACATTAAGTTAGTACATTGAGTTCTTACAAAAGGTTCTGGTCTCAAATAACAAGGACACATAAATAAAACAACTACAGATTGTGATAATATCATATGGTGTAACTAACCCTTATCTAAGCATTATACGACATTGTTGACTCTATAGGTGAATTAAAATGAACCCTTAGTCATTAAAAAAATGACACAATTGTGCTATTTGAATGTTGATAATTGTCACAAAAACTACGTATGGGGGTGAGCTTAAATCCCAAGTAAGGATATATATTTATTTGCGATATAACAGACAAAATATATAATGTTTTTTTGAACTTTTTATGTCTTCTAAGATCTGCCTTTACCGTTTAAAATAAGTAATAATAAAGCTTAGCCTGTCTGCTCCTGCTCGTGTGCTCCGGCAACGTTGTACTTTGCGAGTGTTATGTGTAATGATAATAATAATAATATAATAATATATTTATTTGCATAAAACATGGTATATAAAGATGTTACATTAGTTTGAGATCATACATGTTTTGCTTAAAATTAAAGCATGCAAAATTAACTAACTATGCTAACATTAACATTTTAGGGTATGTTCCATATATTCTTTAATGGAATAAAAATTGTTTTTGTGTGGGGATATATATGTACATATGCAGCTATCGGTGAACGTCTTAAGTATAAATGTTTGTCAATATTTTCATGGAAGGGGACATATGTAGTATTATATTGTAAAACTTATGTTCATAGCAATAGAGGCGATTTTCCACTGTAAACCTAACTCGATCAGTAAGCCGTTAACTGTCCCCCACCTATCTTACCAAGTTTCAACAAAATTAGTTCAGCAGTTTAGCTGTAGAAGCTTGACTATGTTACCTTCCTATTTATATGATTAGTGTAGATAACTAATGTATTTTGTTGTTACAGGGTGTGAAAACGTAATGCAGCCGCAGGGCAGTCCTTATTACCAGTCAAACAACCAGAATAACGTCGCCGGTGAGTTAAACTTTATAATTCATTATTATTATTTATACCTTTATGTAAATAAGTGTTTAATTATATTTAGGTCAAAACTTGCAAGCTAAATTAGATCCGCTTCATAAAATAAAATATCTGATCCCAAGCTAAGCGGAGCTTGTGTTATGGTAACCAGACAACTGATAACCATACTTATATATTTCTAAATACATATTATAGAAGAAGAAAAGAGAAGGAAGGAAGGAAGAAAACTCAATTTTGAGTTAAGCTCGCCTATGTACATCAACTTAAATAAATATGTCTGTATATGAAAAGTAATTTATGTGTACAATAAAGAATTAAGAATTATAGATAAATTACACCCAGACACAGAACAAATGATTGTACCCATCACACATTTTTTGCCTGGGTGGGAATCTAATCGAAAATGGTATAGCAGTCAGGGTCACTAACCACTAGAGTCTAGTGGTTAGTGCCCCTGACTGCTATACCGGAGCTCGTGGTCATTCCCACCCAGGACACATGTTTGTGTGATGAGCACGATCATTTGTTCTGTGTCTGGGTGTAATTTATCTATAATATGTATGTGTTTAGAAATATATAAGTATATTTATCAGTCGTCTGGTTACAGTACAAGCTCTGCTTAGCTTGGGATCAGATGACTGTGTGTGTAAGTTGTGCCAAGATATTTGTGTATATGTTAAGCTTGTATTTATTATAATTGTTTGTTATCAGGCGGTTACTACGACCAGCTGGCCCGGCCGGGGCCGGAGCTCCTCATCGCTAAACAAAACGCTTTGGCTGCGCACACGCAGTTATGTAAGTATTATAATAACAATAATAGTACCAGCCACGAGCATTGATCACCATGCTTGCTCTCTGCGGCCGATTTTAGATTTCGATTTTGAAATCCAGGCAAGACATCTATACTATAAAAATTATCTTATCGTTGAATGTGTTGCTAAGCGCAAATCTCGAGAGCAGCTAAATCGAAATCGTTCTTAAGCTGAGAAAAAAATTAACAATTGGCTGAAGAAGTCTCTATTTGCTCAAGTTATTTTAACCGACTTCAAATAAGGAGGTACTGAATTCAACTTCTTTTTTATGTTTGTTACCACAGAACTTTTGACCTGGTGAACCGATTTTGATAATTATTTTTTTATTCGAAAGCTGGTCACTTGTCACAGTGGGATCCATTAGAAATAAACTATTATTATTAAGAGCCTGGAATCCTGGAATGTCCCACTGCTGGGCAAAGGCCTCCCCACTCTCTCTCCATTTATCTCTCAATATAGACGGACGGTTATTTTTTTGTAAGAGTTATACTAAGTAAACTTTAAACTAGTTAATACATTTTCTAATCCACAATTAAATCTAATATAAGAACAAACTCTAACTATACTAAAATTAAAACTTACATAAATAAAAAACTAAATGGCGTCAAAGAACTCATCGTCATCCCTGTCAATGGCGGGGAACGTGCCCAGAAGGCTGGCAGCATTGCTACGTTGAATGGCTATGCCGATTCTCTGTGCAAGGAACAAACCAGCCCTCTGATCACGAGTAGAGTCTACCAAAAGTTTTCTAATATAATTTATTTGTTTGTCTAACAGGGCAGAACACGATGAAGCGGCCGTTCTTCTACAGCGAAAGCCCGCACTACAACAGCGCACAGTTACTACACAGATATGAGGTAAACAAGTAGTTAACTTTAACTGTTATAAAAAAAAAGTTTTTATTCCGCTACAAATTATATGCTTTTTTAACATAACATACCATCACGCCTGTATCCCCGAAGGGGTAGGCAGAGGTGTACCAATGTACACCCACAGTTCGCCGGTATGTTTAGGTCCCATGTAATAGGAGGCGAGCCTATTGCTACTAACCGCTTTTTTAGCGGAATAAAATCTTATATGTCATGATGACGCCTGATTCTATTATTGCTAAACTTTACTTTAACTGGTAGTTAAACCTAACCGTATTGTTAACTTGCTTGTGATTTAAAATTAGTTAACTGCGGCCTGTTTTTCAACATCAGATAGTTTTTATTTGAGAGTTATAATTTAATGCAAAATATGACATTTATTTTATCTCTCGCATTAAACCAAGTAAAAACCAATAATAGTAAAAAAAAAGTTATTTTTTATAACATACTTTATTTAATGTCTCTACGAAATCACCTATTTTATTAATTAAGAAAACCAAATTTTTTTATAATCGGCTTAGTATACAGTCGAATAAGAGTTTTCATTATAAAAAAAAAACTAGTGTAAGGTCTATTTGTCAATTTCCACCACTGAGAGATAAGCTAGCCTGTGATTGGTCGAAATTGACAGATAGACCTTATGACAGACAAGGTAACCTATAGTCCGGCCACTGACAGAATGTTTTCCTGACAGGTGTTTCACAGTAAGTTATAACTTTAATTTGATCCTATAAGCAAATAATAAATCATTATTAACTATATCATTATGCCAAGTTAACACGGTTTTTATTTTCCTATACAAATCAAGACCAACTGACATGTGTCAGGAGCGCATTCTCTCAGCGGCCGGACTATAGTTTAATTGCGAAAACACCAATTTTATAATTTTTTTTGTTTTGTGGTCTGTTAAAAAGAAAGACTATCTTTTAAAAGATTAATTATAAGAATCTTTTCCTTTCAGGATTTCTCACGGATCCTTCAGTGAGGAGTGACATTCCAAAAATAAACGAAAATATAAAGAAAAAAAGATAAATTTAATGTAAAAAGAAAAAGATTATAATTCTTCTGACGACGATAATCTCTCGACGGTTTTTTTTTATTTTTTTAATATAATAACTATTGATAGTAATGATAATAATATATTTTTAATACTAATAAGTCCTCGAAGTTTTTATTATTTATTTATTTTATTATATTAGGGATAATTATGGCGTTTGTGATATATCTATGGCTTAGTAAAGGGTGGAGTTTTTTTTATAAAAAATTACAAACTTCCGAACTGAGCACCTCCTCTTTTTTAGAAGTCGGTTGAAAACTAAAAAAAAAAACAATCGGCACCCTATTTATATTGTCACTCTTGTTTCGGCTAGATATTAAATTCTATAAAATTATATTTTTCTTAAATGTAATTAAAAAAAAACTTTATCCTTTACTATACATAAAAACGTAGTAATATCTTATAAAAATATAATTAAAAATGAATACAAGAAATTGTACAAATTATCTAAAAAATATATAAATAAAAATTATGGCTTTTATACATAATATGTAGGTATTTATAAAAAAAATGTATTTATTTTCTGTTTTCAATGTTTGTTTTTCTCAAATATCTTTTTTTATAGACGCATAGTAGAAAACAAAGGCGAAAAAAAACTTGTTTATCAGTTTGTAACTTTACGTCTACGAAACCAGTGAACCGATATTGATGGAAGATTAAAAATTGGTAGCTTATATGTCTAGAAAAAGATCATTTTATTTCGGTAATTTTGTTCCATTATAAATATATGAGAAAATATAAAGAATTTATAGATTTTGAGAAAATAAACATTAATACTATTTTTATTTTGTTCACTGAACTGCAATTTGCAGCTAATTTTTTATTTAAAATGACATGCATGTAAAATTGATTTATTTTTTAATGTTTGACATATTTTATTTTATTTCATATTGTTGCTTTATATTGATATTATAATTTTATAAACAATATTTATTTAATTTTATATTTTATTTACCAAAAAAGGTATAAAATTCTGTTTTAATCTAAAATACAATTTATTTTGTATGTCATTTAAAAGTAAAAGTGAACTTAGCGTTGCCATCTTCAAAATTAGATATTATTATTTTAAATTGTTTATTTTTATTTTATTATTGACAAAAAAAGTAAAACTTTTATCTGATATTTCGACGTTGTTTTTAATTTGTTTGTTATTTTATATCTATAGTATTTTCTATTTAATTTATATATAGGATTGTTTGGTTAACAGTTTTTATTTAAACAACTTAGATCCCGCAGTAAATGTGTTGTGTGTCAGACAGACAATCGCTCTATAACATACTGGTGTTCAGCTGTGAAACTGGCAGCCGAACACAACATAGCTTAGAAAAAGGCTAAAAAATAGATAGATACATAAAAATCCTGTCCTAGGTCACTCAGAAATAAAAAAAGCTATCTGTCTGTTAAAGAATTTCCGAAATCGGATCAGTAGTTTCGGAGATTGCCTTACACAAATAAAGCAATATTTCTTTACGACATTAGGTTTTAAATAAAAAGCTGTTAATACAAATAATTCTATATAAAAATATGTATCATTGCTAGATTGAATCAAGGATCAAATTATTTAGCTTTTTTATATACAAGATGTTTTCTTTTCGCCATTTTCTTTGTCTATTTTATATAGATGTATTTGAAAACATACTGTATAATTTTTGTTAGTTGTTTTTGGCTCTTAATCAGTTACGTGATTTTAAGAACACTCAAACGTTACTTATTTTTGAGTAGCCGTTAAATATCATAATGTCTTAATCACTTTAAGGTGTTATGCGACATAGCAGGGTTGCAAATTATCATGATAATTATCAATTCACGTAGATAATTTATGCAAATAAATAAAAGTATTTTTTCATTTTAATTTATAATAAAATCATATTGAAACTTGTATGAAAATCTTTGCTTCTCGCCGCCATTCGCGAACATGTCTCCTTTATCAATTATAATAATCAATTCGTAATTATCATGTTACTTATAGACGACCTCCGTGGTCGAGTGGCGAACGCACCGTTTCAAGGTGTCGCTAGCTCTGAGGTCCCGGATTCGATCCCCGGACGGGTCAATGTAGAAACCAACTTTTCTACATTGTCTCGGGTCTGGGTGTTTGTGGTACCTTCGTTGTTTCTGAATTCCATAACACAAGTGCTTTAGCAACTTACTTTGGGTTCAGAGCAATGTATGTGATGTTGTCCACATTTATTATTTATTATTATTAAACTTATCAAGATAATTATCCAGTGCAACTCTGCAACAGATAATTAGGGGCCTCTTAAATGTAAGTTGCTTTTGAGTATTTGTGTTTGAGCTAATGTTTTAGGTTTTTTTGGGGATTATAGGAATAGGCTGGACCTATTTTGATATTAGTCTTTAATGTCCTACATTTTAACCTAGCAATTTTACATTTTCATTTTTTTTTTTTGATAATTGCCTTGTTTTGGCGTAACGTTGGCTTTTGGAATTTATAGGTAAAAAAAAAAGATTTTTTCTGCAGTCTCGGGTCTGTGTGTTTGTGGTATCGTTGTCTCTGATTCCATAACACAAGTGCTTTAGCTACTTTGGGTTCAGAGCAATGTATGTAATGTTGTCCACATTTATTATTGCAAGTTAACGTTACGTCATATTAAAAGCGGTCTCTTTTGATATTATTTTGTAATATAAACCTTTAGTTAAGTTAAAACGAATAGTTACCAGAACTGTACATGTTTTTGCCATTTTAATGCTCTTTTTGTATTTTTTTTTTGTAATTCGCTTGCGGTGTTTTGGCTGATGATTTTGAAGTTACTGTTATATCCAAATTAGGTCGAAATAAGTATGTTTTAACACTATTTTATTATTCCCACTTGTAACTAAGTAAATTAATCAATTCCCGGTTTCCGATGAAACATTTTTTTTTTATGGTAAGTTAAAAAACGAAACTTATACAATACCTATACATACCTAGAATATTTGTAAAAATCTCATTTTTTTCTTTGTTACCATTACATTTAGTAGTCTACAAAAGTACAATAGCCACAATATCAGAATAAGGTACATAAGTGTTATAAAAATCATACTTATTTTCCGTGTAGGAGTAGGCAGAGACCACTTCCTTCCACTTGCACACTGGTTTCGCTTCGTCCACTTTCATTATTCCCTTCATACATGCTGTTCGGTTTATGGTACTCTTGACCTGGCCTTCTTTCATTCACACTCGCCTTGTACAATTTTTTTTTTTCAATCGTCTTCATTCAATCTAAACAATTTTTGATACTATACCTTTCAGACAAAGTTTCCTACATTTCAAGTACGGTTAAAATAGTTTAGTTAAAAACGTTACCATTAGTTAACTAAAGCAGTACAAGAACTACAGTTACCATTTTTTACAGTTTTACCTATAGTCATAGTTAAATAATTATGTTACCATACTATAATATTTCTGCCATTTATAACAAATTTTAACGATTTGTATGCTCGAGTGGTGTAGATATCGGTTTTTAAGGTATCACTAGCTCTGAGGTCCCAGGTTTGATCCCAGGACTGGTCAATAAAAATTTTCTACATAGTCTCGGGTCTGGGTGTTTGTGGTATCGTTGTCTCTGATTTTATTTTTATTGATTCTATAACACCAGTGCTTTAGCTACTTTGGGTTCAGATCAATGTATGTGATGTTGTCCACATTTATTTATTTTGTCAGTCAAAACATTGCAAGCGATTTAAATCAGCTTTGGATTAAGTTGTTTAACTGTAGTTTGTCGGGCAACTTATGATCAGAACTCATTTACAAAACAGTTTAAAGTCACGGTTAATATGCAGTGTGTTACCGAAAGGGTATATCTATACAAAAGGGGTGAAGAGTACTCTTGGTATAGAGTCAGTTTACAAAGTTTCAGCTCGAAATAAATACCCTGTTTAAGTATGAAAAAGGGCCGATTTCATTAGTGTATGTCGTGGTCAGTTTAGCTAATCTCCCAGATTTACCCAGTTCATGGTGGTAAAATTACGAATCGCTAACTTTTTCCGAAATTTACCATTAAGAATTGCTTGATCTTGGGTTTTACTGGTAGATCTTAGGATTTACCGTAGTTCGGGCCTTTACAGTAACATCTAAATCTATGAAATCGGCTCTAAATATCTTTGTATGAAGATATTTTATTTTCCGTGAAAAAAAACTGTTTTGTAAGAGTTTCTTGAGGTTATATTCCATTTATTTTCCGTCTTAAGTAACCGGCCTCTATAACGACATTCTTGTGTGTTTGATGTATGAGGTTAAGCAACGTTAGGCGAGGTCATAAAAATGATGGGTCATCGTCTCAACAAGCATGATAGAAAATGCTACGTATATTTTTAATTAATAAATGTTGTATGAAAGTTACCATTTAAACCAATGTTACCATTTATGTGTGTATGGTAGAAATTGAATGTCAAACGTGGAGGTCATATTTTTATATTTTCCGTATGTTTAGCTATTGGTCAACAAAACTATGTAAAAATTATATCTTAAAGAAGAGAAAAAATATTTTTTAAAGAGTGATAATTTATCGAATTTATGTGGCAATTTCAAAAGTGTATAAATTCATGTAGTAAATAAGAAATTTTATTATTTGGTCACAACAAATTGTAATTTTCGTTGAAAAAGGAAAGTCTTGCCAAAGTTTGTTTTATTTTTGATTCTTTTTTAATTGTTAATAGGTGATCAATAGTCATTTTTTTAAGAAATTTTCTTAGTTTTTAAGTGGAGTCACGTGGTGGGTAATAATGACTATTTTATTCATTTTTTTTTAATTTTGGTGCTCTTAAAAGTAATTCCTGAATTGTATTTGCATTTTTATATTTTCATTATGAGTACAAGATATTAATTTTCAGACGCACAGTAGATGGATCGCTAGATTTTTTAATTTTGTAGATTACCTTTTTAAAGTTTTTTATTTAGTGTAGTCTAAGGAGGAATGTGGGTAGGTAGGAGCGCGATTTGTTTTGACTACGTTTAAAATGGCGGATTGTGTTATATTTTTGAAGCGCTCTATATAGACCAAAGCTGTGAAATATTGTAAAGATCGTTGAGTAAGATTAAGAATAAAGTATGCTTTTACACATGTTGTTGTTTTTTTAACTATACAAAAATATTTAGATCGAATTGTGGACAAATTCGAGTAAATATTGCTATTTAAGTAATTTAAAGTAAGTAGTATTTGTTACCCATAAAAGTCTCGACTCAAAAACCCGATTAAAAAAGGTATTTTAAAATAGTTTTTATCTAATTAATGTCGCTTGGGTTACAAACTTAAAATAGCCAATAAACCTATTTATTTCTAAGAGGTATACATTTCAATATAAAAAACTATGACTTTCGTTATACTACAAGTTAACTAAATAATAGACACTTTGCTACAAACTTATACTTAACTTTTAAATACATAACCTAACATTTCGACATTAAAACTTCAGTTTGACAGCTGTCAGAATTGACATTAATTGGAGTAATTTTATTTAGAGGGAATTAGCGCGAAACATGCATAAATACGAAACCGAGGATAGATCTAAGTGGCGTGGAATTGAAGAGGCCTATGTCCAGCAGGGGACTGCTATAGGCTGATGATGATGCTATACCGGAGGTCGTGGGACCGAATCCCACCCAGGACAAATGTTTGTGTGATGAGCACGATCATTTGTTCTGTGTCTGGGTGTAATTTATCTATAATATGTATGTATTTGGTAATATATAAGTATGTTTGTCAGTTGTTTGGTTACCATAACACAAGCTCTGCTTAGCTTGGGATCAGATAACTGTGTGTGAGTTGTCCAGAAATGCATAAATAAATTGTTGAAAGGTAGATTTTTTGGAGGTTTCGCGCTAATTCCCGTTACATAACATTGTAAACATGCAGCGCTATAGTTTAAAAGTTTAAATAAAACTACTTTTAACGGATTTTTTCGCGGTTTATACTTAGAATTTAGTTCTTTTTTTTTGTACATTTTCTACCTTTGCAGGTATCAAGGCCACGTTCTACCTTCATATTTCAAACAATTATTTAAAATATGTAGGTAGAACGAGCAACATCTACTGTCAAGACGAACGCCATCTCAGTCTGCCCGTGACCATGATACCTGCAAACTGCAAAGGTGTCGAAACGTCGGGACCTAAAATCTAAACACAAACCGCGGTAAAATCCGTAAAAAGTAGTTTTTCAATGTCTAACATTCGCGTAAACCTAAGAAACTAATATTTTAATAGTTATCGGAATAGTTGAACTCGTTTGCTTTCAAGGACGCCAGCTATTTCTGCATAAGGTGATTCATTTAAGTTGAGTGGTTGTCGACTGTCTTGGTTGACGTTTAGTTCAGCATACACTATCCTCTCCGGACATGCCTGTAAGAAGAATAACCTTTTAACGGCAAGTATAGTACGGCCGCTGAGAGAGTGTTCCTGACAGGTCGTGGTCAACAGGAAGATATAACTTTAATCTTGCGTAGAACTTACTACTAATAAACTATTAATTGTTTGCCCTATAAACGAAAAAATGTGGGTGCGGTTTCTAAGCGCGACTGCTACGCTACAGATCTTGGGTTCGATTTCCAAGTCGACCAAGGTGTTATTGGTTTTTCTATGAAATTCTCAGTAGCAGGGGGCCGAGTCTACTATTTACAATGGCTCCAATCGTCTGAGTGGGTGGCGTTAGTAAGTCCATTTTAGGATAATTGGCATTCTACTAAACACCAAAACGTCAACATTGGCCGCCCCAATGGCCAATTTTGACGTTAAAATGATGTTTTACCTACGTAATTATCCTAAAATGGACCTACTAACGGCACCCACTCAGTCGATTGGAGCCATTGTAAATAGCAGACTCGGCCCCCAGGTCGGAGTTTGGATTTGTGCCCGGTTAGTGGCAATAGGCTCGCCCCTTATTACATGGGACTTAAACTGGGTGGTACATTGGTACACCTCTAACCTAATCCTTCGGGAATACAGGCGTGATGGGATGTTTTGTTTTAAACGAATAATATCATTCAAAACTATATCACTAAGTCAGGTTACAATGAATAGCACGGTTTTTATTTCCCCATACAAATCAAGACCAACTGACATGTGTCAGAAACGCATTCTCTCAGCGACTGAATTATAACGGTAAGTAATAATAAGTTATCTTGACGACGTCTGTTGTCGAGTGGCGTACACACTGGCTTTTAAAGTGTCGCTAGCTCTGAGGTCCCAGGTTAGATCCCTGGTCGGGTCAATGTAGAACACTTTTCTACATCGTCTCGGGTCTGTGTGTTTCTGATCGTTGTCTCTGATTCCATAACACAAGTGCTTTTGTTTAGTTTGGGTTCAGAGCAATGTATGTGATGTTGTCCGCATTTGTTTGATATAACCATCGACGTATGATATGCATAGACTGCTACTATCGCTAGGTTCCCCATGTGCCAAGCGAGAGCAGTTTTTAGTCTGATCCTAGTACATTTCGTTTTTCATTTAAGTTCATTTTCGCGCAACGAGAAACTTATATACGAAAATATCGATGGTTTTGACATTGTTAGGATAATATTAGTGTTTTATATAGATTTTTTAAAACGGCAAGCTCCATCTGCATACATAATTCACGACAACACTTGTTCACACTAGTGCTTACGGTTTAAACTCTGATAGGCTCACTCGATAGTTTCAGATGTATACTCTAAGGGTATAACAATAGAATTATGTAAATCTTTTTGTGGTTTTACTTACATAAGTATCCAATTCTAAGGTCCGAAGAGATTCCCTCTTTTTTCTTAACTTTTTAAATATAATAATGACAGTGACAGCTAATATTAAAAATATTAGTGTTACAGTCGTTATAATAGGATAGAATAGGCTTAATTCATCTGAAAACAAAACATATTGGTTATTATTATTATCCATACTTACATTATAAACGCGAAAGTTTGTTTGGATGTGTGGATGTTTGTAACTCTTTCACGCAAAAACTGCTGAATGGATTTTAATGAAACTTTACAATAACGTAGCTTATAAATCGGAATAACACATAGGCTATAATTTATAGAGATAGTATGATTTGTCATTCACGCAGTTTTGCTGAAAGTAACATTTAAAAAATATTGAATAAGCAAATACATATAGATGTGTACTTTTTGTTTCTATACAACGTGGATATAGTTTCCATACTATCGTGCCCTTCGGCAAGTAGGTACTTTTAAAAATATAAGTGTGAGAGATGATATGAGAAAGAAAGGAGTGAATACTGAGATGACGAGTAGTAGAGATGAATGGATGCTGAATACACAATACGACACAATACGAGTAATATTCCGGGACATCTCACACACGGTTATCTGATCCCAAGCTAAGCAGGGCTTGTGTTATGGCAACCAGACAACTGATAAACATACATATATATTTCTAAATACATACATATTATAGATAAATTACACCCAGACACAGAACAAATGATCATGCTCATCATATAAAGATTTGTCCTGGGTGGTAATCGAACCCACGACCTCCGGTATAGCAGTCAGGGTCACTTACCACTAGACCGACAGGCCCGTCAAATAATTGGGAACAGGACAGGGAGATGATGATGATAAGTATGTTTCTAAAAATTGATGTTCTTATACTTACTTTGAATCTCTCCTGGTTCATATACCAATAAAGTCTTATTCTCCACTTTCCTCTCGATTCTATAACCATCGATGCCAAGGTTCTTAGCTTCGTACATAAGACAACATAAAATCTTTCCATCGAGTTGAGTGTCACGTTTTGTCATATTTACAGCATCCATAAAAAGTGACTTTAACATATTCGTTGAAGTATCTATAACTGCTACCTGAACTTCTGTAAAAATAATAATAATAACAATAATCAGCTATATACGTCCCACAGCTGGGCACAGGCCTCTTCCCATATAGAGAAGGCACGAGCATTGATCACCACGCTTGCTCTGCGGATTGGCGATTTCAGATCCCAATTTTGGAATCCAGGTTTCCTCACTCCTCAGGTAAAAATAATATTTTTTATACACTTTTCCGGGATAAAAACTAACCGGTGTGGTGCCTAGAATAATAAAGAATAATTATACCAAGTTTCATCGTAATCGGACCGCTAGTTTTTGCGTGATGCCCGAACAAACAGACAGACAAAAAAAAACTCATTTTTGAGCTGTGTCGGCCTAGTATCACCCCCGTATTTTTTTTAATATTTTCAATGTACAGAATTTTCACTTCTACAGATTTATAATAAGTGTAGATTAATAATATCCTGGGACAACTCACACACGGTCATCATCTGATCCCAACTAAACAGGGCATCGATTCAGCTATTTTAGAGTTGCTTGAATTGACCGAATGACCTACTTCATTTGGTCATTTTACGATAGTTGGCATTCTGCTAACTGTCATTACGATAATTAATTGGTCATTACGCTCATTCTCTTTGAGAGTTCATTGAGATTATTTTAACATTTAAAATTAGGAACAAGGAAAATTAGGAAAATTAGGCACAATGACAACTACACTGACCGACCACTGACATGCTTTTAAAATAGCTGAATCGATGGCCTGTCAGGAACGCATTCTTTCAGCGCCCGGAAATAAGTTTTTTAAAGAGTAAACACTAAAGTAGGTTTAGTTAAACCATTTAAAACTGAAGAACTCTGTACATTCGTGAATAAGAATAAAAATAATCTTTTTGATGATTATTTTTCACCCCAAGCAGAATAACTATAGAAAATTCAACAAATTAAAATTATTTTAACTGATGAAACTGCGGGGTACCACTAAAGGTATAAGATAAATAATAAATAAATGCGGACAACATCACATACATTGCTCTGAACCCAAAGTAAGTAGCTATTAAGCACTTGTGTTATGGAATCAGAGACAACGAAGGTACCACAAACACCCAGACCCGAGACAATGAAGAAAAGTAACTTTCTACATTGACCCGTCCGGGGATCGAACCCGGGACCTCAGAGCTAGCGACACCTTGAAAACCGGTGCGTACGCCACTCGACCACGGAGGTCGTCAAGATACTTTTATAATAATCTTTAATACTTACTAATGTTATTATTACCCCAGTACTGCGCACAACTGAACACAAATAATTTATTTTCTGAATATTTTGCCTCATATGAGTATACTGTAAAAAAAAAAAAACACTTTTAAACAGAAGATTACGGTTCAAATCATTTATTCTCAAAAAAGACATTGTCACTTACATGAGAATACAATTTAAAATTTAGCATTATTATAGTTATAAGTACCCATCACCACATAATAACAATCGAAATATTTGTACATAGTTACCCGTGTAGCATTCGATAAGTGATTCACATTAAGATTAACATTATTAAATATAATACCCAATAATAATACCAGCCTATAAACGTCCCACTGCTAGGCACAGGCCTCTTCCCATATAGAGAAGGCACGAGCACTGATCACCACGCTTGCTTGCGAGCGATTTCAGATCCCAATCTTGGAACCTGGGTTTCCTTACGATGTTTTTCACTTTATTTTATACTTAAATTAATGTATGTATTTATTTAGTATGACATAACATATCATCACGCCTGTATCCCCGAAGGGTTAGGCAGAGGTGTACCAATGTACACCCACAGTTCGCCGATATGTTTAGGTCCCATGTAATAGGGGGCGAGCCTATTGCCACTAACCAGGCACAAATCCAAACTCCGACCTGCTACTGAGAATTTCATAGAAAAACCCAATAACACCTTGGTCGACTTGGGAATCGGACCCAAGACCTCTAGCGTAGCAGTCGCGCTTAGCACCACTAGGCCAACGAGGCATATTTTATAGTTTTATATATGAGTACTTACTTTTTTCATTCTTAGGTATTATTATTTGATGTACATTTGATTTCATTAATACAGGCGCATTATTTGTTACGTCACTACTTATAGTGCTATTAATATAGGAATTGTAATCAAAATCTTCTAATTTAAACGAAAAATATGATTTGTTCGTATTCGGTATAGAGACATTTCCAATTATTGTTCCTGAAAATGTAATTAAGGAATTATTAAAATAAAATAAAAAAGTAATTCTCTTAAAACTAATTAATATTTTTCTAATTAATTAAAACTTAAAACTAATTAATTTTCTCTATTTCTTGGGACAATTCACAGTCGGAAATGATCTCAAACTAGGCAGAGCCTGTACTATGGTAGCCAGACAACTGATAAACATACTATACATTCATATTATAGATTAATTACACCCAGACAGACAACAAATTTTAATGCTCATGCTTGTGACACAAATATTTGTCCTGGGTGAGAATCAAACCCACAACCTCAGGGGCCCGAGTCTGCTATTGACAATTGCTTCAATCGTCTGTGTGGTGGCGTCAGTAGGTCCATTTGAGTACGTCGTTTTTTTTGAGTACGTCGCATTGAAAATCTCCTCCTTTTGTAGTCGGTTTAAAATTACTTACCGTCGGAATAATATTGATACCAATTCAAGTAACTCTTAGTTTTAACTGAAGTTTTTTCAGAAGAACATTTATAACTTCCTTCAGAGCTTGTGCAGTTAATATTGAAACTAACTTGACCTGAAAATAAAAGATAAAGTTAATAAATAAATGTGGACAACATCACATACATTGCTCTGAACCCAAAGTAAATAAATATTAAGCACTTGTGTTATGGAATCAGAGACAACGATACCACAAACACACAGACCCGAGGCAATACATTTTATATAATTAAATAAAAATAAAATAAGAATAATCCAGCCTATAAACGTCCCACAGCTGGGCACAGGCCTCTTCCCATATAGAAAAAGCACGAGTATTGATCACCAGTAATCACCACGCTCTCTCTGCGGATTGGCGATTTCAGATCCCAAATTTGTGGTATCCAGGTTTCCTCACGATGTTTTCCTTCACCGTTTGTCAGAAGTGTCTTAGAATAATTAAGAAAGTACATATAGCTTTGTTAAGTTACATTGGTACTTGCCCGGGTTCGAACCTGCAACCTTGTGCATACAAATCCGTTCATTGAACTGCTGGGCCACCACGACTTTATACATAAAGTAAGTAGTAAAAGTCAATGATATTTTAATAAACAGATATGTTATACGCATACAAAACAATCGAAAAAAGTGTTCCGCGCAGCAGCGGCAGCTAGCGAAAGAGATAGCGCGATAAAACCCATAAGAAAAAAAGACACAAATAGTGTTGTTGTTAATGGCAATACGTCCCAATTAGGACGTTTTCGAGTCTTCACGATTGCACGCTTATAACATATCTGTTTATTAGAATATCATTGAGTAAAAGTAATTTTATTTCTATATCTGTTCGCTCTCTAACATTTTCAACGTAATTAATTTTTTTTTTTGAGAATTTATTTCTGACATATTTTTGAAGAAATCAAAACTTTCCTTCCGATTAAATTATCTAGCGTTGAAAAAGCCGTCCCTAAATATTTAAGACTAAATTTATTTTGTAAGCATAAGTATAATTAATACCTTTAGTACATTTTTTCGGAAAATTTGTTGATACGCTACATGCATTCAGATTAAAGCAAGGACCTGAAAATAAAAAAACATTTTTAGAGTTGACGGGCCTGTTGGTGTAGTGGTTAGTGACCCTGACTGCTATACCGGAGGTCGTGGTCATTCCCACCCAGGACAAATGTTTGTGTGATGAGCATACAGGGGCCCGAGTCTGCTATGACAATTGCTTCAATCGTCAATAGTAGAAGGTCCATTAGTATTATGTCCATTTTAGGATAATTGGCATTCTACTAAATGTCATAACGTCAAAATTGGCCGACTAAATGGCCAATTTTGACATTAAAATTACGTTTTACCTACGTAATTAATTATCTTAAAATGGACCTACTGACGCCACCCACTCAGACTATTGAAGCAATTGTCAATAGCAGACTCGGACCCCGGAGGTTGTGGTCATTCCCACCCAGGACACAGTCATGTTTGTGTGATGAGCATACAGGGTGTTACCTATATATATTTACTATAAACAGTCAGCTTGCGACCACGGCAGGTGTAACCCGGTCGAAACGTCAAACCCAGAAAAGGTATTTATCCACTGTTTACCCACTGTTTTTCGTCAAAATCTATGACAACACAAATGTAACCTACAAATTGTTGAATTCTTGTTCAGTTGATTTTGCTTTTTTCGCATTTGACAGTGACATACACATAAACTTTGACGTCACACTCGACCGACGCCATTGGTCAAATCGTCTGACCAATAACGCTGTTTCAACCGCTTTGAATTTCCCACATTTTTTTTTGCACTTTTCAATAATTATTTTCACATCGAAAAAGAAATAAAATTAGGAAATATTGATAGAGACGTTATGACGATTCAAAATAGTACCAAGAAAAAAAATATGACCCTCATCTGTTTCAAGTGCATATTGCCTATTATAAGACGATTTTCATGATCTTTGATTTGTTGTTCCGCTCTTCTTCGAAAAATGGAATATATATCAAAGCAAATTATTTTTTAAGCGTATCATTTCTGTTTTAATAGTCCAGTCAAAACCCCCGTAGCCCTAGTGAATGAAAAGATAGGAGGTCGCCGTTTGTCGTGGTATGGACATGTGATGAGGAGGGATGAAAGTCACGTAACTAGACGAGTTATGAGTATGAATGTGGATGGGTATACATGCAGAGGAAGACCAAAAAAGAGATGTATGTGTGAAAGATGATATGAGAAAGAAAGGAGTGAATGCTGAGATGACGAGTAGTAGAGATGAATGGATGCTGAATACGCATTGCGCCGACCCCAAATAATTGGGAACAGGGCAGGGACGATGATGATGGAGTCCAGTCAAAACCCTAAAAATGCGCCTTGTAAACTACCATCTAGTTGGTGTGGCAATGTGTGCTTATGATGTAGAATATGACTATGGTACATATATATCACGATATCTCCGGATTGATGATCCGTAGGGAAAAAGTATTGAGAGAATTCAGTTGATAATTGCATGATCTACAACTTTTGCCGGATCTATTTTTGCGATAATACTTCCCATTTTTGAGGAAAATGAAAAAAGGTGATATTATTGACCTTTGATCTTGTGTAACTTTTTTAGCACAAGTCGGATTTTTGGGGACTTTTGATATTTCATTTATAATGGTGTACTTGAGACCTCCGCCAAGTTGAAGCTCTATGCGAATTAATGCAAACTGAAATGTCTATTTTGACTCGACTCGTCGTCTCGTCAGTCTCTGAATACCTATATTTTTATATAATAATTTTATATTATATATTTATATTGTAAAAAAATATATTTCTTACCATCTCTATTCCTCGAGTTTTCCTTGCCATCAAAGATGAGGTTTGTTGAGCAGTTTTCATTGTTAAGATCATAAAGTGTTACGCTTATTCTAACTTTTTCTTTCTGCATATGTCCCTTGATTGGAATAGTATATTTGTTTTCAGGATTTAATTCACCTGACACATTTTCTGTTTTAAGAAACAAACTAATAAATGTTACAAAATAATAATGATCATAATACCAGCCTATAAACGTCCCACTGCTAGGCACAGGCCTCTTCCCATATAGAGAAGGCACGAGCATTGATCACCACGCTTGCTCTGCGGGCGATTTCAGATCCCAATGTTGGAATCCAGGTTTCCTCACGATGTTTTCCTTCACCGTTTGTCGGAATTGTCTTAGGATACTTAAGAAAGCTTTATTGGTACTTCTGAAATATGTAAAATTTTCATTAAAAGGTCTCTAATGATTTGTTTGGTTTCATTTCTAGTATTTTGAGTTTTGTCGATATTATAATTAATCATTTGTGGCTTACTTTGTGTCGTACCTGAAAAATAAAATATTTAATTTTTAGCTTATACGACTATGGATTTCGATGTAACTTTGCAGGGCCTCGATTCAGCTATTTAAGAATTGCTTGAATTAACCGCATTACCTGCTTCATTTGGTCTTTATTACGATAATTGACATTCTGCTAACTGTCATTACGATCATTCTCTTCGAGAGTTCAATGAGATTTTATTGTAGGCTTATCTGAATACGAAAATTAGGCACAATGACAAGTACACTGACCGACCACTGACATACTTTTAAAATAGCTGAATCCAGGCCCTGGATAGTCTTCTTCTTCTTGAGGAGGTAATAAGGGCCAAAAGAGACAATACTCATCATATAAATTTAGGTTTTTTAACTAAAAATAGTTTTTTACTGTTTATGAACAGTCACGTGCAAAAACATATATACACTTAGCGAAATTGTTAATCATATCCAGCGAGATTTTTATGTGAAACAAAAAATAAAAACATGATTAAGGAACTTTTTTCAATAATTTATTTTTAACAAGTTTTACAATGTCAATCTAGAATTGAAATAAACATTAGCTAAAAATTGCTGAGTGTACACATATTTTTGCTCGTGACTGTACAAGGCACTAATCGGTTCGCTCAAACATTCTTAAATTATCAAAAAACTGACTGTAGGTCTTTGACGCCTGTTAGGTTTTATTTATGTAAGTTTTTATTTTAGTATAGTTAGATTTTTTTTCTTATATTAGATTTAATAAAAAAATAAAGCAATAGCAAACAATTTTTTATTGTTTTTAGTTAAACATTACATACCATAGTTTAAATGAGCGGCTGATTTTTTTTCTATTTTAAGGTACTTTTTATAAGATAATATCTAACTTGCATTTTTCTATGTAGGTATACTTGTATAGTTAAAACATTATGGTCTAATATACATTTTAAATCAAATGAACACAGTTTTCTAGATAAATCAAACATAAAAAAATACCTTAATTTGTAATCGTGACTTAAATTCTTAGCCCTCTTACGCACTAGGGGTTAACCGCGGGGGCGGCTAGCCGCGCGGTTAGCCGCATTTCCAGTTTTTATATGCAACTGCTTGTGAATAATGTAGTACGTACTTAACCGCCAAGCGGTTGAATATTAAACTGGGCCGCGCGGTTAGCCGCCCCCGCGGTTAACCGCTAGTGCGTAAGAGGGCTTAGTTTTAGTACCTATCTAAAATAAAATACGACTTACTTAATTGATATAGCACGGTATACTTATAAGATCCCTCGGGCTGGTTACGAAATGTGAAACTCATATTAATTTTGTCATTTCTATTATATTCATGGAACGGCACTGGAGCTTCATAACTCGTAATCTTTAGTTTTCCATATCCTGAAAAAAACACATCCGTAGTAATATAGTAATATTGTTGTATAATAATAATATTCCGGGACATCTCACACACGGTTATCTGATCCCAAGCTAAGCAGAGCAAGATGATTGAGAGCAAGGTGTTGAAAGAAAGGAAAAACTAACTTAAATGTAAAATAAGTAAATAATACTTACTTGGGGCTGATTTTCGAGGCCATGCCATTGCAAAGGCATATACTACAAATATAATAATTATACCAAGCCAATTGATTTTCATCATTATTCATATACTGGATAGGTTTCTTTTCGCTTGTCTTTTCTTAATATATCCCTAGAAAAGAATAATTAATGGGGGGTAATGGGGGAGAACGGACATAACACCTTTCCGGCCCCAACTGTCAACCTCACCTGCTCGCGCAGACAACTCAACATCTGCGGCGGTATTCCCATACCGCGGTCCTCCTGCTAGATAACGGACGAGGCAATGGCGACCGAACAGTGGCGGTATAACCACTTTCCTGGCCAGAGGTCAGAAGAGGCTACAGGGGCCTTGGGATACAAATAAACCCTAAAATATCTGGTGCAGAAGGCAACGGGAAACCACTGCAACTAATCTCCCGAGAAAATCGTTATGAAAGTTGACACAATAAAATCACGATTGCCATGCGAACCGCCTAGCCAGCGGCGCCGCGCCGCGTCCGGGGCGAGCGGTGAGAAATGGACTACCGGCCAAGATGGAGTAGGCGACCAGGCTCCGTATGGAAATAATACTACTGGAAACTTTGTCAAGTTGCGAAAACTCCTGAAGATAGGCACGTGGAACGTTCGTGGCTTGCTAAAACCCGGTAAATTAGATATCGTAGAGAAGGAAGTTACCAGATGTGGTTTATGCATTTGTGGACTAGCTGAAACCCACTGGAGAAACAACGGGCATTTCTTTACTGATACACATGCAGTCTATTTTTCTGGCAACGATGAAAACAGCCGAAATGGAGTAGCCATTCTTCTTCCTAAGCATCAAAATAGCAATGTGATAGGGTATGAAGCAGTCAGCGACCGTATCATGTCGATGAAACTTAAAGCGTCACCTGTAAACCTAAACCTAATACAGGCATACGCCCCCACTAGCGAAGCTCCACCCACCGTTCTGGAGAGTTTTTACAAAGAACTACAGGCAACTGTGGCCAAAATCCCCAACAGAGAGCTACTTATAATCTTGGGTGATTTTAATTCAAAAATAGGCGCAAACTCTTCTCAGTACAGCAAATGTGTGGGAAACTTCGGGCTTGGGGTACGCAATGATAGAGGTGAAAGACTTATGCAGTTCGCAGACGAGAACAACTTGGTGGTGACGAACAGTCTATTCCAACACCATCCCCGTCGACTATACACCTGGACGTCGCCTAATGGTAAAACCAAGAACCAGATCGACTATATACTGACTAGATCACGCTGGCGCTCCTCCATCCTCAATGCCCACACGCTTCCTGGGGCTGATTGTGGTTCCGACCATGAACTCGTTATTGCAAAGGTGCGGTTGAAACTCAAATCTGCCCGATCCTCCAAGAAAACAAGACGGATTGAAGTAGTAGATAACGAGAAGTTCAATACAGCTATTGAACGGAATTGGAAGGAATGGACCAATATGGATCACAACGAAACTACCCCAGACGTGCTATGGAATAAAGCCAAAAGTCTCATACAATATGCAGTGGCGGAGTCTCAACCAAGATCAAAAACTCGCAAACGTCAACACTGGATGACAGATAGTACTCTTGCTCTTATAGAAGAGAGACGCCTTAAAAAAGCTGTAGGAACAGACATAAGAGAGCTGAATAAGTTGTCTGCTAACATCCAAACCTGCTGCAGGCGAGACTACAACTTCCACCTTCGTAGCATTTGTGACGAAATCGAAAAATACGCTATGAAGCATGAGTCTAGAGATCTTTATCACCAAATTCGTCTCATTACTAAATCTGTGCCTGCTAAAACCTGGGCTATCGAAAACAGCAAAAATGAGGTGGTAACAGAGCTCGAACAAATCTCTGAAACGTGGAGGAGCTACTGTCAGTCACTATTCATGGACTCGCAGTCGCAACAATTTGCAAGTACAGACCTGGAACGAGAGAATTCGGAACCAGACATCCTTCTGTCTGAAGTAAGAGCTGCTATAAAACATCTGAAAAGCAAAAAAGCAACTGGCAGGGATGAAATTCCTATAGAGACTATTAAAGCCTTAGGAGAACGTGGCGACCAGATGTTTCATCTTATATGCAACAAGGTATGGCAGACAGGAGTTTGGCCTTCGGAATGGACACAAACCGTTTTGATACCCCTGCACAAGAAAGGTTCGACGAAGAAATGTAGCAACTATCGTCTCATTGCTCTAATATCACACTCTAGCAAAATATTGTTACATATTCTCAACGAGCGAGTGAAAAGTTACCTGTCTAAGGAGATCGCTCCGGAACAGGCCGGTTTTGTAAAGGGGAAGGGCACTCGGGAACAGATTCTCATCGTACGCCAGATTATCGAGAAGTCAAGAGAATTCAATAAGCCTATATACATTTGCTTTGTTGATTTCTCCAAAGCATTCGACTCGGTAAAATGGCCACTGTTATGGAAAATCTTGCTAGACATGGGTACACCTAAACATCTTGTACACCTTTTGAGACGTCTTTATGAAGAAGGCACAGCCTCAGTGCGCATTGAAGATGTTCTGTCAAGTGATTTCCACCCTAGTGCTGGAGTTCGCCAGGGGTGTATAATATCACCGCTCTTGTTCAATATCTACACAGAGCTAATAATGCGTATCACTTTGGAAGACTGGACAGATGGTGTAACAATTGGTGGATACAAGATTGCAAACTTGCGTTACGCGGATGACACCACCTTATTTGCAACCAGTTCAAAACACTTGGAAGAGCTACTGTCAAAGATGGAACGAGTGAGCTATGAGTTTGGACTTAAAATTAATCGCAGCAAGACCAAGGTGGTGATTTGTGATCGTGCCAGGAATAATTCGCCAGAAGTAACCCAAATTGCAAATTGTAAGGTGGTCCAATCGTACGTCTACCTTGGGGCTCTAATTTCAAACAATGGCGGGTGCATCGATGAGATCAAACGACGAATGGGCATCACAAGAACAGCTATGGACAAGATGCGGAAAATATGGAGGAACAGAAATATTACTAAAGCCACGAAGACCAGGCTCGTGAGAACGCTAATATTCCCCATATTTCTATACGCGGCTGAAACTTGGACCTTGCGAGAAGTGGAACGGCAAAAAATCGATGCACTGGAAATGTGGTGCTGGAGAAAAATGCTTGGAGTTTCGTGGACCGAGTTTCGCACGAACGTCTCGATACTTCAAGAACTCGGTATCAAGCAGAGTCTATTTTCTATAGTACAGTCTCGCATCCTGACATTCTTCGGTCATGTTTGCCGACGTGACAATCAGTCCATAGAACGCCTTGTCGTCCAAGGGAAAATAGAAGGCACTAGAGCGCGCGGAAGGTCTCCTATGCGTTGGACTGACCAGATCAAGTCCGCCATTGGAGGTTCCATTAACGAGTGCAGCAGGATGACATCTAACAGGCAGCGGTGGCGAAACGTCGTGAAGCGCAGCACATCTGCCTATTCCGACACGAGCACATAGCGATCACGACCGCTCTGACAAGAGCGTACCGAATAAGAAGAGAAAAGAATAAAAGATACGAGTATGTATTATCCGGCCGCTGAGAGAATGCGTTTCTGACATGTGTCAGTTGGTCTACGCCATTTTTAGGTCGAACCATCGACGTACTATATGCATAGACTGCTACTATCGCTAGGTTCCCCTTGTGCCAAGCGAGAGCAGTTTTTAGTCTGATCCTAGTACATTTCGTTTTTCATTTAAGTTAATTTTCGCGCAACGAGAAACTTATATAAGAAAATATCGATGGTTTTGACATTGTTAGGATAATATTAGTGTTTTAGAGGGATTTTTTTAAAACGGCAAGCTCCTTCGTCATACATAATTCACGACAACACTTGTTCACACTAGTGCTTACGGTTTAAACTCTGATAGGCTCACTCTATAGTTTCAAATGTATACTCTAAGGGTCGAACATACACGAACTGGGGTCCGATGCTGCTATTTTAAGTCAGTGAGTGGTGGGTTAAAAAACTTTCCAGTGTACTTGTTATTCTGCCTAATTTTCGTATTCAGATAATTTTAGTTCAATGACAAATGTACACCTACTTGCCACTGTTGTCATAGTAGGATTGGAAGTTACTGTTCTTATCTGAATACGAAAATTTGGCACAATAACAAGTACACTGGAATGTGGATGGGTATACATGCAGAGGAAGACCAAAAAAGATTAGTGGATTGTGTGAAAGATGATATGAGAAAGAAAGGAGTGAATGCTGAGATGACGAGTTGTAGAGATGAATGGAAGCTGAATACGCATTGCGCCGACCACAAATAATTGGGAACAGGGCAGGGAGATGATGAACAAGTACATTGGAATGGTAATTAACCTGTCACTCACTGACTTAAAATACTGGCATCAGGTCCCTACTGTCATAATAAGTCGGTTATAAACGCACACGGACTTCGCTAGCTGCCATAAAGTCCGGTGAAGCAGTCAAAGCCTGCGCTCAGGCTAACTGGAAAGATCGCTACCAAAAAAAAAAAATTCGCTAACTGCCGACCCCTAAGATTTTTTACAACAGGCAAAAAAAGCGATCGATTTACAGCATTTTATTTTCACGCAAAACAGCATAAAAGATTTCAGAAATATAATAGTCAAATGTCTAAATAATTAAGATGTTTCAATAAAACTACTTTTTACGGATTTTATCGCGGTTTAATTTTAAGATAACCAATAGGACATTTAAACTAAATTATTGTTAAATAATGAAAATATAATGTGTAGCAAAAAAAAACAGTTTTCATGGTCATTAGGTCACGTATACATTAAAATTCGTAATTAGTCTAGGAAAAAAGTGCAATCAATCAATATCAGTATAACAACCAAAATATTATTGTGTAAAACATTTACCTTCCTCATAAACATAACATACCTTCATGCCTGTATCCCCGAAGGGTTAGGCAGAGGTGTACCGATGTACACTCACAGTTCACCGGTATGTTTAGGTCCTATGTAATAGGGGGTGAGTCTATTGCCACTATTTAATTTAATTATTATGAAAAACATTTTTAATTATATAATACAAATACATCCCCTTGCTTGAAATATTGTGACTGCTTCAAGCGGTCAACAAAACAAAAAGCGCTCTGGAGGCGCACGTGACTCGCGAGCGGTAGACATCTAGCTCAATCCGTGAGTATTCATCACTGACTTACTCGAGCTGTGCCTCGATTCAGCTATTTTAAATGCATGTGCAGTGTTTGGTCAGTCCGAGACCCCTCTGTGTTTCGGAAAGCACGTTAAACAGTAGGTCCCGGCTGTCATACATAGATCTTTGGCAGTCGTTAAGTCTCATAACCAGTCTTACTATGGGATACTGTGTTACCCAGTAACATGTGTTGTGGAGGTCAGATAGACAGTCGCTCTGTAACATACGGTATTCAGCTGAATCCGGTATAAGTGGTAGCCGACCCCAACAAAGTTGGGAAAAGCTCGGGAGTTGATGATATTATGTTCAACTCCTGTAAGCCAGGATTTATAATGAAAACCAATGAATACCACCAAGCGAAAAGCTTGGTGAAAAAAAACAATTGACTGTCTTGGAACCCACCACAAAATTAATCAGACGTAGTTAATAGAAGGAGTATTTATGTTTAAAAAAATGTGCATTAAGATCGACGTATGATATGCATAGACTGCTACTATCGCTAGGTTCCCCTTGTGCCAAGCGAGAGCAGTTTTTAGTCTGATCCTAGTACATTTCGTTTTTCATTTAAGTTAATTTTCGCGCAACGAGAAACTTATCTAAGAAAATATCGATGGTTTTGACATTGTTAGGATAATATTAGTGTTTTATATAGATTTTTAAAACGGCAAGCTCCATCTTCATACATAATTCACAACAACACTTGTTCACACTAGTGCTTACGGTTTAAACTCTGATAGGCTCACTCTATAGTTTCAAATGCAACCTCGTTGGCATTAAGCCAATTCGGGGAACATATGACAAATGTCGGTTCATAAGTTTACCTAAGAATTAGTCACATAAGTACATACCCAGTTTATTATAGCTAAGATTATATACGAAAACAAACTTGATCACTCAATTTAAACTATTTAAAACACTTTTTAATAATATAGTTTTTTGTGAGAATTAATTATTGTATATTGATGTTATTAATGTTTACACACACCACAACTATGGTTCCTAAATGATAATGATATCAGAATAATAAATTGCAAAATTTCCTTATTTTTGTCCTTCAATGACAGTATTGCCAATTTAATTAAATATACAAGGTTTTATTAACTTGCAATGTTAAGGTCAAATCGACAACGTAAATTAGAATCATTTTCACAATTAAATCTAATATAAGAAGAAACTCTAACTATACTTAAATTAAAACTTACATAAATAAAAACTAAACGGCGTCAAAGAACTCATCGTCATCCTTGTCAATGGCGGGGAACGTGCCCAGAAGGCTAGCTGCATTTTTCACATAATTGAGGTAAAATATATATTTATTGAAATTATGGTAGTTTTGTTCTAATCTGATGATGGAGCCAGAAGGTGGCCATAGGAACTCTGTAACGAAACGACGCAACCCCATCGTGTTTGGGCTTGTTTGATTTGTCTTATGCTATACTTACTGCAGTATCCAGTAAAAATATTATTGCAAAATCGTTTTATACATGAATGACCATTATTTTGTAAACATACCGAGACCCCTCCGTGCCTCGGAAAGGACGTTAAGCCTAGTCCCGACTGTCATACTACATACATCTTTGGCGGTTGTTAAGTCAATTCTGACAAGCAGTCTTACTATGGGATACTGTGTTACCCAGTAACAAGTGTTGTGTGTCATAGGCAGTCGCTCTGTAACTTATTCATAACATAACATATCATCACGCCTGTATCCCCGAAGGGCTAGGCAGAGGTGTACCAATGTACACCCACAGTTCGCCGATATGTTTAGGTCCCATGTAATAGGGGGCGAGCCTATTGCCACTTACCGGGCACAAATCCAAACTCCGACCTGCTACTGAGAATTTTATAGAAAAACCCAATAACACCTTGGTCGACTGGGGAACCCAAGACGTCTAGCGTAGCAGTCGCGCTTAGCACCACTAGGCCAACGAGGCAGTGCAAGGCAGGCAGTGTAACTTATTCAGCTGAAGGTAAGTCTGGAAGATTCTAAGGAAAAGGCTCAAAAGAGTATTTTAAAATACTTTCCCGCCTACTACAGCCCACTTAAATTTGAGTCCTACCCAACAATTTGAGGTATATAATTATTTGGGAGGGGCAAAATATGCTCCACCTTCAAAAGTAATTTACCAACAAAAAACTGTATTCCGACTTCCATCGCATAAGATAACTTCACTGTTTAATTCTCTCCCTTATCTCGACGTACTAAGGTTGATTTTTGAGTAACATTTTATTTCTTGAGGTCCAAATTTTTGGTCAATAGTAACCGTAATTAAAGCAGGTTCTTTTGTAGTGCATCGTTTATGCGTTTTTCGTTGCATTATTTCGTGCAGTCCGCTTTTTGTTGGCTTGCAAATATTTTTGCGTGCCGATGTACGAATATGTTTGGGGTTTGAGTTACTTAAATTGTGTAGACGGCTAAGTATTTATTTAATAAAACTGAAATGGTGTAGTTATTTTTTAAACTGACAAAAACAGTATTTTTTTGTTTGATCAAATGTACTAAGTTAAATGTGTGTGTAGGATTGGCATCATAGCTCCCGAACGGATGGTCCGATTATAGTAAAGTTTGTTTTATTTGAAAGCTAAAATGATTGAGATATTTCTTGGCTGTAATGTATGACAATATTTTCAGACGTAAAAAAACGAAAGTAAAAATTTTACATATTTTGAATCCCCACGAATTTTAGAAAACTACCCATTTTTTATATATTTTTTTTTATTTAATAATAATAGCGAGAATAATCTTGATTATGTCTGATTCAAGAAAAAATCACATCATAATCGCTCTATTCGTTTCACAGCTTTTGATAAAAATATAATATTGTGAAATCTTAAATGTACCGCCTCTACATTTTCTTAGCTCTTAAACTTAATACACTTAACTGTCATTAAGACTTGTTTGTTAAATTTTCTTTTTACGAAGCTATTTTTTGGCAGAAACATCATTTAAAACGGTTCAGCTATCATGGGCCCTTTATTATTAAGTATCAAATTTCAACATTTTGGCATTTAGAAAATGCTTGCAAGTATTTTAACGGAGATTTTTGTTAAACTTTGGTTACTCTCTTTTTGGGCTCGTGGTTAACTTATACTTTGTTGGGATTGACCGATCTTAAAGGTTAAGCAGCGCTCGCTGAGGTTTGTCAGCGGATGGGTGACCAAGGTTTAGTTTTTATATGGATTATAAGAGTATCATAAATTATTTCTTTTTCATATAAGGTGTTACCGAAAAGGTATATCTATACAAAAGGGGTGAAGAGTACATCTGGTATAGAGTCAGTTTACAAAAATTCAGCTCAAAATACCCGTTTTTTTACTTGAAATGTTTTGTATATTTTTTGCACATATTGTAAAAGAAAACGTTATTTATTATGCAAGAACTAAACATTATGGTAGCACTCATATTCAGTGACGGATTAACCCTTAAACAAAACAATCAATTGCCTAGGGCACCACGTCTGGGGGGGCACCAGAAGAAGCAAAAAACAGCATTACGTCTCACTCTCACGTCATCACCGAAAACTACATGTATCGAAAAAAAAATTATAGAGTGTTGATGATAAGTCAGTCAGTAAGTGAGTGACTGACAAAATTAACTAACTTGGACAAGTTATAATTCTTAAACTACCGGTTAACTTTTTTTTGTGTACAAAATGACTATTACCATATACAAACGGATAGGGGAGATGCCTACAGACGTGGATTGCTTAGGGCATCAAGTAGTCTTAATCCGTCTCTGCTCATATTTCGGGAGCCTATTATGAACAATAATCATACAATAATTATATACTTGAGCCTAATTTACTATCATTAATTTGCTCCCAAAGATTTTAATTGTGGTCTTGTTGCCATGGCAACATTCAAAATATCGTTGCTTAGACATATTTCAATCAATATGTAAAAATATTACTATTAAGTGGAAGTATATTTCAATAAATGAAAGTATTTTAATGTTATATTTTTGTCATTTATTTATATTGTTAGTTATTTATTTGAGGGGCTCGTGGCTAAGTGTAAGCCGTACGGATTGACCGGATTATACAGGAAAAGCCTCGCTGGCCGCGGTTAGTTCGGGGATGGGTGACCATTTATAACACACCGAGACCCCTCCGTGTTTCGGCAAGCACGTTAAACAGTAGGTCCCGGCTGTCATATGTAGATCTTTGGCAGTCGCTAAGACAATTCTGACAAACAGTCTTACTATGGGATACTGTGTTTCCCAGTAAAAATGTGTTGTGGAGGTCAGATAGACAGTCGCTCTGTAACATACGGTATTCAGCTGAATCCGGTAAGACTGGTAGCCGACCCCAACATAGTTCGGAAAAGGCTCGGGAGATGATGATGAGTAAGATGAGTCATTTATTAAGGTAAAAGTTTGAAGAATATTTAGGTAACTTAATATCTTTACTGTGCCGACAATAAAAAGTTAGTGGCTACTATACCGAAGGTCGTGGGCTCGATCTCACCCGGGACAAATGTTTGTGTGATGAGCACGATCATTTGTTCTGTGTCTGGGTGTAATTTATCTTTAATATGTATTTATTCAGAAATATATAAGTATGTTTATCAGTTGTCTGGTTACCATAACACAAGCTCTGCTTAGCTTGGGATCTGACAACCGTGTGTGAGTTGTCCCGGAATATTATCATTATATTTAAAAGTGCAATATTTTTATATAAAGTAAAAACATCGCCTTAACCGATATATAATTAAAGTGAATGATCATTTATAACCATCATGGCGCGAATTTTTCATTATCGTCATAAATAAGTTGATTGTTAGTTAATAAAGACATTTATTACATTGAGTGACGTAATATCGAAGATTACTGATAAATATAAGATCAACTCAAAGAATACTCAATTATAAGTATCGCTTATGTGTCATGCTGTCTCGGACACGGTCGACATTTAAGAGCGTCTTAAAGTTGAGTTGTGTTGCAGTATCGGGGATATAAGTATCATTATTTTATGTAATGGTATGTAGGTCCATTAGGTACTTCCATTGACGTACTATAAACATAGACTGCTACTATCGCTAGGTTCCCCTTGTGCCAAGCGAGAGCAGTTTTTAGTCTGATCCTAGTACATTTCGTTTTTCATTTAAGTTAATTTTCGAGCAACGAGAAACTTATATAAGAAAATATCGATGGTTTTGACATTGTTAGGATAATATTAGTGTTTTAGAGAGATTTTTAAAACGGCAAGCTCCATCTTCATACATAATTCACGACAACACTTGTTCACACTAGTGCTACCGGTTTAAACTCTGATAGGCTCACTCTATAGTTTCATATGCATACTCTAAGGGTATTTCTTTCAAAATTATTCAGAAGTTATCGCTTGGTTATGTTAGTAAAATTAGATTTTAAGAGAACACAAAGCTTTTTTTTTAATTTCTTGAACTTTTTCAACAATTCCAGTTAATCTGAAATATAAACCTCCTTTTAAGTTTGTTAATTACTTGTGCTAGGAGGTCCCGCTTTTCGTTTGATTATAATAATATTTAGCTAACAGTAAAAAATATTTTAAACTACAACTTAAACAACTATATTTAAACTACAACATTTTATATATAATTGACACAATGACTGCCAATATTGACGACTTCTCCTTTCGCGGGTCTGATGGCAGAAACTTCTTGAAGAAATAAGCGGCACCTTTGTACATAATTTTTAAATACGAAATATTCCTTGTTAATGTGTTGTGTGTACATAAATGATTAAATAAAATAAAATAAAAAAAATTGACGTTAAAAGTAGTATATAATCTAAGAAAATAAAAACTCAAGTATGAGATCAAGTATTTAATAGAAATTTCAAACAATAATTTAAAGCTCATATTTTAGACACAAAACATTGATCCCACAATCAATTTAAAAAATAGATATTATCTTAAAGAAATATAAACAAAATGAATCACAAAAGATTTGGTTTTTGAGATACGCGCACACAAAACGACGAACATTGATAATACATAACTCGTGTTTTTTTGTCGGACTAAGATATTCCGTGCATGCTCTAGACTCATCAATAATATGAACTATGTGTTTATACGACACGGGACGGGCACGACACGACATTACAAAAGAGCTTTCGTAGAAATGTCGTTACGTTACCACGTCCACACTTTAGTTCTTACTGGTTTCTTAGGTTTACGCGAATGTTAGACATTGAAATAAAAGTACGTTTTACGGATTTTGTCGCGGTTTGTTTTAGATTTTAGCTGCCGACGTTTCGACACCTTTGCAGGTATCATGGTCACGGGCAGCGTTATAATAATCCATTTATTTCAGGCATCAAGGCCCATATTAATATATACAATACTATATACAATATAACTTAAAAATACTATAAATATATATAAAAACAAGCTTTGCACCAATGATATTCTAATAAACAGATATGTTATAAGCGTGCAATCGTGAAGACTCGAAAACGTCCTAATTAGGACGTATTGCCATTAACAGCAACACTATTTGTCTCTTTTTTTCTTATGGGTTTTATCGCGCTATCTCTTTCGCTAGCTGCCGCGCTGCGCGGAACACTTTTTTCGATTGTTTTGTATGTGTATAACATATCTGTTTATTAAAATATCATTGCTTTGCACTTTAATTAAAGAAGGAGGTACGTTCAGTTACATTTTTTTTCGATAGTTTTGAATTCGCATGAATGTCAAATTTGTATCAAATTTCGATCCAATACAATGTCGAAAAAGAGAGTGCCTATGTTTAAGACATAAGCACGGGGGTGAAACTCTCATACAACGAAGAATTCGCAAAAGTGGTGCTGCCATCTATATTTCGTATTCCATAATTTGGATTTAGTATAAGTTTTCTGTGGTTTAAAGACTGTCAAGTATAAACAATCTTTTTCAAAATTATTTTAATAAAATAATTAAAATAAGATAATTACATTGATTTATATACGGTTTTCACCAAAGGACATTCAGTAGAAAGGTTTTGTGTACATAATTCTTTAATTAGTTTTGTGAAAAATGTGTTTGTTTATGAAAATCTAAAAAGTGGTTGAACGAGAATTATTGGGTGTATAATTATTAAAAAATGCGTGTGAATCGTCCCCCAGAGGGTCTATAAGTGTTCCTTTATACTAGCTATAAAGCGACTTGTGAAATAACAATACAATTTACATAATTATGACGGGCCTGTTGGTCTAGTGGTTAGGGACCCTGCCGTCTATACCGGAGGTCGTGGCTTCGATTCCCACTCAGGCCAATTTTTGTGTGATGAGCCTGATCATTTGTTCTGGTCTGGGTGTAATTTATCTGTAATATGTATGTATTTAGAAATATATAAGTACGTTTATCGGTTGTCTGATTCCCATAAGACAAGCTCTGCTTAGCTTTGGATCAGACAACCGTGTGTGAGAGATGTCACGGAATATTATTATTATAATTCTAGTAAATAATTGTTTTTATACGTATTGATGTTGCTTTGTTATTATATTAGTTCATATTACATGTTATGTTATGTTTGATGTTTTATAACATTGTTAGCAAACAAATAATTGTGCAGCAATTATTTTTAATCCTGGCGCCCTATATGGTTCATCATGTTATTCCTATGTTCGGATATTGCTATATGTTAGTTAATAAAAATGTTATGTTTGATAATTTATAACATTGTTAGCAAACGAATATTTGTGCAGCAATGATTGTTATTCCTTGCGCCCTATATTATGGTTCATCATTTGTTCCTCCGTACTGATATTGCTTTATGTTGGTTCATAAAAAATATGTTTGATGATTTATAATTAAGGTTTTATAACATTTTTAGCAAACGAATAATTGTGCAATAATAATTGTTACTACTTGTATGGTTTATATTTTTCTTTCGTACTGATGTTGCTTTATGTTATTATATTAGTTCATAAAGATGTTATTTATGATTGATTCTTAATTTATGTTTAAAACATTGTAAGCATAACTAAATTTTCCTATTATAATTAAGTTGTACATCCTAGCTTTAAGAATTGTAAAAAATAATTTAATAAACTTTACAGTATTATAATGAATTATTGGGTTTTATTTAATACACATAGAAAAGAATATATTAGGTAGTTTATAATAGCAACCACCAGAGGCCGCTACTGTAGCATCACTCACACAAAGATTGCGTATGTTGTGTGCTGTGTACGTTGGTTTCGGAATAACGACACCAGAGTTCGCTCGCTTGCTAGGGCGACACGTTTAAGCCGCGAGAGGTCTCTCTTTACCCTACTTATTATATTTCTCTATGGACATAAGCTACCGGCTTTTAGCTGTTTGTTGGTTTCTTATTTGATTTTATTTTATTATATGATTAAACTTATTCTGGTTACTGGAACAATGGAATAATAAATAAATTTAAATGCATTTTATGTAAAAGCTTATGTAATCGATATGTTACTAAGATATAATGTATGAAAATCTATTCAGTGTTATTAAAAAATATCTGAAGGAAGATTAAAAAAAAAAATTTAGATTTTTAGTAAGCATAAGATATCTTAAACTAATTTCAATCATTATTAACCAAAACAACTTTACATTCATCCTTTTTAATAGTCGTCTCGTGTCCGCACCGTGCCCTATAAAAGCCACCGAAACACTTTACATTTTTTGAATACATTCCCTCTAAGCGGCTCCTTTACCACGGAGGTAAGCAGACATGTTTTATCATAACCTTTAAGTTTCAACTATTTTCAAGCTATTTAAGGACCTAGCCAGCCATTTTTGACGTATGAGGTTGCTTCGTTAGCCTAGTGGTTTTAAGCGCGGAAACTGCTACGCTAGAGGTCTTGGGTTCGATTCCTGAGTCGACCAAGGTGTTATTGGGTTTTTCTATGAAATTCTCAGTAGCAGGTCGGAGTTTGGATTTGTGCCCGGTTAGTGTTGTTGTTAGTGTTGTTAAGCAACCCTTGATGAGGTTGGTTTTTGGATGCAAAATGTGACTGCGAAAGTAGTGGATATATTTTTCTTTTTAATGTTGCTTAGTATTTATTTCATATAGTTTGGGCTGAAATATTTCTTCGGATAAACTTAAATGCTGTTTAAGTAAGCTAGGTTTATTCATCAGTTGTTGTTTGTTGAAAATGTTTGTTGTATGGTTTTGTCGTTTTAATAGAGCGATATTTTCGCCCGGTGATAGAGTTCCGTATGTTCCGTAAGTACCTACATTAAGAGAATGAAACATAAAAATGTAAATAAAACTTTATTGCCACATGTAAGAGTTATATTGAAATAATTTATGATGACGACCATCAATATAGAACGGATCAACTATTTTTCATCCTATTTTTGTTGTGTTTGCAATTATTAGGACAAATATTGAATGATCGAAAATCCGCGCTAAGTATCAAAAATTATTGGAATATTTATATTTACATTATAAAAATATATATTATTCTTATGTTGTGTATCTAGATAGACAAGACAACAACATTCAGGTAAATCTATTGTATAATAGTTTAGTTATGAAAGTTTTGCTAAATTAAAAAAAACATCCCTTTCAATCTTACCAATATAGTCCTAAGTTAATAAATATATTAAATACATCTATATATTAAATTCTGTCCGTGTGATCATCATTATAAATTCCTAACAAGTATCGCAACCCATGTATGTCATTTAAAAGGAATTGCAAGCAACGCCGCGGGGCGCGAGAATGTCATTTGTACCGTAATTTATCTTTTAAAGTACATACCCAAACAAAAATGTCTTTATTTATTTGTTTTTAGTTTAATTTATATGTATACTAGCTATGTACTATGTACCACGGTTTGCCAGCAGTATTTTAAAATATTTTTTTGAGGTGAAAAGTAAACTATGTATAAAACAAGGTTGTTAACCATCCGTGTGACAAGTTTCATCTAAATCTGTTTAGTAGTTTTTGAGTACTAATGTGACAAACATACAAACAAACCTTCACATTTATAATACATATTATCTACTTGTTTTTCTACAGCGCCGCCTGCATATACATTATTCATATCATAAGCATATCTTTTGCCCAGCAGTGGGACAGTATAGCATACAGAAAAAAAAACTTGAGCTTTAAACTGCCCCATACCAAGTTTCATCAAAATCGCTTCAGCAGTTTAGCAGTAAAAGCGTAATAGACAGACAAAATTACTTTTGCATCACTACATAGTATAAAACAAAGTCGCTTCCCGCTGTCTGTCCCTATGTATGCTTAGATCTTTAAAACTACGCTACGAATTTTGATGCGGTTTTTTTTAATAGATAGAGTGATTCAAGAGGAAGGTTTATATGTATAATATAGTAGAGGAATACGGATAATCTTAGAGATTTCTAATGTAAGGTCGTAAATGAACCCATTTTTTGCGCTTTCATTGCAAACGCTGGCTGAACCCTATGAGATAGATCAAAATAATGTACTACTACTATTGTGCACCTTAAAAAGATCTACAAAAAAGTCCGCGATGGCATATGTCTATCTCTTGAGGATAACCCACAATAACCATTTTTATCGTTTATTTATTACTTATTTACGAACAAATGATTTTTAGCAATACAGTTCTAATCCTTATCCAATTAAGTACCTTTAATAAATTGTCCATGCAATATAGATCAATATTGACCTTTACACCATGTAATTTAAATGAATATTTTTGAAGATATTACAAATTTAAAATGTAGGGATATAGCGGTTGCGGCGGTACCGGCCGGAGGGCCGCGCGGGGGCCGGGGGTCGTGCCTATACCAAATAGTGCGTCCAAGGCTGTGCTTCGCCCTACAGAACTTTATGATTGTGTAGTTATATTTGGTATCAGCGTTGCACCCGAGCAAAGCCGGGGCGGGCCGCTAGTTTAATATAAAGTATGGATATTATTAGGATTTAGAACTAAAGTGCATCGTCAGTTATTATTGTAAGGCAGTGGGTTTTATGTGTATTAATGTTTTTGTAATATAATACGCTTTAGAATTACTATTTATGCATATTTCCGATGACTCTTTTGTTAATGATTTAAGTTATTGATCATTAATTGATAATTTAGTATGAAATTACTAATAATTATGTTTAGTAATGCTACTTAATACACTTTGGGATTCATTTATGTAAATTATGCTTTAAAAACAATTTATTTATTAGTAATAATTAAAAATCAGTTTTTTTTGGTCGAAATGTTTTAATCTTGATTTATAAAATATTTACATTTTATGTAAACATAAGTAAAACACATTAACATTTTCATTAAAATACAAAAATGAAAAGATTAACATGATGAGGCAGAGGTGTACCAATGTACACCCACAGTTTCCCGATATGTTTAGGTCCGATGTAATAGGGGGCGAGCCTATTGCCACTAACCGGGCACAAATCCAAACTCCGACCTGCTACTGAGAATTTCATAGAAAAACCCAATAACACCTTGGCCGACTTGGGAATCGAACCCAAGACCTCTAGCGTAGCAGGCGCGCTTAGCACCACTAGGTCAACGAGGCAGTCAAGATTATACTATTAAAATACAATAAAATAACTAAAAACATTGGAATAACCTTTAAAAACACAAATAAAACTCATTTAAAGACATTTAAACAAATAAAGCACTAAAACAATGGAAACCCGAATAATATTAATTATAATAAAAATAACACATTTATGCCGCGAACCCATTTACATAAATATGACAAAATGTCAAAAAGAAAAAACTAAACGCACCGAAAATCGACTAAGTATTGATAAATTCAAATCGAGTAAAAAAATAAAAAGTTGTAACACTGGGCCTCGATTCAGCTATTTAAGAGTTGCTTGAATTGACCGAATGACCAGGGGCCCGAGTCTGCTATTGACAATTGTTTGAATCGTCCGAATGGGTGGCGTTAGCAGGTCCATTTTAGGATAATTACGTAGGCGTCAAAATTTGCCATTGGGACGGCCAATTTTGACGTTTTGAAATTTAGTAGAATGCTAATTATCCTAAAATGGACCTACTGACGCCACCCACTCAGACGATTGAAGCAATTGTCAATAGCAGACTCGGGCCCCTGCTTCATTTGGTATTTTTTATGATATTGGCATTCTGCCAACTGTCATTAAGATCATTCTCTTCGAGAGTTTAATGAGATTTTGTCCATAGATATATCATAGCTCATCTGACGAAAATTAGGCACAATGACAAGTACACTAACCGACCACTGACATGCATATAAAAAAGGTGAATCGAGACTCTGGCCGAATAACATGTTGTTTGTGCCGCGGTGGGTATAAAAAAAACAATGTGAGTAGCTTCTTATTCATGGAATGTCAAACTCTAAAGATTTTGTACGAGTTAAATTATTTTTTAGTTATTTTATTTAAAGTGTAAGTGTTATAATAGTTAATAATATTTGTCTATTGTTAACTAGACGATAAATTGCTGGCAGAAAACTCTAAAGTATTTGCGTGCAATAAAGAATTAAGAATAAATTTTAATGTTATGAATTACATAAAATAATAAACTAAGCAATGATTTAACAACAATTAACAATTACTTATAAGTTTCTTTTAGTTTTGTAATTTATAAATAGTGAGTGTGTACTTGTGTAAATTACTTTGAAAAAGATTTGAAAGAAAATAAAATCGTAAGTACCTATCCTTTTTTTATATAAAAACTAACTAACAAAATAAACATAATATTATTTATTAAGCAAAACAAACTAATTATTTCTTATTTAAATCTATTACCGAAAGCCAAACGTCTTAATTCGAGTACCAAACTTCGACCAACCCTCCAAAAATTTTGTAAATGTCTGCCTACCCACATTTCTTTAGGATTATAAAGTACATGACGGACACCTGAGGTTTGGGCGGGAAACACCACCGCATTTGTCTCGCAGTGTGCCCTGACTTTATTTATATTGAAAACATCACAAAAAATATTTTTTGGTTAAGTGTGATTGGTTGGTGGGCTATGGTTCTGTATGATTTTTTTAAGTCACAGAATGTATCATTATCATTCAGCCAATCATAGTCCACTGCTGGACATAGACCTCTCCCAATTTGCGCCACAACACCCGGTCCTCCGCCTTCCGCCTCCAGTCCCCTCCAGCGACCTTTTTCAGGTTATCAGTCCACCTGGCGCAGAATGTATAACATCTAATATTTTATCATCTACATAACATATCATCACGCCTGTATCCCCGAAGGGGTAGGCAGAGGTGTACCAATGGAAACCCACAGTTCACCGATATGTTTAGGTCCCATGTAATAGGGGGCGAGCCTATTGCCACCAACCGGGCACAAATCCAAACTTCGACCTGCTACTGAGCATTTCATAGAAAAACCCAATAACACCTTGGTCGACTCGGGAATCGGACCCAAGACCTCTATCGTAGCAGTCACGCTTAGCACCACTAGGCCAACGAGGCAGTCTATATGTGTATCATCTGAATGTGTTAATAAATCTATCTATCTATCAGGATACCTAAAAAGACTAGCTTTGTAGAGTAAAATATGTAGATGAGCTAAAAAATTAGTTAAAAATGAAACTACTGAATTGATTTTGACGTAATTTTCTTGGTCATATAAACATAACATATCATCACGCCTGTATCACCAAAGGGTTAGGCAGAGGTGTACAAACGTACACCCACAGTTCGCCGGTATGTTATGGTATGAATATGGTAATATCTCTGAGGTACTAAAAATAATGTTAGAAATCGATTGACTATTAGAGATATCCCGTAAGAAACATAAACAGCCGAATTGAGAACCTCCTTCTTTTGTTGCTGATATGTTTTCTCTTGTAAGAGAGAGAAGAGAAGAGAAGTGAATGTGGATGGGTATACATGCAGAGGAAGACCAAAAAAGAGATGGATAGATTGTGTGAAAGATGATATGAGAAAGAAAGGAGTGAATGCTGAGATGACGAGTAGTAGAGATGAATGGATGCTGAATACGCATTGCGCCGACCCCAAATAATTGGGAACAGGGCAGGGAGATGATGATGTTTTATCTTGTGAAAGTATGAATATAATATTAATTTGTTCGTTTGATCAAGATTGTAAAACTTTATTTGAGGTATGCCTTTGTAACTAAAATTATAAGACACGGCTTTTCAATTGAATTTCTTTTTTACCTAAATATAGCCATTCAACGTGGCAATGCTGCCAGCCTTCTGCGCACGATTCCCGCCATTGGCAAGGATGACGATGAGTTCTTTGACGCGTGATAGTTTTTATTTATGTAAGTTTTAATTTTAGTATAGTTAGAGTTTGTTCTTATATTAGATTTAATTGTGTATTAATAAAGATTAATTTCAATGTTAGAATTGACCTAAAAAATATGTAAAGCAAATACTTTAGTATAAAATACCTTACGTTAAAGAATTCCTATCACCCCACGATACCCTAAAAAAAAACGACCATGTACCGTTTTGTTTCTGTCCGATGCGCTTGCGCCGATCCTCCATCCCTCTCACGCGCACTGCGCTAGAAAGAGACAAACATATTTCTTTTTAAAACATGTCCTGTGCGGTTGTAAAAATATAAAAATGAATATTACTTTAATATTTTGAATGTTTACTTTGATACCTTTGATTTTATGTTTTAGGGTTCCTTGGGTTTGATAAAGAATTTGTTTGTGTACTGTTGTGGTGAAAAATGTATTTTCATACTAATATTATAAATGAGGAAGTTAGTCTGTCTGTTTTTTACGCATTCACGGCTATAATAAACACAGCTGATTTATAAAAAAAAAATCATTTTTGCTACGATTAATAATTAAACAATATACGTAAAAAGGAACTGAAGTCACAAAAAAAAGCAAACATATCCTTACTAAGGATATGTTTGCTTTTTTTGTGACTTCAATATTAGTAAGGATTCCTTACTAATCAATATTAGTAAGGATTCCTTACTAATATTATAAATGTGAAAGTTTGTGAGAATGGATGTGTGGATGTTTGTTACTCTTTCACGCAAAAACTGCTGAATGGATTTTAATGAAACTTTACAATAATGTAGCTGATACATCGGAATAACACATAGGCTATAATTTATAAAGGTAGTGTATGAATTGTCAGACACGCGGGTGAAACCGCGGGACACAGCTAGTTATTATATAAAATACAAACATTCAAATTGAGAGTATCCTCCTTTTTTAGAAGTCGGTTAAAAAATGAACACATAATAATATATAAAACCTCTCTTCTTGCAGTTGGTTGAAAAGTTATAAGTATTGAAAATGAAATAAAAAGGTGTTTCTTCTTACCTGTACTTAAAATAACATCCTCATATTTTGCTTTTACATTCATTTATTGATTTCGGTTTATTATTTAAAAATGGCGGCCCCAAAAGTTTATGTCTTTCAATGTGACACTCCCGTCAATTGTTATTGTTAAGTTAATTTACGATATTCTTGATATAAAGTGGTATCATCAGAAGTGTTTTGAGCAGATATAATTTAATATATTTTCTTGTATATTGTCAAAAATAATTTACATATACGACTATGCATATAGATATTTCTAAAAGAGTAACCTATGGAGTTTCTTGCCGGCTCTTCTCCATATGAAGGACACTTTGGAACCGAGCAACTAGAGTCAGTAGATTTAACGTAACGTTTCTTGAGCGCCGTTTTTTTGTTTTATAAGAAATAAGAACATTTAGATTTTGATTTTTTACTAGTAAACTACTCTTCGCGCGGGTAGATAAAACATAATGAATTATATACAAACCTTCCTCTTGAATCAATCTACTATTAGTGAAAAGTATACAAAAATCCGTTCATTAGTTTTTGAGTATGTCGATTTAGACAGACAGTTGCGGGCAGGGACTTTTTATGTATAGATTCTGTCGATTTTTAGTATGCTATAAAGCGACTGCCTATCAGAATATTTGTAAGACAGATTGTCGGAATAGTATTAATGATGAAAAACAAAATACGGTTACCATACAAAGATTTATGAGAACGTTTTAACCCACTCAAATATATATATCACATATTTACCTGTGTGGCCTTCCGAATTCTACCTACCCTTTAATATAAAATATTCATTATTAATTACAACTAAAAAAACTACAACGGAACCCCCATTTCAAAACGCATACCATAAACTTCATTCATAGACAATTTTGAAAGACCTCCTTTGACGTCTATGTCTCAAAAAAAAGTTTTGATAGTATCTCTGGTTTTGAAAAAATGTCGGACGGAATACTTTAATATTATTTATTGATTCGTAAAGACCCCCGCAAGTTTTGTCAAAATTATTTTATTTGAATGAAAAATTAAGTTAAATATTTACAATGGTGGGTTTTGAGCGCGTTTTTTGTAAGCATTTATTCATTTAGGGCCCGTGGCTAAGTTAAAATCTTAAGATGATCGATAAGATTAAGAAGAAAGCAATATGAATGGAGCCGAAATTAAGATGCTAATATTGAAATAGGATGCTTATACAGTTTTTTTTTCAACTAGTACAAATTTTTATATAAATTAAAAGCAATTGCAAAAAAAAACTGCCTCGTTGGCCTAGTGGCGCTAAGCGCAACTGCTACGCTTGAGGTCTTGGGTTCGATTCCCAAGTCGACCAAGATGTTATTGGGTTTTTCTATGAAATTCTCAGTAGCAGGTCGGAGTTTGGATTTGTGCCCGGTTAGTGGCAATAGGCTCGCCCCCTATTACATGGGACTTAAACATACCGGCGAACTGTGGGTGTACATTGGTACGCCTCTGCCTACCCCTTCGGAGATACAGGCGTGATGATATGTATATCGATCCCCATAATAATATGTATTATACATTTTATTGGGCAATATCAGAACTTAGCCTCCTACAATTTAAATACGGAAGACTAAACTCTGAGGCTTCTAAACTAAACTCTGACTTCTGATTTCCTAAATAGGTAAAAATAATATACTTTGAAAACCGTAATTTTGGTATGAGTAATGTGTGCATGTATTGGCTGTAGTTTCGATACATTTGGCATTTTTTTTTGGTTGAATTTGTAATAGTTTGGACAAGGGTTGTGTAAATGAAAATTAGCAAAAAAGTTTTGTAAAATATTGGAAACTGGCAGTAGTATGTATAAATAGAAGAAATGTGTGTATTTTTTACCACTTGTTTTATTTGTTTAGCAATGCTCGTTCTCTATATATATGAGGCCTGCAGTGGGACAGTTACAGACTATCATAATTTAATCAATATTACATTTTAAACATACATACATATCATCACGCCTGTATCCCCGAAGGGGTAGGCAGAGGTGTACACCCACAGTTCGCCGATATGTTTAGTTCCCATGTAATCGGGGGCGAGCCTATTGCCACTAACCGGGCACAAATCCATACTCCGTCCTGCTACTGAGAATTTCATAGAAAAACCCAATAACACCTTGGTCGACTCTGGAATCGAACCCAAGACCTCCAGCGTAGCAGTCGCGCTTAGCACCACTAGGCCAACGAGGCAGTATTTTAAACATATTATTATATTATTATGAAAAACCCGATTGAAAACAAAAGTCTATATTGTTTATGATTAGTGCGTTTCGCGCCAAACCAGCGGGGTATGACCAAAAACAATATGGCCGTACAACCCGTTTATTATTTAAGATTATTTGACTTTATTTTGGGACCTTCGCACCAGGATACTAAAAGAGGATTAAAGGTCACAGTGACATAGGTATTTAATTTAATAAATTCTTGTAAAGACACGCCATGTTTAAAATACTTATATTAATTTGAAGATATAATGCACAGAGGAAAATAAAACTATGATATCTTTATATTGGTTTCTGAGCTTTACGCGAATGTTAGACATTGAAATAAAACTACTTTTATGGATTTTATCGCGGTTTGTATTTCGTCGGGAACTAAAATTCAAATACAAACCGCGATAAAATCCGTAAAAGTAGTTTTATTTCAATATGATGACTTTATTTATTTATTACTGTTAGAAGGAAAACCACTGATGCTTTGAACTTTACAATATATTATCATAAACATGGATTAAACGTTACAATTGCAATACTTTGGAAGGCCACGAGAATCGCACGCGCCGCCATTATACAATGCAAACTAGTGTTGACAGTTTTTCCGGTAATAGAGACGCGACAATATTAGTCGATTCTAATTCTACATTCGAGACAACAAACAGTAGTATATAAAGCGTAAACAATTTTATCTTAAACTAGAACTTAACGAATACTACTACCCACAACATTTTCCACGACTTAGCTACTAGATTTTTTCTTAATAAAAACAACTTGACAAATGAATTAAATGTGTTAACTCCGACTCGAAACCATTAAAAGAATTCGTGTTAAAAAATATTTTAAACCCAAATCCATTTTAATTTAATTTCTTTACCCTTGTTTTGGCTTAAATTTTGGACCTCAAGAAAATTTTCGTCAGCCTAGCTTTTTCCTAACTATGTTGGTGTCGGCTTCCAGTCTCACCGACAGCTGAACACCGTATGTTACAGAGCGACTGCCTATCTGACCTCCACAACACATGTTACACCACATCCCATAGTAAGACTGGTTGTCAGAATTGATTTGACAACTGTCAAAGATCAACGTATGACAGTCGGGACAGTCTAGGCTTAACGTGCTTTCCGATTCACGGAGGGGTCTCGGTATGTTTATAAAGTCATATTATTATGATATATTAATTAAAGTTATTGCTTACAGCCCACCCAAAACTGAAGATATATGAGAACTTTAAGATTTTAAGTATTTCTAAGAAATACAGTCATCCTTACCTCAAAAAATTGGTGATACTCAAGCTAATATCGCCTTTATTTCAAAAGCTTTAAGATTCATTTTCCTTTACTTATGTTACTACTGACGGGGGTTACTGTACAAAATTCGAGCCAATTTGTTCAATAAGTAATTTATTTTGACGGAAAATATTCAATTTTTGAGAACTTTTATTTTAGGGTATTGAAGATTATGTGAGGCATAATATGGATCGAGTTTTAAATCGATTTTGGAAAAAAGAGGTGTTTTACATACATACATATAATCACGCCTGTTTCCCGTAAGGGTAGGCAGAGACCACTTCTTTCCACTTGCTACGATCCTTACATACTTGTTTCGCTTCGTCCACTGTCATTATTCCCTTCATACATGCTCTTCGGTTTCGGATACTCTTGACCTGGCCTTTTTTCAAGACGTCACCGATTTGGTCTCGACGTTTTATGATTAAGTTAATAACAAAAAAATATGAGATGACACAAATTAGCAGCTTTAACCAAACTTTAACTTTTATTAAACGCTACCCTTGCGATTATTTTTCGCAATTATGTAGGTAGAGTTATTTCTTAAAATACCTAAGAATATTTGCATATCTAAATTTCCATATTTCTATATTTTGCACGTTCTACATTTCACATTTTTTTTTTACAAAACCAAGTTTTTCCGCATTTTTTAGCATACATACCATCACGCCTGTATCCCCGAATTGTTAGGCAGGTGTAACAATGTACACCCACAGTTCGCGCGTATGTTTAAGTCCCATGTAATAGGGGGCGAGCCTATTGCCACTAACCGGGAACAAATCCAAACTCCGACCTGCTGCTGAGAATTTCATAGAAAAACCCAATAACACCTTGTTCGACTTGTTAATCGAACCCAAGACCTCCAGCGTAGCAGTCGCGCTTAGAACCACTAGGCCAACGAGGCAGTCTTTAGTTTTTTTTTAGCATTACTTTAAAATGCATCCTTCTTACATACTTAAACGTAAATTTTCTTCACACTTCATTTAAATAGCAAAATGAAGTGAATACCCATTAGAAAGATAAGCCTATTTAATTTGTTGACGACCTAACGGCAAAGACTTGCAAGAAAAATGCGGACGCAGTCAGGCGACTAATATAGTAATATATACGTACCCGTTTGCAAGTACAGGGATGCAGTTAGGGGATTGCATTTATTGCACTTAAGTAATTTCTGATTATTAAACATACGTACGCCTGTATCCCCGAAGGGTTAGGCAGAGGTGTACCAATGTACACCCACAGTTCGCCAAAATGTTTAGGTCCCATGTAATAAGGGGCGAGCCTATTGCCACTAACCGGACAAAAAAACATTATTAATTAAAAATGCTGTTCAGTATCACAGTCTTTATTTAATCTCCATTTTTGTGGAGGTCGAAAAAGAGATGGATGTAAGAAAGAAATGAGTGAATGCTGAGATGACGAGTTGTAGAGATGAATGGAAGCTAAATACGCATTGCGCCGACCACAAATAAATTGGGCAGGGATTTGATGATTTTTATGGAAGCTATTTACGAGAATACGTCAGCTTCATAATACCTTAATCTCTAAATATGTAACACCAAAAATATAACTACTTGCATATTATTATGCATAAAAAAAGACAAAAATAGGAACGAAATAGCTTTCTTTTTTAACTTACATCCTTTAATTTATGAAAATATTAAAGATAGTATGTAGTTTCAACCGACTTCAAAGGGAGGAGATTATCAATTCTACTGTTTTTTTTTTCATGTTATTGACGCAATTTTGACAATTGTGGATATTTTTTACAATTTCTATGTGTCGTCGTACTCAATTATTTCACGATTTTTCGCACAGAATTTTACACTGAACATTAAAAGACTAACTTTTAACAAACCCCATACAAGGTAACTAACATCTTATTTTATCCACCAACTCCATCCCTGTTCGAACAAAAACCAACCTCACCATAATCGAAGCAACTAGACCTATTATTGTTTCCTCAGAATTATTTGTTTAAATACCTTCCCTGTATGCTAAATAGCCGCCATCTTGTAAAAAGTGTGTGATTGTGATCTACATGGCTAATAGCTGAACGATTACTGAGGAATTTGTTGGAAAGAGTAGATAGTGCCTTGTTTGTCTTATTGATGTTAGTTTGGTTAGGCGTTGATGGTACGTGTTAGGTGATTTTCTTGTGTTTTTACAATTAATTTGTTTTATAAAGCAAAGATGGGAAATTCTTAGTAAAATCTTAATCTTTATTGTGCTATTTTTTATGTTTAATTGTATATAATAAAAGTGCCTCACTAACGAAATGGGTTAGTACCTGTAATGTTAGTGGTAAGTGTTTAAGAAATTAATGAACTTTTATTAAAGAGCGAATTAGTAGAAAAAAAAACTTACCACGCAATGTTATCCAAAGAAAACGTGTAGATTAATCGGAAACTGGGCATCGGTCTTTTAAGAACATAGTGACAAATTAAGCTTTTGGTGTAATTGGGTTCTTTTTTGTTATTTTTCTATTTATCTCTTTATAACTTTTAAGGCAAAATCTTAATATATATAAATCTCGTGTCTCAATGTTTGTCCTCAATGGACTCCTAAACCACTTAACCGATTATAATAAAATTCGCACACCATGTGCAGTTCCATCCAACTTGAGAGATAGGATAGTTTAAATCTCAAATTATAGTCGCAATTTTAATTATTTGTCTGTTATTTTTTGTCAGTCACAATTATCTGTTAACTCCAAATGATTCTAACAGATGTCGATACCTTTCGACTGGGTTGAGTAAGTAATCAATAGATGGCGCTGCTATGGTAAATCTATGAACGTGATCTGCATTGCACCCGTGCGAAGCCGTGACGGGTCGCTAGTTTATTATATATATCGAATATATCATTTCTACCATACGCTTGTAAATAAAGGGACGACTAGTTATAACACTTTAAACTTCAAGTTAAAAAAAAACTAAATCATAAAAAAACAAGTCATATCCACAACATCAAAACTCAAATATTCACAACAAAAATAACCAACACAGACACAGAAAAACGACCCTTATTCCACCGCAATAAATGCCAAATTCCCTTAACAGTAGATCTGTGTGATATTTATAATAAAAAGCTGTACTTTTTTTGAGCAAATCGTTGCGATGCGGGACCCATACTCGAATGATATATGCGCTATAGAATGTGGTTACGAAACAACGATTTTATGAATTGTGGTTGAATATAATAATTTTATATGTAGCTGTGACGTGCGGTTTTGAGTGTCTTTTTAGCACCTTACTCTTTGTACTAAGTAGAACTTAACTTTAAGAAGTTATTGAACGTCTACTTAAGTTTCAATGGAAAGTTAAAGTAACATAACTACAATAAAAAAAAGGAAATCCCGACGGATTCAAAATTGCTGAAAACTTTTAAAAGCTGACTAATATTCATGTTAATCATAAACCTTGTCGATCTCGCCAGCTTTGAATAAAGAACACCGCGTCATAATCGGTCAATTCGTTTAGGAGCTATGATGCCATAGACATACATGTCAAACTAAATAACATCGCTCTTTTTGCGTAATTGGTTAAAAGAAAGTTGTAACCATTATATAAGTTGTTTCAGAGATAATAATATATGTATTTACTATACATAAAAAAATAATGTTTTTTTTTGTACTTATGTGTAAGCCTTATTAGATTATAGAAATGTTTAATAGCAGTTTCAATAACATAACACAATAAAAAGTCAATACCCTCCTTTTTTGTAGTCGGTTAAATTATCTTGTTAGAAATTTCGCATTATCTTACAATAAGTAATAAATACATAAAATGCATTGTTCAACCCACTGCAGTATAAAAAGTTGCCCGTTAGTTTATAACCGTGACGGTCTGAGTTCGATTCTCGTTGCGTAAAAAATGTGAAAGTGTATTGTTATGTAATATGGTGAGTAAGTAAACTTTTGTTGAGTTTTTGTTATTTATATATTTATTTTTATAGCTTACTTAGAATTTTCTATGACTAAGCACTCTACTTAACACTTTTTTTTTGTCTTAGATTGTTAATTTACAATTCAATACTTAAATCTAATATAACAAAAAAAAATACAACGAGAATGACTTAATTATACATGTAATAAATCCTGGGTTATATTGATATTTAAGCTATAATTCTGCGGTGTTTCATCAAAATCAGTTCAGTCGTTATTGAGAAAAGAAGTAACAAACCTTTTTTTAAATTATTTCTGAAAACGTTTTTCCCTTTTATTATATACATGTTTAAATTCAACATTTATGGGTTCAATAATATAAAAAGTAACGGTCACCCATCCACATTTTGACCTCATAAAGGGCAGCTTAACCTAAAGCAAATAAAGGGACAAGTATCCAAGTGTTTATGACTTTAAGGTAACAATATACACAAAGTACCCGTTTGGGTTTACGATCGTAACGGTATAGGTTCGATTTCCGAGTCGAGCAAAATCTTTTCATTGTTTTTGGTGACTCAATTTTAAAACTAGCTTTTCATACAGCTTTGCTTCAGCATTTATTTATAAATATAATAGAACGAAACTTTGTAAAATGTTAGAAAAATAGGGGCTTCCAGTCTCACCGACCGCTGAATACCGTATGTTACAGAGCGACTGTCTATCTGACCTCCACAACACATTTTTACATGAAGTCATTAATTTGGATGACCTCCATGGTCGAATAGCTTGCACACCGGTTGTCAAGTATCGCTAGCTCTGAAGTCCCGGGTTAGAATCCCGGACGGGTCAATGTAGACCACTTTTCTACATTGTCTCGGGTCTGGGTGTTTGTGGTATCGTTGTCTCTGATTCCATAACACAAGTGCTTTAGCTACTTTGGGTTCAGAGCAATGTATGTGATGTCCAAGTGTTACAGGTTTATTTATTAATAATTAATAATCTTCTGATAAACCGTGAAGGAAAACATCGTGAGGAAACCTAGACTCCAAAATTAGGATCTGAAATCGCTCGCAGAGCAAGCGTGGTGATCAATGCTCGTGCCTTCTCTATATGGGAAGAGGCCTGTGCCCAGCTGTAAGACGTTTATAGGCCGCTATTATTGTTAATAATTTTAGTAGAATATTTATATTTCTTTTCTATCAATGCTTACCCAAAGTTACAAACTAGAAAATGTCGTCCTAAAGTTATTTTTTGTCGATCGTTTATCATATTATAGTGTTCGGAACCCCTATGGACTCTGAGTCATCTGTTTTAGGGTTCCGTAGACATTCCAGTGATAACGTTTTTTTTTTTTTTTTTCTTTTTACCCAAATGTGTCTGGTTATGTTTTTACTTGTTTTGATTTTCGGTTCTTTATGTAAAGTTTCACTGTGGGGTCAAGATATAACTAAATTAATTATTTTTAAATATTAAGATATTTTAATAATAATATAACTTTGTTTTTTTGCAAGAAAACGTTATTAAGAGTTATGCTGGATTCTGTATGTATATGTATTTTACTATTCTTGACATACATAATAAAATTTATACTTGTAAATTCGCATTCTTCTAAGGTAAAGTTGAAAAATGCAATCTTATTAGCCATACATGAATATTGATGATTTCTTTAAAGAGGTTTTTTTTTTTTGAGATAATAACAATGAAAACTAGTTTACCTAAGTAATTGCACTTTTGCACAAATTATTTACCCAATCCTTTTTGAAACGGAGGCTTAAATAGACGTACGGAACACATCTAAAATCTCCCGTGTCGTTCCCCACACATTTTTTACAAAGATTAGGGCAGGTCAGTAAGAACATTTGTTTTGTTACAACCTTTTTTAATGACATAATCTGTCCCACGTCAAACTGTATAGATCTATCTGTAGGAAGCCATCATAATAGGTTCAGCCGTTCCGACGGTAAATGTTTCAAATATTTTTGTTTTGAAGAATTTGGGTAATGTTTTAAAAAGGACTCTATTTTTTGTATGTATAAAACAGTTTGCCTCGATGTATGTAAAAGAGACTGCCTCGTTGGCCTAGTGGTGCTAAGCGCGACTGCTACGCTAGAGGTCTTGGGTTCGATTCCTAAGTCGACCAAGGTGTTATTGGGTTTTTCTATGAAATTCTCAGTAGCAGGTCGGAGTTTAGATTTTTGCCCGGAAGTGGCAATAGGCTCGCTCGAATATTACGAGTACATGGGACCTAAACATACCGGCGAACTGTGGGTGTACATTGGTACACTTCTGCCTAACCCTTAGGGGATACAGGCGTGATGATGTGTTATGTTATGTTTTTTTTATAATTATATAAGAAATTCCCTCGCCGTGTCTGTCTATCTGAACGCGATGAACTCAAAACTAAAATACTGATTTTCGTCTGGTTTTCACCAATGCATAAAGTGATTAATTAACAAGAGGAATATTTGTGTGTATAGTAATACATATTTGCGTTCGATTCCCACCCAGACCAAATGTTTGTGTGATGAGCACGATCATTTGTTCTTCGTCTAGCTAGGTGTAATTAATCCATAATATGTATGTATTTAGAAATATATAAGTATGTTTATCAGTTGTCTGGTTACCATAACACAAGCTCTGCTTAGCTTGGGATGAGATAACCGTGTGTGAGATGTCCCGGTTTTTTTTTATTGTTTTCACCAATGGATAGAGTGATTTAAAAGAAAGGTTTGTGTATAAGATTCATTAATGTTTTGTCTAGAGAAAGCAATGGCGCCCACAATATGTTAGACGTAGTAACTATTTATTTATCTGTGGTACAAGCATCGACGTATGATATACATAGACTGCTACTATCGCTAGGTGCTCCTTGTGCCAAGCGAGAGCAGTTTTTAGTCTGATCCTAGTACATTTCGTTCTTCATGCTGTGTATAGTAAAAATGGGTTTTTTCAAACAGTTTTTTAGCAAACTGTATAAATGTCAGAGCAGCTAAAAAAATATATGTTAATCTTCATCATTTTTGTGAGATAACCTTTATTTCCAAAACACGATTTCATTAATTTTTCTCGATAAAAAAAAATCGTAAACATACCTCCAAACTGGATTTTCAAAAAAGTTTTCCGGTATTACTGATGAACCAATCTTGATAAATTTATCAACAGAAACGTAATAACTAATAATGAAGATAACCTTTATTTTAGTTTTTCAATTAAGGTAGTATTTTTTCAAATATTCAGATATTTAATGAAAAATAACACATTCCTGACAAACTAAATATGGCGTTTTGTTCGCTTCTCTTTCATTCCTACGCGGACAGACAGTGTGCGCTGAGGCGCGGTGCTAGACGGACCTGTGTCACTTTTTTTCTGATTGACAGATGTAAAATACATGACAAATCGAAAATAATTTAATGAAATCTGTCAAACAATGACACATGAAGGAATTTGTAAAGTAATTACTTCCTGCTTTTTGCACATCTAATCTCTTTTCTATTGATCCTCTATAGAAGCGTAATTTGAAATCTTATAATGAAGCTACGCTGGTTTAGCGGTCGCGTGCTTATAAAAATTTGCGAAGCTATTGTAGACCGCAGGTTCGAACCTAGCAATAGAAATTCATTATTTTGCTTTCATGTTTTTTTCAATAATGTATTTTATTTTACTTTTTGTGTAAATTTTAATAAATTTTTCAATTTTAATAATAAAAAACAATTGGTGATTATTGATTTCTAATAAGATGCATATTTTTTTCATTTTCATTCATGATAACTTTTTCATGACTAAGCTTATACATGGTGTACAATATTGAAGTAATAGTAATACCAAAAGATGTAATTGAACGCAATAACGTTTGTAATAATTACAATAATGAAGTAAACTGCTGTTTTTTAATTAATGTAAGATGTTTGTGTGGAGTCATTTATTTAAGGGAAAATATTTCGGATCTAACAAATTCAGTATATGTATGGCGTCTTGTGGAAAGACGACGAAAAGTGTGCGCGCAGGCAGGGCAAAGTTTTTTTTTTTTTTGGTAAAGATCTTTATCCTTAGCCTGAGCGAAAACTTTGACTGCTTCACCGGACTTTTGGCGAGGACCTTAAGGCCTCCAGCCAGAGCAATAGAAAAAAACTAATTACGTCAGCAACGTCCACTAAGGGCACCCCCTGCGGGGTTCGGGCCTCGACTTAGTGCGTTGCTAACAATCTTAATAAAGAAAAACAACAAGGGATGGCTGGATCTAAGTTTTTATTATTTAGGGACATATTTTTATTGCTAGTTTGCGAGGCTCGAGCCAGCTTTGTCTAGGGACAGGAGGATAACATTTACGTCACTATTATCAATAATACGCGACGGGCCTCGCCGGCGAGGACGTAATATACGGCGGTTGTGTTTTGTAATGCTGCTGCTAGCTAAATCGAATGCTTCTTGGAGAAGCGTTCTTTTATCGTCGAGGTAGGAGAGAGTAAGTCTGGGGCGTTTAGTCTTAGATATTACGGAAGGTACGTATCGCGCAGCCGCTACGATTAGCGGGTTACGGTGGGTTTCGGAGGAGTCGAAAAATCGAATCGCGGCGACTTTTATGAACTGCTTGATTGTTGGCAGCTTTAAGTCACAGTGCAACTGCAAGTTACGGACGTAACCTGGAGCGCCTGTGGCTCTACGCATGAAACGGTTTTGGAGAGTTTGCATTCGTTTGAGTCGATAATCGGGTACGTGAGAGAATACGACGCTGCCGTAAGTCATGTCACGCACGCAGTGTAGATTCTCTTCTTATAAGTAAAGTAAGAGTAAGAATTTACTGCGCTTGCTCAACATAAGTCGGCCGAGAGCGAAGGCGGCTCGCGCGCGTGCCGCTTTAATATGAGCTATGAAGGTAAGCTTCCGATCAAGGATTACACCCAGGTATTTGGCTTGCTGCTCCCAAGGAATAGGCTTGCCGAAGAGGGTGATAGGTGGAGGGGTAACGGGAGGCTGCCGGTCCTTGCTGAAGACCACGGCTGCGCTCTTGGTAGGGTTGATTTCGATTCTCCATTACGTGAACCACTTCCCGAGATTCGTGACCGCGGTCTGGAGAGTTCGACCTATCGCTAAGGGGCTGGTGCCTGAATAATAGATGGCCGTATCGTCGGCGTACATTTGGGGTTTGCCACCGCGAGGAATGTCGCTAACGTTAGTGTGAAGAGAAGTGGAGAGAGTACGGAGCCCTGAGGGACTGCGGCGCGGATTGGGTGAGGGTCAACGAGATAGCGAAAGGACCGATTCAACAAAAAGTTTCGGAAGATGAGCACGAGACGATCTGGCACCTCGAGTTGGTAAAGCTTGAAGATCAAGCCATTGTGCCAGACCTTGTCGAAAGCTTTTGCTATATCGAAGAAGAGCACACCAGCGAGCCTTCCACGCTGAAAACCAGCGCTTATATGCTCGACTATGCGGTGGACTTTTTGGACGCATGAGTGTTGGGTTCTAAGACCGAACTGCTCGTCTGGTATGAGACTCCTGGACTCGGCATAATCCATAAGACGGGAATAAATTATTCGCTCGTATAGCTTCCCAAGAACCTTGAGTAAGCTAATGGGGCGATAACTAGTGGGCTCAGACTTCGGTTTACCGGGTATGTGGATGAAAATGACTATCGCCTCTTTCCACATCCGTGGGAAGAGATTGTTGCTCAAGAGGAGTACGCCGTAGGCTCTCGGCGTGAAAGCACGTCACTTTTTCATTTGAAATGTCATTTACAATTTCAAATTCTAACAACTGTCAAAATCCTCATTCAACTATGAGAGAGATAGCTGCCGAACTTTCTGTATCTCACGAGTCTATCAGTACCATTTTAACTAATCATTTGGGGGCGCCACATGTTACCTACCGGTCGGCTAGTCCCAAAAAACCTGAATTTACTCCAACAATTCAATCGCATGGGTTCGCTGAGGACATGCTAGAACGAGTCAATTCCGACCCGACCGACTGTTGACATTATGGCAGGACCCTCTCCCACGACCCTCTCCAAACTCCCTTCCCCTGACATCTTTGGAAAGGGGCTCGGCTTTGTTGCTTCCGCTTAGGGGGATAATGCCCTGTTAGGAGTGTACTTCTCTTCTAATCGCACACCGTTGGAATTCGAGCGATTTCTGGCTGCCCTCTCGGGGGTCTTGATGCATTTAGCGTAGAAGCATGTGGCCGTCCTCGGTAATTTTAATGCAAAGTCACTGGCGTGTTGTAATTCATCGAACGAAGCACAACGCCATGCTTTGGAGGCGTGGGTGGTTTCACCTACCTCTCCCTCCTTAATAGAGGGACGACGCATATGTGCCACCCGCTGCACGGAGGGTCCGTGGTTGATTTAACCTTCACCACCCCAGCACTTGCCGCCACCGTTGCGTATAGGCAGGTCGAGCTCGTGGAGAACCTATCCGATCACCGATACATCCGGATAAGGTTCTCCTCTCAGTTAGCACAGGGTACGCAAGGGTGCTCACCGTTCTCGAGGAGGTACATTACCTACTTGGACCTCCAGCTAGGAAGGCGGTTCACTGCTTTTCCTGCAGAGCTGACCGATCTACGACGTGCCTGCTCGGCCGCTAGAATAAGCTATGAGTGGCTTCGTCGACGTCGCCAGAACCGGGATCTTTGGGGTTCAACCCGGTTCCACCTGCAATAGCAAGAGGCGAAGAAGCCGCTGACAGTCGCCATTTGAGAGGGAAAGGGAGGTGATGTTGGAGGATCTCAACGCCAATCCCTGGGTCAGACCTTACAAAATGTTGCGCAACAATCTGCACCTCATTAGTCCTCCACTGACGGAGACCCTTCAGACTGATCTCATTGGTTCAGGCGTTTTTCCCGAGAGCCGTCAACGTTACCCTGCACAGGTTGAATTCAACCTACGGGATGAGCTCATCGGCGGACATTTCCCTGCTGTCCCCGGAAGAGTTTGGGGACGCGGTCTCCTGTCTAAGTGCAAGAGGACGGCCCCCAAATGCTTGCCACACGTCTTCTAAAAGCAGCTAATGAGCCCCAATATAGGGCTCTCTTTATAGGAGAGTAAACTTGTCTCTCCTGCCCAGGCCCCAACGGCGTTTGGGAAGGCTAATTTTACGAAATGGAAGACACGGCATAGCACACATTCGAGGTGTGCACTGCCTTTGAAGCTAAGCGCCGTGTCCTACGTGGAGTTCTTGACCCGGACCTTTCGCTCGTGGGTGTGGTCAACGCCATGCTCGCAGACGACTCGTCTGCCTTAGTGTCTTATTCCTGCAAGCTCGTTATTTCTCAGAAAGAGACCTTGGAGCGCGAGCGGGAGGCTGACCCTTTCGTTCCATTGCTCCGCCTATGGCCGATGGTGGGCAGTGCGCAGACGAGAATCCCTGTAGCCAGAGCTGCCCTGGGGAGGACGCAGAGGGCGGGGACGGCGGTCCCTCGGCCTTCATTGCACGTATCTACTTGGGTCTACCGTTCTAATCTCTCCTACATATCCAGCATTACGGCAAATGATGGCACACACAGCGTTTACAGGTGAGTGTTTGGAGTATCTGCAATGTGAGGACTTCATACAAAAGTTATTCACAAAAAAATATCAATTTTCGTTACTATTCGAAACACGCTGTATCTCCAGACTCAACCATCAAGCGTAGTGTAAGTTTTTTTTTAATATTTTACTCTTGATACTGAAGAAAAATATAGATTGTCATAAAACATATTGTTCAGGTTTTCAATTATTACATTTATTTTTTTTCAGAAAATCAGAATAGGTATTTGAAAAATTATTCTTAAAATAAATCAACAACATTAAATGCTTGTTTTAAAAGTAAAAACACGATAATATGCAGTAGGTGCATAATACTTTAAAAATAATAATCCAAAAATTTACGATTTTATCGGGATTCGAACCTTCTGTTCGCCGCGAGAGCGCAGCTCAAAAGTAAACATAGTTAAGCAGGGCTAAACTTACATCTAAACGATCAGCGAAATAAAGCTTCAATATTATATCACCGTTACGCATCGGACAAATTCGGAAAAAACGAGTAGCAGGGTCGGGGCTACTCCGTCCCGCACCTGCCCGCTTCACCCCTTCAATAACATCAATGCTGGCTATACACAGCGCCTTAAGTTAATTTTCGCGCAATGAGAAACTTATATAAGAAAATATCGATGGTTTTGACATTGTTAGGATAATATTAGTGTTTTAGATAGTTTTTTTTAAACGGCAAGCTCCATCTTCATACATAATTCACGACAACACTTGTTCACACTAGTGCTTACGGTTTAAACTCTGATAGGCTCACTCTATAGTTTCAAATGCAACCTCGTTGGGTACAAGTCTTAGATTTTCATTTATTTTTACGAGAGACATTTAACAAAATGTATAGCCTATTGTTAAGATATTTGAAACCCCAGTTTGCAATTTTACAAACTAACTTTACGTCTACAGGGTGTTACGAAACCCCTGTCCGATCCGTTAAGGCGGTTGTTAGGTATCGATATCTAATTACAAAAAAGTAGAAAAAAAAATGAAAAAAAAATATAACCAAAAAAAAAATTTTCTCCAAATTGCGGGTGAGAGTGACGGCCTCGTCTTAGATTCTGCCAAATGATCATACAAAAGGTCACCATTAACACCGAAGAAAATGGTGGTGTCGATTTGATTTATCTTTAAATTTAGACATTTTTTAGGCTATTTCAAAGTCCATTATTATTGTTATGATAATGAATTATTTATTTATTCTTAAACATGTTGGTAAGAAAACTTATAAAGTAAGCCCCACAAAACCGTAGTAATAGTTTGACTGTGGGGTCACTGAGTCTCTCTGCGTTACTAACATTTATTTTAACCTTATTCCTAATTTACAATCAACTTAAATTATACTTTTTATTATTTAATTTTATTCCAATTTAATATTTTATTTGGGCATGTGATTGTGAACCCTATATCACCTTTTCGGGTCGGAGAGGGGTTTTGTAATACCCTGTATACAAATTAGTTTAAATAATAAAGTTTTTTTTTTTTATAAAGACTGTTATTATGTTTAACTACTAATAAATATTTACAAGCTACCCCTAGTCAACACCGTTAGGGTTTTACAATCGTAACGGTTTAGGTTCGATTCCCGTGCAAGGTACTGTTGTTATTTTGTTTTATTGTTTGTTTGTTTGTAAATGAACAATACGGGATAAGTATCTACAGTTATTTAAGTTGTGAAATCGGATTTCTTTTTTGTTTACTGTTTTGGAGATTTAACTGTTCAAATACAATATTTGTTTTGAAAAGATTGTATTATATTACAGTTACTTAAAAAACATCTTCTTTGTACTTGATTTATACTAATTAAGCAGTTGTGTTCAAAGTTTTAATAAAAAAAATATGGTTTTTCCATATTATGTGACTTAAATTTCATCAAAATCGATTTAGTAATTTGATTGTGAAATCAAAATAAAAGGAACATTTTACTAAGTATTAGTTATTCATCATATTCATATCATATTAACCTACTTCAAAAAAAGGAGGTCCTTCTAAGAATATGAAATTGCTTATTTTTCCCAATGTGTGTTAAATCTTTCAAACTGTTAATTTTAGTATAGTTAGAGTTTGTTCTTATATTAGATTTAATTGTGTATTAATAAATAAATAATTTGTTATTTATATAAGTGGTTTAAAATAAATCAACAAGTATTGTATTTGTAACGGTAACCTAAAATTATACTAAAATCGTCAATAAACTTTGTAAAGTATAAAAAAAAAAACAGTTAATTTAAGTTGGTTATTATAAGTAAATAGAATAGGTAAATAAAAAAAAATGAAATAGTTAAAACAAACTTTGAAACCAAGCTTTTTCAAAGTATAATCAATTATAAATACTTAAATAGAACAGTCGGTAACCAAAAACAAATGACAAACGAACTAAAAATGTCCAACAAAAAAAGGTTTTTACGATTCCAAGATGGACGACAAATCAAGATACAGATCAAAGACTACCTTTCATGTTTTTTTTAGTAAAATGAGTAAAGGAACGCTCCTACAATGATACATGATTCAGGAATGTTTAAAGTTTTAATACTTTATAAACTTGTGTTTTGGGGGTCCAAGATATTTACGTATACTTACCAAGACATACTGTGTCCACCAGTAATTTATGATAAGTTTAGTACTAGCCCTCATATTTGCTATGTCTGGAAAAGGCCGTTAAGCTGTGCCTTTTATTTCACTAAGACCTATGTAAGACCTTAACATGCAAATAAATATTTTGAGTTTGAGTTTGAAAATTTTGTGTGTCAGACAGACAGTCGCTCTATAACATACTGGGGCCCGAGTCTGCTATTGACAATTGTTTGAATCGTCTGAGTGGGTGGCGTTAGTAAGCCATTTTAGGATAATTAGCATTCTACTAAATGTCAGAATATATACGTTTTACCTACGTAATTATCCTAAAATGGACCTACTAACGGCACCCACTCAGACGATTCAAACAATTGTCAATAGCAGACTCGGGCCCCTGTTGTTCAGCTGGCGGGGAGACTGGACTATTCTTTATATTTTTTTCATACTCTTCAAAATATTTGGTTTGGCTTTTGCCCTTGGTTCGGCTTGCAAAAATAAAAACTAGACTATGTTTTTTCATTGAATTTTTCTGATTCCGTACTAAACTTAATCAAAATGGGTTAAGTCTTTAGCCGCATAAGCGTAGCATACTAGATGTAGATACTTTTATATGATAATATAAGTATGGATTCTAATAGAAAATATACTATAATCATAGTAATAATAACAGTCTATAAACGTCTCACTGCTGTGCACAGGCCTCTTCCCATATAGAGAAGGCACGAGCATTGATCACCACGCTTGCTTACGGACTGGCGATTTCAGATCCCAATTTTGGAAAAAAATACAAAATACTTACTCAATGCAATTCAGAAGTTCGTTACCAAACACCTAAAAATAAGTTACGACGGTTCTCATACAAAAATGAAATATCTTTTGAATTTATTCGCCAATGGAAATGAAGTACCTATAGTTCTGCTTACCCCTTTATGTAAGCATTGATTAATGCATCTCAAATTACACTTTCGGTTGCTTGAAAGGGCCAATTTTTATTTAATCCTTTTCCCAAAAAATTACCAAACTAATTAGTTTATATAAAATCGGAATTCTTTTAATAATTATCGTAAAGACACCCAATATTGCGAGGGAGTAATTAATCAAATATTAAATGCAATTTTTATTAATGTCCGTCAAAAATATCATTAATTTTGCTCAAACAGTACAATACGGCTGGTGTTTCGCTCCTTTTTTTATTTTCGCCAAATCTAATTATATCAATGAATCGGAGATTGTGGATGATGATTGATGAGGTCTTTGTTACCACACGAAATTTCAGTTTTCGGACAAGATTTTTTGGCAATGTTTTATGTTGAAGACTGGCTTTTAAAATATCCTTAGCTTTTACAGTATTATAAACATACATAGGGAAAAAAGTAGTGTAGTAGATGAAATGAGTGCTGTTAAAATATAATTATAATCTTAATTCTAGAGAACTCAAAGTTAAAGTGTCAATGTACACCCACAGTTCGCCGATATGTTTAGGTCCCATGTAATAGGGGGCGAGCCTATTGCCACTTACCGGGCACTAATCCAAACTCCGACCTGCTACTGAGAATTTCATAGAAAACCCCAATATTACCTAAAAACCAACTAAAAATCAAAAATTTAATAAAATACCAAAAATCTTCATTTATTAAATTCCCTGTCCATACGTCCTATGTTTATCCTTATATAACTAATTACTCTAACAATAAAATACCTCATAAAAGAAGAAACAAAAAATCAAAAATTTTAACAAAAATTCCCTAAAATCAAAACCAAAATTCTCCTTTCGTCCTGTAGATATGTAGTTACTCTACAAGCCCAGGTGCTCGGTTCATCTCCCAGCTATGTTAATGTGACACCAGCGTCAGCAACAGATAATAACAAATTATTAATGTCGGGTAATTCTTCATTAACTTTACGAATTACATTAACTTGGGTTTGAGATGTGAGAAAATATGGCGACGAAAATTTTTGGTTTTAGGTTAAGTATTGATATAGTTTGATGTTAACTTAAGTTTTTCTAAAGCAAGTGTAGAAAAATAAAGTAAAGAATTTTCAGATACAGATAATAGTCAGTTATCTTGGTAATAAATAGTAATTAGTACCTATCTAATAATAATCGTCAAAAGGCTAAACAGATTTTTTAAAGATAATCTGAACTCTTGACAATATTCTGTTTCGAAAAAATCTACTGCACTGTAACTCCCAAAATAGACAGATACCGTTAATATACAATAAAGTAAAGAAATATGTAAAAGGACCAAATAAATACTTAATATTACAAACCATCCTTTTTGCATCCGTGAAAACCTTGAATATTTGAAGTTTTTTATTGCAGACGCATTCCATCGCGGTTTGTAACCTAAAATGATGAGATTATGATCTGATATTTTTTTACAACTAGTGTAGGAGAATTTGAGTAAGACTTATAAAAAGGGTGTAAAAGGTATTATGGTATAGTCTTTATTGACAATAATTCAAATAAAATACACAATAATATACAAAAATAGGAACTACAAGAACGTATAAACGGTTTGTCTGTAGTTGCAGATACATATTTTAGAGATTTTAACTTAGTAGAACATTAATTATCAAATTTAAATCATCTTTATGACATAATATAGAAAATAGTCAGTTGCTTTATCAGAAAAAGCTTATATCTTTAGGAAGTATTTAAGTATCTTTAATAATAATGACTTTTCATATAATTATTCTGTAAAATATTATAACTCTAAATTGGGGACTTTCCATATTTCTTGAGGAAATGTTCATTTATCAGAAGCTCCCAAAGGTTTCCCACAGTAAAAAAAAACAACAAACAATAAATAAAACAACTAATTAATATACCACCAATTTTAATTAACAACAGTAAAAATACAATCTATATTCAATAACATCTATTTCAGCGTAAAAACAAATATGTAATAAAAAAATCAATAATAATCTCTGATATGCCCATAGCACTGAATGGAACGGCAAGGCATAATTCACGAACGCCATAATGTTCCATAGACTGTATAAACTTCAAAGAAATTAAAAAAAAGTCAACTTTAGTCTACCATAATGCATGCCATTGTTGCTGTCTCTTTCTAACAGGTTCCAAACCACGCGGTGAAAAGAGACAGGTATACGTCTTTATTCTCGGTGTGCACTACGAGCGTTCTCAGTTTGAAATACGTTGGCGTTGGGGACAGACGTTCGTTTGAATTTCGATATCATTTTTTTGTTGTTGGAACACGATTTTTGTTTAATTTGGTACTTTTTAGTGTTATTTTTGTAACTAGAGTGCAAGTGATTGTGGAAGTGACACTGCAAATTGTTTTTTAGTTATTGGAGTTGCTTTGGAATTCATTTTCTTTAAGGTTGGTTCGTTTTTGTTATATTTTTCTATTATTTTATATTTTTGTACAAAAGTATAACTAGAAGGTATATTTAATATGTATGCGGATTAAAAGAAACCTTACACTAAAAGTAAATAGTACCTATTTTTTTATTAAAAAAATACTTTATTAAATCACAAGATAAAAAAAATATTAAATGAATAACAGTATGTAACAACCATCTCTGAAAAGTAACTAAAAAAATCAAGACACATTTTTCCCTATACATCCTTTAAGTTCCATTTAACTGAAGGCCTAAAAAACATTTTTTAGAGAAATATGATTAAGACAATATTATACAATATATATTTTTAACATACCTAAGAAATAGAGATACATAGCAAAATATCACTAAATGTCACTCATAATATAACGTGCATAGATTTTGAGCACTGCTTAAATAACTGATAATGTTACCTTTGCCCTTGAGCCCTTTTTCCCAAACCAGGGAAAAGTTCAAAGTTCCAAGCCCGTCCAAATTAAAAGAGGGAATTTAAAAAATAAATAAATGAAAAAACATAAATTCGCATGGTTTTACTAGTGCCTATCTCATAAAAAAAAAAACAAAATTTTTGATTGAACCTGCTTAAGCTTTCTATAACATGACAAATACTGAACTGATTTTGATGAAACTTCTATTCTTATATAAGTTAAATAACACTGTATCCAATCAAAAAGAATTACTTACTGCAATTCGATTTATACTTTTTTTTAATTAGAAAAAACAATAATATTATAATAATCCAGCCTACAAACGTCGCACTGGGCACAGGCCTCTTCCCATATAGAGTAGGCGTGAGCATTGATCACCACGCTTGCTCTCTGCGGGCGATGTCAGATCCCAAATTTTGGATCCAGGTTTCCTCACGATGTTTTCCTTCGCCGTTTGTCAATAGTGTCTTAGAATAATTAAGAATAGGCTGAGTAATGGAGAGCAAAAATCTAGCCACAATACCATTGATGGAAACGCTAAGAATACACAAAATTAGTTAATCACCCATCAGAACCCATGTTAAACGCTATGATTGACCGTTAAAGTTTTGGTCAACCATCCAAATTAGTTTAATTTGAAAACAGATTACATTTAACTGGTTTCAAAGCTAGGTTTTATGTGGGATTCTTAAAATTTGTATCAAGGCAGCCCGTGACCATACCTGCAAAGGTGTCGAAACGTCGGGACCTAAAATCCAAATACAAACCGCGATAAAATCCGTAAAGGTAGTTTTATTTCAATGTGCACCAAATTGTGTACACTCTTGGTTTCAATAGTCTTCCGTTTCTCTGAGGCAAGTATCTTGATATTATATAACCTTCTTCGAGCATTGGGCTAATCAATCAATGTTCCTACACTGCCTTCTGCATAGCAATTTCCTCCACTATGTTGGGGTCGGCTTCCAGTCTTACCGGCATCAGCTGAACACCGTATGTTACAGAGCGACTGTCTATCTGACCTCCACAACACATGTTACTAGGTAACACAGTATCCCATGACAAGACTGGCTGTCAGAATTATAAATAACTAGCTGTGGCCCGCGGTTTTACCCGCGTTAATACCTAAATCCTATGGATCCCTAACTTTTTTGAAAATGTAATTAACCGCAGATAGTGTAGCTTCCCAACAGTGAAAGAATTTTTCAAATCGGTCAAGTAGTTTCGAAGCCTATTCTTTCTATTCTTTATAATTTTAGTATAGAAAAATAAATGCGGACAACATCACATACATTGTTCTGAACCCAAAGTAAACTGCTAAAGCACTTGTGTTATGGAATTCAGATACAACGAAGGTACCACAAACACCTAGACCCGAGACAATGTAGAAATATGATTTTCTACATTGACCCGTCCGGGGATTTAACCCGGGGAATTATTGACTTAACGACTGCCAATGATCATCTTATAACAGTCGCTACGTTGGGCTTTTCTTTCCGAGGCAAAGGAAATCTCAGAATCTATAAATGGTCACCCATCCACGAATGACTACAAAGACATTTTCTCGAATCAGTAATCAGTTCGGACATAAAATCTATTCGTGTATAGTCCAATAGACTTAGAGATCTTAAACTCAGTATTTAAGATGCAATACGACAATGCCTTGTAATGATTTTCAGTTCGTCAAAACGTTTTATCTGTCTGTAGCGTTGAAAATACTTGATAACTTCGTTGTTGAAAGGCTTGTCTGTCCGTCTATTTTGTAAAGTAATTACTTTGAAGATACAATCCATCTTTGTTTGAGGAAATAATATCTTTTTGAGTTTAAATGGTTTTCCGGTATGTTGTTACAAGTCTGAAACTAGGTACTAAAGACCTATTCTTATATAGATAATTATACAAGTAAGATAAACGAATAAAGTGGATGGCTATATGGAACGACAATATCTTATTATGTAGCTAAACTAATTTCATATATTTAGCTGTATTTTCAAACGACTTCAGAAAGAGATGGTTCTTATTCGTCTGTGTTTTTTTTGTATCTATGGTCTGTGATATTAAAACTTATTTATGTTTTCAATTATATATACCATATAGGTTTACCATTTAAACATTAAAATACTTCCAATAGTTATGTTTTTTTCTTGAATTACTTTTTGTTACATTTTTGTGCAATTTATTGTGTTTGCAAGTCAGGTTAAGGTTTGTTTAAACGAAAATTAGTGAAAAATCTTTGAAAAATGTCAATTACCGTCATCCACGCGGGCAGAGTCACGGGTTAACAAATAAATACATACATACCATCACGCCTGCATCCCCGAAGGGTTAGGCAGAGTTGTACCAATGTACACCCACAGTTTGCCGATATGCTTAGGTCCTATAATAGGGGGTGAGCCTGTTGCCACTAACCGGGCACAAATCCAAACTCCGACCTGCTACTGAGAATTTCGTGGAAAAACCTAATAACATCTTAGTCGACTTGGGAATCGGACCCAAGACCTCTAGCGTAGCAGTTGCTTAGTAGAACCAACGAGGCAGTCAACAAATAAATAAACAACTTTATACCGTTGTGAACACAGCTTTGAATATGAACAGTGAAATCCCATAAAAATATTAACTTCCGGGTCAAAGAAAACATTAAATTATCATATCTTTTAAATTTGTTGTTATTTGAAGCGCGTTTTATGACCCATATACGAAACTTTCTTAAGATTCTTATTCAATGAAGAGACTCGTAAAAACATCCTTTTTTGGCTTCTTATAAAAACGTATTCAATTTGACAAATGTTATTGTTTGTTTAAATATTAAGATTTTCTTAGAAATTTGAGTACAAATTGAATTTTTAAACGGATCGTGTTCACAATAAAGATGACATCTCAACATAATATAAAGTACTAGCTGTGTCCCGCGGTTTCACCCGCGTGATTCACAATTCATACACTATCTTTAGAAATTATAGCCTATGTGTTATTCCGATGTATAAGCTACATTATTGTAAATTTTCATTAAAATACATTCAGTAGTTTTTGCGTGAAAGAGTAACAAACATCCACACAGCCATCACACAAACTTTCACATTTATAATAGGTATTAGTAAGGACCTAGTAACCTTATTTATTCTAAGTTCTACATTTTTACTAACGTAACTTATGACAACAAACACTTACAACTATACTAAAATTAGATCTTACCTATATACTTAAATAAATAAAACTAACACGCGTCACCAAACTCATCGTCATCCTTGTCAATGGCGGGGAACGTGCCCAGAAGGCTGGCAGCATTGCCACGTTGAATGGCTATGCCGATTCTCTGTGCAAGGAACAAACCAGCCCTCTGATTGCGAGTAGTGTCTAACAAACGTTTTAACAGTTCTTTTACAATTAGTAGCAGGTCGGAGTTTGGATTTGTGCCCGGTTAGTGGCAATAGGCTCGCCCCCTATTACATGGGACCTAAACATATCGGCGAACTGTGGGTGTACATTGGTACACCTCTGCCTACCCCTTCGGGGATACAGGCGTGATGATATGTTATGTTAGGTTTTACAATTAGTATATTATAATACATTTTAATCTGCCTTCAAATTATGCTAAAGCATTTAACAGCAAAAATTGCACAATTATTACTACCAAACTAGTAGTTCAATAAAAAGAAGCTGTATAACAGCAAAAATTGCACAATTATTGTTGTCGAACTACAAATTAAATACAAAATAAGCAATTTTATAACAATAGTTGAACAAATATTGCTGTCAAATTGCAAGTTACGTAATACTAGCGTAAATATAACAAAAGCCACAACCCCATACGAAAATAGCACAAAACTTATCGCCATAGCAACAATAAGTAATCATAATTTACCTCCTACGACTACCATAACTTAAGTACTAAAAGTCTAGACAAAGTTAGGTAACCTAACCTAGATTCCTAGGCGATTACTCAGTCATAACTATGAACAATACTTACACAATAGTTTTGACTAATACTAAGTTCTTGTGAAATGTCTCGGGGTGGTCCAAATATCTTATTTTATCTATTAACAACCAGTCTTACTATGGGATACTGTGTTACCCAATAAAATGTGTTGTAGAGGTCAGATGAAACTTAGATCCAGCCATCCCTTGTTGTTTTGATTTATTAAGATTGTTAGAAACGCCATAAGTCGAGGTCCGAACCCCGCAGGGGGTGCCCTTAGCGGACGTTGCTGACGTAGTTTTTCCTATTGCTCTGGCTGGAGGCCTTAAGGTTCTCGCCAAAAGTCCGGTGAAGCAGTCAAAGCCTGCGCTCAGGCTAACTGTAAAGATCTCGACAAAAATAAAAGTGGAGGTCAGATAGGCAGTCGTTCTGTAACATACGGTGTTCAGCTGTCGGTGAGACTGGAAGCCAAACAAAACATAGCTTGGGGAAAGGCTATGCAGAAGATTACTAGTCTATTTCTTTATTGACAATTGGTAAAGGAAAATATCGTGAGGAAACCTAGACTCCAGAATTTTGATTCAGAAATCGCCCGCAGAGCAAGCGTGATGATCAATGCTCGTTCTTTCTATATGAGAAGAGGCTTGTGCCCACCAGTGGGACATATACTAGTCTATTATATACCCAATATTTTGTAGTCATTCTCAAATCTGTATAAAAGACAAAGTCAGGTTAGTACACCAATTATAACTCAAAGAACGGGTGGATTATTATGATTTTTCTTTTGGATTTGTTGCATACTCTTTATACAGAATAACTAATAACACACCGGTCAAAATAACTAGATCTTACAACGTCATTTCCTTACATCAGGTAATAAAAATAGCTAAAAAAACGACACATGTACTATAAACCACAAAAACATAAAAAACCTCCCCTTACCGGGAGCTTGCATCAGGTAACATGAAATCAAATATCTGTGGCTTAATCTGTTAGTATACACTAACTACAACACAAATATTTTACCAGTTAAAAATAAACTAGAAAAAGTCATTGAAATAACGTACCTATATGTCAGCATAACATAACATAACATATCATCACGCATGTATCCCCGAAGGGTTAGACAGAGGTACACCAATGTACACCCACAGTTCGCCGATATGTTTAGGTCCCATGTAATAGGGGGCGAGCCTATTGCCGCTAACCTAAAATATATATGACATCCGAAAAATACTTAATTAGTGCATACTTCACGGCGTATTAGTGTAAAATTAACATTAACAACCATATTACAAAGAGAATAAGATTTATAATAGTAATTTGTTGCCAGCTGCCATGTCTAAATAACATGTAAACATTAAAATATATATTTTAGTGCTTCCTTTATTTACAAAAACATTAAAAATAAAAGGTATGTGACAGTCGGCCTTTTTTTATAAAAGGTTCCGTACCGTCGTACAAGAATTAACACTACTTTTTAATATGTCAATTTTAACAAAAAGCCGACTTCAAAATATTTCTTTACGTATTTATTTTTCATGGATCCCACTGCCAAAACTAGACCAAAATAAATAGGACCACACTGCAAGCACCAGCTTTCAAATAAAAAAGAATCATTAAAATTGGTTCACCCAGTCAAAAGTTCTGTGGTAACAAACATAAAAAATACAGTCGAATTGAGTACCTTCTCCTTTTTTAAGTCGGTTAAAAAATTATCTTTTTTGTGTAATTCTGATCCGGATTACCATTTAGTACAGCCGTGAGACAAGCTGTTTCCGATATTTTTATTTATGTCTCGTGACGTTTATTTGGTTCACAAAGATGCACGAGTGGTGGAATAGTGCTCGCAGTATAATAATATAATTATAATTAATTACATAATATAATATCTTGGGACTACTCACACATGGCCATCTGATCCTAAACTATGCAGAGCCTGTATTTTGGCAACCAGACAACTGATACACATACTAACATATTATAGATAAACAACACCGAGACAACAAATGATCGTGTTCATCACACAAACATGTGTCCTAGGTGGGAATGATCACGACCACCGGTATAGCAGTCAGGGTCACTAAACACTAGACCAACAGGCCCGTCGGTTTTACTTAAAATTTAGGATTGAGGTAGCGAAGAAATACTCCTAGAGTTCTAGCTGGTAAGAGTCCACCATATAGGAAAAAATATACGTTTGACGGCCTCCGTGGTCGAGTGGCGTACGCACCGTTTTTCAAGGTATCGCTAGCTCTGAGGTCCCGGGTCCTATCCCCGGACGTGTCAATGTAGAAACCCATTTTTCTACATTTCACGGGTCTGTGTGTTTGTGGTATCGTTGTCTCTGATTCCATAACACAAGTGCTTTAGCTAGTTTGGGTTCAGAGCAATGTATGTGATGTTGTCCACATTTATTAATAACTTTGTTTTGTAGAACGCGTTTGATGGTAATAAATGCCTACATAGAGTAGGCATTTATGTCAATATCATATGTCATTTAGTCTATAGAGGCATTTTTGACAATATTACAATTAAAAGATTTGTAGTAGAGAAAGTAGATGAGGGTTTCCGCATAACTTTATATAGTAAAAATTCATTCTGTATGTCTATCAGAATTTACAATAAGCTTCCTAATGATCTAAAGGATCTTAACATCAATTCGTTTAGGAAGAAGTTATTTGATTTTCTTTTAAAGAAATGCTACTATTCTACTAAGGAATTTCTCGATGACAAGAACATTGTTATATAGTATAGTCGTAGAGTGCAGTGTTATTTATAAGTACCTAGATAATAAGTTAATATTTGTACACCGATTCGGTAGAATGTATGATACTCTGCTAACCATAAAACATCTTGTAACTACTCACTACATTCTAACAAATAAATTTTTCTTTCTTTCCATATTACATTTGAAAGATTTGTAGTAGAGAGGGATTTTTTTCTCGATGAAAAACCTTGAAGATGGTTTTTTATCGAGAAAAAAATCCCACGGATCCCTAAAAAGCCGATATCGTTATAATAAGGTACGATAATTATTCGAATTGTAATGACCGCAACGATTTTATCTTCCTCCGAAGTTCGAATCAATTTGTTTGAGTTTATTTTATTGTCGTGTGGGCGTGTGTATGGGTTTATTAAGTATTTAACTACAACTCGATTACGTATGTTTAATTATTAAACGCGTTGTAAATTAATGTCGATGTTTCCGGTTTTGTGTGGTTATTTAAATTATTGTTTTATGGTGCAGTTGGTACTTAAGTTGTTTAGTATTTTCTTTTATTTAGTTTTGTTTTTTCTTTGACACTTTTCTTATATTATAGTTTTTTTTTTGCATAATCCTTGGTTTATAATCTTTTATTACCGGATGAAATTATCATGTACTGCGTATCCTTTTTGTTACTACTCAGGCAAAAACACACGGCACAATTAGATATAGCAAAAGCTCTTTCTGAGTATTCTGGGGAAAGCCTTAGAATACTCAAAGCCAACTTAAATTAAATATAAAACAAGAAACAATAGTCATTTCCACGCTCTTTTGAAACGTAATTTTAACTATAGCAGCAGTTTCCAATATGTTATTTCTATGGAGAAGAACCGTTCATAACTAGTTCGGTTATGTGACTCCATCGACGTACTATATGCATAGACTGCTACTATCGCTAGGTTCCCCTTGTGCCAAGCGAGAGCAGTTTTTAGTCTGATCCTAGTACATTTCGTTTTTCATTTAAGTTAATTTTCGCGCAACTAGAAACTTATATAAGAAAATATCGATGGTTTTGACATTGTTAGGATAATATTAGTGTTTTAGTTAGATTTTTAAAACGGCAAGCTCCATCTTCATACATAATTCACGACAACACTTGTTCACACTAGTGCTTACGGTTTAAACTCTGATAGGCTCACTCTATATGTATACTCTAAGTGTGACTCTCATCTTCATAACATGTCCAAAATAATATCACGACAAATGGTTTCTTATTCCTTCTCTAATATAGTCACAGTAACTTGAAAACGAAATGAAATTCTCAGTAGCAGGTCGGAGTTTGGATTTGTGCCCGGTTAGTGGCAATAGGCTGGCCCCCTATTACATGGGACATAAACACACCGGCGAACTGTGGGTGTACATTGGTACATCTCTGCCTAACCCTTCGGGGATACAGGCGTGATGATATGTTAACTTTCAACCCGATTAAAATAGGTCACGATAACCAAAGAGTTAAAGAATCCAGTTAATTCTGAACTCGACCGTAACTGTCGCAGGTCAGAAAAACTGCATTCAATAGTGTCGCACGTTTATTTCTTAGTTAAAATCGTGACCTTTAATTTGTAAGGTCTAAGGTCAGATCACGATTCTACATTGAATCTTAAACTCAAAAGGGTGACCTCGTTTTAGTTAAATTGATTTTCTATATCTTTCCGTTTGTGGTTTTGTCGGTTGGTAGTTTATTTGTGATTTTATACTTAGATGTAACTTAATTTTACGGGCCTTTTGGTCTAGTGGTTAGAGACCCTGACTGCTATACCGTAGGTCGTGGGTTCGATTCCCACCCGGGACAAATGTTTGTGTGATGAGCACGAAGTTCGGTGTCTAGGTGTAATTTATCTATAATATGTATGTATTTAGAAATATATAAGTATGTTTATCAGTTGTCTGGTTACCATAACACAAGCTCTACTTAGCTTGGGACAAGACAACCGTGTGTAAAAAAAAAAAAAAGTACACGTTGAGTTTGTTAATTTAGGGTGAAATACAGACGTCGTGGTGGCCTAGTTCAATGAACGGATTTGTATGCACAAGGTTGCAGGTTCGAAGTCAGGCAAGTACCAATGTGGCTTTTTCAAAATTATATGTAGGTACTTTCTAAATTATTCTAAGACACTTCTGACAAACGGTGAAGGAAAACATCGTGAGGAAACCTGGATTCCAAAATTTGGATCTGAAATCGCCCGTAGGGAGGAAGCGTGGTGATCAATGCTCGTGCCTTCTCTACATGGGAAGAGGCCTGTGCCCAGCAGTGGGACGTTTATAGGCTGGATTATTAATATTAATTATAGCACATAGACATTCATGACATAAGGAGTAACCTACGGAGTTTCTTGCCGAACCTGATAGTAGATTCATTTAACGTTTGGAAAGAGCTTAAAAAGGCCTACTTGAAATAAAAAATACTTTGATTTCGATAATGTCAGAAAATTCTTTGAAAACAAATCTTGAAGTATTGTGATGTTTTGGTACAACCAATGATATTTTAATAAACAGATATGTTATACACATACAAAACAATCGAAAAAAGTGTTCCGCGCTGCGCGGCAGCTAGCGAAAGAGATAGCGCGATAAAACCCATAAGAAAAAAAGAGACAAATAGTGTTGTTGTTAATGGCAATACGTCCCAATTAGGACGTTTTTGAGTCTTCACGATTGCACGCTTATAACATATCTGTTTATTAGAATATCATTGGGTACAACAGTTAAAAACCTAGTATACAATTATCTTGACAAAACCGTGGGAAAGGAAATAAGCTTTTCTGCTCATAGACAGCATTTTTACAAACAAAATTTACTTTTAGAAACAAAGATTCAACCAGTCGAATAAAACTGTACAATACTAGTAATATTTTAAAAACATAAAGGTTTTGGCAATAAAAGCCGTTTAAGATATTTTATCTTTGGACTTTAGTGCCGCTATATCAATTGTCAAGACGAACACCATCTCAGTCTGCCCGTGACAATGATACCAAAAGTGTCGAAACGTTGGGAAATAAAAATTGGTTTTGAACTGACTTAATAAAAGGAGGAGTTACTCTATTCGAATGTATTTTTTTTTGTCGACTCTGTGAACTGGGTTTAGTAATTATTATTATTTTCGAATGGCTTCCAGTGTGGCCCCATTTTAACTTGGTCCAGTTTTGACAGTGGGATCCATAGGAAAAAAATATAAGGCTTATTTTGAAGTTCGTTATTTTATTTCAATACCTTAATAGTTGTTTTAAGAATTATACATACATATTATCACGCCTCTTTCTCGTAGTGGTAAGCAGAGACCACTTCTTTCCACTTGCTACGATCCTTACACACTTGTTTCGCTTCGTCCACTTTCATTATTCCCTTCATACATGCAAATCACACTTTTACATTAAAATATATTTAAAAATCCACGTGTTTTTACTCTAGCCAATTTAAAGTGAAAAATGTGTGTTTTAGCAAAAAATACAGGTTTTATCAATATTTGTATTAAGTCTAAAAGTCATAGGAATTATCGAATTTTAATATTAAAACCATTGGCGATGGAAACTGGTTGTCTGACCTCGTGTAGACCTTTAGTGTGGGGATATGTACGAAATCAATGTCTTTTCTGCGTCGTTCTCGGCTTCCAGTCAAAAACTTAATACTTTATTTTAATAGTATCGTAAAAAAATGTTTTTCACGATTGAGACTAATTCTGAAATATTGATAGGTCAATCAAAGGTATTTGTAATTTTTTCACGTTTCTTAAGAGGGAAAAAAAAAACGGAAAAAAACTACAGAAACCTTTTTTTTTGCTTTTGACATTTTCACATGTTGGTTTTTACCATTAAATCGAATTCGTTTCTACATAAATTGTTAATACACATAATATAGCAATGTTAAATTTCAGTAAAAATAAATCAGGAATCTTTATTTTCACTGTTAAATTCTCTTTTTTTATTTAAATTTAAAATTTCTAATGTTGTGTTTTAGGGTAGCACTTTAGTAAAGAATTATCGCTTTTTTTAATATTAAGCGTTTTAGTACCATTTGATTCTACAAAAAAACTTAAAACATGTAAATTCATTATCGGCCTTTTTTTCGGCCTACCTATCCTCAGTTCCCATCCCTAGCAATAAATTTAGTGCTCGCCACAAATTTGTCCATTCCTATACATTTTATCATTTCCTCCGTAATTCGCATAAATCAATATAAATTAAGTTAAATATATTTTAAAGAATATCAGTTTTTTTGACAGAATTATTATTTTAGAAATAAATAAAATCTAGAAATGTTTGAATTAAATAAAATTTATTTTTGCGAGTTCAGAGTTTGCATCTGTATTGGTTTTGTTTAAAATATGTCTTTTTATTTGTTAGTTTTTACTTGCGTCTCGTTAAAAATATGGGCTATTTAAACAAAAAAGGAGTATGTCTAAATGATATCCTTGCTAAAGGTTCAAGCTACCTATGTAAATAATATCATCAAAATCGGTTCAGTAGTTTACCCGAAAAACTGTAACAAACAAACAAACAAACACACAAACAGAATATTTACTTTTTAGTATGTAACATGATCGCTAACTCGTGGGAAACCCAAAAATAGGCGTAACAACTGACAACCAAATATCTTAATATAACTGTTAATCCTATTCGATAGAAAAACAAAATAATTTATACCCCATAAATACCGCCATTTTGGAATTAAGTTTAAAGCATAAAGTATTAGCATTGACATTAATAATACGATTACAGAACGGACAAGTTTTTTTTATACAATTATTAACATATTAAATAAATAATACTGAGTAAGGTTTTAGGCATTTTTAAGAGCACCAAGACTTGGATCAAACATTTGGCACACACACCAATGTTTGTCACCAGCATTGCTCGCCCGCAGCACCGAGCGCAGTGATAGTTGGCGTATGCACTTTCATACTACTATTACATAATTATATGTAAATTTTCAAGGTCTTCTAATAAGCTAAGATATTTCTGGATTAATTATTTTAAGATTTGTAACAAACCACCACGCTTGTATCCCCGAAGGGTCGGGCAGAGGTGTTCCAATGTACACCCACAGTTCGCCGGTATGTTTAGTTCCCATGTAATAGGGGGCGAGACTATTGCCACTAACCGGGCACAAATCCAAACTCCGACCTGCTGCTGAGAATTTCATAGAAAAAAACCATTAACACCTTGGTCGACTTGGGAATCGAACCCAAGACCTCTAGCGTAGCAGTCGCGCTTAACACCAGTAGGCTAACGAGTCAGTATAAGATTTAATTTAAAACCAACCTTCAATTTGAGCATTGATACCACGCTTGTTCACGTGATGATCAATGGTCGTTCTCTGTATGAGAGGCCTGCAGTGGGACAGTTACAGGCTGGTGTTAACAGCTTCGGTAAAGCGCCCACCGTGGGACCTAGCGTGGTGATCAATGCTCGTTCTCTGTATGAGAGGCCTGCAGTGGGACAGTTACAGGCTGGTGTTAACAGCTTCGGTAAAGCGCCCACCGTGGGACTCACAAGCGTGGTGATCAATGCTCGTTCTCTGTATGAGAGGCCTGCAGTGGGACAGTTACAGGCTGGTGTTAACAGCTTCGGTAAAGCGCCCACCGTGGGACTCACAAGCGTGGTGATCAATGCTCGTTCTCTGTATGAGAGGCCTGCAGTGGGACAGTTACAGGCTGGTGTTAACAGCTTCGGTAAAGCGCCCACCGTGGGACTCACAAGCGTGGTGATCAATGCTCGTTATCTGTATGAGAGGCCTGCAGTGGGACAGTTACAGGCTGGTGTTAACAGCTTCGGTAAAGCGCCCACCGTGGGACTCACAAGCGTGGTGATCAATGCTCGTTCTCTGTATGAGAGGCCTGCAGTGGGACAGTTACAGGCTGGTGTTAACAGCTTCGGTAAAGCGCCCACCGTGGGACTCACAAGCGTGGTGATCAATGCTCGTTCTCTGTATGAGAGGCCTGCAGTGGGACAGTTACAGGCTGGTGTTAACAGCTTCGATAAAGCGCCCACCGTGGGACTCACAAGCGTGGTGATCAATGCTCGTTCTCTCTAGAGAGGCCTGCAGTGGGACAGTTACAGGCTGGTGTTAACAGCTTCGGTACAGCGCCCACCTTGGGACTCACAAGCGTGGTGATCAATGCTCGTTCTCTGTATGAGAGGCCTGCAGTGGGACAGTTACAGGCTGGTGTTATTTGTTTAAGCATGTTATTTGAAGTTGACTACGTTAAAAAGCTTAAAATCAATTCTTACTAATGTGACCTTTACTCTATCTAACAGTGAAAACTAGTTTTAAAATACCCAAACACAATCGTAGATTATAGTGTTACATTATCCATAACATAAATATATAATAAATAAATAGTAATATAAATAATTATTTAAATACAACCAATAAATATTTATGTCGCATGTAATTGCGACACGATTGTCGCGATAAAGTCGCATGTGTAGTCTTATTTATTTTATACTTGTGTTTTGCCGCGGTTTTTCTTGCGTGATATATCTTTTTTTATTATCCATTCATAATATTGTATAGAAAAACGAGTTTTACAGAGTTATGGTTGGCTTTTAAGTTTAATATTTTTGTGAATATTTATATTATTGTCTACTAACTTAAATAAGTAAGTAGCTTTTTGTTTAGTATTTAATTTGATAATTTATTTTGTCTATACATAAATAAATATAATCACGCCTCTTTCCTTTGTAGGGGTAGGCAGAGACCACTTCTTTCCACTTGCTACGATCCTTGCACACTTGTTACGCTTCGTCCACTTTCATTATTCCCTTCATACATGCTCTTCATTTTAAGGTACTGTTGACCTTTATAGTGCTAAGAAAATGTGTGGTTCTGGGTCCGAATAACTTTTCTACATTGCCTCGGGTCTGGGTGTTTGTGGTATCGTTGTCTCCGATTCCATAACACAAGTGCTTTAGCTACTTACTTTGGGTTCAGAACAATGTATGTGATGTTGTCAGCATTTATTATTATTACTTTGTTTTTAAGCGTTTACATAACATAACATACCATCACGCCTGTATCCCCGAAGGGTTAGGCAGAGGTGTAGCAATGTAAACCCACAGTTTGCCGGTATGTTTAGGTCCCATGTAATTTTAAGAGTTTGATGGTAATAAATGCCTCTATAGATGTTTAAATATAGTATCGAAAAATGTTGTTTTTCAAAATAATATCATAGACATCCTAAAATCCAAATAATCCGCCGTCAAAAAGCGAAAGTATAATTCCGATCAATTAAGAGTCACAATGAAATTTCGCAGAGTCCAGAGTTCTGTGCCCGACTTGAACAAAACGTATAATTGTCCGATCCGTTTCTCGGAAGGTTCAGACAAAGAGATTCCTTCGTCATTAGTTGCTTGACAGTTTTTATAGATGCACGGCTCGGCATGCAGCGGGTTCGATGTCTAGATAGCAAGCGTTTTGGGGTTAGTTTGTAGGTACCTATATTATAGACCACGTTTTGACTAAGTTAAGTTAGGTATTTTTGACGTTTACGCGAGTATATTGATCTTAGAGTATACATAAGAAACTAGAGTGAGCCTATCAGAGTTTGAACGTAAGCACTAGTGTGCAATGGTTTTGTCGTGAATTATGTATGAAGATGGAGCATTCCGTTTTAAAAAAAATACCTAAAACACTAATATTATCCTAACAATGTCAAAACCATCGATATTTTCGTATATAAGTTTCTCGTTGCGCGAAAATTAACTTAAATGAAAAACGAAATGTATTAGATACAGACTAAAAACTGCTCTCGCTTGGCACAAGGGGAAACTAGCGATAGTAGCAGTCTATGTATATAGTACGTCAATGATATTGAAGAAAACTTAACATATTTATATAGTAATATAAATCACGGGAATAAGCGAGTACATGCATTAATAACTTCTGGTAATAAAAAAATCATTTATTCAAATTAAAATTACCCATAAAGAATAAAAGGTACACAAAATAAAATCAACTATTTATGTATGTACGCGCGTATTCCCGTGAATTATATGACTGTAAACATGCAGCAAAATAGTTTAAAACTTAATACATGTATTTACATTGCATTAAAACTTAATTTTAACGGATTAAATCGCGATTTTTATTTTAGTTCCGACCCATTTAATTGTGTCTAAGTTGTTCGCGTATAATTCAAAAAGCTTCAATATATTTAAAGTTATTATCACACACGACTGATCACCCATCCTTGGATGACCTTACTGAGCGTTGCTTAACTTTTCGATTAGTAGCTTTGATATAAGATAGTAAACACTGTTTACCCCGTCGAACGTCTGAAATCGCCCGCAGAGCAAGCGTGGTGATCAATTCTCGTGCCTTCTCTATATGGGAAGAGGCCTATGCCCAGCAGTGGTTACAGTAAATATCCTTACTAACATTATGAATGTGAAAACTACTCAATGGTTTTTTATGAAACTTTACAATAATGTGATAACATAGCATCACGCCTGTTCCCCGAAGGGTTAGGCAGGGGTGTACCAATGTACACCCACAGTTCGCCGGTATGTTTAGGTACCATGTAATAGGGGGCGAGCCTATTGCCACTAGGTATACAATAATGTTACTACAAATCGAGAGAGATCTTACATAGTTTTATAAAAACAAGTAGAAAAAATAAAAATATATTATAAAGACATCTAGCCGTTGGGAATCGAACCCCGGTCCTTGCGCTGATAACATCAGAACCGCTGTGGTATTCCAAAAATGTTACTGAGATACCGCGGACCGTACGCACAAAAAACTTGTTTTAGTTTATATGTGGATAGTTTTGGTGTTTTAGTTCATTATGCTTTTAGTAATTATGTTATTGTTAATGTTTATGAAACGTATTTCTTTTAATGCACAAAATGGTTTAAAGATTTTTTTTTTTTAAATTCTAAATAATTTTTTGTGAAATACTTTTTTTATTAAAATTTTTGTAATTTTCTAAAGAACCGTTTATTTGTTTATTTTCAAAATAGTTTTTGGAAATTATTTTAACCTAATTCGAAAACAGGTTAAAATATTGTTACGGAATCATTTTTTAAACATATTTACTAGATAATTTATTGCTCACAGTTTTTGATATTCGGTGATAAATAGAAAAATACTTATAAAAACATTTTTTTACCTATAGCTGTAAAAAAATTATGACACTTCATTTTTAAAAATCGGTTAAAAATACTCAAATTTAAAATTAATAAAAAGATCCCAAATATTTTTCTCCTGGCCGTACCAAAAACACGTCATGCCCATATCATTCATGCATAGTATAGGTACAGTCGAGTCAACAATAACACTAACTTTACACATCCAAAATAGCTCTTATTACAAAGCAATAAAGCTCATTTTTGTAAAGCATAATTATAAAACTCCCGTGGATGACTGTATTTTGTTTATTTTTTCTGTTTACTTTTGGTGCCTTAAGGCTTAATATGTTTATATAGATATGTTTGTTAGTTATCAGAATTGCCAAGTTTCGAAGTAGGTCGAAATGGTTTTTGATCTTTTTTTAGATTGATATCAGTAGGTTAAAATAAGTTGAAAACTGTTTTTGGATGTTTTTTGTAGGGTTTTTTGGATCTATTTACTGTGTTGATATTAGACAAAGGTTTTTCTGAATTGACTTTAGACGACTAGTTTAAGAAAACTTAAATAAATTAATATTTATTACCAGCTGTACCCCGCGGTTTCACCCGCGTGAATGACAATTCATACACTATCTTTATAAATTATAGCCTATGTGTTATTCCGATGTATAAGCTACATTATTGTAAAGTTTCATTAAATCCATTCAGCAGTTTTTGCGTGAAAGAGTAACAAACATCCACACATACATTCTCACAAACTTTCACATTTATAATATTAGTCGGATAATTTAACGCTACCTTTACAAGTTAACTATTTTCAGAATGAATAAACTAGGCTAAGACATTGGTTTACTCATAAAATTCAATGAAAGAATCATTAATTTGACATAAGGTACTTACAATTTTAATCAATATCAATAGTTAAATTCTTTAACAAATATACAAAAAATTGCATTCCACAAAATAACTAAGTAGACTTTAGACAACTGTAAAATTAGGAATAACCCAACCTAACAAGCTTAACAAAACATTTTAAATGATATTCAAAATCAATTCTGTGGAGTCACAATGATAGTACAAGAGTCCATGATTAATGATACACCAAATGATCATAGACCAACTGGCTCCTATACTATAATAATAATATTCCGGGACATCTCACACACGGTCATCTGATCCCAAGCTAAGCAGAGCTTGTGTAAGTAACCAGACAACTGATGAACATTTTGGTGGGTTTAATTACTTTGATAATATGTTTTATTTAACCAATAAATGCCTTAGTTATGATTATTATTATTATTACTTATATATTTTTGATATATTTCTAAATACCTACATACATATTATAGATAAATGTAATGGTTTAAACTACAGGAATGCAAGGTGTTACCGAAAGGGTATATCTATCCAAAAGGGGGTGAAGAGTACATCTCGTATAGAGTCAGTTTACAAAATTTCAGCTTGAAATAAGTTATTTAATAATTGACTTAGTTGAAACTTTGTAAACTGACTCTATACCAGATGTACTCTTCACCCCTTTTGTATAGATATACCCTTTCGGTAACACTCTGTATAAAGAATTTTCGTGACAATAGATCGATGAATCGTCAAAGTTAAGCTGCGCTTGCCGCGGTTTGTCTTGGATGGGTGACCATTGTAAATGAAATCTTAAAGAGTTGCTCTTTCATGAGAAAATCTGTATCGCCTTTATAGTAGTGTATTATTAAAGTTATTAAATTTAAGGATTCTGATTCTGTTGAATTTAACTGATGAAGTAAAGAAAAGAAATTGTTTGTTTTGTAAATAGGACTAAAAACACTTTTACTCGTTTTTTTGTAGTTACAGTGGAGTTTACATTTCCTAACTACCCTAAAAAAAGTGATCTACAATTACATTACAATCGGCGAAGAGTTTTTGTAAATTATGTATTTTCAAAATACATATTTGAAAAAAGCGTTGATTTAAACTACACTATTTATTTATTGTACCAATATTTTTAATATTATAATTACAGTGAAACCGCGGTTCACAAGTAAACAAAAGTATTCTACCTAACTCCACATCTGCCAACAATTCTTTGTACATACATACCATAGATAATATCTCCGTGTCTACCTTGCATCTTTATCGGAATCCGTCGTTTTTTGTCGAGCCCTTACTGTGTGATGTATAGTTAAATATTTAGGGGTTAACTGTAGGTTTAAACGTTTAAACTGTTGGTTAGTAATCAATGATATTGTTAATAAAATAACTGGGTTAAATCCGACACTAAAAAGAGTATTATGTGTTTCATTTTGAACAAGAATAATGGAAATGTTTTGTGACTAATGGTATAAGGTACTATGATAGTTGGTGTGTTTGTCTGTATGCGTCATCGTAACTCCTAAATATTTTAACTTTTTTACCGAGTTTAATTCTGCTTGATAATTATAACAAATTCAGAAGATACAGTAGTAAATGAAATGCTCTTATGTTACTCATTGTACTTGGAAATGGTTATTGTGTGTCTATATGTGTCATATTAGCTCCTAAATTTAAAAGGATTCTGATTTCCTCGCCGATTTTGATTCCCATTGATAGTTTTAACAAATTTATATGCTACAAGAACCAATAGTATAAAATATAAATATTCTTATGTGACTCATAATACAAGGAAAGGGTAGATGTGTTTGTCTGTATGTGTCATTGTAGCTCTTAAATAATTAAACTGAAAAATTTAAATATATTGTAAACATATAGGTAAAATGATTGTAAAAATAAAATACAAATTAATATTATTAACTCAAAAATAATAGACATTCCTTCTCTTTTAAGTCGGTTAAAGCTATCCAACCGATTCACGAACCCACTACGACTTACTAAGAAGCCATAACAATAGAAATTTCGTAATCGCGGAAGCTAACTCTAAGTATATTTACGACAAGCCCACGCGTGGGCGAAGGCAGTCTTTGTCAGTGATATAATATTGAATAAATAACTGATATTGTCTAAATTATTGACGGGCCTGTTGGTCTAGTGGTTAGTGATGCTGACTGCTATACCGGAGGTCGTGGGTTCGATTTTCAGGACAAATTGTTTGTTCCGTGTTTGTTTGTAATTTATCTATAATATGTATGTATTTAGAAATATATGAGTATGTTTATCAGTTGTCTGGTTAGTACAGGGTCTGCCTAGTTTGGGATCAGATGACCGTGTGTGAGTTGTCCCAAGATATAATTAATTTAATTATTTTAAATTTTTAAATTTATTTAATTATAGTAAAGGTAAAATTAATTATATGTAATAAAAAAAAATATTATGTGTTAATCTAGGTTATAAACTATCTATGTGCCAAATTTCATTCAAATTAGTTCAGTAGTTTTTGCGTAAAAGATTAACAAACATCGATACTTGAAAACTTTCACGTTTTTATTCGAATTTTATAAAAGATACAGTAATCTTTAAAATTAGGTCAAGCATACTTAACCGGCTGTCAAAAATGTGTATTATGTATTTTACAAGTCATCACAATTAACAAGAGAGAGTTTGTCAAAATATTATTAAGATGTAAGCAATTAAAATTAATTAATAATTTGATTGAATTAAAAGTCGGTCGGTTAATTGTAATGATATTGCGAAGTTATTGGCCAAGGTTCGAATACATGTTTGTTATAATATCTTATTTAGGTACTATAATAATTAAAATGTAGAAAAATGGTGTCTGCACAATGGAAATATATATAAAAAAAGAAGCAGGGGTTGTTATTATATCGATGCCGAACCCGAAATTGTAATCTTTTTTTTTTGTCGGTTTGTCTGTTTGTCTGTGTGTTTCTGCACGCTAATATAAAAAACGGCTCATTCGATTTAGATGCGGTTTTCACTATATATTGTAGTAAGCTTCACTTAACATTAAGTGTGTATTTCATGTCAATCGGTTCATAAATAAAAAAAGTTATGTCATATAACGTTCTACACCCGTCATCCACGCGAACAAAGTCGCGGGCACAGCTAGTATTTACTATATTTTTATGCTCGTGACTAAGTAAAAAGACCGAAAATTTCGAAAGGTTAATTGGCAATAGGCTCGTCCCCTATTACATGGGGCCTAAACATATCGGCGAACTGTGGGTGTACATTGGTACTCCTCTGCCTAACCCTTCGGGGATACAGGCGTGATGATATGTATGTATTTTAAGTGACACTTGCCGAGGTCAATACAAGGATGGGTGAGCTTTTAATAAGAACTCGTTACCTTCAAAAGCAAGTTAACTAGTCTTACTAAGACATACTGTATCCCGCAGTAAATGTGTTGTGTGTCAGACAGACAGTCGCTCTATAACATACTGGTGTTCAGCTGGCGGTGAGACTGGAAGCCGAAAACATCATAGTATAAAACTACTTTTTACGGATTTTTTCGCGGTTTATATTAAGATTTTAAGTCCCGACGTTTCGACACCTTTGCAGGTATCATGGTCACGGGTAGACTGAAAAAATCCGTAAAAAGTAGTTTTATTTCAATGTCTAATATTCGCGTAAACCTAAGAAACCAATATCATAGTATAACATTATATAACGTACCATCATGTATCCCCGAAGGGTTAGGCAGAGGTGTACCTCTGCCTAACCCTTCGGGGACATATCTTCACGCCTGTATTCCCGAAGGAGAGGTGTTCCAATGTACACCCACAGTTCGCCGATATGTTTAGGTCCCATGTAATAGGGGGCGAGCCTATTGCCACTAACCGGGCACAAATCCAAACTCCGACCTGCTACTGAGAATTTCATAGAAAAACCCAATAACGCCTTGGTCGACTTGGAAATCGAACCCAAGACCTCTAGCGAAGCAATCGCGCTTAGCACCACTAGGCCAACGAGGCAGTCAGTAAATTTATATTAAGTATAGTATTCTAATAAGGAGAATAAATAAAATTGCCATTTCAATATTTTTTATCGTCATTCTCTTCTGGTCACCAATCAAAATCCAAGCCTTGTCAACCGCCGCTTAACCTGGCTGACCTCTAAAACCCGGATATTAGTTTTGAGCAAACAATAAGAATTTCAAAGCACGGTTTAACAATCGTGGTTTTACTATCTTAAAGTTAACGTTATGTGACAGTTAAATCAGAAGGTTAGTTATACACTTAGGTTCAGTTGTTGTTATGTCGGCAGCGGTACGTTACGTCTAAGGTTTGAGTTTTTTTTTTACGAGACCTGGTCAAATTTTTGTAGTCTGTTGTATGGTTGTATGTTTATCATCAACAGCCGGAAGACCTCCCCCCTAGAACGCCACAATGAACGACAACTCGCCAATAGCATCCACCGGGTGCCCGCCACTTTGACGATATCGTCAGTCCACCTGGTGGGAGGCCTACCAACGCTGCGTCTTCCGGTTCGTGGTCGCCACTCGAGAACCTTTCTTCCCCAGCGGTTATCGGTTCTTCGAGCGATATGGTCTGCCCATTGCCTGCATCCTTAGGGACGAGATTCTCGCTAATTGCCAACTCGTATTTACCAGTCTTCGTAACCAAGTGTCATTTCTATGAGTATAAGTAACGCCATAGATTTTTAAAAAGTTTAACCTATAGAGTGCGAGTATCGCTGAAAGCCTATTGTGCAGAGCGTAAGCAAATTTTTGCCTTTATGTAGTATATTTGTTTACTGTAATATTTGTTTATGCGAAAATATCGATGGTTCAGATAATATTTGGGCAATAGTTTCGAGATATTCATTAAAACGGTACGTTGTTTATTATACTATTTACCACGACGAAACTAGTTCACACTAGTGCTCATGGTTCAAACCCTAAAATGAACACTCTTTACTTTCTACCTATCCTCTAAGATTCTTCTTCTTCAGCCTGTAGTGACCCATAGTCAGGCCTCTTCATGAGCACGCCAAGTATTGCGGTTCCGTGCCAATCGCATCCAGCCCTTTCCGGCCAATTTGGCGATGTCATCGACCCAACGGGTGGGTTGTCTCCCAACATTTCGAGTCCTGTAAGATTAATGTTGATCGAATCGCTCAAATGTTTAGAAATAAGTCTAAGTCACGTAACTTGTCGAAATGAAATGCAATTTCCATACATTTAATGCCATTTAGGCTATTTATGATATCGTTATCTTTTTTAGTATTGTACTTGGCTAAACGCGCAGTGTATTTAGCAGATATTCGAGTACCATCCAGACTTGTACTTTTCTACATTTATCTGTATACTCCAATCTCTCGAATCTATCCGAGATGTATCGTTTCGTTGTAATCGATCGATCTGTATTGTGTTACACTGTAGTGACCGAGTTGTCTTCGATCGCGACTCGAGATCAGATCAGACTATCCCGTTCATTCCACGGTTTATTGGCAAAATAAATACTTTTGTCCATCGGTATGGTTTGAGGAGTTCTTTGTTTGTTTCTACAATACTATGTACGAGTATCAATAAGGAAGATAGGTGTTCTTTAATAGGCTATGATTGACGACTTTTGTTGTAAATATCGATAGTTGTCGTAGTTGATTCATAGAAGAGTGATCGTGTATAGAAATTTAAGCATTCTTCATTCCATAGCTTCGGCAAGCACTTTAAGAAAGAATACATACATACATATAATCACGCCTCTTTCCCTTGTAGGGGTAGGCAGAGACCACTTCTTCCCCCTTGCTACGACCCTTTCACACTTGTTTCGCTTTGTCCACTTTCATTATTCCCTTCATACATGCTGTTCGGTTCATGGTATGCTCTTGATGTGGACTTTTTTCATTCACACTCGCCTTATACACTTTTTCGTCAATCGTTATTTTATTCATTCTCTCGACATAGCCAAATCATCTCAGCATACCATTCATTATTTTTGTCTCAACATCCATCATCTGACACACTTCATCCACCTTACCATCCATTCCTCCTCTTACATTCAACGCAGCGAGGCGGCCCACTTTAAGAAAGAAACTGCCAAATAATGGTCTTTGATAGTGTTTAAGACGTTATAATTCTGACAACTAGACTAACTATGGGTTACAGTATCCCGCAGTAAAGATGTTGTGTGTCAGATAGACAGTCGCTCTATAACATACTGGTGTTCAGCTGGCGGGGAGACTGGCAGCCGACAAAATAGTATCAAAAAGTTTAAGCAGAAGTAGGTAGGTATTTAGTCATAAATGTACTAGAAGTATTAACAAATATATGTTGTATCTTAAATAAAAAACTAGTACGCATCTAGATCTCGTGATAAATATGACTGACGCGCCTCAGGTATCTACTTATCGTTTTTGCATAAACCGGACGATCAATAAATATTTGACATTAAAAAAATATGAGTCCGGCAAGGCACAAGGCGCTACCTGTCTGGAACCGGAATTTTGTTCTTAAACTACTTATTGTATTAAATATTAAAACACAAGGTTAAAACAACACTCAATTTTAGGTCTCATAATGTCGCTGTCATTTTTAATAACTTTTGTTTGAGTATACAGGAAGAGAGAAATAGAGAGAAGAAGATCCCCAGAGGTACTACAGACATTTTTCTCATGTGGAGCCCTTCACAGCACTACGTTGTGTTCGGCTCCCAGTCTCCCCGCCAGGTGAACACCAGTATGTTATAGAGCGACTGTCTGTCCGACACACGACACATTTATTTCGTAATAAAGTATTCTTAGAAGAATGGCTGTCAGAATTGATATTTAACGACTGTTAAAGGTCGTAAATAATATTCTTTACTAAATAAGTATGTTCGTGATTTATGTAATTTAATAAGTGCTAACTGATACATCAATATATGGTCACTCATCCACAAACATCACACTACAAAAGCAGCTTAAACATAACCTAGCAATAGAAACAAAAAACAAAAAAAAAAAACTTAAAAATACCCATCCAATTCGCAACCTAACCCGCAGTTGCTTAACCTCAACAACAAATATCTTGTTAACTAAACGAAGCGTAAACTAACAATTGTTTTGCCACGAAAAAGCCTCGTAACCAATTTTATTAAAGTTAAAAAAAGTCAGTAAGTTGTCCCAAAGCTGTTCGACAAAATTCTTACATTCATAAAAAAACGGTCCCTTGATATTTAAAGTTATGGGTTCCGTAGATCAATAATAATGGGTTTTGACATCCGCCTACGATGGTTACTGTAATAAATTGGCCTTTTTTACTGACTTCAAAAAAAGAGGTTGTCGTGTGTCATGTTTTTTAAACTATGTTATATGATAATTGTAACATATTAGGGCTTTTAATTCAAACATTGCAGCTTCAAAATGTGGATTTTGTTTTACTTGTATATATTTTTCTTTTATTTACACACTTTAACTTAAACATAGTGCAAGTTTTATTGCAATCGTTAATATTATAATATTCCGGGACAACTCACACACGGTTATCTGATCCCAAGCTAAGCAGAGCTTGTGTTATGGTAACCAGACAACTGATAAACATACTTATATATTTCTAAATACATAAATATTATAGATAAATTACACCCAGACGAATATATATATAAATATGTTTAAGATAAACGTACGAAATTAAGTTATTTTTATGTATGTAACAAAAATAAAAAACTTCCTAAATTCCGATCCAAGTTATAAATCATCTACGCGTCAAATTTGAACCAAATCAGTTTAGTAGTTCTTAATAAGCTACAAACATTTATATAACTACAATTATCTTGTTATACACAAAAAACCTCTAATTACTATTTACAAAAACTACCGTAAACCCAACATGGTGTAACAAATTAATTTAATTCAAAAAACTTGGGGACCCCTAATTTAGTTGGGACATAAAAAAAAGTACAAAAAATATCTCCGAGGTTGGTCCTTGGTTACAAAGACTGACTATTTATTTGTTGATATTACCGTGCTTTTGGACCCTTGCTGTTTTAGGAATGCTGTGGGAATTAGGGACCTTAGGTTATTTCTATTAGTTTTATGGCTACTTACTTTTGAGACGACGTTAAGATTGACTCTTGGCTGAATACTAGAACGTTATATTTAAGTTGTCGTTAAGTCTTATGTTGTCTCTGTTATGTAAAGTTGTAAAGTTGAGATGGATAGATATTTAAGAGCGTCTTATAGTCAAATGATCTGTTTGACTTAAGTGCCTACTGAAATTGGGCGTAGGCTCTTATGTCACTTTAAGATGTATACATTATTTGAGTAGTAAGTTTTTTTTTAACGTGTCGAACAATCACTGAAACAAACAGTCCAGTTAAAAAAAAACTCATTGTATTTGGAGCCTAATTTTTTAGATTAAACATCACGCGAAAACCATGCGACTCAAAAACTGGGTGAAACCGTCGTTAATGCTAGAGGTCATAGGGTAAGTTTTCAAAAATGAACTCCCTAGATACTATCATATCATCACGCCTGTATCCCCGAAGGGGTAGGCAGAGGTGTACTAATGTACACCCACAGTTCACCGGTATGTTTAGGTCCCATGTAATAGGGGGCGAGCCTATTGCCACTAACCGGGCACAAATCCAACAAAGGCAGGCAGAGGGCACAAGTCCTCTCTAGATACTACTAACTAGATATTTTATATTGCATTATTTTTTATATCAATAAGTCATATTATTAAACACTTGTAAAACAACAGCTGACTTGAAGAAGCGATTAAAATTCAATGAATATTAAACAATATCATAACAAAGATATCCCGTGGCGTATTAACAAACCTTATTAATACAAAAACTAATTGAATTATTTAATGACTCGCTCTGTATAATAACAACAGCCTGTAACTGTCACTGCAGGCCTCTCATACAGAGAGCATTGATCATCACGAATTTAAACGCCATAATCTAAACCTACTGTGAAAATAAAAATAATTTAAACGTTATCTGAAATTACCAGCAGTTAAGTTATTGACCTGTTGGTCTAGTGCCAGACCATGGGCCTGTTGGTCTAGTGGTTAGTGACCCTGACTGCTATACCGTAGGTCGTGGTCATTCCCACCCAGGACAAATGTTGTGTGATGAGCATGATCATTTGTTCTGTGTCTGGTTGTAATTTATCTATAATATGTATGTATTTAGAGACATAGGTATTTTTATCAGTTGCCTGGTTATCATAGCACAAAGTCTGCTTAGCTTGGGATCAGACAACCGTGTGTGAGTTGTCCCGGAATATTATTATTATAGTATGGGAGCCAGTTGGTCTATGATCATTTGGTGTATCATTAATCATGGACTCTTGTACTATCATTGTGACTCTACAGAATTGATTTTGAATATCATTTTAAATGTTTTGTTAAGCTTGTTAGTTTGGGTTATTCCTAATTTAAACTAATTTTACAGTTGTCTGGAGTACCTACTTAGTTATTTTTTGGAATGCAATTTTTTGTTACCATAACACAAGCTCTGCTTAGCTTGGTATCAGATGACCGTGTGTGGGTTGTCCCAGAATGGGACACATATTATGATTTTACAGTGAACTAGCATTGATCAACACATTTTTTTTTACGACACAATCTGAAATTAGTCTCATATACAAATAAATAAACATTAATGTATCAAAATACTAATAAAATCTTTCCTTTGTTACAGAACTTCCAAAAACAATGACGTCCTCAGAATAAAAGAGAACAGAAGATAGAAAGAAAATGACGGCTACAAAAGAAGAAACCCACCCCCCTCAATCTATTAGCGACAGAATACCAACCTTAAAAGATATAAAAGAGAAAAGATTAAAAGGAAACATGGCCATAGACCTCACACATAGGCCTTATGTAATATACAACGACTTTAGCAACAAAAGCTCCAAAAAAGATGGAGTCACCTACTGTTTTGTTAGCGTTATAATTAGTTTTATATTCGGTCTAGCTATTGGTATTATCTTAATGAGTGGACAATACGAAGAAAAGACTGTAATCAAAGAAAGACAAGAATTTAAACAAAATATGAATAATAATAAGCCTGAATTGAAGACTGAGAAGAATAGATTCGCTGCGGTATCATTCACTGGTTTAGAAAACAAATATAATAAAGATATATATCCTAAAGGATTAACAGAAGTCATGAAAGATATCCTTAAAGACACAAAAAGTGATAATAGGCACCATCTAGTTATAAACAAAACATTTATCCCGGATCATGCTACTGTACTATATGATAATATATTCTGGGGACCACAAATAGAAGACTCTATGCCACAAGGCTATGGAGATAATTCTGCAGAGATTTGGGAAAAGTATATCGAAGAGACTGAGGTAGTGAAAATGGAGTCTGGTTGCGGAAGAATGCAGAATCGTTTAATCACTTTCAAAGATGGTTTGCAAGCTTGTGTTAGGTACAGACAGAACACTGATCAAATACAAGGGGAGATTTTTAGTTTCTATGTTGGTAGATTACTGAATTTAACGAATTTAGCCCCGTCTGTTGTCAGAATTGTTGATTTGAAGGATAAGTTGTGGAAGAATGTGGCAAATGATATAGCTACCGCTCAATGGGGGACGAACAGAGCTGTAGTTATCACTCAATATATACCAAGCCTTGAATCAGCGTCAATTCCCGATATCTTTAGACCAACGAACCGACATCTGAATAAGCTTGATATACTAAAAATGTCGCTAAAAGAAAACGCAACGGAAATCAATAAACAAATCTTAATTGATAAACTCAGAGTGAAGGATCTAAAAATTAAGGAAGAAAAAGCTAATTTCACTCATATAGATGTCACTCTGAATAAGAAAACTATTGAAAGATTTTTGGAGTTAGCGCAATGGTCAGATTTGATAATTTTCGATTATTTGACGGCGAATTTGGATCGAATTGTCAATAATTTGTTCAATTTTCAATGGAATATCAATATTATGGACGGTCCTGCGCATAATTTAGCTAAGAAAATGGATAGTGGGTTATTAATTTTTTTGGACAATGAATCAGGCCTTCTCCACGGGTATAGACTATTAAAAAAGTATAATGTGTACCATAGTTTAATGCTAGACAATCTGTGTGTGTTTAGAAAAAGTACAGTAGATGCGCTAAAAAGACTACATAACTCAAAATCTGTTGGTACGTTACTAAGTGAGATGTTTCATAAGAAGAACTCAGTTATAATTAGAGATATTTTGCCTTCTTTGCCGGAGAAGAATTCTAAAATATTGTTAGAAAGGATAGGTAAGGTTTTAAATCAAATTGAAAAATGTGAACTGAATTTTAGATAGCAGATTTTGGTAGATTCGCACTGATCGTTGAAAAAACCGACTTCAAAAAAAGTCTTATATATATAAAGTCTTATGAATCCCACTGAAAATGGGACCAGACGGGAAGCACCAGCTTTCAAATAAAAAAAAATACATCACAATCGGTTCACCCAGTCAAAAGTTCTGTGGTAACAAACATGAAAAAGAGTCGAATTGAGTATCTCCTCCTTTTTTGAAATCGGTTTAAATAATCAAAAGATTATAAACACTTACTCAAAAGGAACTCAGATTTAAGTAGCCGTTAAATCTTCTGTCTTTCTCACTTTAAAGTAAAATATGGAGATAGATTTAAGACCTTCTTAAATTGAGTCTGGTTTGAGTATCCGTGAAACAAATTAGTAACTGAATGTATAATTAATTATTCAAATGATGTTATAATTAATTTGATCACATTACTTTTTTAGTGTCCAGATTTTATCGGATTTTAACCGACTTTAGAAAGGAAGTTCCTACTTTATCTATGTTAATAATTTGTATGTTACATTGATTCAATCTCTTGCCTAATTATTTAATCAGTTCACTGTCATACTTTTATTGTAACACTGAATACTTTTTATGTAAAGTCGGTTAATAATTTCGTCAATCAGTGCGAATTAAGTGATATTGTAATAATATTTTGATGCCAAATAATTACTATTTATTGTAAAAAGAAAACTATACGATTAGTAGTTAAATAATTAAATGTGCCAGTTAATTGGGAAAGTCGAAAAAATATATTCAAATGCTTAATTATTACCTAGCCTTTTTGAAAATACTTATATTTTGATATTCGGCTTCCAGGGCCTTGATTCAGCTATTTAAGAGTTGCTTGAATTGACCGAATGACCTGCTTCATTTGTTCCATTTTTACGATAATTGGCTATCTGCTAACTGTCATTACGATCATTCTCTTCGAGAGTTCAATGAGATTTTATTGTAGGCTTATCTGAATACGAAAATTAGGCACAATGACAAGTACACTGACCACTGATATGCATTTAAAATAGCTGAATCGAGGGCCAGTCTCCCCGCCAGCTGAACACCAGTATGTTATAGAGCGACTGTCTGTCCGACACACAACACATTTACTGCGGGATACTGTATCTTTTAGTACTAAAGTATATTTTTTCGGCTTACCAACAAAAGTGATATTTTCTTAGCTAGGTATTATAAATGAATTGTAAAATAATTGTACATGTCTTAGTAATTTATTGAATAAACGCTTTTCTTTTTGCATAAAAATCTTGTTTATGTCTTATTAAATGTCCACCTTCGTTGTCTCTGATTCCATAACACAAGTGCTTCAGCTACTTACTTTGGGTTCAGAGCAATGTAAGTGATGTTGTCCACATTAAAAAAAAATAGTTTCAAAATTTCGGTCAAATTAAATCTTGTCTATTATCTGCTGCCATAAGGCCTCTTTTTGTGCATAAAGCCTTGTCTTCAAACACCTAAACATTTTATTTTGTTATAAATTTTACCATAGTCCGGCCGCTAAGAGAATGCTAACGGTACACTAATATCAATCACCTATTTGTCCATGCCAATATGCCAGGCTACAATGACTAATATAACACGGCTTTTTATTTCCCCATACAAATCAAGACCAACTGACATGTGTCAGGAAAGCATTCTCTCAGCGACTGAATTATGTCTCACTATTTTGTCTACAGGATGTGCTGTTTACATTAAAATATCTTCAAACTGTATTCTTGAAAATAAGTCAAGCATTAAAACCAATTTTGTATATAAAGTTGTAAAATATATGTGAAATAATAAAAATAAGATGACATTTAATTATTTTGTTTTATTATCCTTCATACCTCTTCAACTAAAACTAATTATATTCAGCAGTAACGGAGCTATCTGTTAGTAAAAATATTTCGAAATCGGATGAGCGTTTCTAAGATTATCTTCCAGTACCAAGTTCATTATGAAAACTTGTTTATATTTTAGTAAGTATACAAAATGTATACGTAAGTTATAACCTTTATTCAATTCAAAATGTTAAAAAAAATTAAGATATCACAAATCTATTTCATCAGTTTCACAGTCATCATCATCACCCCTGCCCTGTTCCCAATTATTTGTGGTCGGCGCAATGCGTATTCAGCTTCCATTCATCTCTACAACTCGTCATCTCAGTGTTCACTCCTTTCTCATATCATCTTACACACAATTTCACATTTTGGAATACAATCTTCTAAAAAATCGAGGAAAACAAAATTATAAACTAAGACATAATCTTTGTGCGACAAGTAATCGTAAGAATAATCGCATAACACAAGCGGCTACCATAATCCTTCGAATGACATTTTGACAGCTGTCAAACTTGTCAAAATATAATGCAATTGATTTTTTGTTTGGGATTTAGAGAAGTTAATAAAAGGAAATTGTGGATATTGGTTTGATTCCAAGGTATTTTTTGTGTAAGTTGTTTTTTAATTGTTACAAGGTTAGACTTATTGATTTAACTTGAGCTAGATTTTTAGGTAGGGTTAAAATAGGCTTATATGTTATTTATTGCAGCCCAACTAAGAGAGGCCAATATCTTAGCTTTTTTTGCTAGAGGTCTTTGCAGTTAGCCTGAGCGCAGGCTTAGGCAGATCTTAAGGACTCCAGCCAGGGCAATAGGAAAATCTAACTACGCAACTCCACTAATAGAACCCCCTGCGGGGTTCGGACCCCTTATCTTAGCGTCCAAAGCCAAACCCTTCGAGTTATTGGCATGGAAATTAAAAGCTTCAATTTACAAAAATGCATTTTTATTCAATATTCAAATTCTAAAACAGATCAATGTAAGAGTTCACATAGGTTTTCATGTGAATCTTATAAATAAGAAGGTTTAGTATCTATGGATGGCTTTTTGCCACCAAAGATGAATGTAGTCTTTATAAGTCAAATAGCAGGAATTTGATGTAAACGGCTAGCAACTGGGACGAGAATACTACAAACAAAGAGAGGCCTATGTCCAGTAGTGGGTTATAGAAACATAAGTATGTTTATCAGTTGTCTGGTTACCATAGTACAAGCTCTGCCTAGTTTGGGATCAGATGACCGTGTGTGATTTGTCTCAGGATATTATCATAATTCGTCAAGATATATTATTATACCTAAGTTAAAATTTTACCACTTTTTGTATTGGTTTCTTAGGTTTACGCGAATGTTAGACATTGAAACAAAACTACTTTTTACGGATTTGTCGCGGTTATTTTAGATTTTAGGTCCCAACGATTCGACATCTTTGCAAATTGCAGGTATGGGCTCACTATATTGCGTAGTTCGGAACTCAAATAATTAATTAAAATATGAGGGTAGAACGAGCAACATGTACTGTCAAGACGAACGCCATCTCAGTCTGCCCGTGACCATGATACCTGCAAAGGTGTCGAAACGTCGGGACTTAAAATCTAAATATAAACCGCGAAAAATCCGTGAATAGTGGTTTTATACTATATTTATAGTTGCAAAAACAATATACCGGTATAAAAGCTTTAGTGAAAACTATCTTTCTACTAGGGTGCGTCCGGATCCAGTGCCTCAATTCACCTATTTTAAAAGTCAGTGTGCTTGTCATTGTGCCTAATTTTCGTATACAGATAAGCCTACAATAAAATCTCATTGAACTTTCGAAGAGAATGATCTTAATGATCGCGAGTGAAACTGCAGTGCACAGCTAGTAAGGAAAAAATTGGTAAGTTTTTTAAGATATCAAACATGAATGTAAAAAGGATAAAAACTATTGTCTCAAACAAAGTTGTAAAAATACCTTTTTGAGAACCGAAATAATAAATTTATAAGTTGATTTTAAGGCACTTAACCTTTAAGACAAATGTAGAGGGTTTAGCAAGAATTCAAAGTTTTTTTTCAGCTAATCGCTTGTGTGTTTGCGGCAAATTAAAATGCTCGACTCGCATTTTTGAGATAACACATACTTAAGTGTTTGTTTTGTATAAATTTATGTATTTGAAATAATCTTGTGCGCAACTTTGTTTGAGTGCATGTTTGTTACGCTTACACGCGAAAACTAATGAACGGATTTCGACGCAATTTGGTATAGAAATAGGTTATTATCTAGATTGAAACATAGGATACTTTTAACATAACATAACATATCATCATGCCTATATCCCCGAAGGGGTAGGCAGAGGTGTACCAATGTACACCCACAGTTCGCCGATATGTTTAGGTCCCATGTAATAGGGGGCGAGCCTATTGCCACTAACCGGGCACAAATCCAAACTCCGACCTGCTACTAAGAATTTAATAGAAAAACCCAATAACACCTTGGTCGACTCGGGAATCGAACCCAAGACCTCTAGCGTAGCAGTCGTGCTTAGCACCACTAGGCCAACGAGGCTCGGATACTTTTTAACTAGCTTTAACCATTTCTCTGTCCCGTGAGTCACATATGAACATTTCCATTCTTTAACTACCGTCTCTAATGGCGGGACAACTAAGTTGTTAACTACTGCTTAACATAAGACACTTCTGACAAACGATAAAGGAAAACATCGTGAGGAGACCTGGATTCCAAAATTTGGTATCTGAAATCGCTCGCAAGCAAGCGTGGTGATCAATGCTCGTGCCTTCTCTATATGGGAAGAGGCCTGTGCCCAGTGGGACGTTTATATGCTGGAATTATTATCATTATAAATACTGAAACAAAAATCACAGGCATAATGCTTGGGCAGTAAACTTATAACCAGACAACTGATAACATACTTATATATTTCTAAATACATGCATATTATAAATAAATTACACCCAGACACAGAGCAAATGATCGTGCTCATCATACAAAGACTTGTCTTGGGAGAGAATTTAACCCACAGCCTCCGGTAAAGCAGTCAGGGTCACTAACCACTAGACCAACAGGACCGCCAAATTATTAGTCATGTAACATAACAAAGTGCTAGTAAAATATTACTAGTACAATAAAAACATTTTGTACGGTAAAGGAAAACATAGTGAGGAAACCTGGATTAAAAAAAATGGGATCTGAAGTCGCCTGCAGAGCAAGCGTGGTGATCAACGCTCATGCCTTCTCTATATGGGACGAGGCCTGTGCCCAGCAGTGGGACGTTTATAGGCTGGATTATTATATAAACATTTTAATCTCAAAGAAATATGTCTTTAAAGGCTTAAAATATTCGCGGTATTAACTCACTTTATTTTGATCATTAATTATGGGTAGGCATTGAAAGCTCTTTCGGACAAGGTGACATACAAACATACTTGATAACTTGTAGTTATGTTATACATATTATACAGAGCAGCACTTAGCACGGGTGAATGACCGATTACAACAGGATTTGCGTTAGGAACGACCGTTGGAAGTGAATTGGGTTCTGTATGTGCAACAAGTGTGTAAGGATCGTAGCTAGTGGAAAGAAGTGGTCTCTATCTACCCCTAAGGGAAAGAGGCGTGAGATGCATGTATGTATAAAAAATGGCTTTATAAATGCGAAAGTAACTCTGTCTGTTTGATACTAATTTTGATAAAAATTATTTTAGCTTAAACTTTAAGAAAGATCAATAAATTACTTTTTGCCGAGATAACAGAAGGATATACCTAGTACATATAAAAATATAGAATATGTATTTACGGATATCCATTAAATTGTTTATTTTATTTTATTGATATTCACTTTATAGCTATTTCGTATCATAAGATTTGAGGGCGCACAGTATATAAATGTATTTATCGTCTGTACTGGACTTAATACAATATCAACTAAATCGGAAAAAAATGGGATCTAGTAAAACGATATAATAAAACATCTTACAACATATTCAAAATGAAAGAGTGCAATATAATTTGGCACACCCTAACATGACAAGATAAATAACAGTATGTAAAAATAGAGTCTTAAACGTTTTCTCATCTCATCTACGGACCCCTAAACGGGCTCGACCCACTAGGACACAGCTTAATGGCGGCCGCATTAAGTAAAAAAAGATACGGAATGAATCATGCACTATCGGACTCCTAAAGGTTTTGATAATGGCGAGGCAAAGAGTAGAGCAATACAGGACTCGACACACGATTTAAATATAATTATAATATTTATATGCCTAGCTCTAACTTAATTTATAATATTTGGTAATGGTACACTACCGTACAATTACCAATTATTTATACGAGATAGCTTTTATACGCTAATAAGATATAATATTGGTACGTATTTTTTTGGATATAATTTATAATGTCATAGGTCTTTTGGAGTCTTTGTAGAGGTTCTTAAGTTGAAACTTAGAATTAAATTGAATCACTTATTTTAAATTCCTGCAAAAAGATACCTATGGGGTAATTGTAAGTTTAAGTGAAGGTACATAGTACATGCATCTCACATAAATTCATAAATTTTCATGATTTATCCGGTTTAAAAACTGATGTAACAAGGTTTTTCGATATTTGCATACCATTTTTTTTTAATTTCACTACGTTAAAAAAATATTATGCAAAAATCGTATTTTATTTTGTTCTTCGTGAAACAAACTGAAACTAACTATTAAACATTACCAATCAAATAAATAGGTATAATACCTACCAACGTCAACTCGCCCCCTCTGCACTTACTTAGTGCATGTGCAAGCGCACTTGAGCCGGGAGGTCTCGGAATGACATGTGTGTCTCAGTTGCCACTATAGCTTAGTTAAGTGCCAGCCGGCACTAAAAGTACCTCCTGTAAATAACTCCGATGTTATGGTGTCATAGAAGGTACCTAGTTGTTATTATTGTTTATTATAGAAAATAATCATCTTAAAAGCTGAAAGTACTCTCTCTGCCAATTCAACTACATTTTCCTATGTTAAAAGGCATGTAGATATCTTAGTTTTTTATATTTTTAAATTGAAAATGTATTAAGTAAAAGAATAAGCTAAACTCAAAGTACTAGTAAGGTAGGAGTCAAATCAAACAAGCCCAAACACGATGGGGTTGCGTCGTTTCGTTACAGAGTTCCTATGACCACCTTCTGGCTCCATCATCAGACCAGCTCGAAAGTACCATCATATTTTATTGTCATTAAACTTCTATAATTATGCAAAATAACATCTCAATAGAATGTCAAGAAATGGCTTTCATATAGCAAGATTTGACCAAACCAAACCGTCAAAAAAAACGGTGAGTTGGAAATTTCAAACGCCTGGAGTTGGTCCCTATGAAAACTAGTTAGATATAGGTTATGTAAGTAAAAAGTAGCCTATGTCCTTTCTTGAAGTTCCAACTATATTCCTAACTAAACTAAATTAGTGGTTTATCCGTGAAACCGTAACAAACTTATTGTCGCATCTTTACTCAGTATAAAATGAAGTCGCTTGCGCTGTCTGTTCGCTTATATCTTTGAAACTACTGAACAGATTTTAATGTAGTTTTCAGAAATAGATAGAGCGATTCAAGTGGGAGGTTTATATGTATAAAACACGCATATCATAGTACAGGATAGTTGCGAAATTTTGGATGCAAAGTTAAGCCAGATCGCTAGTTTATCACATAATTTTAGGATTTCCTATTGATTTTAGTTCACATAATAATTTTGTAACTAAAGACATTAAACATGAAACACCTACAGTTATGCTTATCCTGTTAAGGTAATAGCGATGTAACAAATGGTTCAGTCAGAACGCTTGCGCCGGCGCATGATTCAAACTGAAATAGCGGACGACGGCGTTTTGACAAATCACTTGACAAAGAGGCAAGAAGATAGATACCTTAAAATATGCAATTAAATTTATTATGAAACAAACTTAAAATATTTATAGTGAAATAAAAACTAATACTACACTAGAAATAAGAAAAATAATTAATACCTTGGGACATCTCACACACGGTCTTCTGATCCCAAACTAAGCAGTGCTTGTACTATGGTAAATAGACAACAGATAAACTTATTTATATATTTCTAAATACATACATAGATAATATAGATAAATTACACCCAGACACTGTCCTGGGTAACCCATCAGGTCGAACCGATGACCTTCGGTTCAACAGTCAGGGTCACTCAATATAGACTAAAAATCAACGCTTTAAAAAATATAGTCAGTAGTTAAATACAATTAGGATTTTTTTTTCTCTTTTATTTTGTTTTCTTTTATCAGCCTAACAAACTAATTGTATTTTGGTATTTATTATCCTTATTTTTCTAAGCAAGTTACTAGTAAGAGTAGTGCTTAATTATATTCTCTTCGTCTTAATATATCTTAAAATAATATAAAATGCCGCATCCAACATATTACATAATCCCAGTAATATCCATTTATAATATCAGTGTGTTCGAAACTGCCGAATTATTCAAATAAGATATTATTTATTATAGAAATCAATGGCCGACCTGTTTTGTGTATAATATCACACAAACATACAGACTGTATGTTTAAGTGTATGTCAAAGATGTTAATAAAAACTTTAGGTAAGTTATCACTTAAACTGATAAAATATTCGATTTAGTAATTAAAGATAATTTTGATATAAAAGGAATCTAAAAGAAAAATGTGGACAACATCACATACATTGCCCTGAACCCAAAGTAGCCAAAGCACTTGTGTTATGGAATCAGAGACAACGATACCACAAACACCCAGACCCGAGACTATGTAGAAAAGTTTTCTACATTGACCTGTCTAGATCGAACCCGGGACCTCAGAGCTAGCGACACCTTGAAACCGGTGCGTACGCCACTCGACCACGGAGGTTGTTCGTCTATGGCTGATCATAATAATTATATGGCACTTATGTCATATTTTTATCTCTAGTAGCAAAGCTATTGATTATAATATATGTCATTAATATTCGTTAGTAATGGGCACCCATGTTTCTTTAACCTTATCAATCAATGCTTAACTTTTGATGAAAACGTTTTAAACAAAAAATAATAATAATATAATTATCAAAAAATCAATTAAATAAGATTGTATTATTTACTATTCAAAACATAAATCTAATATAAGAAGAAACACATGCAACTATACATAAATAATCCAGCCTATAAACGTCCCACTGCTGAGCATAGGCCTCTTCCCATATAGAGAAGGCGCGAGCATTGATCATCACGCTTGCTCTCTGCGGATTGGCGATTTCAGATCCCACATTTTGGAATTCACCTTTCCTCACGATGTTTTCCTTCACCGTTTGTCAGAAGTGTCTTAGAATAATTAAGAAAGTACATATAACTTAGAAAAGTTACATTGGTACTTGCCTGGGTAAGAACCTGCAACGTTGTGCATACAAATCCGTTCATTGAACCGCTAGGCCACCACGACTACATGCATAAAATACAACTATACTAACATTAAATCTTACACAAATAAATAAAACTAATAGGCGTCAAAGAACTCATCGTCATCGTTGTCAATGGCGGGGAACGTGCCCAGAAGGCTGGCAGCATTGCCACGTTGAATGGCTATGCCGATTCTCTGTGCAAGGAACAAACCAGCCCTCTGATCACGAGTAGAGTCTACCAAACGTTTAGACAGTTATGTAATAATATAGTTATCATAAACTATGCGAAATATGATATTCATATGATGACATTAATATTAGCAACTTTATGATATTAATACAAACTTGCATATAGACTAATAATGATTAAGACAAAAAATATTATTAGGGTTTATTCACAAATTACACACAGAAGGAAAACATCGTGAGGAAACCTGGCTCCCAAAATTGGGATCTGAAATCGCCCGCAGTGAGCAAGCGTGGTGATCAATGCTCGTGCCTTCTCTATATGGGAAGAGGCCTGTGCACAGCAGTGTTACGTTTATAGGCTGGAATTATATTTATTCACACTAGTGGACATTTCCAATACTTATCTACTTCGGTCTGGTTTGTGAAACGTTTATCAACACAAATATTAGTTAATCACCTGTCCCCAATCACCAATCTTTTGGTCTACCAATCGCAGTCGTGGTCAGTAGATTTGACAACAGATTAAGTTCTTCCTTTCAGAAACCGCAGGACACAGTATCCCTTAATAAATGTGTTGTGTGTCAGTCAGACAGTCGCTCTATAACATACTGGTGTTCAGCTGGCGGTGAGACTGGAAGCCGACCACAACATAGTGCGGGGAAAGTAAATGATTAACGCCCTTTTTACCAAAATTGTTCATAACTTCAAAATACTCTACTTCACAAATATAGCTAAGAATACTCCCGACTACTACTACATACAAAAACAACTTAATCGGTCCATGCGTTCGGGAGCTACGATTCCACAAACAGACACACATATATAGAGGTAGACACATCAAACTTATAACACCCCGTCGTTTTTGCGTTGGGGGTTAAAAAGACTGAAATATAATGGGCCTTTGTGAATTAGTCCTTACACAATTAATAATATTATATTTGTACAAAGTACATAAATTTGTTGAATTGCATTCTTTACATGTTCATTACATATTGCAACGTTACATTTTACTTAGTATTCAGTTCTCGATTGACCGTACAAGTGTGCACACAAGTTATTTTAATATCAAGTTTGAATTTAATTAAATTACTTTATTTTCTGCAAATCATCAAGTTTTATTTATCAAGTTTAACTCAATCAAGATTATCAATCTATCAAGACAAGAGCAACAACCCCAACAATATTGTTAGTATAAAACAATATAGATGACAGAATTACAATAATCTAGCTATTCAAAGTCAATATTTATATATTTTCACATAAATTCAGTCCAATTATAAATGCATAATTTGCAATGACATAAAATTTTATTTAAATGGTTTAAGAATATTTTAATAAAGTTTTATATTTTTCGCTATTTTTGTTGCATTAAGAGAATTTGATAATTTATGTTCGTCTGGTTTCTTTTGTTTAAAACATTATATTAAAAAATAAGTATGCATTAGTAGAAATTATTTTTAATATTTAAATTATCTAACTAACTAATTTCTTAGATTAATTTAAAATATCTAACTGAGAAGGATATTTATTAATATACAATTAAATGTAATATAAGAACAAACTCTAACTATTATAAAATTTAAACTTAAAGATTTTCATTTCATTTCATTTCATTTCATTAAATGGCGTCAAACTAAATATCTAACTAATTTGTTTGTTATAATTTTTAACCTTGACGAAAAAAGAGGGTTGTTACAATTTTGACGTGTCGTTTTGTGGTTTTCTGTGTCATGTTACCTCCTAAACGACTGGACAGATTGTGATGAAGTTATTTTTTGTTGGAAAGTTGACATGATCGATATGATTCACTCCTCTTATATTGAAAGTTATAAGGTTCTTGTTATTTGTAGCAATGTCTAGTGTTTAACTCGGTCCCAAGAATTAGTATCTAAGACCGCGAAATTACTAGATTGCTTCTTAAAATTAAATTACATTAAATTATTCGGGTATTATACAACGGCCTCGTTGGCCTAGTGGTGCTAAGCGCGACTGCTACCCTAGAGGTCTTGGGTTCGATTCCCAAGTCGACCAAAGTGTTATTGGGTTTTTCTATGAAATTCTCAGTAGCAGGTCGGAGTTTGGATTTGTTCCCGGTTACTAGTAATAGGCTCGCCCCCTATTACATGGGACCTAAACATATCGGCGAACTGTGGGTGTACATTTGTACACCTCTGCCTGCCCCTTCGGGGATACAGGCGTGATGATATGGTATTATACAATGATTAAGTATCATTTAGGTATTTACACTAATAGTTGAGTAGGTTTATTTAGTGTATGATGTGTGTATGATATGTATGTATGACTGTATGGAAGATAGAGTGATTACCTCACTCAGCTTCGGTTCATTAAGTTGTAGTTCGATGTAGTGGTTTTGATACTTGATAGAATATATGCTTTTTTTTTTATTTAAGACTTGTTATTATTTTTAATGTACTGTGATGCGAATTTTATATTGGAAATATTATTTTATTGAGAAATATGTTGTGCTATTAAATCGGTTTTATTGTTACAAAATGTATAAATATTGTCGTTCACGTGAACGGAAAAGGGAGTAAGTGAAAAACAGAAGTTTTCTCGTTTATTTCGTGTCAAATTATTTTCATATTATCACCAATGTATAACAATGTTGCAATGAAAACCCAGAAAATAAATATATCCATCTGATCTCAAACTAAGCAGAGTCTTTACTAGGGTAACCAGACAACTGACAAATATACTTATATTATATTAGTTTTACGTATGTGTATTTAGAAATTTATTTTTCCAAATACAGAAATTTCGACGATTCATTATTAAAGTATCAAGACTACCTAATCGTGGTATAGTTAAGTTATTATTTATATTGATTAATCACCCGTATTTGACTAATGCGACGTCGCTTAGTAGACGCGTCGCAGCGGGCTCGATGCTTTATATTTTTAGGGTTCCGCAATTTAAAAACCCTGTAATTTAAACATATTTTTAAAACGTTTACTCGTGATCAGAGGGCTGGTTTGTTCCTTGCACAGAGAATCGACGTAGCCATTCAACGTGGCAATGCTGCCAGCCTTCTGGGCACGTTCCCCGCCATTGACAAGGATGACGATGAGTTCTTTGACGCCTGTTAGTTTTTATTTATGTAAGTTTTAATTTTAGTATAGTTAGAGTTTGTTTTTGTATTAGATTTAATTGTGTATTAATAAAGAATTAAATGTTAGAACCAAATAAAAAAAAGCCCTCTCTGACTGTCATACATTAATCTTTTTGAAATATAAAAAGTTTATTTGCAAATAGGACGATATAGTCACTTTTATAATGTCTTCTGTCTTCTTAAGCTAGATGAAGTCGATATTTCCTTTGGCAGTCGTTAAGTCAATTCTGACAACCAGTCTCACTATGGGACACTGTGTTACCCAGTAACATGTGTTGTGGATGTCAGATAGGCAATCGCTCTGTAACATACGGTGTTCAGCTGAATCCGGTGAGACTGGTAGCCAACCCCAACATAAAATGGCAAAAAGTCTAGGCAGATAATTAAATCTAACTAAGTAACTGACTTTAACTTAGATTTGTTTGTTAAGTACCTCAAAACCTTAAAAAAGAGTTTCGAATTTGATCAAAGGCTATATTTGAGAAAAGCAGTCAAGATTTAAAGAAAATTCATCCCTTCTAAAAAAATATCAGAATTATTTTTCAGTTTTATATTATAATATCATACAGTGCTGTGTATAAATAAGATATTAATATTTAAAATTACGATTTTTTTTATAATCTTAAACTATTTTGCCTTTAGAGTTCTATATTTTCTTTATACGGAACCGTGTAATAAAATTGTTTCGTTCTTAACTCTCCCACATCAATAATCGTTCAGATTATACGCTCTGAACCACTTGTAACAAAACTTAATAATGTTATTTATCATAATAGACTTACTCTATACTCTATGCCTCAACTAGAGCCATAGACAATGAATGTCACGGACAAGCAATTATACACCGTATCCTTTGGACTTAAGGTTCAAAATCGTTTGTTAAATTCTAGGGAAGTTTTATTGCTAGTTTTTGCCTTTGACTTTGTTTGTTTTGGTCGATATTCCCACGGGAATATATTACTGATATAAATAGGCTCTGGATTTTATATTTTTGCAAAACTTCATCAAAAATGGTTCAGACTGCGGAAAAACTACTTGAATAGAGAGTAGTCTATGTTCACCTTTATGTTGTAAGCTAGCTTTTTTCCAATTTTCATTAATATTCGTTCAGTAATTAAGCCGTTTTGATGTGACAAACAGACAGACATACAGATTTTAATGTATATGGGGATAAAAGTGACGATTAATTAATTATAAACGTTATTGTGCAATTTTAAAGTTCAGAATCCTATGTATATATATTATGTTGGTTTTAAAAATAAGTAAGTTTAATATATTTTTTGTAGAATATACGTCAATGATTGACGTGGTTAACAAAATAAATCGTTTAGTACAAAGTTTCGGACAACCGTGAATCATCCGCGAAAAATAAGTTTCGTTCACAAAAAATATTGATAGATAGAATTAATTTAATACAAATAAGTATGCCAAAATATTCTCTAAAATAAAAATGCTTTCCGAAAACTAAATATGCCACTCATATTTTACTAACCTTGAAGAACTTTGCTTACCTTTAAGTCAAAAAGGTAAGCAAAAAACGTTGTTGAATTGCCACCCATCTAAAAACTGTCTTCAGAAAGGGTTGCTTAACTTTGATCGATCGATTCTAAGAATGCGTTATTCACATTTAACCGGTTAACATGACATCAGTTAAATTAAACCATATCTTTAACCGGCTGACATTCAAAAAGGAAAACGATCAATAATAAAACCTAAAAAAAAACCTTAACAAACCAAATTCAAATCTTTTGTCAAAATTTAACACAAAAAAGTGGGTTAAAGAAATACACGTAGAGTAGTAAAAAGTTAAAACTTTAGAGTGCAAGTATCACTTAAAGTCCAATGGGCCGAGCGTAAGCACATTTTTGGCTGTATGTAGTACATTCGTTTACTGATTTAAGTAATTTTCCGTGCAACGACAGAAGTTTATGCAAAAATATCGATGATTTTAATATTAGGTTTTGAGATAGTTTTACTACAACGTGATCTATTTTCATACTATTTTCACGACAAAATTAGTTCATAGTAGTGCTCACGGTCCATACCCAGGGCCTCGATTCAGCGATTTTAAATGCATGCCAGTTTTCGTTCAGTGTACTGGTCATTGTGCCTAAATTTCGTATTCTGATAAGCCTACAATAAAGTCTCATTGAACTCTCGTCAGAATGATCGTAATGACAATTAGCAGAATGCCAGTTATCGTAATGAAGCAGGGCATTCAATCAATTCAGGCAACTCTTAAAAGCTGAATCGACGCCTCTAGATATGCACTCTGTAGTTTTTTATCTATCCTCTAAGGCTATTCTACATTCGACCTCCATTTTGTTCAGAACTGTCATTCTTAAGAAATGGTTTTGAATGTAAGTTTTATATAAATGGTTAGTGTTAGGTCTAAGTAAAAGATGATGCTACTTTTCTTTGAGTCACTGTTTAGTCTTAATATATCTGTCTAATTAAAGTGTAAAGTAGCGTCAGATATATTTACAGATATTATTTAAGAAGGATTTAAAGTTAGGTAGCGTTTGAGAAATAGCTAAGTCCATGTATTTTAGGTCTTGAGATATCAACTGTTTTAGCAAATAATTTATTATTAATAGTTTTAGCTATAATTCGGCCGCTGAGAGAAACCGTAGCTTACACAGGTCTCTTGTCCTTAATTTGTATGGGGAAATACAAAACATGGTGTCATTCATTTTAACTTGGCATAATGATATAGTTTTCAATTATTGTAATTTGTGTTTAGTAAATTCTTCGCCACATTAAAGTTATATCCTCTTGTTGATCACAAACTGTCAGAAACGCATTCTCTCAGCAGCCGGACTATAGGAAAAAAAAACTTTAATATATTTTTACCCGATTTGATCACTAAATTAATGTTTATTTTTATTAACTCCACATATACCAATGTAAAAACATCTTTTAAGTTAAATTATAGCCAAGTCCCGGTTGCAATACTAGCTGACATTTTGCTTTAAACATGTTAAGTTTCGATGGCAACGCATAGTTAGCATAAGGCGCAGGCCAGACAGAAGAGACGTAAGACGCGCCCACGCCCCGTCTCTTCTGTATGTTTTGCGTCGCGACGCTTCTATACATTTTGTATGAAAGGGACGCGGTAGAGACAATTAATGTCCGCGCCCCGTCTGCGTCTTACGTCTCTTCTGTCTGGCCTGCGCCTTAAAATAATGTTTAGTAAATTTTAAAAACATAGAAACAAAAAATGGCGGTATTATTATATGCTGAACTATTTCAACATGGAAGCCGCTTCCAATTTCAAAATTCGAAGTAAAAGCATTTGTGTACTTATTTTGTGTCGAATCCAATTTCAAATCTTTTGAATTTCGATAATACATCTGTGTGAGAATTAGCGAATTTTTGCAAAATTAATTTTGTATTTCATTTTATTTAATTATACTCTTATACTTTAAGAAATAGAGTTGAATTTCGTTTAAATAATATTTTGCCAACTGCATTGAGTCCTTTGTAATGTTACGCCAAAATTCCTTGGAATTCTATTCAGTAAATATATTTACCAAAATTCATTTTCCGTTATACAAATTATGTTAAGCCCTATTTCAAAGCACGAAGACCTATTATCGTTTAAATTAAATATTATGAACGCTATAAGTAAGTTGGTTTTTACGATTCCTTAGTCGATTTTAATCCTTAGAGAATAGATTTTTTTTTAAACTAAAACTCCTTTTATAATTTGGCGTTACTTTGGTGTAACTCAATACTTTTGAAAATCGAATTTGGAATTAGGGCAAAAGAAAAAAAAGCAGATGTTTGTATGTTTCGTCGCTTTTGAGAATAAAAACATCATTTTAATGGCTTCCGTATTTTAACCGACTTGAAAAAGTTAGGTTATTATTTAACTGTACATAGTTTTAAGTTATCTTTTAAACAGTTTTCCATGATACACTTCTTTGTTATACTCCCAAATAATAAATAAATAAAAAAAACGTTCAGAGAGAGAAAGCTAGAGACTACTTTGCCCAACAGTGGGATAGTCAACAGTGACAGTTTCATCAAAATCGGTTCAGTCGTATATAACATTCTTTTTTCTCTACTTATAAATTCATAAGTTCTTTGCTCCACAAAAAATCTGAACTAAGTTATTCATTGACAACTAATAATGACACTATAGTGTCAACTTGGTACTTTATTTTTGGTACCAATTAGTGCCACGTTTCCAGCTAGGCGTTGTTTGATGACAAATGTCGCACGTTGCTTGTCGACTGTGTAAACATAGCTTTATTATAGAGGGTGTTACTATTTAGTTTTGGTAGGTTGTAAAATTTAATTTGATTTGTAGATTTTAGTTATAAGTTAGTGATTTTAGTTTAATTGAATATAAGTTAAAAATATTTAAGTTAGATGATAAATAAAATATGGCGAAGTCTCTCTGTCTGTATGTTAATTTTAATCTTTTGCGGATAAACCACACAGCCGATTGTGATAAAATTTGGTATGGAATCAGCTTGAACTTCAGGAAAGGCCATGTACTACTTTATTTAAAAATAGTTTTACTTGTATTTTAGTATTAATAAATAAATGAATGTAGAAAACATCACATACATTGCTCTGAACCCAAAGTAAGTAGCTAAAGCATGCGTGTTATGGAATCAGAGAAAACGATACCACAAACACCCAGACCCGAGACTATGTAGAAATGTGATTTTCTACATTGAACCGTCCGGGGATCGAACCCAGGACCTCAGAGCTTGAAAAATTCAGTAAAAAAAACTTTTAGCACTTAAAAATATTGTAGCTTATATATTAAATGCATTTGCATTAAATACTTAGGTAGAGTATGGATATTTTTCCACTAACACAAAAATAAGGGTGTATTTGTAGATTTTCTTCTATATCCTAAATTTCAAAATGGATTTTGAAGTACCATTGCTTTTCATTTATAAAATACATTATCAATATTATTTTTAGATAAAATTAAAAAACTTTACAACTTGATTTAAAATTGTCGTCTCTTTCAATAAGACTTTTCCTTAGAAGATTTTTAATTAATATTTAAATATACCCCTATTCCGTATAGTTACCCCTGTATAACATAGCAGTGTGCTGTTGGTGGCCGGTTTTGTTTTATCGTCATAATCCGAGTTGGCTTAACGCATTCCCTGCGCATAATCTGTGGTGCATCGTAAATGTTGGACAGAAGAACAATGTAACAAGAAATAATTAATTATTACCGAAAAAAATACAGAAGAACGCCCAAAAAATATTAAAACATGTACTATTTATGGCTCATAATGACAACTATCTGTCAGTAAAAATATATTGAAATCAGACTGGTAATTTCAGAGATTAGCACGTTTAAACTCAAATAAATTTTCTTGACTTTTCCGCTTTATTTTAGATACTTATATTTATAAATTAATGTAATTGTGTCTGTTTGTAAATAGATTTGTTGCTATATTTTAATTAGTCCTACTTATTTTTTAATTACGTTTGAAAAAGAACTTCTTTTATTTTATTGTGGTGATATTTAATAAGTAAATCACGCGGGTTTACTTGCTAAGATTATTTGCTAAATTCAATTTAAATCTCCTCTGAATACTACAGTAGTTTTACAACGATACGTATGTAACCTGTTTAAAAATATACTTTTATCTCATTTGATATAGATATACAGATATTCCAAACTTAAAACATAACTTATTAACTTTTTCTAGTAATAATTGTCTTCAAAACATTATACAGACAGACAGACAAACCTCAAAACTTTATCTATAGCGATGTTATAAACATTATTTACTCAGAAATCCCTTCAGTTCTATTTGTTTAGGTTCTATTTGTTTTAAGTTATAAAATGTTAATTATATTGCTGTTTACTGAAATTGGGGTAAAGGATTGGGGCTCTTTAACCGACTTTAAAAAAGAGGTGATTCTTATGATGATGTTTTTGTAACATTTGTAACAAAAATGTGTTTTATGTGGTAGGTTTTGCAAAAAATGTGTACCTTTTTTGATGATATTTATTTAAAAGTTGTTTATAATATTTTTAAGAGTACAAAGTAGAGTTTGAAATTTGAACTTTTACAATTTTTTTATAACTAAGTAATTATGTATATATATATATGTATTTTATTAAACTATCGCCCGACATTTGAACTCAAACGCACTTGGACTTGACGATCATAAATGTCTTATGTGGGTAAAGTACAAATTAAAAGTGACTAATTCTACTCGGGGACTTAAGTAAGCCATCGATCAGAAGACTAAGATTTGGTTTACTTTAATCGATACTAAGAAATATCTTAGGTTACCATTATTCTCTCTGAGACCAAGAGTTTTAGACGCAATAACTCATCTCCCTGCCCTGTTCCCAATTATTAGTGGTCGGCGCAATGCGTATTCAGCTTCCATTCATCTCTACAACTCCTCATCTCAGTATTCACTCCTTTCTTTCTCATATCATCTTTCACACAATCCATCCATCTCTTTTTTGGTCTTCCTCTGCATGTATACCCATCCACATTCATACTCATAACTCGTCTAGTTACGTGACTTTCATCCCTCCTCATCACATGTCCATACCACGACAAACGGCGACCTCTAATCTTTTGGACACAATAATTAAATACAAATTATTTTCTCTATAAATAAATCTTAGCAATATTCATGAATGGAAAATATACAAGTTTCTTGTGGATAATTCAATATTTTCCTACAGATCCATGTACCATAACATCAAGCATATTATGTAACTATACTTACCTGAAATGCATCTCGACTGCAAGGCATATCGTTCGGGACTTCGCGAACTGCATTCACTCAGTAATGACAGACGTGGACCGCGCATGCGTACTGCAATCTCAAACACAGTATGCAGAGGGGAAGTTAGGCATATAACCCTAGCCTGGAATCGTGTGGGACCTTAGAGTATACATAAGGAACTAGAGTGAGCCTATCAGAGTTTGAATGTAAGCACTAGTGTGAATTATGTGTGAAGATGGAGCTTGCCGTTTTAAAAAATGTATCTAAAACACTAATATTATCCTAACAATGTCAAAACCATTTTCGTATACAATATAAGTTTCTCGTTGCGCGAAAATGAACTTGAATGAAAAACGAAATGTGCTAGGATCAGACTAAAAACTGCTCTCGCTTGGCACAAGGGGAAACCAGCGATAGTAGCAGTCTATGTATATAGTACGTAAATGTGTGGGACCTTCTTTATTTATTTGCCCATATCTTTTGACTACGGTTAAGGAAAGGTACATTATGATTTTGATAGTGTTTGTATGTATGTTTACTTGTTACACCGTAGCGCCTAAACTACTGAACCGATTTTAATGAATGAGTTGTTTATAGATTCGTTATTTTAGGTCGGGTAACACTGGCTATCCTTTTATTAAATAAGTACTTTATTTAACTTGCAATTCATGAAAGTCTATGTTTCGCGCCCAAGCGGTTGTAGAGTTAACATCTCTTGAGGATGCCCCGTGGAGGGGCGAAACACGTGTCGAGTCTTTGCATATGCATGAGGGCGAGAGGGTGGGCTTTCCTGCATGTGCATATTGCATGAGGGCGGGAAGGTGGTACTGCATCCTGCTTCCAAGCCTGGTTTGGAATTAAAACTAAATATTTTTTTATTTGGATGATATTCTTTTTGTCATATCTGTGACATAATCTTTGTCCTCACAAAAGTATCGGTAGGTATAATTATAATTTGGCGATGCGTCGGTCCGTCTGTCCGTCATACTATTTTATATATTTTAACAATGTTTTAACACAAGTCACCGGTATTTTAAAACTGCAGTCCACATCAAATGATTGTGTACTAATAATATTGTGTGTTTGGATGTTTGTGTAAATATTATTTATTTAGATGAAAATTTTGCCTTCTGCAATTTCCTATTTAATGAGTACGTCAGTATTTTTAACCTATTGCAAATTACTAGCATATTATAGGTATTTTTTTAACTATAATAATAAATAAATAATAATAAATGCGGACAACATATATGCCAGGTATTTTAATACGTTTTAAAAAAAAATGCATCTTCTAAATATACTTTGAAACTATCTCAAATACCTCTGTCCTGAATCACTAATTACAGAAGATAATTAGACAAAGTACATATAATGATTTTATGACCGTCTAGTGAAACAAGATAAAACATTAATTAGGGTAGAACTAATTAAAATATACTTAAAGTGTAATGATAGTTTGTTAGTCATTACAACCTTTATAGCTTTTAACGTCTGTAGACTTTTTCAAAATACGGTATTCAGCTGAATCCGGTAAGACTGGTAGCTGACCCCAACATAGTTGGTAAAAGGCTAGCGAGATGATGAGGCTTTTACACGAAAAACCTTTTTAACGAATTCCGATGAAATGTATCACAATAAATATAAATAAATAAATGTGGCCAACATCACATACATTGCCCTGAATCCAAAGTAAGTAGCTGAAGCACTTGTGTTATGGAATTCAGAAACAACGATACCACAAACACACACAAAGTATAGTTTCTAACCTAATTTGCACAAAGGATATTTTTTTATTTCAATATGTCAACATAAACAAAATCTACACAAGTAAAACAGTGGGGCGCAACTAGTTTAAAATAATTCTTTAAATCGACAAGCATCGCCACGCGCTAAACTTATACTTTCAACTGAATTTTGACTTTTTCGTTCTTGGATTTTTTTAATTGCCTCTTTCTCTTAAAAATTTTGTTCATACCACACCATTTCAATACAAAACCACTCTTAAACCAAGTACAATAAAGCTCAAATTTACGTGTACAATTTATAACTAAAAATTTTCACATGTACTTAGAGTTGTTACTTTAAATTTGTATCTTATACCATTGGGATAGGGTTTAGTTTTGCTTGCGTTATAAAGTAAATGTATTTACTTTTAAAATGTTATGAGGGGAGGTTTTTTAGGCAACCATTTTGGATAAATAACTGACGTCTTTTTATTTTTCACCGACTAATTGTAGTTTCTTGGGATCAATTTTTGTCATTTAGCTTATTTTTTTACGTTTCTGAATTCCATGTTTGTATGTCATTAAGAAAATATACGGAAGAGGCAAAGCCTTTTAACATATATTATAAATTACCTGGGTGTAATTTATTTAAAATATGTATGTATTTAGAAACATAAGTATGTTTATCAGTTGTCTGGTTACCATAACACAAGCTCTGCTTAGCTTGGGATCAGATAACCGTGTGTGAGATGTCCCGGAATATTATTATTATTTCTAACCACTGCACTTAAATTAATTTGTGAGATCCTTTTCTCGTAAATAAATGTGGACAACATCACAAACATTGCTCTGAACCCAAAGTAAGTAGATAAATCACTTGTGTTTTGTAATCAGAGTCAACGATACCACAAACACCCAGACCCAAGACAATGTAGAGTAGTTCTCTACATGACATAAGACATGTCGGGGATTGAACCTGGGACCTCATAACTGGCAACACCTTGAAAACTAATCTTATTATATAAAAATGAATCGCTAAATGTGTTGGTAAGCGCATAACTCAATAACGCCTGGGCCGATTTCGCTAATTTTTTTGTTATGTTAGTTATTATCAGGAGAAGGTTCTTATGAAATAAAATTGAAGGAATAAGTAATCCTGAATTTGTTACGATACTGATTTGTTGGATTCATCTGCGCCCTGAATAACATAAAGGCACCGGGAACGGGACCTAGGTATTCACGCGGGTGACACCGCAGGGCACAGCTAGTGTTTCTATAAAAAAAAATTAAGTACCTTGATATTAAAAAAACTTATTTGACTAATCTTTGTGTTAAAATTTCAGATTAAAAATCTTGAAATAATCTAGAAAACTCACATTATTTAAATTGCAGGTTAAAATTGAATGCTTGCCTACAATAAGACATAATAAGTGAAGCCTCTTCGTAAGTGACAGCCTGAGGATGCAGCGACTGAACAAATACTGATGCGATGTGCGAGGAGAGGTAAGCGGACATCTAGGAATTTAATTATTGGTGATTTGTTTGATATAGGTTAATGTTAAACGGTTTTTTAATCGTTATTGACAAAATAATATTCTGATTTTCTTATGTATGGTATTTATTGAAAATAATTGAATAGATTACGATTTCAAAAATAGGCCCCACAAATGGGTTGTCTGTAGGTGCGGCACATATTTTATAATTAAAGATAAAGTCTCTATTATCAAATAGTGAATTATTAGTAATTCTTTTCTGCATAGGCTTTTTCCAAGCTATGCTGTGTTCGGCTGTCAGTCTCCCCGCCAGCTGAACACCAGTATGTTATAGAGCGACTGTCTGTCTGACACACAACACATTTACTGCGGGATACAGGATTTCTTGGTGAGACTGGTTGTCAGAATTATAGACCATTAGCAATTGTATGATGACCCATCTACGCAACAACGATGACAAGTCTGTCTACTAATTTATTCATACAGAAATTGGTTAATGTTTCACTGGCGAAAAGACCTTTCACAGAAGAGTTTTAAAAATTACCTATATCTGACCTCCTCTTAAGTTTAGGATAACCTTTTAAATTTTCCTTAATATCGGTTCAGTGGTTTCCCCAATATTTTCCAATTTCCTTCTCTCTTCTCAAATAAGTAAAACATTCACAAAATCCCACATATCTCTTCAACATTAAATATTATTTTCCTTACATTACAACACGTCCGCATCGCTCGCCTGCTAAACCTAAAAAAACAAATGGTCCAACAATACGACGCAAATGAACCGCCGCCATATTGGACATAAAAAGACATAACATGTCTATTCAGGCGCTCCGTAAGTCAATATTGTTATAATTATCCTTAGCCTAACTTGTGTCAGATGGTATAATCATTTTTAATGTTTATGTATAAAAAACTAAGTTTTTAACGGACGAAGTAAATCCCTACGCTTTACTACTGCTACGCTAGAGGTCTTGGGTTCGATTCCCGAGTCGACCAAGTTGTTATTGGGTTTTTCTATGAAATTCTCAGTAGCAGGTCGGGGTTTGGATTTGTGCCCGGTTAGTGGCAATAGGCTCGCCCCTATTACATGGTACCTAAACATATCGGCGAACTGTGGGTGTACATTGGTACACCACTGCCTAACCCTTCATGGATACAGGCGTGATGATATGTTATGTTATGTTTTTTTAATGTTACACGCCCATAGTGGCGCTCAAAAATAAACCATTTCATACAAAATAAGCGCCCTTTCCCTCAAAATCCATTTGTACCCCAAATTCTTCAAACTATATTGTTCAAAACCGTCGGAATGTACTTTTGTATGAAAATCCTTTAAAAAAGTCCATTGATTGAATATCTTCGGTTGTGCGAAAGAATCGCGTCCGGGTCGCTAAGTAGACATAAATATTAGTCTTAGTCACCAATCAATGTAGGATTGTTGTGTAGTGGGAGGCGATAATATGTTAAGCTCTTAGAGTATTCATAAGAAATTATAGAGCGAGTCTATCAGAGTTTGAACCGTAAACACTAGTATGAACTAGTTTTGTCGGGAATTATGTATGAAGATGGAGCTTGCCGTTTTAAAAAATCTAGCTAAAACACTTATTATCCTAACAATGTCAAAACCATCGATATTTTCGTATATAAGTTTCTCGTTGCGGGCAAATTAACTTAAATCGGTAAACGAATACATGTACTAGACACAGACTGAAAACTGCTCTCGCTTGGCACAAGGAGAATCTAGCGATAGTAGCAGTCTATGTGTCTATGGTTAGGCTATAAAATATAGTTTAGGTGTTACTTTTTTCATTAGTGTGCTTTTTTTGTGAATGATTCACTGTAATATGTTTTGTATATATTCGTAGCCTTTTCCCAAACTATTTGTATGTTTATGATTTATGTACTTTGCAAGATATTGTAGAACTTATTTTTGCTAGCCTATACTGTCCCGCTGCTGGGTAAAGGCCTCCCCAAGTCCTTCCATTCAACTTAGAAAACAAAACATGGACAGTGAAGTACAAATGTGCTGCAAGATATGTTTACAAAGTCTTTGTGTTCGGCTTCTAGTCTCACCGCCAGCTAAACACCAGGGGCCCGAGTCTGCTATGGACAATTGTTTGAATCGTCTGAGTGGGTAGCGTTAGTAGGTCCATTTTACGATAATTAGCATTTTACTTAATGTCAGAACGTAAAAATTGGCCGTCCCAATGGCCAATTTTGACGTTAAAATGACGTTTTACCTACGTAATTATCCTAAAATGGACCTACTAACGCCATCCACTCAGACGATTCAAACAATTGTCAATAGCAGACTCGGGACCCAGTATGTTATCGAGCGACTGTAAAAAACAGACAACTGACAAACCACACACACCATAATAATATAATTTAATTTCATTGTGTCCATTTCTGCTCTGTTCTTTATTCTGCAAACAAACATACCATTAATATTAACAACTCTATCGCTTAGCTCTCCATATCATAGCTACAGCTGCACCACACACCTTATCCCTAAGGAATGTTGACAGGAAATGGCAATATATTTGTGTCAATCCTATCTTTTGTCACTCTGTGTCTTTGTGAGAAGCGGTGGGTGACATACCTGACTTAAAAGATTGTCGGCGAATAACCTGTGGACGACGGGCATGTTGGTCTAGTGGTTAGTGACCCTGACTGCTATACCGGAGGTCGTGGGTTCGATTCCCACTCTGGACAAATGTTTGTGTGATGAGCACGATCATTAGTGTTGTCTGGGTGTAATTTCTCTATAATATGTATGTATTTTGAAATATATAAGTATGTTTATCAGTTGTCTGGTTACCATAACACAAGCTCTGCTATGCTTGGGATCAGATAACCGTGTGTGAGATGTCCCAGGATATGGAGTGTCTTGCCGGCTCTTCTACATAGGAAAGACACTTTGGAACTAGCAACTAGAGTCAGTAGATTTAACGTAACGTTTCTCAAGTGTCTTTTTTTTTTGGTTTTTATAAGAAATAAAAACTTTTTGATTTTGATTTGATTTTAGATTTTGACCGACTTTACGAAAGAAGGATGCTATGTAAAGTCCAACGCAAATTTGGATAAGTTGATGTGTCGATCCATGGTATCGTAAGTCTGTAAGTAACGGACCGATTTTGATGTTTGACAAATTTTTCTATACCTTAAGTAATCGAGATGGTTTTTAGCCCATACTCATACTTATAAGAAAATCGGTAACATTTTGAAAGTAATAGCCGATTTTCAAAATTTTGTCGTATTTTGAATTTTAGTTTTGGTTTGTTGTTTTAGATTTCGGCAACTTTGATTATATAATGTCTAGATGGACTGTCAAGTGCGCGCAGACGTGTCAAAAAATAACAACCAAAAGTGGTTGTTAAGCACTTTTCCGCCACCAGTACAGATCGTGCCGCTTTCGTGACACTACGTTTTACGCGCTCTAAGGAATAACCACATAACAGCGATAAAATGACAGTATGTGCTTCTAAAGTGAGCTGGAATTAAAAAGGAAGGCTAAAAAATACCAACACACATCACCTATCACTAAAACTACTACACACTATTTAAAGAAACTTTATAATTAATTTTATTTTTATGATTGTTAAAATCACGCCATATTTTATCAGTGTTGCCAGTTTCTGTTTTTCATTCTCCCATTTTTGTGGGTAATTTTGTTGGTTTATCGTTACGTTTATAAAATAGCGCTGATGTACTTTTTCAAATAAAAAAATAAATAAAAAGTAAAAAAATAAATAACTCAATGTTAAAGTACCTATACCTCATTATGTTTTAATATTGTACCAAATACTAACTTAGTTGATTTAATACTCGATTCAAACACACAACTCCAAATTTCTTTTTTTATTGATTTAAAAAGTAAATACTCTATATTTTTTTTTTATTATTATTAAAATACACTTAAACTGAATAATACCACATAAATACCAACATATAACTAAAATAAGTAAATATTTTATTATAATTAATTTGTCTTTATTTAATGTGATTTATGGGAGAATTTGTAATAGCTGGTATCACTATTTACGCACACAGAGACATTGACGTATAGTGTAAAACGACGCCTGCACGCACACATACCCAAATGGCGTCCTAGTTGTCTTTGGTATGAATGTAGGGCGACGCTCCATCTAGACATTATATAATCAAAGTTCGGCAAGAACTTTGATTGTTTCAGGCGACAATCGCACAGAAATCTACAAGTGAAATTATTGGATAATAAGTTAAATAATCTGGGATGAATGTTACATGTTATTCTTCGGTTTATTAAAAACTATCGTAAGGAAAACGAAATTTCAAAGATCATCTAAAATCGTAAAAGCCAACACTTAAGGCCGTCTTGTGTCTATAAAATAGACAATAAAACAGTTATGTCAATTAATTGCTATCATAAGTACAGCTAGGTTTAAAGAAAGACATATTTTCATCGACGTATGATATGCATAGACTGCTACTATCGCTAGGTTCCCCTTGTGCCAAGCGAGAGCAGTTTTTAGTCTGATCCTAGTACATTTCGTTTTTCATTTAAGTTAATTTTCGCGCAACGAGAAACTTATATAAGAAAATATCGATGGTTTTGACATTTTTAGGATAATATTAGTGTTTTAGATAGATTTTTTAAAACGGCAAGCTCCATCTTCATGTCATACATAATTCACGACAACACTTGTTCACACTAGTGCTTACGGTTTAAACTCTGATAGGCTCACTCTATAGTTTCAAATGCAGGTTGCATTTGAAACTATAGGTTGCGTTGCTTATTTTTGTGTTATGTAGCCTTTTGTCAAACTATGTTTTTCTTATCATACGCTGAATAGGCATTTTTCATATCAGTCTTACTATGGGATACTGTGTTACCCAGTAAAATGGGTTGTGTGTCAGATAGGCAATTGTAACATACGGTATTCAGCTGTCGGTGAGACTGGTAGCCCACCACAACATAGGTGAGAAAAGGCTCGAGAGACCCTTAGTGGACGTTGCTGACGTAGTTTTTCCTATTGCTCTGGCTGGAGGCCTTAAGGTCCTCGCCAAAAGTCCGGTGAAGCAGTCAAAGAGTGCGCTCAGGCTAACTGCAAAGATATCTAACAAAAAATAAAGGCTCGGCAGATGACTTACTTTTTCTTATGTAATCTTTTCTCAAACAATGTAAGTAGTGCGTTGTTAGATTATTCAATAGGTATTACTTCCTAGTTTATTTTAAAATTTAATTTTAGATCTTATATTTAAGAATGTCCAGTACCAAAAAGGTATTACTTTGATTTTAAAGATTAGCATTTCTTTCGCTATTATACAAATACTTTTCTATTAGTTTTATTAAATCCAGTCAAGACAAGTGTGAGACGAAACAGAAGGTTTTCTACCATCTGACATTCCATTCTGACTGCCTCGTTGGCCTAGTGGTGCTAACCGCGAGTGCTACGCTAGAGGTCTTGGGTTTGATGGCCAAGTCGACGAAGGTGTTATTGGGTTTTTCTATGAAATTCTCAGTAGCAGGTCAGAGTTTGGATTTGTGCCCGGTTAGCGGCAATAGTCTCGCCCCCTATTACATGGGACCTAAACATATCGGCGAACTGTGGGTGAACATTGGTACACCTCTGCCTAACCCTTCGGGGATACTGGCGTGATGGTATATATGTTATGTCATGACAATTATAGTATGTACCTTGTATGACAACTTTAACAGACTGGGTTCCTAATAGACGAAGGCCTCGTGGAAGACCCAGTCGCAGATGGAGGGATGAACTGGACGCATACGGGAAGGAGTGGCAACAATTAGCAAACAATAGAGACCTGTGGAAGGAAGAAAGGGAGGCCTTTGCCCTGCAGTGGGACATTTCAGGCTTTAAATAAAAATAAAATAATACAGCAGCAATGGAAATACACATTTTGTGACAATTTCAACACTACCCATTACAGTTTATGAGATAAATCCCTCTGACAGACTGACAGACAGACAGCCAAGCCTTAGAACTATGTCCCTTTCACATTATTCTAGTACGGAACCCTAAAATGACGTCACTAGTTGACACACCTCTCCATACATTGTCAAATCAATTTACCTTTACACAGAACCCGTATTTTTCAACAACGCCAATATTTTCTTAGAATCAAACAAATCTATCAAAAATCCTATCCTTTGTAGACATCTAACGATTACAACAAAGAAAAATTAACAATACATTTGTAACTATAAACATAGTCCTTATTACAAGGTGTTAAGGTTCAATTTAACCTATCAATAGTGTTATAAAATGGTTTACCTATTCCTTATAGGATTTAAATGGATAGTTCTTATCGCAAGGTTTTAAAGTTCATTTTGGTCTGGCAGTAGAGTATCATCATTAACTTTGATATAGTCCTTATTAAAAGGTGGTAAGGTCTATTTTGGCTTGACAGTATAGCTATACAATGTGTTTGGGTTCGCCTATTGAAGACAAATGTTACCTGAGTCAACATCTGTTTAGTTTTGACAGTTTAGCTACTAGTTGATTATAGGCAACGAGGTTGCATTTGAAACAATAGAGTGAGCCTATCAGAGTCTAAACCGTAAGCACTAGTGTGAACAAGTGTTGTCGTGAATTATGTATGAAGATGGAGCTTGCCGTTTTAAAAAATCAATCTAAAACACTAATATTATCCTAACAATGTCAAAACCATCGATATTTTCTTATATAAGTTTCTCGTTGCGCAAAAATTAACTTAAATGAAAAACGAAATGTACTAGGATCAGACTAAAAACTGCTCTCGCTTGGCACAAGGGGAACCTAGCGATAGTAGCAGTCTATGCATATCATACGTCGATGATCGATGATCGATGATTGTAGGTTATTTTTTATAATAATATAGGTTAAGGGGCTCGTGGCTAATATAATAATATTCCGGAACAACTCACACACGGTTATCTGATCCCAAAGTAAGCAGAGCTTGTGTAAGTAACCAGACAACTGATAAACATACTTATATGTTTCTAAATACATGCATATTATAGATAAATGACACCCAGAGACAGAACAAATGATCGTGCTCATCACACAAACATGTGTCCTGGGTGGGAATGTCCACGACCTCCGGTATAGCAGTCAGGGTCACTAACCACTAGACCAACAGGCCGGTCAATAGTTTTAACTGCAAAGTTTCATACAAAGTCAAGACATAAATAAGTTGGCTTTTATCCATTTCTTTGACAAAACGAAATACTAACACTCTGTCTCCACAGGTCAGCGATTACAGATTAAAAATATCAATAATCATTGCTTACTTAACAAAAATACATGAAAAAGTCGAGCGAGGCCGCGACAAACGGCTAGCTTTTGACAAATATCCGAGAACTGTCAAATTCGTTTAGAGAACAACATATCGTCCCGTCTCGCAAATTGTAGTCACAAAAACTTAGGAGAAGGTTCTATACATAATAATTAGTAAATACGTTGCTGCTGGCGAGTGGAGAGGACATTTGAGAAAGACATTTTTGGGTCTGCACTGCTTTAGGTCGATTTATTTTATCTTTTTAGTGATTTAGATACAGCTTTTACATAATTATACGTAGTGTTAAACGGTTACGGATAGAAAGTATCATTGAAACTAGAGTGATTTAAATGACAGAACTTTTTTACAAATTGTCGCGATTTTATTAAACTCTGCAATTGTTAATTTGAATAATTTTATGACACCTACATAGATTTGGTGTAAGTAAAATATTTAAACCTATGTAGAGGTTTGGTAAATCTCTTGAAAACTAACCCAACGTAAAAAAAAAAGACAACTGCCCACGGAACATCAAGCCTTGAGAAATAAGCTGCACTATACGTCTAGTTTTAAAGGCGTCACAATTTAAAGTCATATATAAAAACAAAAATTAATCTTAATATGTGATAAACAACAGAACAAGCACGAAAGCAAAACTTTATCTACCAAATCGCTTATCCATATTTCATTCCATCACTACAAAATTTCATAACACATTACCCCTCTTAAACAAACTCGGTTACCAACAAAATGTCCACCAAACTCGCTTGTCACCACCAAAATTCAGCCATCTTGATACAAGAATTTTTAATTACTGTGTTTTTTCGCGCGCTTGCCTCTCATTGGTGGAGACGAGATGTCGCAATGCAAGCGCTTTTTATAACAACAAGCAGACCCAAACTTTCTTCGAAATGAATTAACTAAATAAATTTAATTTCGAAATGGACCACATTTATTATAAATTTGGACAATGATTGCTTGGGAAAGGAATTTACATAGTTTGAATGGTATGCTCTGGTTTATGTCTTGTTGTGACGGGCCTGTTGGTCTAGTGGTTAGTGACCCTGACTGCTATACCGGAGGTCGTGGTCATTCCCACCCAGGACACATGTTGGTGTGATGAGTGTGGTCAAAACGGGACAATGATCATGGGAGAAATTGAGTATCAATTATTTATGTAACTCATTATGAGCTGAAATTCTGTAAATTGACCATATGCCAGATGATTATCTTCACCCCTTTTGGATAGATATTGTATGCGTATGTTTATCAGTTGTCTGGTTACCATAGTACAAGCTCTGCTTAGTTTGGGATTAGATGACTGTGTGATTTGACAACACATACATTGCTCTGAACCCAAACTAAGTAGGTAAAGCACTTGTGTTATGGAATCCAGAAACAACGAAGGTACCACAAACGCCCAGACCCGGGACAATGTAGAAAAGTTAATATCTACATCGATCTGGGGATCGAACCCAGTTTCCAGAGCAAGCGACTCCTTGTAAACCGGTGCGTACGCCACTCGACCACGGAGGTCATAATAGAAATGACATTTCATTTAGATAAGTCACTTCTATACGCGATTTGATCAGCGTTAACGTTTGTAGAAATGTTATTTTGGTAGGCTCTTAGCGAAAAACTTGTATAGTTATACTTCGGTCGTTGAAAGAATGCACTTCTGACACATGTCAGTTGGTATTGATTTGTATGGGGAAATAGTACCGTGTTATATTATTCATTGTTACCTGACAATATGATATAATTTTTTTAATGATATTATTAGTTTATAGGACAAATAAGTGATAGTAATTTGTGGGTAGTAAATGCTTAGCCCTATAAAAGTTAAATCTTTCTCTTGACCACCTGTCAAAATCGCATTCTCTCTTGCTTTACTGTAAAAGGTGTTTCCATTCTAACATCATGAGCTACTTAACCAAACGAGACCGACATTTTATCACTACACAAATAAAATAATTGCACTTACGCCCAATTCGCTACGGTTGAAAAACTATTGAAAACGCAAGTAACGAACGAACGATTTATCTTTTGTAAAATACCTTCATTCATTCCGTCATTCGTTCCGGTCACATAGGATGAATTCCAAATCTTTGATTTACGAGAATGACATGATTTCATTCACCTTAATTCTAAAGTGAGGATTTTGTTGCTTTTTTTTTGTGTCCGGACCCAATTTTGGTCGATTTGAATGGATGTAGGATTGTAAAGGTGATTTGCGAAATAAAAGGTTTTTTTTTTGTTTAGGTACTATTTTAGTTCGATGTGAGGTTATTAGAACTTTTCGAACTTATTTCTGCTTAAGTTTTAGTTTATTTAAATCAATCTTAATGTAAAATAACCAGTTATAGAATGTTTGTACTGGATCTCCGACGGAATACTGTTGGTTCTGTTAGCTAATTCAAAATAACGTTTATACCTAATTAAGTTTTCAACGTATCATATTTTTTTAGGTCATGTAATCTTTTTTGTTTTAAAATGAATGAAAAAAAAAAAAAAATACTGGCTGACTAAAGGTATCAAACTAGCTTGTAAAAACAAGAGATTACTCAAAACCATTACACTAAAAACAAATAACCCTATACTAACTCGATACTATAAAAAATATGAAAAAATCTTAAAAAAAACTGTAACAACATCAAAAAAAATACAATATATAAACAGAATGAGTACATCAACCAATAAAGTAAAAACGATGTGGAGTTTAATAAACGAAAGAACTAATAAAAAAATAAAACAAGATAAAAACAATCTGAAACTACAAATAAATAACAACATTATAACTGAACCTAAACAAATAGCTAATATTTTTAATGATTTCTTTGCATCAGTAGGCGATAACACTTGTAATTCTGGCACCGAACCGAAAGGCGCCCCGGTTGTTTGTCCCGTAGAAAATTCCATGTTCCTCAGCCCAGTAGATGGATATGAAATAAATCAAATTATTAAAAACCTACGAAATAAAAAGAGCTACGGTGTAGACGAAATGCCTCCATTTCTGCTTAAGATTTGCGCAGATGAACTAACACTACCTTTTTATTTATTAATTAATCAATCTTTTGAAGAAGGAATATTCCCAAAAGATCTTAAGACAGCTTTAATTAAACCCATCCATAAAAAGAACCAAAAAACAGACCCCAACAATTACCGCCCTATTGCCCTACTTCCCACAGCATCCAAAATATTTGAAAAGGCAATGTGTAAACGAGTATACTCATATTGTGAAAAATATAAAATACTAGACGACTGCCAAAATGGTTTTCGCAAAAACAGATCCACAACATTGGCAGTGTACAAGTTCATGCAAGAAGCCTTAAATATAATAAATCGTAAAAAGTACGCTATTGGTCTACTATTAGATATGACTAAGGCATATGATAAAGTGCAATTCGGAATACTCCTTAACAAGTTACATGGAATCGGGATCCGTGGAAACGCCTATAAATGGTTCGAATCTTATCTCAAAGATAGAGAGCAAGTTGTCGAGATAGAACATTTCAATAATAAAACTAAAGAAATATTACAAATTAAATCTAATATTAAAGCCATAAATGCATCAATCCCTCAAGGGAGTGTCATAGGGTGTCTCTTATTCCTCATCTACATAAACGATCTTCCTAAAACAATAAATAGCCCGTGTGTATTGTTCGCAGATGACATATCCATACTCACCTCTTATCAAATTAACGAAAATTTAAACTACAAACTTAATACCCTCCTTTCAACAGCTATAAATTGGATGGATAATCACAACCTAGAGATTAATTTCACCAAAACCAAACTAATTACCTTTCATCCATATCAAAGAGCCCCAATAAAAATTGATTACACTTATAATAATAATAAAATAGAACAGGTTAACAATTTCACTCTCCTTGGATTGTCAATAGATGAACATGTAAACTGGAAATCTCACATTCAAAAGATCAGAGCAAAACTATCGAAATTCACCTACGCCTTAGGCGAAATTAAGAAAACCACCAACTTCCAAACGGCTCTCGTCACCTATTACGCATATGCCCAAGCGTGGCTCAGTTATGGGATCATACTTTGGGGCAACAGCACTGATTCACACACCATATTCACACTACAAAAGAAGCTAATTAGAATACTAACAAATATAGATCAATTAGAAAGCTGCAAACCACAATTCCAAAAGCACAAAATACTATCACTTCCTTGTTTATATATTCTAGAAATTTGCAAATTCGTCCGAAAATACCCAGATTTTTATAACACCCGCGAAGAAATTCAAAATAAATACAACCTAAGACATAAAAATAGATTAAATTTACCAACTTCAACACTTAAACTACATTCTTCCGGTCCTTTAGTAAGCTCTATCAAAGTTTATAATAATCTTCCAAAAAACATAAAAGATGAACCTCAAACTACGGTATTTATTAAAAAATTAAAAGAATTCCTTTATTTTAAATGTTATTACACAGTTAAAGAATACATGGAAGACAAATCGTTCAAAAAATGAAAAAAAAAAAAAAAAAAAAAAAAAACTTAGAAATATAGGTAAGGAAATAAACAGTGTATGAAAAGCACACACATTCAACACATTATTACACGCGTGTATATACACACACAAAAACACACACACTCACCCGCACGACGTGCGCACTCACCCACACATACACACATAGACATACACACTCACATTAATTATTGCTAAATGTAAAATATAATTATATTTTTTGTAACGTCTACTTAGTTATTTGTACTTCTTTAAGCTGTGCCCTTTCGGGTCCATATTGTATCTATAATATAAGAAATTGTACCACCTGTTATGTAACATATGGAATGCTAATAAAGATTTGAGTATTGAGTATTGAGTATTGAATAATTTTATATTTACTTTTTTTTATTTTGCACGCCAATATGTGGCAGAATGTGACAGTTCTTAATTTTTTTTCAACCGACCAACTTGTGAATGTACTCATGTTCTTGCAAATAAATGATTATTTTTATTATTATTAGATTATTATTATTGTTCCCAAGTAATTTTTGACACCCTGCCAGACAGATGTCGTCAGCGCCATCTATTTTTATATTTACTAATTACTAAGACTGATAAGAGCTATGTGTCCGACTGTGGAATAAGTATACGTGATACTCAAGAGATGGCAGCACAGTCGAATGATTTGGATAGTGTCTGTCCTAGTAGTCTATTTAGTTATTGTAATTATTTTTTAATAAGTATTATTTAGTACTTTTGAACTCGTATGTATTCTTTTAAAAAATATATCAATGTTGTAAGTGATGTGACTGGGTTCAGTAAATTATACTGTCTAACCAGATATTGTTTTACCTTATTTATGTTTAGTAAACAACTAAATACGTAGAATTAAAATACCTTATTGATTTTATCAACCATTTAATAATAAAATATGCGTTACAAATGTCCAAACGTGGTGAGACCAGAACATTGACACTCACAAATTTCAATCGTTCCGTCTCTCTCACTCGTTCTATACTAACGCATGCTATCCCTTACAAACTAGAGGAAACACTGTAACAACTATTAAAAATAACATTACAATTAACCATTAAAAGCAGCAAAAATATCGCGCATTCTCAAACAATTCAAATCGTATTACTCGACGACTATTTCAAATCGGCGTATTACTCATTGTCATTATTCAAATCGGCGTATCGTTCAGTGCCATTATTCAAATCGGCGTATCACTCGACGGCTTTTTTCAAAACGGCGTATCACTCGACGGCTTGTTTCAAAACGGCGTATGGACAGTCCCCCAGTTTGCGTACCATGCGAAGTAAGAGCTAGTGTAGAGACGAATATATCACAATACAAGTTTCAAATCAGTGTGAATCGGAATTTGACGACACAATAACTTAATTGTGCTCTGAATTTGACGTAATTCTATATATTTGTCTATGATTTGACGTTTATTTCGTCTATCGCTCGTGCTGGTTTAGTCTTCGCAAACTGGTGACGTCCATGCCGTATATATGGAAAGTATTTGGTTCCTTAAAATGAATGTGCTGGGAAGAGAAACAAAATACATTTAAGTATTTATAAAAACCAGAAAATTAATATGAAATGGAGATTAACTGGAGATGAAATGGAGATGCACCTTAAAACTTAGTTAACGGTAAGAAAGAGAAACGGTGACAGAATACAATATATTATTATAGTACAGACGCAGAGAGAATGTGTTCCTGACAGGTCGTGGTCAACTGGAAGATTTAACTATATTACTATCAGTTATTTGTCCCATAAAAAAAAAAAACTATCACAATGCTCGGTTCCAATGCATAATATAAAACGATTTTGGATTCCTCCATACAAATCAAGACCAACTGACATGTGTCAGGAAATCATTGTCTCAGCGATCGGACCATAGTAACAAAATGGCTTAAAATTAATAATTTAAGTATAAATGAAGTCTTTTACTTACTTCATCATCATCTGCTAGTTTTCCTATACTCATTCTCTTTTCCACTCTTGCCTGGAAAGAGAGACACAGATAATAATATACGTGGACAACATCACATACATTGCTCTGAACCCAAAGTAAGTAGCTAAGGAACGCGTGTTATGGAATCTGAGACAACGATACTATAAACACGCAAACCCGAGACTATGTAGAAAAGTGATTTTCGAGGTGGTAATTTTTACAAATTTTAATATCCATGAAATTATATATAAGAAAAATTATATACTTGGAAACAGGGAAGAAATAAACAAAATGCCGCCAATAATACCGACGAAAATGGAGGTATAAACTAAAAAAGAAACTTGGGTCATTTGCGACAAAAATAGTCATATCAAAATTCATTTATTTCTTGTACTATCATAAGTATTTCAAGTTGACGAAATTGGTGTTGTAGTTTTTGTATTATTCTCAATTTAGGGAATTTCGGGGCTAAAAATGGTTATTCAAAATACATTATTATTGTTTCTATCATGATTTTTTCAAATTGGATTCAAACCCTCTATCACCCTTTCGGGTCGGACAGGGTTTTCTTAACATATTGTATATGACCACCACGATAACATATCGATAAAAAAGTTTCGCTTTAATCATTCGGCACAAAAATATGACGAATGAGGACCTCATCTCGTTGGAGTCGGTTAATAATCTATTAAATAATACTCGCCTCATCGTTGACGTCTATTTCTCCTTCAGTGTTGACTGTCGGGGGTATGTTAGGTCCGAGCTTCTCCGCTAGGCATTGTACCTGAGCCCACAAAAATTAATATTATATCTAGAAGAAATTGTAGGAAATTGTCGTACCAAAATGTTAGACTATGTTGTTTATAAAATTAATCTGATTTAGTTAATCGTGTGTCTGTAATTTTGTCAAGTTACTTTATGAATTCAATCTATTTGTTTTTGGGTCTCAGTGTAGTGTGTAGTGTAGTGTGTAGTGTAGTGTGTAGCGTAGTGTGTAGCGTAGTGTGTAGTGTAGTGTGTAGTGTAGTGTGTAGCGTAGTGTGTAGTGTAGAGTGTAGTGTGTAGTGTAGTGTGTAGTGTAGTGTGTAGCGTAGTGTGTAGCGTAGTGTGTAGCGTAGTGTGTAGTGTAGTGTGTAGTGTAGTGTGGAGTGTAGTGTGTAGTGTAGTGTGTAGTGTAGTGTAGTGTAGTGTAGTGTGTAGTGTAGTGTAGTGTAGTGTGTAGTGTAGTGTAGTGAAGTGTGTAGTGTGTAGTGTAGTGTGTAGTGCAGTGTGTAGTGTAGTGTGTAGTGTAGTGTGTAGTGTAGTGTGTAGTGTAGTGTGTAGTGTAGTGTGTAGTGTAGTGTAGTGTGTAGTGTAGTGTGTAGTGTAGTGTGTATTGTAATGTGTACAGTGTAGTGTGTAGTGTAGTGTGTAGTGTAGTGTGTAGTGTAGTGTGTAGTGTAGTGTGTAGTGTAGTGTGTAGTGTAGTGTGTAGTGTAGTGTAGTGCAGTGTGTAGTTTAGTGTGTAGTGTAGTGTGTAGTGTAGTGTGTAGTGTAGTGTAGTGCAGTGTGTAGTGTAGTGTAGTGTGTAGTGTCAAGCACTCACGTTAGGATACTGCGAGAAGCAAGCCCTCGCGTGTCCGATGCAGGGCGGAGCAACAGCACGGCCATAGCGGTCGCGGTCCGCCGGGTCGAACATGTAGTAACCTGAACACATACATAGATATTATAATACCAGCCTATAAACGTCCCACTGCTGGGCACAGGCCTCTTCCCATATAGAGAAGGCACGAGCATTGATCACCACGCTTGCTCTCTGCGCGGAAGGTGAAACCATCATAAAATAATATTAATATTACAGGGCATATTGTTGTGTAAAAGAAAACCTTGAAATTAAGAGAATTCATTTGTGAAACAAATCAAATATACTCAAGAGCCTATCTACTGAGTATATTTCATTTGTCATCATAAATATATTTTGGACTTTTCCTACGAGTTCAGATTTTATTCTCTTTGAACGGTTTCAAAAGGCGGGGGTTGTTAGTTTGAAGGTGTTTTACATGACCATAATATGCTAGGATATGACTCCATAAAAAAACAGTGTTTAAAAATATTAAAACAAGCAAAGAAAAAGTCATGTGGTACCAAGCAGTGTCAAAAAAAAGTTATTTTTTTTTACAGTACACACATTATGTTATCATAATATACCCGTTACTATTACTATTGTATTAAGTCCAAACCTCTGGGAGTCCTGAACAGCGCGACGGCAAACTCTCCTTCACCAGCGATGAACACACCAGCCTTCTCTTCGCGGAAGAACTCGCCGATCTAACGAAACACACAGAAGAAAAATATAATACGTGATCCGAAAACTATAGGTTCATATTTAAAAAGAGAGAAAATATAAGAACACAATAAACGAAAAACCAAATAAAAAGAAATTAATCGTACATGAAAATCAAATTATTGGGTACATTACGAAGAAATAAGTTTGTAATGCAAGCTTTTAAATCAGCTAAAATCATAGGACTAATGAAGACAAATAAAACAAGCCCAAAAACGATTATTTGGTTCGTATTAGTAGTAAGAAATAAGTTTGTAAACGCAAGCTTTTAAATCATCTAGGATCATAGTACTAGTGAAGACAAATCAAACAAGCCCAAACACGATGGGGTTGCGTCGTTTCGTTACAGAGTTCTTATAGACACATTCTGGTTCCAACATGAGACCTCGAAAGATCCATGATATTTTATTATTATTATAAAACAAGTACCCAAAAAAAAATAGTTAGCAGTCGTTACCTGTACGACGAGATCCATATCAATCTGACCATGATGCCGCGCCTCGTAGACCACCACGCGACACACGCAGTTACCAGGAGTATAGAACTTGCGCAGAATCTAACGACAAGAAACACATTATAAAAACCCAGTCTGTAAACGGGATATGGGAAGAGGCTTGTGCCCAGCAGTGGGAACTGATGGGAACAGGCCTCTTCCCATATAGAGAACGCGCGAAGAAACACAATGTAAAATAAATCAAAAATAATGTAAAATAAATCTGGCCACGATTAAAATAGCCAATTATCGACACGCTTAGAAGTAAAATGAATGTGGAATAGACAGACTCTGACCCAGAAGTAGCTAAATCACTTGTGTTATGCCACAAACACACAGACCCGAATGGAGTTTACTACATCGATCTAGCCAAAGATTGAACCCTTGATTGTCAGCAACCTGCGTTACTGGTTACTGGCGTTCAGTTGTCGCTAAGACTGGGAGCCGAACGCCAGAAAACTTGTCACATTTTGTTCAGGAATGGGTGAACATCATTAATATACCAAGACTCCTCTGTACATAAATTAGTCTCAACTAACGTAAGTTGATAGCAATAATTACTAAGTCATGGCAATTCTGACAACCAGTCTTACTATAGGATACTTTGTTACCCAGTTAATGTGTATCAGACAGACAGTCGCTCTGTAACATACGGTGTTCAGCTGGCGGTGAGACTGGAAGCATATCCTCACCTGTTCCATGAGCAGAATCTTGGAGGGTGGACGGAAGTGCAGGTAGCTGTCCTGGTAGAGCTGGTCTCCGCTCTCCAGGATCTGGTCGAGGGTGGAGGAGCACCAGCGGCACACGTCGTCCACGCGGGACATGGCTACTGCCATCACTGCGCACGCTAGGGCCTAAAGGGGAAATAGTAATGATCTATCAAACTATCTGTTGTAGACATGAACGTTGACAAGCGCTGACCAGAACGAAAGTAATTTTTCAATCTGTTTTTAACCGATTTCAAAAGGGAGTTTTTTTTACCTACTACAATCACAGGAATATACAAACGAAATGAGTTAATTAGAGGAAGCTCGAGAGTAGACCCCGTGAATGAAAAGATGAGAGGTCCCCGTTTGTCGTGGTATGGACATGTGATGAGGAGGGATGAAAGCCACGTATGGGTATACATGCAGAGGAAGACCGAAAAAGAGATGGATGGATTGTGTGAAAGATGATATGAGAAAGAAAGGAGTGAATGCTGAGCTGACGAGTGGTAGAGATGAATAGAAGCCGAATACGCATTGCGCCGACACCAAATTGAGAATGATGATGATGATTCATAGGAATTTACAAAACACGGTTCCATAACAGAAAAGCCGTTGCAAATCCCTATACCTAACCATAAGAGAAGGTGATTAAACAGCGAGCCAGCCGTACCTGACTCCCCCTGGAGGCGTAGGGGAACTTGCGGCAAGCGATGGAGTGCTGCGCCGACATGTACTGCGTGCCGTCGTTCAGCACCAGCCAGCCGCTCGTGTTGCGCTGACCTGGTGATTAAACATGGATAAACTCCTGGGTCCTAGTAAATATTGCACCTCCAAACGAATCCATTAAAATTGGTTTGAATTAGGCTACAAAGTAGTGGTTATCTATGTCAATGTTTTTTTCTTTTAACTAACCTATTAAGTGTCCCATTGTTGGGCAAAGGTCTCCGTCGTCTGACTCCAGACATTGCTGTCTCGAACCACATGACACCAATCGCTTAAGAAGCGATCGATGTCATTCCGACACCGTCGTCTCACTTACGTCCTATCTTTGATCTTAACTTTAATTTAAAATCAATAAAAGTACGTACAGCCGCTAAGACATAACAAATCATAAGCCATATTAACATTAATACCATAATTAGCTACATGTCCATCAACCACAAACCGCTCACCTTGATCAGACGTGGACGGTGAACCCATAGACGAATTACGTTTCTTTGACTTTTTCTTTGGTTTCGGCATTATTATTGTTTTTATTCTATTATGAATTTGTTGAAACACACATATTGGTTTACATAAAACATTAAATATTAAACCAACACAAACATTTTAGCCGAACATGATTATTTTTGTGACATTGTCAAGATGTCAATTACATTTTTCATTTTCGATGTCAAAATTTAAGAAGTTTTGATTGACAGGCTATCGAAGGAGTCTCTCTCCCATGATTAAGTATTTAATGTACTCTTTAGATAAAAACTTCAGACAAGAACTCGCAGCATTTTATGAGGATTTTCTCGTGTTAAAAAGTGTCGAGGCAGGTGGCGCTACCTGGCGGGTGCTTGCTACCCTACCCGCATGAACAGCACTACCTACACAGGAGGCCACTGACCTTTGAGCTTGGTCTGCTCCTTGTCCGCCTTCTCCGCGGCTCTCTGCGCGTCGAGGCAGGTGGCGCTACCTGGCGGGTGCTTGCTACCCTACCCGCATGAACAGCACTACCTACACAGGAGGCCACTGACCTTTGAGCTTGGTCTGCTCCTTGTCCGCCTTCTCCGCGGCTCTCTGCGCGTCGAGGCAGGTGGCGCTACCTGGCGGACGCTTGCTACCCTACCCGCATGAACAGCACTACCTACACAGGAGGCCACTGACCTTTGAGCTTGGTCTGCTCCTTGTCCGCCTTCTCCGCGGCTCTCTGCGCGTCGAGGCAGGTGGCGCTACCTGGCGGGTGCTTGCTACCCTACCCGCATGAACAGCACTACCTACACAGGAGGCCACTGACCTTTGAGCTTGGTCTGCTCCTTGTCCGCCTTCTCCGCGGCTCTCTGCGCGTCGAGGCAGGTGGCGCTACCTGGCGGGTGCTTGCTACCCTACCCGCATGAACAGCACTACCTACACAGGAGGCCACTGACCTTTGAGCTTGGTCTGCTCCTTGTCCGCCTTCTCCGCGGCTCTCTGCGCGTCGAGGCAGGTGGCGCTACCTGGCGGGTGCTTGCGATCCTTTTCGCTAGCTCGTCGTTTGCTGCCGTCCACATTCACCTAGAGGCATTATAAACCATATAGCTCAATAATTTCGCGTTTCGTAAGAGACGAAACACAACCAGGTAACCCATTCCCTAAAAATCTGGAAACTAACATGTTTTAAAAAGGGTTCACGATTGGATCAGCCATTTCGAAGTGCTTCTTCCGAACTTGCATTTTCCGTTTTATATTTGGCGTCCTAGCATTTACCATTTAAACTCTGTGCCCAAGCTTTCATGATAAACCATACAAAACCGTCGTTAGTGTCTTTACACGTTGAAAACACCGCGGAGCTTCACTGCAAAAAAGTGCCACAAAGTGTTCAACAGTTGTGTGTTTCTGATTCCCTGTGCTTTTCCATTCAGATACCGAAAATGATTTTTCTCTTTTTTGAGAGCTGCCGCAGTCAGCCTCATGGAGGCTTTCACTGCTTAACCGGACTAAGTTGGCGAGACACTAACACGCATCCAGCCAGAATCTAAGATCATGAGTCCATTATTAAGTATGTCTAACACACAATGTATGCCTTACCTTGCTGGTAGCGGGTAAGAGCCTGACATTGGGCGGGGCCCTGACGAGCGGGGGCTCCACGCCGCCCAAGCGCTTGATGGGCTGCACCGTGATGGACATGGCGTACAGCTGGAAGTCGTGCTTGGGCCGCTCGGCGACAGGGATGTTTTGGAGGTACCTAAGCCACACAGAGACATATACAGTGTAGAGGTATTTGCTCTACATACCCAGACACATACAGTGTAGAAGTTTTGCAAGCCAACAGAGAGCACATTTAAGATATCAATCATTTACCAAAACAATTAAAGGAACTAAATATAATCCAGTTTGTTCGCGATTGAACAAAGAAAATAACTTTGATTTTAATTTAACTTAGTTTAATTTATACATTGGAAGATAGTTCTCGTAGTCGTCGACCGTAGGTTTTTTCGTTGAGTGTGTGGACCCCGCGCGCAGCTCCCAGTAAGCCCGGCATCGCGTGATATTGGGCGTCGGCGATTGGTTGTGGCGGATCACGTCACATTGAAGCGTTCTCATTGGACGGCCGGCTTAGTGTTGTTGGTGTAGCTATAGCGGGAACGTAGATTTGAGCTTGGCGTAAACATCCTCCCGGCCGTTGAAAGCTTTCGGTTCAGCTTTCAGCACTATCATCAGAGGCAGGCAGTAGGCAGAGGCGATTGAGCGCACGTCGAATTGTACCATGGGCAGTATTTACGTCAGCCACTCTAGTTACTCCATCGGAGCCGGGAAACAGTTTGCTGACTCGTCCAAGGCCAGCATAAGGGAGGGGTTTGATCTTCCTTGATCAAAACCAGATCATCAAGCTGTAATTCCTTGCCTTTGACGCGCCATTTGGTCCTCTGTTGAAGCTCGGATATGTATTCGGAAGCCCATCGTTTCCAAAAGTGTTGTCTGGCTTGTTCGATGCGCTGGTGTCGGTTGAGGTGATGCACGTTGGAGTCCATAACGCTCGGCGTGGGCACGGATGTCAGCGACCTACCAATCAAAAAGTGTGCCGGGGTGAGAGGCTGGAAATCGTTGGGTGAAGGACTGAGAGGACAAAGGGGTCGGCTGTTCAGGATTGCTTCAATCTGAGCGAACACAGTGGTCAACTCTTCGAATGTTAGGTGAGAATGACCTAAAATTCTACGTAGGTGGAATTTTGCTGACTTTACACCAGCCTCTGCCAGACCGTTGAAATGAGGAGCGTATGCTGGAGAGAAGCGAAATTCAACGCCCCGGCGAGCAGCAAAATCCTTAATATTTTCAGCATTCGTTTTTATGAAGCTCCCTATTTCCTTAGCAGCTGCTACAAAGTTGCGACCGTTGTCGCAGTAAATTATTTTAGGCATTCCTCGTCGAGCAATGAACCTACGTAGGGTTTGTATGAATGCGTCTTTGGTTAAGTCGCTTACGACTTCAAGGTGTAAACATTTATATCGTAGACAGACAAAGATGCAAAGATAGCACTTGGTTATCTTGCATCCGCGGCCCTTGCGATCAGTAATCAGAAAGGGACCTGCAAAATCGGTGCCGACTGCACTGAAAGGAAAGTCAGGTACAATCCGATCTGTTGGCAAATTACCCATGATATTGGACATGGTATTGCCTTTAAATCTGCGACATACAAAGCAGTTGCGTACAACATTTCGGGCTAGTTTCCTGCCACCTAGCGGCCAATATCGTTCGCGAATCGAGGCTAAAAGACTTTGAGGGCCTGAGTGCAGCAGGCGTAAATGTTCGTTTTGAAAAATTTGTTTAGTTAGGCAGTGTTCTGCCTTTAGAACAATCGGATGTTTTTTATCATAAGAGTAGGTTGATTTATCAATACGCCCTCCGACGCGAATGATTTTGTCTTCATCGAGAAACGGATTTAAAGAACAAATATTAATTTTAGCCTTCAGGGGTTTATTTGATTGCAACAACATTATTTCTTTAGGGAAGGACTGCCTTTGCGCTATTTTAATAAGCACAGTTAAAGCCCTGTCAAGTTCCTGGACTTGTAGAATTCCCGTGGCTTTATCTGTTGGGTGTTTACAATTGTTTATAAACCTAAGAACTGTTGCGTATGTTCTTTGTAGTGAGGAGAGTGTAGAAAATTGTTGAAAATCAGGTATAGATTTATCGTCAGTGCAATTTACAGCAGGCATTGCCTTTATTTCAGGTAAGTCATTATCTAGATTTATATTGAGTACTGGCCACGCTGATTCTGGATGCCTTAGAAATGGAGGTCCCGACCACCATAGATCAGACTTCTGGACGTGCTGAGGGTCCACACCGCGGGAAGCCAGGTCAGCAGGATTTTCCGCGGTGGGTACATGACGCCATGCTGTGGGATCGGTGAGCTCAATTATAGCGGCAACCCTATTAGCAACAAACGTTTTGGCTTTGCCCAGAGACTTAAGCCAACCTAGAACCACATTCGAATCAGTCCAGTATACCTTACGCTTTAGTTTGTAACTTAGTGCTTTACTGACAACGGAAGTCAACTCTGCACCCAGCAAGGCGCCACACAGTTCTAATCTAGGAATGGTTTGAGTTTTTATTGGAGATACTCGTGCTTTAGCACACAATAATTGGACATGTACACTTCCAGTCTTATCTTCGGACCGTAAGTAAATGCAGCTACCGTAAGCCTGTAGCGAGGCGTCGCAAAAGCAGTGAAGTTCTACCGATGCTGGATCATCGATTAGAACCTTTCTTGGAATTTCTAAAGCCGATAAAATGTTGACATGTTTGATAAACCTTTCCCACGGATCTAAAATATCCTGTGGGACTTGCTGGTCCCAGTTCAATTTCCTGACCCATAACATTTGAAGGAATATTTTAGCCTTAATTGTACATAACGAAATAAGGCCAAGTGGGTCAAATATTTTAAAGGTAGTGGATAAGATTGTTCGTTTGGTACATTTAGAATCATTATTATTAGAACAGTTAATTGGAAAATGAATGTAATCAGTACTAGGAGACCAGCCTACACCTAAAGTGCTAGTAGCATTACTAATAATTAAGTTAGATTTTTCATTATCTATAGAATTGTAATTTATTAGATTAGGGCAGTTAGATCGGTATTTCCTGAGGGGAAAACATCCCTTTGCTAATTCGGTGGCAATAGATTGCTGAATGTGGCGTAGCTCTGTGCTTGTATCAGCACCTGTAAGTAAATCATCGCAGTAGAAATCTCTTTGTATTATAGTTTTTATTTTGGGATCGACACTTTCCTCGCCGATTTGCCAAATACATCGGGTGGCAAGAAAACTGGCACTAGCAAAACCGTACGTGACTGTATTTAGCCTAAGTGTGCGTAGATGCTCGTCTTCATTGTCACGCCATAAAATTAGTTGCAAATCGCGATCGGACTGCCTTAGTTTCACTTGTCGGTACATTTTCTCTATGTCCCCTGATAAGACGTATTTATATTGACGAAAACGTAGCAGTATATTGAATAGCGAATCCTGAATTGTGGGGCCTACCATCTGGAGGTCGTTAACAGATAGACCAGAGGTAGTCGGCTCGGAAGCATTGAACACTACTCTGAGCTTAGTTGACTCACTCTTGTCCCTGAAAACGGGATGATGAGGAAGAAAATAGGAATTACGTGGTTTTGGGTTAGACGATTCAGAAAGGTGCCCGCAATCAGCGTATTCTTTAATAAAGTGGCAATAAAGCGCTTTCAGATCAGGATTTTTTCTAAAGCGTGACTCAAGGCTGTAAAATCGTTTTTTTGCAATATAGTAAGATTCCCCCAGACAGTCTAAATTATCTTTTAGTGGAAGACCTACACTGAAACGACCATCATTTTCTCGACAAGTATTAGAAATAAAGTGTTTTTCACAAAGGGTTTCCTCTGCTGTGTACGGCTGAACTTGTGGAACATTTTCTAACTCCCAAAATTTGGCTAACTGTTGATCTATAGATTGTTCTTCTTGAAGTGAAAAATTACAAGTAGTAGAATTTTGATGTAACGATTGAGTGGGATTAGGCATGCGACCTGCTATGAGCCACCCGAGTTTAGAGAAACGTAGATGAGTTTTACTGGTACCTATGGAAAGTTGTTTATTGCCTATCAACTCCCAAAATAAGTCAGCACCAATAAGCATGTCGATTGGAGAAGGCTCGTAGAAGCTGGGGTCGGCTAGTTCATAGTCACTCAAGTTAAGTTCACTAACATCAATTGGAAACTTAGGTAAATTTTCTGTTATGATTTTTAAAACTAGGCAAAACATCGATACTTGGAATGTATTGCGTGTAGGAGCAATGGATTGTAATTGGAGAGCGCAGCGTTCTGTGCTTAAATTGAGGGAGCTATTACCTATGCCGAGAATACCGACGTTTGATGGCTGAGGCGTCAACTTGAGTTTCTGCTTTACCCGTTCGGTGATAAAGGACGACTGACTCCCGCTGTCAAGTAATGCTCGGACAATAATGCTTTTGTTTGTTTGTGGGTTAACTAGGCGTACCTTAGCGGTGCATAATAATATTTCTGGCGTTGAAATCGCCGGCATAGATAGAGATGTAGTGTTATTAGGCAAATGCAGTAAAGTGTTATGTTTTTGTTTACATTGGCGGCAAGCGCCTGGAAGTTTGCATGTTTGCACATTGTGACCAAGTCTTAGGCAATTTACACATAAATTAAATGTCGCGACAACAGAGTTTCTATCTTCAGGACTCCTTTCCTTGAATGTTGGGCATTCGTAGAGGCGATGGTTGCCTTTGCACAAGTAGCATTCAAATTTACCCTTGGGAAACGTAGTCTCTTTGGATGTTGCGACGAATGACTTGGTTTGTTTATTATTGTTGTTAGAATTTTGCTTAACTTTGTCTTTATCAGATTTGTGATGATTGAATGTTTCTAAGACGTTAGCTCGATTTTTTAAATATGAGAAGAAATCTTGAAGGGTAGGTATTAGGGGCAATGTATTTTTGTGTTCCTCCCACTTGAATGTGGTGCCGTTACCTAACTTTTCTACGAGAATAGCTATAATTAGGGCATCCCATTTATCCGTGGGCAGTCCCAGGTTGCTCAGAGCTCGCAAGTTTTGATTGACATGATCGATAAGAAATCTTATAGATTTTTCAGTTTCGCGCACTGGCTCGATTTGCAATAGTGACTTTAAATGATTGTTTATTAACTGCCGTTTATCATCATACCGGCTGCAGAGAATAGACCAAGCTTTATCATAGTTTTTATCGGAAATTTCCAAATTGCTTAACACACGCGCTGCTTCACCCTCTAAATACGAACCAAGATAATGAAATTTGTGTACATTTTTTATCATAGTATTATCGTGAATCAACGAACAATATATTTCTTTGAACTCTAACCATTTCGAGTACGTACCATCGAATTTAGGAATGTTAATGATAGGTAATTTAAATCCTAGCCTATCGGTATCATGCTGATGAGAGCAATTGCAGTTGTCACCTTCATTATTTTTAGGTGGAGCGCTATGTGTTTGTATAAAGTTTTGAGCTAAAGCAATACAACTATCAAAGTCTTGTTCGATTAAATCACGCACAGTTAACTCACTGGCCTGATTTGCATCAGGTTGAACCTCTATTAGGTTTTGCAACTCGCCGAACTCATCGAACAACGCCTCAATTCGCGATAACTTCATCACAAGCTTACTGACTTCAATAGTGGAAACCGAATCTAAATTAATAAGAGTGTCTAAATAAGTCTTGAACTTAGTTACACGTCCCTTGATAGCACCTCGCTTAATAATTAAATCTTTAAGCTTTGCGTCAGAAGTCATCTCGATTAAATATTATTTTGTGCAAATATTAAAGAAATAGGTACGATACGCTCCTCGTTTCGTCGTCCGGTGCGCAGCAGAGGCCGATGCAGCTAGTCAGCGAAGCGCCGGCGCAGCCGATGCACAGATAGAAAGCGCACCGCGTAGCGCGCGGTCGCAGACGCCCGATGTACTCAGTGCACCGATCGCCTGGAATGTACCGTTATGCTAGTGAGCAGCTGATAGTAGCAAGCGTGCGAGCGGGTAATGCGGTGTAAAAGGTTATGTTCGCAATGTATAGGCACACAACGATTCTAATGGTTTAATAAGTGAATTAAATGTTTGAAACGAAATGGAAGTGTAATGAGATCGCAAACAGTGCGATATAGATCATTCAGCTGGGCAAAGGAGATTATCTCATTACATGTAAAATGTTGGCTATTATATAGGCAATTAGCGAACAAGCTTGCAGAAATAAAGTGATTATTATTATAGATAGATAGACTGATTCGAGTTATGTAGGTGAGTAGAATTAATTAGCTACTTAGATATCGTCGCCAAACAATCAAATCATCGATCAAAATGTGCTCAGACAGAAGGGGAAAGACCTAGGAAAAATGATAGGAACGGGCTCACAGTTAGATTGGTGGGTGTTGAGTAGCGGATAGCAGTAGGCCCGAAACGCTGTTCCCGGCAGGGCCGAGTGATGACCTCGTCGACCACTCCGGAATGTAGGCGCCTCCGAGTTGCTGAATCCGAAGATTGTAGGTCCTGTCACGGTCGCCACTTTTGTTCGCGATTGAACAAAGAAAATAACTTTGATTTTAATTTAACTTAGTTTAATTTATACATTGGAAGATAGTTCTCGTAGTCGTCGACCGTAGGTTTTTTCGTTGAGTGTGTGGACCCCGCGCGCAGCTCCCAGTAAGCCCGGCATCGCGTGATATTGGGCGTCGGCGATTGGTTGTGGCGGATCACGTCACATTGAAGCGTTCTCATTGGACGGCCGGCTTAGTGTTGTTGGTGTAGCTATAGCGGGAACGTAGATTTGAGCTTGGCGTAAACACAGTTTAAAAAAGCATTGAAATAATACCTAATTTTTAAGTCGTATTATAGTATATCCGAGTTTTTATTAGATAAATTGTAAATTATTGTCAAGTTACTCTCCTTGTCAATTATATTTTATTTTACTTTTGTAGATTTTTTATTGATCTTTTGCTCTTTGTACTATTTCGTTTTATGTCAACTTATTAATTGTAAATTTGTACTATTTCGTTTATTTCAACTTATTAATTGTATATTGTACCTAGTTTTTTTATTTCAAAAACTCGTTTTTAAAATGAATTATTTTATGTTTATTTTTTTTTAATTTGCACGCCAATATGTGGCAGAATGTGACAGTTCTTAATTTTTTCAACCGCTCAACTTGTGAATGCACTCATGTTCTTGCAAATAAATGATTATGATCAAAACTAGTCCAGGTTCTCTTCATCAGATACGGTGAAGAAGACTGTATACACAGACGCATGCATGTACCTGCACCATATTCAGACATACATCTGGAAGACATGTATGTATCGGAACCCTGCAACATTGGATATCTATCCGATACTTACCAATTAGAGGAAGTAAGTAATAGTAATATTATAAGAACGTAAAACTCGAAATACGTTATACGTTCCGTATACGTTACGGTACGAACAGAAATTCATCTACAAGATCTTCTAGAAGCCAAGATTCTACCGAAAATCAGATGCAGACACCTAGATAAATACATTAGATCCACACATTACACACAATTCCAGTCATCATTGGGCAAGGCTTAATTATTACTCACGCAAACGCCATCAACTTGGCTGACGTGAAAGTTAGGACGCAAGCAGCACCGTCATCCTGTTAAAGAAAGATATGTAATTTAAGTACTCACAGTGTACACACTACATGATACATGCATGCATGTAAGAAGGGAATAATGAAAGTGGACGAAAGTGGAAGTAGTACATTACAGGATTTAAATCAAATATTTCATAACGTGTTAGTTTTTTTAATTTAAATCACGGTCTACACCATCTAGCTACAGTTACCGACCTGAGCATCAACCCTGAGCCCCGTAGGACCGCAGGCGTGGGGCTCCATCATGTAGTAGGGCGGAGCGCCCGCCACGCGCCACACGCCCACCGCGTGCGGCACCGACCATAAGACGCCGTGCGTGTGCGACTCGAAGAAACGCTCTAACGCGCATCTGTGTATGGAATTATAAGGTAATGTGACAGAATGATAGGCTAGACCTTATCTGTAAGACAGTAAATAGTAAATATATATCATAAAACAAATGTGAAAATGGGTTACTACACTGACATGAGCCAAATTTTTTGATTTGAGTAAAGCTTTTGACATTGTTAACTAAGTGAAATTCAGAAGATATGAACGCAATACTTATAAATAAAACACTAAAAAAATAAGGACATCAAAGATAAATATTATTGTAAATGATTTTAATTACAAAACAGTCGCAGAAAAAACCATAATGACACAAAATTTTTAAGGTGGACCCCAGGGACCAGTACTGGGACTCACATTTTCTAACAATAAGGAACATTTGCATGTTTTATATATGATAAGATTTTAAATTCCCTTTATATGTACTCTAATAAAAAGCATTGTATTAGTCCTTTACCTCATCAAGTTTATTATTTTAATTCAAATGACAGCAATACATCCTATAATGGTAAAAGCTACAATATATTCACCTGACAGTCATCTCCGAGGGCTCTTTCTGCTCGAGCTTGCCAGAGAACACCTCTTGTAACTCGTAGCGCACGTAGTTGACGCCCAACACGAAGCGTTTCAACACCTGAACCACAAAAGTGTGTCAAGTGAGTGAAGTGTGAGTGAGCTGCAACGTGCAAGGGACTTATTGCTTCATGAATGCAGACAGCAACACATACATTGCTTGTAAAGCACTTGTGTTATGGAGTTCAGGAACAACGAAGGTACGAAATAACGTGGTTTCAATATTGACTCGTCCGGGGATCGAACCCGGGGCCTTAGAGCTAGCGACACCTTGAAACCGGTGCGTACGCCACTCGACCACGGAGGTCGTCGAATTTTGAGAAGATATTGTGCATCTCTTGAACAAACACACATCACCTCGTCCACCGTCTTGCGCGTCCACATATCATGCATATTCTCTGGTACCTATAGTGTTGCACGTACCTGCAGCGGCAGCAACACATCCTCGCCCGGCCGGAACTCGTAGCCGAGCGAGCCGAGCGACGCGGCGAACAGCTGGCAGGCGACCGACATCACCTCGTCCACCGTCTTGCGCGTCCACATATCATGCATATTCTCTGGTACCTATAGTGTTGCACGTACCTGCAGCGGCAGCAACACATCCTCGCCCGGCCGGAACTCGTAGCCGAGCGAGCCGAGCGACGCGGCGAACAGCTGGCAGGCGACCGACATCACCTCGTCCACCGTCTTGCGCGTCCACAGGTGCGGCCGGCGCACGTGCGACATGGCGGCCGATACTATCGCCGCGCACGCTGATTGGAGGAGCGCGTCGCGAGTGAACCTAGCCGAGGGGTAGGAAAATGTAGAAGAAGAAAAGAACCTAGGTACGGCGGTCAGGGTTAATATATATGACCAAGGGATGAGAAATGTAAAGAGACTTTGAATATCTATAGCCCCAGTTTACCGTGCTGTGGGGCGAACCGATCTTTGTCAGTGTTTGGGACTTTTTACGGAAAAGATCTTTGCAATTAGCCTGAGCGTAGGCTTTGTCTACTTCACCGGACTTTACAGGTGTTAGGGACTAGGATTAAAGAAAGTTCAGTTGACTTCAAGCGCATTTGGGATGGCAATTGATATTCTAAATTAGCTAACGTAGAAATATGCAGAATAGACAAAGAAGTGAACTGCGATACTAATAAAATGAACTACCAAAAAGAATCGAAGAAACACATTCTATCATTCTAAATATCTCCTAAAGAAATAAATAACACACACAAAATTATAGAGAAAAAGTATCGACAAATCCCATTCAAAAATCATAGTTTCTAAATAAAACCATCTACAATGTAATCTTACTTCAGCAGATCAGGCGGCCTGGTCCCTCTCAGTATGGTCCTGCCTCGAGCAGTCTCTACAAAGGCCGTCAGCACCTAAGATACATAGATATTATAATACCAGAATATAAACGTCCCTCTGCTAGGCACAGGCCTCTTCCAATATAGAGAAGGTACGAGCATTGATCACCACGCTTGCTCTCTGAGAATTGGCGACTATAAGATCTCAAATTTTGGAATCCAGGTTTCCTAGGAATGTTTTCCTGTTAGTGGTCTCTTGAAATTATCAAGAAAGTACATTGTAACTTTGAAATAGCCAGATTGTTATTTTTCTGGGTTGCAACCTTGTGCAGAAAATATATCGTTCATTTTTCTTATTCTTCTTCTCGAGTCCATGATCACCTATCTGTTTGACCAGAAAGTCGCCACTTAATAGGATTTGTCATAGGTAATTGCGTTAATAGTGGTAGTAGTGTTTGTGATAGGTAAAGTACCATACCTTCCACTCGTACCCCTCGTCGGGCACGGCGCCCTGAGGAGTGACGGGACCTTGCGTCTTCGAGAACTCCCAGAATACCTTCACCGCTGATATCGAGAACCTGGAAGGGGTTGTTTGTTCTATTACGGGAATAATATGAAGAGGAAACGGATAGAGTATACAAAAAATAACTTTTTTCTGTCTCTCTCTCTTCTCTTCGCGGTCTTTTTGAGGGAAAGCTCGTTTGCCTAATGCCAGATGTAGCCTTTCTTTTTATGACTACTCGAGTTATTGGACTGGTCAATGCAGATATTAAAATAAAAAATGGGCGGTAGAATCAATTGTAGTGGCGCCATAACCGAAAATAATATTGCTTCTACTTATATACGTAAGATAGTGATTACTAACTACCTTCACAACCAAAACGAGTACCATCCAAGAGTGACCATTCAAAAAGTGGGCCCTGTCGGGTGCCACTAACTTTATTGGCGCCCAACTAGGGACTTTAATTTCTAGTGTCTACCCACTAACCGGTTGTTCCCCGGCCTCATAAGACCCTCAACGTTGACCCTGAAGCAGTTGGCGAGGTCATCAACGCTAGAGAAGAGCACAACAGCCGCGGCTCCTTCAGGCGGGGTGCGTCCGGCGGGGCCCACCGCGTGCGACATCTAGCCTATTGGCATCCAACCAGGGATCTAGTTTCTACTACTGACCCGTTGTTCCTAGGTCACATACGATACTTACCATTAGCTAGGAAGCAAAGCTAGTTGATAGTATCATTCAACAGCGTCAATTCTAAAGACGGTCCCTGTCGGGCGCCACCAATGTTATTGGCGCCCAACCAGAGACCTGCAAACATTTCACTTCCACCACCAACCTGTTGTTCCCCGGTCTCATAAGACCCTCAACATTAGCCCTAAAGCAGTTAGCCAGGTCATCGACGCTAGAGAACAGCACAGCGGCCGCGGCCCCTACAGGCGAGGTCCTGCCGGTGGGGCCCACCGCGTGCGGCTCGAACATCATGTAGGACTTGTCGTCGGCGCCCTTCCAGATGCCGACGCAGTAGCCTTTAGCGCAGAGCACGCCATATTTGTTCTACAAAATAGAACTACATCAGAATCGACAATATAAAAGAAAAAATCTGTTCTGCTTATCTTGGGATCAGATGACCGTGATTGACTTCTCCAGATATTATAAGGACATATCCAGGGGTCCCTGAAAATAAGGCCGATTGAGTGTCCATACTTACAGGACATTTGAAGGTAACCTCTACTTCTGGATACCTGAACGTCCATATTTTCTGACACCTTATTTGTATCGATATATGTGGAGACAACTTACACACGGTCATCTAATCCTAAACTAAGCCCACCTTGTACTATGGTAACGAAGCCACTGATTAACATATAGTTCGCGTCAGGTAAAAAGAACGCTGGCGGAAGGTGGGGAGGGTACGTTTGCGCATGAGTATACAATTCGGCAGGCGAAGGTCGTCCTACGAACCAATAGCGCACCGGCAAACATGCGGCTCGTGCCCCCCCGCACTTCATACCACCAAACAGACCGATCAACCGCGTTCTGCGCATCTTGACAGCTAGCTAGACGTGACGCGACCTATACCTCTACATATATTATCTAAATACATACATATTTTTATTACAGACAAAGAACAAATGAACATGCTCATCACACAAACATGTGTCCTGGGTGGGAATGACCACGACCTCTGGTTCAGCAGTCAGGGTCGCTAACCACTAGACCAACGCATACTCACGTTGTTGAAGAAGCTGGTGATAGCTTTTTTGAGGCTGTTGACCCCGCTCGTCTCGGAAGCCTTGATGTCGCCGCCCACCACGTCACTGTCCACCTCCAGTTTGATCTGATTGGAGAAAGATATGTTTTTGTATTGCATATTCCCAAAATCGAATATGTTTTTTGTAATAATTCAAAAACTGATAGTAGTATGTAAAAAGTTGAAACACAAGCCTACAGAACAAAATACAAGATTTAGATTATTTGGATTTTTGGGTGAAAAATTGAGATGTTTTTGATTAAAAAGTCCTACTACTTACATACTTTCGGACTGTTTATAAAATGACCTATTTAAAGACAGTCCCTCCCTAGCTAGCCCAAAGAGGGATTCTCTGATTTAATTGATCGCTACTTTAGTAACGATCACATTGGGAGGAGCCGTCTATTTACATTTCGTTTGGTTGCTTAAAATGTCCCTGCTGGGCGCCATTACTACGATTGGCGCACTACCTGGGGCTATCAATCTACACACTTCCATCACTAGAGTTATGCACTCATGTACCTAGCTCTAGTCTAGTCTCAACATTAAAATTGGTGACATGTGGTCATACTCACTTAATCCTTGTCGGATACCACCATCACTATTGGCGCCCAACTTGGGACCATCAACCTACTACCCTTACTGAGTTACAAAAGCGACTCACATTAAAGTTGGTGACGTGGAACTCTGGCACCATCTCCTGCGGCTTGAGTAGCGGCGGCGCGGCGGCGTTGGCGATGGACATGGTGTAGAGGCGGTCGCCGTACTTCAGGATCGCATCCAATAGTTCCGGCTTCCAGTGCTGGTAGGGCTCGATGTGCTCTACTACTATGCCCATCACGGCGTTGGCTGCGTCCTGGTAGAGAATGGAAAAATATGTTACATTTTAAAGCAAATAAGGTGATGAAAAGATGGCAGGTTAGATGCAAGGGTAATTTAACGTATACCGCAAGGGTTGTTTTGAGTTGATACACAACTAGGACGAATGGGAAAGACTTCGGGGAAGACTTTGCCTATCAGTTGGAAAAAACATGCTAAATACTGATTTAACTACCCTTTTACATAATTCTAGGTCTTCTGTCGTAAAGCAGTGCAAACTCCCATACAGAAATATTTTTAAATTTTGAATGTTACGTCAGTATTTTAGGGAATCTCATCTCTCCCCAAATCTCTCATCTCGTCCAAAATTCCGCAGTGTCTGAAGACGCAGGTCTTTGACCAGTGTGTGTTGCCAGTGATGACATATGGCGCTGAAACGTGGTCGCTAACGGTTGGCCTTTTGGAGAAGCTCAGAGTCACTCAACGAGCTATGGAGAGAGCTATGCTCGGGGTTTCTTTGCGCGACAGGATCCGGAATACGGAAATTAGCCAAAGAACTAAAGTCACCGACATAGCTCGAAGAATATGCAAGTTGAAGTGGCAATGGGCAGGCCATATCGCTCGAAGAACCGATAACCGTTGGGGAAGAAAGGTTCTCGAGTGGCGACCACGAACCGGAAGACGCAGCGTTGGCAGACCTCCCACCAGGTGGGCTGACGATATTGTCAAAGTGGCACCCGGTGGATGCAATTGGCGAGTTGTCGTTCATTGTGGCGTTCTAGAGGGGAGGCCTTTGTTCAGCAGTGGACGTCTTCCGGCTGATGATGATGATCTCTCCCCAACCCATGCTCACTTGTTGAGTTGCCCATCGTGTCCTACCACCTGCACACGCGAGGTCCTGTACAATGCTACAGAAAATGCTACCCAGAAAATCTAGAATTGCTATTTATAGACACGCCAAGAAGAAGTATCTAATAACAGTCGAATATTGGTCTTAATATTTGGATAGTATATCTAACCGTTCAGTATATAAACTAATTCTACATATAAATGAACTATTTGACCTATTTAAGCCACAATAAGTTTGGTGGCCTTACCTGGTTATCCCTATTGGGCTGATCCATGAAGTAGTTCTCGTTCTGCGCGAGCCTCGCCCTCACGGAGGCGGTGGAGCGGTTGATGCGCGTGAAGTACTTGCCCACGGCCGCGTCGTCCAGCGCTGGGACCAGCTCGTCTTCGGCCACTAGAGAGGACATCGTGTTGATTGACTTTATAGGTGTAGGGTACCAAGAAATATCATGTTTGTTGCGACATGAAAACAAGGTATCGTCGTAAAACTATGATCACGCAGTTACAGATATTTAAATAAGAAAAAATAACATACTAACTCGATTTTTTTTATATATTTGGAAGTAAGTAGGTAAATTTACATTTTTCATTGACCTGTGAAATAGACTATTAAAAACAATCACCATGTCTGTTAAATGATTAAGTAATAATGATACAATAGACCAGTTATAGAACAGTATATCTCTATAGCACCCCCCTGCGACCACTCCTTCCACTCTGTCTTACCGAAATCGAGGAGTCCCCGAAAGAGAGACAACGACTAACGCAATTCCGCCATCGATATCTCAGTATATTCCACTTTGTTCACCTGGGTGATATCAAGTTCACCTCACTCAATTCACCCAAGTGAAATTATTTGACGTTGTTGTTTTGTTGAGTCGAGTTGGAACGGAGGTGACCTTGACGGGGTACAGTCATCATGACAACAACTGCTACAACTACCTATGCCAGCTCCCTCCTCGTCGCCCTCGGCCCTCTCCTTGGCGGTGCCCTTCTTCTTCTCCTTGAGGACGGAGGTGAGCTCGTTGATGACCTTGACGGGGTACAGCTTGTAGGGCGCGAGGCATTGCTTGGCGTCGAGACCACCTTGACGGACTGTTGAAGACAAATATATATGGAAAATTGTTCGAATGTTACAAAAAAAATAGATGATTTTTAGTGTTATGTTGTCTAAAAGCTCTTCGGAGTTTACAAATTAAAAAAGTTTGTTTTACAGATAGGTACTCTTGTAAAGCAAGGTATATACGAATAATGTAGGATTTTTCTAATAGTGATAGTTTTTGCGATGGTAATGATAATTATGATGATGAAAATAATGACGATAGAGATAAAATTATAGTAACCATCATGATGCAATCGCCATATAAATATTGAGATGGCGACAACAATTTTAGCTACGATGATGATATAAATTAAAACGGTAATGATCATTAAATGGCGAACATAAGGATAATGTTGGTATAGTTAAGAAAGTAAACATTATTTCGGTAACAATTATGTAAAAGGCGATGATGTAAACTTATTTTGACATAATTTTGAAGATGGAGATGATAATTCCTTTGGCAATGATAATGTTCGTAAAGTCACTACTTCCTAAGAAGGTATTGTACTCACCGAGTTTATCGATAAACTCTCCGGGGCTGGCGGCCACGATGAGCACCGGACACGACTCCGGTGGCACGTTCTCCGGTTCTGGCTCCGGTTTCTCTTCACCCTCTATACCACAAACACAACGCATTGATTCGATATTTTTTTTTGAAGTTACGTTCCGCATACAGTTAAGTCAGATATTACAATATCTGACTTAACTGTATGCGGAAAACGTAACAAGATCTTAACACTATTTTGACTGACTTATAAGTGCACATTTTAGGTGCCCTACATAAAAATTACGTTCATGAAAGTTCATGAATATGAATTTAAGACTGAGGAATGAAAGATTGAAAATCTTTTGGCTTTTGAAGCTCTTTTGGCAAAATCAACGGAAAATCTTGTTTTATATAGGTCTAACTAACCCACCATTGTTTAACACCTATTTATTCATCTTCTTCTTTCGTATAGATGGTTACTTTCTTCATAAACTACCAGCCCAAAGCTTAACCAGATCAATTACTCTTTCATTAACCTCTTTACATGCATAGATTAAAAATGTCTGTCTGCCCTTATCTGCACATGTAGCAGTATATATAACTCACCACCACCGGCTTCCTCATCATCTTCCTCGCCAGGCTCGCCAGCACCTTCCCCGGTCATCTCATCCTTCAGACGCTGGAGACGGAGCTCGTCACCTGATCATCACAATACTGCTTTATAAATAATTCTAGAAAACATTAATTATTGGATTTTAAAGACAAACGCAATTTGCCTCCTAAGTGAATAGAATATGTACTAGAAATATATTTATTCGATAAATATGTTGAGAACATACTACACCCAATGAATACAAGATTAACTACCGTACTGGAATCGTTAAGAAACTGCCTTCTATTAATTTAAGTCAGCTCTCTTCTAAAATCCATACCAAGGGATTCCGAATTTTCTTCTTCCAATTGGTAAAAAACAGTGTTGTATTTGAATTTCTATGTAGATCATTATCAAGTACTGACCTTTCTTGATCCTCTGTGACGTCAGCAGACCCTTGGCTAAGGTCGGTGCGGGGTCAAAGGCCACGACCTTCCCGCCTGCCTGCATCCAGACCCCGAGCTGGTGGTAGTCGCCCAGTAGGAGGGAGATGGTGGTGGGCTTGGTTTGGTCGTACCACATCTTGAAGAGGAGGTCTTTCATTTCTAGGGAGAGAATTAGGATATTTGATTCAGAGCTGTGGGACGGAATTTAAGCTACTAGCTGTAATGGTAATCTATCTGCCAATAAAAAAATAATAATTTAAGGGTACTGTAACTAAAATAAAAGCTACTACTAAGAGATTATGCCTCCGCTTGCGGTTCGTCCGTCCGTCTGTCTGTCTCATCTCATCTGATGTCAACTAATTTGATCGAGAGCCTAACATCCTATCACAGCGCTTGACTAAAAATTAACCAGATTTCAAACTCTTCGCATTCATTGACCTATCAAAAACCTGTCAATCTTTTCGCAACATATTGTTACAGGTCTTTATTAGTAACTACTTACGTTTCAACTCTTCTTTTTCTTCCTCTTCCATTTCTCCTAGGCCTTCTTTCTCTCCACCACCTTCTTCGCCTTCCTGTAGTACAAGAATTAGGACAATAAAATATAGTGTACAATTAAAAGTATTTACTGTTCGACATTACCATTTACATTTATTTATATTAGACTACCCCTAAACTAGGGTTTACCCCTAAATTAGGGATTCTTGCAAAAAATCTTCTCCTTTGCCTAAAATGTATAAGACCTTGTTGCTACACTAGTGCACTCACCCCGGCGGGCTCGTCCGGCAGCCGCAGCGGCAGCTTGATGGCCTCGCCCAGCTCGATGTTGAACGTGTTCACTCCCATCTCGAACTTCTCCGTGAGGTCCTCGGGCGTGATATCCTTGCGGCCCGTCTTCTTCAGGTGGTTGAGGTAGTACTCTGATCCAGCCTCTGGTGGACGTAGAAATAAAGTTATTAGGCAGTTGACTTAAAAACAATCTTCAAAAAAGCTGAAAAGAAGTAGGAAAGTATGGCAGCTCGAGTTAACATTGCAAATGAAAGCATTAATGAAAACCAAGAAATAAGAATATCATCAATGGATCACGATCATTTGCATCTACAAAATCTGCCCTTAAGGACAGTCACCACAAAAGCGTAAAAAAACAAAGCACAGCTTAGAAGTTTTTTAAATAACTTATAGGAATTCGTAATGCAAGGCCGACTACACAGCGAAATTGGGAAAACGAACTCCGAAACAATTCTCTTCTCCGCTCTGCTGTTCTCCACTTTGGTGGATTCCGGCCTGTCAATGTATGTCTCACCTAGGAAGTTGTACATATGGTCCTGGTGCATGTGCGGCGGAGGCACGGCCTCGGTGGCGGCCGCGAACGCCGCCGCCGCGGGCAGGCCGATCGTGCGCCCCGCCATGTCCTCAATCTACCACAAACGTTCATCCAATAGGTATTGCCTTTATTCTGTTACACCCTGTATTAGGTAGGTGAGCTGTTATAAGAATATGATATAACAACTAATGAAACTTCGCCAGTCATTATTGTATAGCATGCCAAAAGCCTCGGCAGGTGTTAAATGTTAATGACCAGGGTAGCAACCAATGAAAGTCATCAGTTTTGGACCCAAACGACCAATGAAAATGCGCCTTTATTTTATATTCGGGGCACAGACAAATCAAAGAAAGATCAAGTTGGGATTTTGTGATACAAAGAACTGGTCACTGCCTACCCCTATGGGAAAGATTATATGTATTACTTGATTATATGTATTTTCTATTTACCTCATTAAAAATACTCTATTGCTATCTAACCCTAGCTATTTTACGTGACATTCCCACATTCATTCCTATCATTGCAAGTTTCCGTGAAAATGTGCTAAAAATGGGGTAAACGGGGTTTTTACATTGACTTCTAAGGAATCTAATATTTTGAGCAATCTGACCCTGGGCTCGGACACAAGAACAAAGAACTTTACAAACCTTAATAATAATAAAAAAAATAAGAATAAATTTCGCGAAAAAAAAAACAGAAATAATACCTCAGAGTAATTTGGGGTTTGTAATTCGACGATAGACAAGAATGTCATATTATGGCCCAACGATCCAGATGGGGGATGGCCTTTTAATTGTTTTAGTGATTGGTCTTTCTTGGCTCCATCGGGGCCGGAACGATTCTGCGGACACAGAATTGCCCAGGGTCAGATATATATCATTTTTTTTTGCGAAAAGGGGATTTTGGCTTACCCAAGAAAATGTATTTTTCATACGGCAGTCCATAAAATATACAAGCTATTCTTTCATAGTTGGTTGAAATATAATTTCGTCTTTTAAAATCAAAAGTTTTGCTTCAGCTAGTTGCAAAGTACTAGTGAAGACAAATCAAACAAGCACAAACACGATCGGTATGCGTTGCTTCGTTACAGAGTTCCTATGGCCACCTTTAGATTTTATGCAACAGATGCAACTCAATAGAAAGATCCTTCTAAAATTATTCTATTCTTAGCTTCACTCTTGGTAAGCCAATTATTCTAATTATTACGTTATTTTTATGTACAGCGCATTAAAAGACGACTACAGATTTCTGAGTAACCTAACCTAACCTAACCTAATATGGAAACACCTTAAAGAACTGGATTATACTGAAATACTGTAGAGACGTACTGTATTATACGAAGACCTTTCCATAACAAGTAAGAAGGAAATAGCAATCATAGAAGACTATTCTTTCAACCATGGTGTTAGTTACGGCTGTTAGTAGTAGTAACACAGAAATCTGCGTTATACACGCTAACTGAATCATTTTTTTTAAACATGTTGACTCTATAAACTGAGTTCCAATAAACAAAGAAATCGAGAGATATACTGCGTATAAAGAGTAGTGGCAACAAATAGCAATCAATTGAAGCCTGTAGAAAAAGAAAACCGAGTTTTTCTCTGCAGGTGAACACTATTAAAATAATATTGAAAAAAGGGCAGGTCAAGAGTACCCTAAACCGAAGAGCATGTATAAAGGGAATAATGACAGTGGACGAAGCGAAACAAGTGTGTAAGGATCGTAGCAAGTGGTCTCTGTCTACTCCTACGGGAAAGATACGTGGCTATGTGAGTGTATGTAATCTTATGTGTGTTTGGAGTATTTAATAGCTTACCTTTATACCAGCCTTCTCAGCCGCCTTGCCGATGGCGGCGTTCTCCCCGCGCGGGCCCATCATGATGGCCGCGGTGCCCTTGTTGATCCATTCAAAGGCCTTGCTCTGCAGACATACAAAGTTTAGGTTGTGACGATGTGACACAAAGGAAATAAACTTGGAGGAAAGGTACTCTCGGAACATCTGTTTTTAAGTTTATTGATAGTCTACTGAAATGCACAAAACATTGTTTCAAATAAATAATGGTGATATGATGTCGATTTTAATGCTGGTGTTAATGAAGATCGTGATGATGACGCTGGTGATGTCACTGGTGGTGACGCTCGTGGTGAAGATATAGATGGTCACAATGATGACGACAACGGTGATGGTGATTGGGACGAGGGTGTAGTTGATGATGATCACATTGATGATACTGAATATGATGATGATGATGAGCGTGTGGAAGATGAAGGTAATGAGGACAGTGATGGTTATTGGGACCGTGATGTAGATGATGGTCACATTAATGATAGTTAATATGATGATAAGGGTGTAGATGTTGAAGGTAATGATGACACTGCTGGTAATGATAATGAGGATGATAGAAACAGCGTCATCAACCTCGAGCTTAGTCTCGGGCGCACCGATCTCGGCATTGAGCTTGGTGGCGGTGATGGCGACGGGCGAGAGGTTGAAGCTGTCGTCGCTGCCGGCCGCCAGGTTGGACAGCAGCACGTTCGCCAGCTCCTCCACCTTGCCCTTCACGCGGACCAGGCACGCGGCCGAGCGCGGCTCGTCCGAAGGGAGACCTGGGATCGACATACCTCTGTTAATGACATTCCACGACCATACACCTATGGACAATTGGCACCATTGGTGACAAAAATGACTAAATTAGGAAAAAAATTAAAATTACTAAAAGTAACTAAAATGTCTAAATCACAATCTCATTGGACCCGCGAGTGAAACGAAGAAGTGTCCGTCGTGGTTCAATATGGCTTTAGAGCCACTTCGCGCTATATTTTTTCCTGATGTATAGTACAAATGACTTAAGTGACTAGTATGACTAAACGTGACTAAAATAACTATACATGACTTAAAGTGACTAAAGTGACCAAGTGACTTAAACTACTGCATCTCACCATTCTCATCGCACCCATGCGGGTCGAACATATAAAAGTGTCCATCGTGCTTCCATATGGCTGTGGAGCCACCGCGGGCGGTGAACACGCCGTGCGTGTGCTCCTTGAAGAACTGGCGGAGAACTTCTTTCAGGGTCGGGGCGCCCTGGCTCGTGTCGGGGTTTAAGGTGCCTGGTGATGAGAAGATGAAGAAAAGACCATGCAAATAAAAGTAGAAAAAAAAATGTGGACAAAATACACTCTAAATCCGAAGTAGCTTCAACGGAGCTAGCATAAACATCAACCGAAAACCAGTGCGTACTCCACTCGACCATAAATGCATAAAGGAATAGGAGATGAAAAGATTGACTAGTTTTACCAAAAGAATTTAAAAACATCAAGCTTTTAAAGAAACTATGCTTAAAGGACTAAGACCAAATCAGATGAGCCCAAACACGATGGGGTTGCGTCGTTTCGTTATTAAGTTCCTATGACCATCTTCTGGCTCCATCATCAGACTAGCTCGCTAATAATTATTGTCTTTTGAAAAGGCTTACCAGTAAATGTACTATCCATTACATCAGTTTCAATGCAATCATATTCAGACACTTTAAACCTGAAATAGAAAAGCCATTTTAGATCTTATTTCCTCTGATGTATCACTAAATGCAGAATTGTTCTAGATAGCTGCAGTTCACCCCGTTTATCTTAAAGCTTAAAGTTTGGTGATCGGGTTTTTAGTTTGTACAATAGTACAAACTAAAAACCCGATCACAAAAAAATTGCCTTAGTTCCTAAGTAATAGTAAGTAGTAGTCTCCAAAAACTATAGTCCCATGACTGTCCTCACGTGTAAAAATCTTATTGACCTGAAAAAGCTACACAACTTTATGTCGAAAGTTTTCAACCTAGGACTTGTTTCCCTCCCTCTGCTATGATACTGCGAGGGTCTGTTCCCGTCACCTGTTGAGCACATCGGCAGCGGCCAGCCCGCCGGCGGCGGAGTCGTCCTCCTCCTCGGGCGTGCCCTCCTCCGGGATCTTGGGCGAGTCCAGGCTGATGCCCATCTTCTCCAGGTGCTCCATCGTGTTCTGGTACAGGATGTCGCCGCGGACCAGGGTCTAGAGAGCAGATGAGGTTTTAATGCAAGGTTTTTGAAAGAAGTCAACTATTCTTAAACCGAGCCTGAATTTTTTCAATGCTAGAAGATTAGGACTCTCCCCATTTCTTCTAACAACATGACCCCGGGTCAGAAAGATCCCTTGCCATTACCCGCTGCTTCGTAACTTGCGGTGCGAAAGAAGCATTTGAGTGTTGCTAGCCGGTAAGAGTATGTGTTAACTGTCTAAGGCATCGAAGCTTATAGGAAAACTTCTAAATTAATTGAACCTTTAGAGGAACTGGGGATTTTCCTTGGAAATTGGCAGGATGAACTATGGGAATCGCTTTTGCTATGGGAAATCTCGCAAAAAAATGATTTTCGCCCGTAAATCTTCAGTCATATGTCAGCAAGACTAACCTCATTAATATCATCGCTGGTCCAGTCAGCGGGGTCCACGACCTGGGTCATAGCTAAGGCGGTGATGGCGACGGGCGTGGCCTGGCGACCGCGGTGCTCTAGTTATACTGACCTCATCAATATCATCGCTGGTCCAGTCAGCTGGGTCCACGACCTGGGTCATAGCTAAGGCGGTGATGGCGACGGGCGTGGCCTGGCGACCGCGGTGCTCTAGTTATACTGACCTCATCAATATCATCGCTGGTCCAGTCAGCGGGGTCCACGACCTGGGTCATAGCTAAGGCGGTGATGGCGACGGGCGTGGCCTGGCGACCGCGGTGGTCTTCAGGGAAGCGAGCGTCAGCTTCGTGGAAACTGCCGCGGACAACCCAGCGGCCGGGAGCCACCGCTGGTGCAGGAAATAGTTGGTATAGACTCGGAACCAGACATAATTAACGTTAGCAGAACTTTAAATATCGTAAAACCAGTTGGAAGCTTATTACAAAGATGCTCCAAGCCCAGCTTTACGAAAAACGCTTTGAAAATGCAGATTTTTTTGTGTAAATAAGGTTCAGTTTATTTATTCCAATCAAGATTGCCTTGTTTCTGAGAAAATCTCGAACAAATCGACTAGTTACAATGAACTAGTAGATTTGGGGAAATTAAAAAAAGAAAACTACTAGAACTTTAGATTATCATGTATTCTGAAAAACCTTGTCCTGTGTGAGTTTTTTCTTCCAGGTCTAAAAAGGAGGAGATTCTAATTTTTTTTGTATCGACTCCAAATTTCCTTAAGTTAGCGATAGAATACCTGAAAGGCGGCCGGCGGCCCCACATGAATTTCAATATTTCTTCTGTAGTTAAAAGATTTTTAATTATCTAATCAATTGTAAAATGCATCAACTAACGTTTCATTTTATTAACCGGCTCCGGCATCTCGGCCGCCTGCTCGGTGACCGTGACGTCACTGATGCTGAACGGCTTCCGCTTCATGTCCGACACGTTCTCCATGAAGTGCTCACAGAGGCGCGTCACGCGGGTGAAATACATCACGCAGCCTTTGCCGCCGTCGCGGAGACCCACCTTGGGTAAATAAGTTCATAATAGGGATGATGACTAATTTTTATTTTTTAGTCCATCTTTTAGATAAAAAAAAATATATTGGACACGTATTTTTGTTTTGTCCCGTTGACAAAGAATGACGAACATACAGCGTTTTCAATTCTTGCGTGACGTCACGTTTTAGCATAAATTGTACCTACTCAGCCGTGACGTCTCAAACCCCCACTACTGAACTTTAAAGCGGTTTATCTTCCTATTTTTTTATTGTTTTGATAAAAGAAAAAATACGTGTCTGTTATATTTTGATTATCTAAATGACGGACTAAATGAATTATGACTTTTCACACCTAGTCATCTACCCTATTGTTGCATTCTTAAGTCTACGTTAAGTAAGTAAGGTAAATTCATAACACAAACTTTTCCTTTAGATACGCTGAAAGTACTAATAAACACAAATAAACACGATCGGGCTGTGTATGTCACCGGAAAATAACAAGAACCGTAAGTTTATAATTTTCTTAGGAAATTTATAAACTTCCGTAGGATTCTCAACGAGAGATAAAATGTATTATTTTAAGCTCATTTTTCGTAAAATTATAAACTTACGTAAGTCTCATAGTAAATTTATAAACTAACGGATATCCATACGTAAGATTCTAAACGGTTCGACCAATCACAGAAATGCTCTTAATTTTACGCTTCTTTAAAAAACGTAAAATAACACACTGCTCTGTGATTGGTCGATGTTGACAGTGCTACTGCCGAGTAATGTTGACAGTGAGAAAGAACACGTGTCGCCATTGGTTGAATAAGTTGACGTGACTTATAAAACCAATGGCGTTTGGTTATTGCTTACTTATTATTTTACGGTCGACTTACGTAAGTTTATCATTTGACGAAAATGTGAGCGTAAAATAATACATTTTATCTCTCGTTTATAATCCTACGGAAGTTTATAAATTTCCTAGGAAAATTATAAACTTACGGTTCTTGTTATTTTCCGGTGACATGTATATCTCATTTGACCTGAATTAACTTACTTACATCCACTACCAGCTAAATAAAAGCTTCAGGAATTATCCCATCTAGATTTGTTGGCTATAAACAAAATGGGCAGTGTCAATACATTGTTTTATTTGGCTCAGCAAGAAAAATCAGCAGAATAGAGACCTAAAAAGATTGTCCTGTCAACTATTATAATTTCGTCTATAATTCATTATGCTCACTATTTTGTCTACCTCATACAATTTCTCCCTTTCATTACAGTTATATAAACGAATCGCTTTTATTCAGTTCTTCCATCTTCACTTACTAAAATAAATCAACATAAACTCACCCTATAACCATATCTATCCGCAGGCCAGGGATGATAGACGTAGTACTTGCCGCCTTCATTCCAGATCGCTACCTCGTACTCGCCCGGGATCTGATGGGAACAAGAGCTACTTAGGTATAGATAGGAAGGCGTGGAAAGTGACAGGGCTCGATCCTTGTGGAACACCAGAAGTGACTAGAAAGGAGCCAAATGTTTATGCCCTCGTCAAGACACGGTAAACGTAGGGTTGAGGTTTTCTGGGTGTTTATGAATATACTTAATCTTCTCCCCGAACGAAAATCGAAAATAAACTTAAATGTCTCCCTAATAAAGGATTAAAATATTGCCTTATATTGCAACAGCTTTTGGAATTGTTCCCTGTTATTACTGACTGAAAAGCAGACCCGTTTTATACTACAGGAAATTGAATGGATAATACGATGCCATAAATATGTATCAAAAGGACGAAAAAGCTGAAGATTAATGGCCCAATGGCTTGTCCTGAAATAAGGTTATGATCGTGGGCTGATGATGAAGATAAATATAAATACCATCATACATCCATAGTAGTTACTGACCTGCAGTATCCCAGAGTCCGATTCCTTGAAGAAAGCCTCAATTCCCCTGCAGAGGTCAAACACCTTGGGATTGCTGGAGACCAGTTTACCCCAAACGGCGATACCACGCTCCTAGATAACACATTTAGATCAGTACCTAGACTTGTATGTAGAATATAGAATATCAAGTTAACAAAAGATAAGAAAAAAAACAGCCTAAAAAAACAATTATAAAAATAAATAAAGAAGATATTCCATGGAATCTTTTTCCGCTTTTAATATGAATTCTGTTACTTCGAAAATGTCACTAACTACTTTTGTCACACTTCACTAATGTTTTCAGACTATTTTTCTTGCCCTTGGGTCTTAAATAGTTTGTTCTCATAGCTGGAGCACTTACCTTATGTTTGTATTCCCTATCTCTTATCCTGAATGTATCCTTCAACTCTCCGAGGACCAAACGTCGGATCGGACCTCCTCGTTCCACAAGAGATTCCTGAAAAACAAGTTTTAATATATCTATGGCTCCTAAAAGTCAAACACTTTATTCGAAAGCGAGAGTTAATATAGAAAGAATGAGATTTTTTCAAATCTTGCTTATTGTCCCCCTAATGTCAAAGTTTTTCTTGTGAAATTCATAATATTCTACATTGCAAACTATTTTGTCAATTCAAATTTTCTCAATCTCTATTTTATAACCTTGTAGTCCGATGAAGATAAAGCCAGCGCCCAGTCTAACTGCAGTAGACCTTTTGTATAAATAATCAAAATCATCTAAGTTTAAATTTTCCAAAACTTTTTCCAAATATCTTGGAATCTCGCACATTTTTCTACAATTTAGAAGTATAGTGTCGACTCACCCTGTACAAATTGTAGCCCACATCGAGGGTCTCATCGAACATGTCTTCGTTCCAGGCGCGCGCTCGAAAGCGCCGCAGCATGGCCAGCGCCGCCACGCAGCATGGGATACCCGTGTAGGACTTGAAGATTTGGTATCTGGTCATTATAAAAAGAAACTTAGAACAACTTTATATAATTGTCTAGATCTACATCTTGGAGACTTACACACGGCCATCTGATCCCATACTATGTAGAGCCTATACTTATACCTTTCTGAATTATATGCAGATTATAAATAAACATGCGTGTCACACAAACATTTGCCCTGGGTGAGAATTGAACTCACGACCTGTGGTTTAGCAGTCAAAGTTACTTACCACTAGACGAGTGACTCAGTCAAGTTCATAACAAAAATGCTTTAGCTACTTTCGTTAGATGCAGAGCAATGTAAAAATGTATGTGGCATGGTTCACATCGCTTTTAGTTCTGTTTAGCAACGTGCTGCGACTCCTGAGGATGGTGTACATCACCTGTAGCTGGCCATGTGTCTGGTGCCCCTGAGGATCCACTTCTCCACGTCCAGCTGCTGGTATTGGGAGTGGTAGTTCTGGTCAGCTATCTCCACGGGGCTGTGGAGGACTGTCTCCGACTTCGGTAAGGGTATCATGTCGTCTCTGAGAAGAAAGATAAATTGGCATTAAACAAGACTAGGAAAATTTCTTGAGGAATGTTAGGTTCAATATTTACATAACAATATCCTGGGACAACTCGAAAACGTTAATCCGATGCCAAAAAACTAAAAATACTGAACATATGACTACTATAAACATGAAAGATAGACAAGTAGATAGTCAAGTAGTTAACCTGTCCATGTATCTGCAATTATGCTTTAACGGCTCCAAAGATTTTATGCAATTTGACATGACCTTGGAACTCGAAGGATGCATCCAAATCTGACGAACGACAACTACACGAACAACTCGCGAGCTGCTCTTGTAATGCTAGTTCGTCAAAATTGGATGCACCCTGGGAAAGTACAAAGGCTATACATAGGATTTCTTAATAGAACCGACTCCCACGCTGTCCCATCTGCAAACAGCCATGCTATAATATACGTTACTATGATGCCTTACCGTCCATAAGTATGTCCATCAAGTCTCGGGCAGTAGAGGAAGAAGTCTTCCCCCCTCAGAGTCATGATCTGCTCGGGGGTGGGGTTGACGGGCGCCTTGTCCGGCTGTATGGGTAGCACTGGCGGGGGCTACACAATGGAAAGGACGGAATGAGAGAATAAAACCTTATATACGTTTTAAAAAAAGCTTTTTCGTCCGCTAGGCTCAAAGTACTAGTAAAAACAAATCAAACAAGCCCAAACACGATGGGGTTGCGTCGTTTCGTTACAGAGTTCCTATGGCCACCTTCTGGATCCGGCATCGGGACAGCTTGAAAGTACCATGGAAAATTTTATATTACTAGAATTTTATGATATCCTATTAAATTCTAAGAAATTGTAGTTCTACGTAGTTTATGAATCCGGATATTGTTTAATATATTTATAAACAGATAGCACTCACTTCTTTTGGTGACTTTTGGTAAAAATCTCGAACCTTCCTCCGTGTGGTAGCTCTCGACGTCGCTAAACTCACAGCGCTCAGCGAGCCTAGTGGATACATGCCCTGAAAACATATGTAATGTCAACGACTTTTCCTGTGGTTTTGTCGGCGTAGTTTCTGTTTCCTCTACTTATCACTCAGGATAATTAAAAAGTATGCAACGAGTTCAGTTTTTCCAAACATGTGTGGAAAACATCATCTAAATAAATCGTTAAGAAATATAATTCGTCATCGATATTTCCCAACTGGCTACCCTGAGATAAAATGTCTCTTTTAAACTTAATAGTTATTCAATACTGTGTTAATAAATTCAGGGTCTTGTTAGGTAGCCATCATCCCCTTCCTGCCCTGTTCCCAATTACTTGTGGTCGGTGCACTACGTATTCAGCTTCCATTCATCTCTACTTCTCATCTCAGCATCCACTCCTTTTTTTCACACAACCATCTCTTCTTCAGGTCTTATCTAAGAAGTAATGACGTCATGTCTAACATACCCTGTTCCTCTTCTTCTCTATCAAAGCGTTGATATTGAGACTGTCCCACTCGCTGCGGCAGTGGATCTTGAGGGCCTTTAGGTCTAGCTCGTAGTTAGGCTCGCGGATTAGTGGCTCCTTTTGGACCACCTGATTGAGCAAGAATGTTGTTAGGAAAGATTCGAAAAATAAAGAAAACCTGGTCCATTTACGTTTTGTCAGACTATTGACAATTTTCTCCAAGTAAATAGGTATTTTTTTCTGTGCTGCATATGAATTTGCGTCGGGATTTGAAAACGATATGTAATGTAAACCAATATAATTTTTCATCACAATTTGACCGCTCATAGCCATTGGTTGCCGCAATCAAATTGACCACCATGGTTGTCGCGCTCAACAATGTGCTCGGCAAACAATAGCCACGATCGATTTAGAACAGTTGAAAAATTGACTTTGCTACATCCTACAAAATCCTTCGGAACAATAATATTTAGTATGCATTTGATTGTTTATTAGAAGAAAAAGAAAATATATTACGCTTATTAAATAAGAGTAACAATAATATTTAATCAACTTCTAGACAACCTCACCTCAATATTAGTCAGCGTGATGGGTGGCTTGGGCGTGCCCTTCTTGGCGGCGTCCAGGTCTCCGTAGTTGGAGAGGAAGTCCACCACGAACGACGTGATGCCGGCGTAGCGGAGGAAGGCGCCCGCGCCATAACTGGTGTAACAGTTGTGATCATGGTAACGAAAATGAATGCAGACTTCGCTCATAGAAGATGTACGAAACCTGCATCTACTAGAGTGAACATATTATAAATAATAGGGAACACAGACGGACTCAGGTAAAGATTTAGTAGTTATAACCAAAGGAGCTTTGCAACCAAACTTGATCGTCGAGCTTCATGGTTTTTGTCAGCCAATGGCGTAAACGATCAAGCACGCAAGTGAGTTCATCAGGCTTGTCAACTTAATGCTTGAGAAACACAAGCAAAGTCACAGACGATCAAATTGCATGACAAACACAGGCTTTACTGCAGGTACTTGCACATGTTTTATCATTTCATTTTAAGACCTTCCCCCCTATGAACTAAATAGAAAGCAACTAGAAGATACTTACCACTTATCCAACTTACCTACATCACACTTTTATACAGCACCTCAAAGGCCAATGACCTCTTCTTTATTTTCTAATTCGAGTCAACGGTAACGGATACCAGTGGCTTAAATCCGCCAAATTGCAGAAGGCCGAACACTTTGGACAAACCAACAAGTGTGCCATTGTCTTCTCAGGAAGTTTTCATTCGGACTGGTAATCTAAAGGGCCAATGATCGCAATGACTTATAGTCCATTTAGGTAAGTGGTACTCACAGCTTGTCGACCTGGCCGGTCTCGTTGAGCATGTGGGGGTCGAACACGTAGCAGATGGTCTTGGCCTGGCTGTTGGACTCCGGTGAGGGCGGGTGGCCCCATATCAGGAAGTGGCGAGTGCCCCCGATGGATAGGATCATCATGTATGGGGTGCCGACGCGTTTCTCCATCAACCTGGTTTGAATGGTAGAGGAATAAAGATATAAGAAAAATATATTAGAAAGAAAATAAATTGTGGTAAGCTCTCAAATATGGCCCCCTCTTCTTTCAGATCCTCTTATTTATTACCGACAAAAAAAATCTTATAACGAAGTGATCCATAATAGGCTGGTAACAAACATTTCTCTAAACCCAAAGTTAGTAGACCAAGCATTAGTTATGGAATCAGAGACAACAAAACTCAAACACGACCCAGACCCGAGACTATGTTGAAAAATAGGAAGGAAGAAACACACTGAGGCCCGATTGTTAGAAGGAGAAGCAGCATACTCACGCCATAAGATCCGGTTCCGCCTGTATATTATCCGGGTGTTTAGCCAGCAGACCCTTATCCGTTTCCAGCATCTTGACCGTGTACTTGGTGTCGTGGAAGAAGAAGGAAGTCAGGAGCTGGTTCAACTGGAGTTGGGGCTTTCCTGGGGTTAAGATCGTGGGTCATGATACTTGGAAAGAAGAATTTGAGGAAGATTTGGAAGCTGTTCCTAACTGCTGCCGTAAGAGTATGCTGGATTTTATTTATAACTAGCGACCCACCCCTGCTTAGCACGGCTGCAATGTACTTACTGTACTTGTAACTTTTCTTTTGAATCACTACCTCTAGCTGAAAACTGCTTTGAAATCAGTTGCTGTGTGGGAAACAAATGCAAAAAGATTTTTTTTTATTATTGAAATATAGGACCACAAATGTTTAAGACAATGGTCAGTAGGAGGCACAAGTCTTTCAAGTTATTCACGTGTTGAAAAATAGCATTTCTTTTTGTCAGTACCAGATCTAAAAAAGCTATCAAGAAAATATGGATCAGACATCACACCTTTTATGGCGAACAGCATCTCAACAAATTTTTATATTAGTCAGTGGTTCATCCTAGGTTCTTTATACTTGGGTGGTTATCCACAAGGGTTGTGAGTAGTTTTCCTGCCATAGCCATCACAAAAATCAAATCTACCTTTATAACACTTGAGACAGAACATGCACTGCTTGTAGTAGCGATCCCCCGCATCGATGAGGTCATCCACGTCGAACCTCACCAGGTCTTTTGGGGTCTTCTCCTCTAAGAGTGCTCGGCAGGCTACAGCTATGCAGCCGGTTTGGGCACCTGGTCACAAACGCAGGTATGTAATCATAAAAAGTTGGTGAGACCAACTTGACTTCTACCAAAAGGACTAGCCAATACCAGCTCAAGACAAGTGCGTGGAATAGAGAGAGGGAAGACTTTGCCCTGCTGTGGGACAATATGGAATTTGATAAGATAAGGGTGTTATCACACCAATCGATCAATGGTCGATCGACGTTGATCGATTGGTTTGGTAGCTTTAGTTGATCGACGGATACCAGTCGACTAACCAAGCGATCGATTGCCGGTCGATGGCATCGGTCGACTGATACCTAGAAGAAACAATCGATCGAAGTCGACCAATTCATTTTTCCATCGACCGATGGCATCTATCGGCTACCGATCGATTGGTGTGGTAGAAACTATCGAACGACGTCGACTAATCCATTCTACCATCAATCGATGCCATCGATCGACGATCGCTCGATTGGTGTGGTAACACCCTAAGATTGGATTAGATTTCAGTAAGTAAATAATTAGGAACTAAACAGGAAGATGATGATGATTTTAGTAAATGAATTAATGATGACTGAAGTAACGATGCCTCTAAAACGGCTGTACAGTACAAAGAAAAAAAAAGATTGATCGATTGTGGAGAGTATTTACAAATCTACGACATTTTATCAAGAACTTGCATCTTAACTACGTTATTGAAATAAAGTGTTTAATACCTGTACCAATTAAAGTTTTATGCTAACACCATATATTTAACTATATTTTAAATGTACTAATTTAGTTTTACCGCAGTGTGTGGCCGAATACTTCTTGGAGTTGCATCCGACGTGGCCCTGCAGTATCATCTTGTTCTTGTCTACTTGACTGAACTGGTGCCAGATCTACTGAAGACAACATTATCATAATACCTACTGAACAAATCATAGAGAGTCTTTACGGGAATGTATCGATGGACATCACTATAATTGTAAATTCTCGAGTAAGATTCAATTTACTACTGTAATCTTAATAATTTAAATTGCTGTTAGGATTCAAAGATTACAGATAGCAGTAGATTTTTTCTCAGTAAACTGTGGCTGTCTTTTTTATATAATTTTAATTACCATCCTCATAGTCACCCTCACCACCTTTTAAGGGTATTTCATCCCACCTAAAAAAAAATTGATACATGACTCAGATTTCTCGACGAGGACATTCGCCAGGTTTGACTTTCCTACATTATTCCTGGCCTAAAATTAATTCTCTTCTCTCCAACCAGTCTTTTCAGTTCTTCTGTTACCATTTCATCAGCTCACCTAGTAATATTAACAAAAGCCAATCTTCCCTCAACCATCCACCTTCTTTATCTTATAAGGTTTTCCTTTTCTACCTATATTCCTGGCCTAAAATGAATCCTCTTCTCTCCAGCCAGTCTTTTTAGTCTCTCCATTTCATCACTCCTTCAGCTCACCTACCAATATTTACAAAAGCCACCCCTCCTACAGCAACCCACCTTCTTCAGCTTAGAAGCTTCATACAGCGGCTTGGTGACCTCCTCAGCGGGGATCCTCGGGCGCTTGGCTCGCGGCCGCCGCTTCCTCGCGTACGGAGGGACCCACTTGCGAGTGATGAGCTCTGGCCGTTCTATCACCTGGATATAACTTGGGCTTTAAATAACTAGTACTTCAAAGGGCAGGTGCTGTGTGATTTTATTGTAATTTATTTTTGTGATATGTGACTGTTTTACCAAAAAATCATGACTAGGTAGGTAAGAATTAACAGATAAGTAAATATAGTATGTTGATTGTTTTTAAGATAGGCAGTCAAAATTTTTATAATTTGTCTTCTTTCCCTTGAAACCCCTGTTTTTGATGATCATCCCTGATTCATCTCTATGCACAGGAATAGGAACCATATTAGTAAAGGTCTTAAGGCAAGGTCTAAAGCTTACAACTGGAGGTGGCTTCTGCGGCGGTGGCGGCGGTTGCCACGGCTGCGTCCTGATCTTGACCTTCGTGACCTCTGGCCAGCGCCGCTTGAAGCGTGCCCGTCTTAACATGGCTCGGGCCTCCGCTTCGCTGTTGAGGTACGAAAGCTTAGATATTTGTTTAGGAAGGTACTCGTAGGTATGTGTAGGAAAGTAACTTTGATGAGGAAAGTGTTTAATAATAGACCTCAGGCATTTTGTTATGCAACTGCTTATTTCCTAACTAAATGGCAAAGAACTTCGACAAGCAGTTATGTTAACTGACTATACTCCTCTCATCACTTGGGACACAAACGAACTTGCGAACAAGGGAAATATTAGACCTCAGGAAGTTCGATGAGTAACTTGTGTTTTTTAAGAAATGGCAAGGGAAACAACATTTACAGGCAGTTATGTTAACTGACTATATTTCTCTTATCACTTGCGACACAACCGAACTTGCGAACAATTTGTATACTTCACCAAATCCACTGCGTCTTTAGGTTGCCACGATCACATTGACTCCAACACTCAGTTGGTTGCCGCGTTCGACTAGTTCACGGCAACCAACAGCCAAGCGCGGCTACCTTTATCAGGATATTAAATCGTCGCTTTATTTTTTTACTTTCCATTCAATATTCCAACACTTAAAATTTCATAGATACTTTTATCAATATTTTCTAAACTTAACATTACAACGCCATAATACTCACTCCCTAGCAATCTGCGAAGGCGTCTTCACCACTGGTACCTCCTCAGGCTCTGGCGGAGGAGCTTCCTCCCTCATCTGCTGCTTCGACTTAGATTTGCCATCCTTGTCCTTCTCCTTAACATCCTTATCTTTGTCTTTGTCTTTATCTTTATTGTCTTTGTGGTCCTTGTCGTGTTTCTCATCTTTCTTCTTGTCAGTCATCGCTACTTCGGATTTGCCGGTGACAGCGTCGCCGGAGGCTGTTGGATTTCTGGAAATAGGAGATACACGATAGAGTTGATGTTGGAAACTTGGGTTATAATGGTTAGTTCTGGATTCAATATAGTCAGGATCAAAATATCCTTCGGGAAATGTATCAAAACCTTCTTATATGCGTTTTATGTGACTATGTTTTTATATTTGTGAATTGGCGTTATACCATAGTGCGTGAATTACATATCATGTAGGTATTTTGATTCTGATACCAAATGTTCGAAACATTTCTTTTTCTTTTGTGTCGATAGGTGCGAGCAGCCCAAAACATGGTCTGATACAAACCCTAACTAGCTTGTGTGTGTGTATGTATGTATACACATGTTTATACGAATAAATGTTTCTATTCTATTCTATTCTATTCTTGTCGTAATGCTCTGTTTTAGCGCTGATATGAGATTCGTGGACTACAAATTTAGAGGTCCATGGTTTGAGGGATTCTGCAGTCACATAATGTATCTGCTCAAAAACCAATTTAATTCCTTTTGATCTACTTGTCCCCATTGTAGACGCTACTAAGGCTGGCCGCATACGTACGGTTTCCTCATTAGGTTTCCTGATCCGGAATTCAGATTAGGTTTTCCGTGACCCTAGCGCAGACGTTAGGTTCTTTGTATTCGGAATTTATACCATAAATTCGAACCGTACGTTAGGTTTTTTTTCCGTCAGAAAAAATTAAGAACATTTGCGCCGAGTAGAGTATTTTGTATGTAAGGTATGCATTCGTGTCTCCGAATCTCAATTCCGGGTCAGGAAACCTAATGAGTAAACCAAACGTATGCAGCCAGCCTAAATATAATTGTTAATAATAAATAAATAAATAAATAATAATAATAAATGCGGACAACATCACATACATTGCTCTAAACCCAAAGTAAGTAGCTATTAAGCACTTGTGTTATGGAATTCAGAAACAACGAAGGTACCACAAACACCCAGACCCGAGACAATGTAGAAAACTGACTTTCTTCATTCACCCGTCCGGGGATCGAACCCGGGACCTCAGAGCTGGCGACGCCTTGAAAACCGGTGCGTACGCCACTCGACCACGGAAGTCGTCAAAGTTAAGTATACTCACTTGTGCTTGCTGGACATGATAATAGTTTTCGAAGACTGAACCAACAGTTACAATCTTCTATAAAAGTAATTATTCTTAAAAAGACATTTAATCTTCACGTATTCGTTTTTTCCTATTTTATTCTGAAACAAATGTTTTATTAATTAATTTAATAATACATTGCATACAAAGAAGTACAGGAATTAGCACAGGACAGACATAAATGGAAGGAGCTGCACCGACAAGAGCATGGCTCTTAAATTGATGATGATGATGATGATGATGACATTCTTCAAAGACTAGTACCGCTTTATGGTTAAGCTGCGTATGTCACGGTATATAAATCGATGGATGGACTTTTTGATCGGTGATGCGACTCGAATGGTTTTGTGTCAGACGTACAGACAGACAATTGCGAATGAATGGTGGGCAAGGACAAGGCGAAGTCAGAGTCGACCGAGAGCACGTTAGGAGACAAAGGCAAGGAGGACAAGGCGAAGTCAGAGTCGACCGAGAGCACGTTGGGTTGACGACATAGCCAAGGTAATGGGAACCACCTGGATGAGGGACGCGCGACAGACCACAATGGCAGAAAAAAAGGGAAGGCCTATACTCAGCAGTGAATGATTCCGGGCTGATATGATGATAATGATTATTCCACATAAGTACTATTTCTTTAAAGTATGTGAGTATAGGTACAAAGGGTAGAGTTTAGGTCACGGTTGGCCCTTAAATTGGTGAAACGCCTCTTCTTTTGACAGGCTCAGCTGTTGGTCTTGGTTGTCATAAGTGAAGTTTCGACAATTATGTAATTTAATAAAGGCCATTCAATACAATGCATAAAGACCATAATAACATTGCAAGTTACCCAGGAAACAGGTTCTGGAGGTCAGACTAAGGCGACCCACTGACCAGATTGGGCAAGCAGCCCATGTAAGATATGTACATCCCATAGAAAACTATCTAGGTCATGTATAATAATACGATTATCTTTAAAGTTCAGCTGAAAAGTCAACAATCAGACTTATCATCCCTTTGAACATTTTAAATGCAAAATACAGTATTTCTGACCTATTGATCTACTTCTATCGTTTAAATTGCCAGCCTAATAAATTTACACCGTTAACTTCAGCATTCACATGAAAAAAAATTAAAAACGTACACGGGATTTCAATGCTCTTACTTTGTAGAATTATTTAAAATATCTTACCTTTATAATTTTTTTTTGTTTTTGTTATTTTTTAGTAAAATTTTCACCACATTTTCTCAAATCGAGTACATGGATTGACGCATCATTTTTTTCTATTCTATTTTTTAAATTTCATTGTCATTATGCCAATCACCTGCCAATTCGAACCACAGTTTACTTTTAAATTAAAAAATCGAAATGATTTTAATATTTTTCTAAACTATCTAATTAGATCCCAATAAATAGGGTTACACTAAATTATGATTTCTGTTTATTGAATTATAAATACTGATGTAAATTCTCTGATCATATGTTTCCGTAACCAATAACAAAACGCAAAACCACCTGATTTTCATTCATTAGTGCAGTGTTGCCACACTGAATGCTGTACCCGCTATTCTGGTAATTAATTGTAGGTCAGGGAAATAGAAGGAAAAACGAAATAAAATTTTCACTTTCAAACAGGAATATTGTAGATAAATGCGTTTTCTACATACTGCACTGTGCACTTTCTTAACGTCTCAGCTAGGCTCATAAAACAACAGGATTAATTTATTATTATTGAATGATTTAATAATGACGTTGCATCTGAATCTATAGTTTATTGAAATAATTAATTGCTTTACCAAAATATAAACAAATCTTTCTAAAATGTTGATAGAAAAAATATTGTTGGGAACAATGGAAAAAGATGGTAAACTAAATTTTGTAAAACAGCAACACTCCACATTTCCACTCATTCATTAAAAGACTGCATTTAAGTGACAGACATTGTCATAAAAAATTGTTCGTAATTTTATACGAAATATTTTTTTGTAAATAATCCCTTATTTTACCTAAACAAAAATGTCGGAAAACAAGGAATTGGCTAAAACAAACGTGGATCCTGAATTGGACGATTTACTAGACAGTAAGTAGTTTGTTTGTCGTAAAATATAATCATGTTGAGATTACACAACACATAACCTTAATCGATTTGAAAATGTAAATAAAATTGTGTAATTAATTATGAAGGACTTTGGTACGTCAATACTTTTAAGTATTCGAGGTTAGACATTCGGAAACAAGGCCTAAGATATTGTATTACTATTTACTTGCATATTTAATGATTAAGAAATTCTGACGAAACTATTTCTTTATTTTGTAATTCGATACTTTTGATGTACAAAAAGTATTTCTTTTTGGCCTAAAATGTCACCTCTTACTGCTGTATTGCGTTTCTTAATTTGTAGTATAAGCAAATAATATGCTAAAGGATATTTTAAAATTATCATCTATTATTTAAATAATTATTTGTACACTAAAAAATACATGAACTACAGCTCTGTGCAATGTAAAATACTGCCTAATTTGCTACTTGTTTTTATTCACATAGTCCCAATTCTTTTAAACCTATAGATATATAAATTATCCTATATAAAATTCAATTTTAAACAATTAATTCAACCTGCAGTTTATGATTCACTTGTGAATGAGGAACAGACAGCCATACACACACACATGTCCATTTATTTACTATTTACAGTATATACTCTGCTTGTGAACACTTGAGGATTACAAAATAAATGATCTATTATTTATAAGGCACAAATAGTCTTTGGTATTGGATTTTAATTGAATATTCAAACATGACATAATATATATTCATTGTGTAATTGATTTAAATGCAATCAGTTTATAGCAGGATTAAGTAAAGTACCTATATCATACAGTAAAACTAGGTATGATAAAACATTTTCATATACTAATATTAGTAATGTGGAAGTAACTGTTTGTCCATCTGTTACTCTTTCTCCTGGACCGAGGTTGATGAATCTTATTAGAATTTCAATAATAACATATCGTATCATCACGCCTGTATCCCCGAAGGGGTAGGCAGAGGAGTACCATTTTACACCCACAGTTCGCCGATATGTTTAGGTCCCATGTAATGGGGGCGAGCCTATTGACACAAACCAGGCACAAACCCAAACTCCGACCTGCTACTGAGAATTTCATAGAAAAACCCAATAACACCTTGGTCGACTCGGGAATCGAATCCAAGACCTCTAGCGTAGCAGTCACACTTAGCACCACTAGGCCAACGAGGCAGTTTTTCAATAATCCTTCTATTATTCAATAATCTTGATTTAAATCTGCGGGTCTTGAGAAAGGATGTATTATTAATTTAATCTGATATCTTACAGAGACACAGGCCTTTCCATAAGCTAGTAATTTATTAACATAATTGTGATTGCTGAAATACATTATTTATCTAATTCTAACACAATTTTTTGACTTACTGTCTGTGGTTAAAGGTAGTAACTACGCTCAGGGCTTGTATAAAAAAGTAAATAACATTCAATCAATCACGCTACTTTTGGTAGATATGGTTGCTGCAATGCTAGAGCTAGCTGAAGGGCTAGCTCTGTGAGTGTGTGTGTGCCACCATCAGCCCCATGCCAGACTCCACACAAAACTTTTATTATGCCAACAACCGACTGGCCTGTTGGTCTAGTGGTTAGTGACCCTGACTACTATACCTGAGGTTGTGGGTTTGATTCAGGACAAATGTTAGTGTGATGAGCACAATCATTTGTTCTGTGTCTGGTTGTAATTTATCTATTATATGTATATATTTAGAAATATATAAGTATGTTTATCAGTTGCCTTGTTACCATAACACAAGCTCTGCTTAGCTTGGGAACAGATAACCGTGTGTGTATAAATAAAATAATTTCGAAGCAAAAAAAATTTGCCTGTCTTGCTCCCAATCCTCATTTAGACCATCCAACATAAAAAACTAAAACCAACAATGTCCTTCCAGGTGCCCTCCAAGACATGACGAAGAAGGAGCAGGTCCCCGAGGGCTCCAGCGAGGCCCCGCAGAACATGTGGAGCGAGGAGTTCATCAAGGAGGCCGCGGCACAGTTCGAGAGCAACATGTCTGCCATACTCAGCAGCTTCAGCGGTGTGCCCGGTGAGGTTATATTTACTCCTAATAATTATTGAAATATAGCCTATAGTAAGCGTCCATTGGAATCTGTAGAGGCCATTAATTTTGTTTAGTACCTTTATGAAGAGATTAATTTATTTAGTATATATAGTCCACCATTGAAAAAATAAAAAAAATATTTGACGGGTATTATTAGTTTTTTTTTAAATGAGAAACAATCTAATTGAAATGTTGGGCAAGTAATGTCACGCTTTTGCTCTAAATTAAGGAAATCATATGTAATGCGACATAGGTAAACAATGTATGTTCGTCAGTGTACGGATACTCAAAAATATGTAAATGTATGTCTTTTTGTTATTCATGTACAGACAAACATTAAAAGTCGATCATTAAATTTCATAAAATTAAAATACAGCGATAATGCCCGGAAAAGTATAGCTTATTTTACTTTGTGTTTTTTTTCATGCTTGAAATGTTAAAGGAAAATCATCGCACATCAAAAATCACAAAGGTCGTACTTTTTGTGTCAGCGCCATCTACCAATATTACACAAACATTAAAAGTATTAGTTAACCTGTATGATCCAGCTGTATCTATTCTGATTTAATTTGTAATGTATCTAATTGTGTATTTTAATTTACAGAGGACCAAATCACACAAGAACAGATCGCGCACACATTCACAAAAATGGCAGGTGTGTATAGTTTTATACCTTTTGAAAGCAGTCCTTTTAATAACCAACATTTTAAAGTTATGGATGAACATTACAATGCAAACCCAACTTAAAAAATACTTAACAGATATTCATAAAATGTAGCTAACAACCATCTCGCAAAACAAGCTTTCAAGCAAAAAACAACTGCATCATAACCGGTCTATTCGTTTACGAGCTATAATGCAAATAAATATAAATATAAATAAATAAATGCGGACAACATCACATACATTGCTCTGAACCCAAAGTAAGTAGCTATTAAGCACTTGTGTTATGGAATTCAGAAACAACGAAGGTACCACAAACACCCAGACCCGAGGCAATGTAGAAAAGTTGATTTCTACATTGACCCGACCGGGGATCGAACCCGGGACCTCAGAGCTAGCGACACCTTGAAACCGGTGCGTACGCCACTCGACCACGGGGGTCGTCTAATACAGTTAAACCAACAGATCGACACATAATAATAATAATAATATTTATCTTTTTGCTTTGGGCGTTATAAATAAAGGAATGTTTCCTTTTACAATTTTCTAAATAAATTATTTATAGTACTTTTACTTGCATTGAATACTTCCACGATATTTATAACTGACATATACCCAGGGCCTCGATTCAGCTATTTAAGAGTTGCTTAAATTGACCGAATGCCTTCTCCATTTGGTCATTTTTACGATAATTGGCATTCTGCTAACTGTCATTACGATCATTTCTCTTCGAGAGTTCAATGAGATTTTATTGTAGGCTTATCTGAATACGAGATTTAAGCTCAATGACAAGTACACTGACCGACCACTGACATGCATTAAAAATTGCTGAATCGACCCAGGAAAGGCCCAGAGAGTAAACATAAGTATGTATAGAGAGTGCGCATCGCTACTGGCCTGTTGTGTTGAGCGTAATATTATTTTTAGATAAAACTTCAACGCTCGTTTACTAATTAAAGTGATTTTCTGAGCGATGATGGACGTTTATGCGAAAATAATGACGGTTTCGACACAATTAGGGTAATATTAGATTGTGACATAATGTTAGTAAACCATTAGTACCCTAAATAGAAGAGCATGTATGAAGGGAATAATGAAAGTGGACGAAGCGAAACAAGTGTGTAAGGATCGTAGCAAGTGGAAACAAGTGGTCTCTGCCTACCATTACAAGGGAAAGAGGCGTGATTATATGTATGTATGGTCTAAATAAGGGACCTAAGAGTAGAAACCATAACCAAAAAGTGGTGGGTAAAATACCACTGAGGCCATGGACTAATTAAGAAATCATACTAAACAGAGTAAAACGACTGATTATATGTATATAATTTTTATACTAGATATGAGTTTTAAACACTTCTGTCTAAACTTGTCACAAAGTATACATAATTATAATTATATTGTTATACCTACATTGACCAATAAACGATTTGTATTTGTAAAAATGTATCATAAAGTTTATCAAGTATTAATAAACCAGCGCTCTGCTTTGACACTAATTTGTTCACTACACTTGTTCATACAATACTTCGTGTGCACTCTACAGATTACTTATGTGTATGTTAAGTATTTACTCTATCTACTCTAACTATTATCACCTGTACACGCGAGGACCTGTACAATGCTATCCGCTTAGCTGAGTACTGGTCCAGGACAAATCTTTGTGTGAATACCACGATCATTAGTTCTGCGTCTGGGTGTGATTTATCTATAATATGTATGTAGGAATATATGCGTATGTTTATCAGTTGTCTGGTTACCATAACACAAGCTCTGCTTAGCTTGGGACCAGATAACCGTGTGTGAGATGTCCCGGAATTCACTCTATACAGTTTTGGTCCAAATTCGAAAGGGCCGGTATCATTATCATGGTATTTTATCAAAAAATGTATGAAAATTCAGAATTTTTAATCCTGGATAAAATCAAGTGCAGCGTTGCTACAGCTTTGGTGTCATATTAAGATATGCTTAGGAGGACAAGCTCTGTCCTCCTAGTAATTCATTTTATCGATAATATCGTGGTATGTGATCGAAAAATTTTATGAAAATTCAGAATTTTTAACCCTGGATAAAATCTCGTGCAGCGGTGCTACAGCTTTGGTGCCATATAAATAAATGCTAAGAAGGACAAGCTCTATCGGAATATATTTTTTTTTTTGGTTGGCCCTTTAATTTGGACCAAAATGGATGATTTCCTTCGTCATTTATGGACTCGTTAAGAAGATGTACTGTATGTTGTATCAGAGGCGGCGGCGCACGTGCTGAAGCCGGAGGGCGCGGCGGAGGAGCCCGCGCCCGCGCCCGTCGCCGACACCGACGCCAGCGAGAAGATCGACGAGGTAACACTAACGCACACTACACACCAACACGCCTGTATCCCCGAAGGGTAGGCAGAGATGTACCAATGTACACCCACAGTTCCCCGATATGTTTAGGTCCCATGTAATAGGGGGCGAGCCTATTGCCACTAACCGGGCACAAATCCAAACTCCGACCTGCTACTGAGAATTTCATAGGAAAACCCAATAACACCTTGGTCGTCTCGGGAATCGAACCCAAGACCTCTAGCGTAGCAGTCGCGGTTAGAACCACTACACCAACCTGTCAAGATATTATTATTATCATCATCATGTCCCACTGCTAGGCAAAGACCTCACTCCCTTTATTTCACTTCTCTCTATTAAGAACAAACGTGGATCACTCTTTGTTGAAATTTAAACTCGCCATGTCCGTCTGGGCCTACGACTTCTGAGGATAATCCTAAGTTAATAAGGCAAACCTTACAAGAACTGCTCTCACAAAACTTATTTCATTGGTCCTTAGCACACGTATTCGAAGGAGATTTTGATAAAGCACCAACCGATGACTTCCATGGTTATAAGTCCACGAGAGGGGCGGGCCGGATGCTGTATTTAAAAATCCAAAATCGATGGCCCACTTTCACTATGTTACCTCGTATTCAGGGAGTCCTGGCATGCGGAGTAACGACTAATAATAGACCGACGAAAATGAGCCGTTAAGAAAGAAATTTAGGCTAGTTTGTACCCTAGGTCATGCGAGGAGATCCTCGAAAAAAGCTAGTACATATGTTCATTCAATTAATTATTATTATTGTTTATTTGTCAGGTGTCAGCAGCCATCTCGGAAACCCTGAAGAACCTGAACAGCAACAGCGAGACGCTGCAGACGCCCTTCTCCGACGAGGACCTAGCCAACATGTTCAACAACATCAGCTTAGGAGAGGGACAGGTAACCACCCATCCTAATCCAAACCTCACCTAGAGTTGCTTAACCTCGAGGACCTAGCCAACATGTTCAACAACATCAGCTTAGGAGAGGGACAGGTAACCACCCATCCAGTTCCAAACCTCACCCACAGTTGCTTAACCTCGAGGACCTAGCCAACATGTTCAACAACATCAGCTTAGGAGAGGGACAGGTAACCACCCATCAAGTTCCAAACCCCACCCACAGTAGCTTAACCTCGAGGAACTAGCCAACATGTTCAACAACATCAGCTTAGGAGAGGGACAGGTAACCTAGACCTTGACGCTCACCCATCCCATTCCAAACCTTAACAGTGGTTGCTTAACCTTTTTCTCGCCACCATTCCCGTCCCTCTTTAAAGCACTTTCTCAAATAATTTCCTCTATTTTTCAAAAATTTTTCCTCTCGAAATGCACCCATCCATTTCCAAACCTTCTCAAAAGTTGCTTAAACAAACATTAGCCCTCATTTTTTTTAGCGTCCTACAGCAAGATGACATAATTTCTGACCAATTTCTAGCAGTTTTGCTAACTTTTTCGTCTATTTCTCCTCTAGAAACCCACCCATCCATTTCCCAACTTTCTCAAAAGTTGCTTAACCTCAAATTTTTTCGTCTTTTTCTCTAAACTCAAGTTTCTTTGTCCCACATCAAGAAGACAACATGTTCGTGCCCTTCATGCAGGGCATGATGCAGTCGCTCCTCTCCAAGGAAGTGCTGTACCCCTCGCCCACCCATCCGCTCCCAAACCTTACCAAAAGTTACTTCACCACCATTTTTTTCGACAGCAGTTGGGTAACATTGCTGTCCCATTAAAAGCACTATTCCTTCTCTTTTCCTCTTTTTAGCCCCAACAACCTATCCATCCATTTCCAAACCTTGCCGACGATTGCTTTGCCTCCAACTTTTCTTTGTTAACAGCAGAAGGGCAACATTTTCCTCCCATTTATAGCACTCGTCCTACTTTTTCTCCTAAACTTTTCCGATTTGGCTTGAAAAAGCCACCCATCCATTTCCAAACCTGACTTAAAGTTGCTTAACCTCATTTTTTTGTATTTTTCAGCTAAATGACAACATTTCCTTACCAAAATATAGCATTTTCAACTTTCTACCATTTTTTCCTCATTTTCCTAGTTTTTTCCTCTTTAAGGCCTAGAAACCCACCCATCCATTTCCAAACCTTACTAAACGTTGCTTCTTTGTCCCACAGCAAGAAGGCAACATGTTCGTGCCCTTCATGCAGGGTATGATGCAATCCCTGCTCTCCAAGGAGGTGCTGTACCCCTCGCTGAAGGAGCTGGTGGATAAGTACCCCGCCTGGCTGGAGGAGAACAAGGGGAAAATCGAGCAGGCCGAGTTTGAGAGGTTTGTGGTTCTTTATAGATGGTTGGTAGAGAAATATTGAAATAATCTACCAAAAAAGAAGACCAGAATAAGTATTTTATTTCTTATGCAAACTGTCAAAACTGGACCAAAAATGGACCAGACGGGAAGCACCAGCTTTCTAATAAAAAAAGAACCATCAAAATCGGTTTTGAGGATGGTTCTGAGAGTTTGGTACGGAGAGAAAAATTAACAAATTCTTTGTAAAAGTCTAAAAAATGTTCTACCATTTTTTTAAACAACAACGGAATAAAAAGATAATGTAAGTTGGTTTGCCTTATCTGTCTGTCTGTGGCATTCTAGCGTAAACAAAGAGACGGATTTTGAAACAATATTTTTTGTTTAAAAGCTGACTTGAGATGGTTTCTTCGCAATAATTTTTACCTAGTTATTTTTAACATAACATAACATATCATCACGCCTGTATCCCCGAATTGTTAGGCAGAGGCGTACCAATGTACACCCACAGTTCGCCGGTATGTTTAGGTCCCATGTAATAGGGGGCGAGCCTATTGCCACTAACCGGGCACAAATCCAAACTCCGACCTGCTACTGGGAATTTCATAGAAAAACCAAATATCACCTTGGTCGACTCGGGAATCAAACCCAAATCCCCAATCTCTAGCGTAGAAGTCGCGCTTAGCACCACTTTTCCAACGAGGTAGTTATTTTTCATATTGATTATTAAGTTTTGAGTTATATTTTTTTGTAATTTTTATGTGATTATTCCACCAGGTTTGAAAAACAGCAGAAGCTCATGCACTCGGTATGCAGCGAGCTAGAACCAGAACTGGAGTCCGACCCTGACGACGTCAAGAGGAAACGCTTCGAGACTGTCCTAGAGCTCATGCAGAAGGTAAGGATACATTTATATACGACGGGCCTGTTGGTCTAGCGGTTAGTGACCCTGACTGCTATACCGGAGGTCGTGGTCATTCCCACCCAGGACACATGTTTGTGTGATGAGCACGATCATTTGTTATGTCTGGGTGTAATTTATCTATAGTATGTATGTATTTAGAAATATAGAAGTATGTTTATCAGTTATCTGGTTACCATAACACAAGCTCTGCTTAGGTTTCCATCAGATAACCGTATGTGAGATGTCCCGGGGTATTATTATTATTATTTATCCATATTTTCTTTATTACTAAATAGTATTAAAGCTATTTTTTTTTCCTCCCCAGTTGCAAGACCTAGGCCAGCCCCCCACAGAGCTAGTGGGGGACATGGCCGCCCCCCCACAAGGGTTCGCCCCTCCCACAGACGCTGCACAATGCTCTATCATGTAACACCCTATATTAATGTATGGTAGGTATATGTAGAAGATAGCATATGTACCGCAGTTTCTGAAATGATGATTGACGAGAAAATTTCTTGATTAACTGTTTTAACTCATGTTAGCGCGATTGGTTGTCTTGATCAACCAATTAAAAGTGCTAATCAGCTGTCAATATCTTATGTTGACCGCTGTGACTGGTTTTCTCAATCAACACGATAATTTGTTATTTAACTGTTAAAATTTATGTTAGCTGTGATTGGTTGTCTTGATCAAATCACAAGTCATCAACTGTCAAATTCTCAGAACTGTGATTGGTTGGTTGTCTTGATCAACCATTCCTTTTGATCAACCAATTAAAATAGTTAATAAACCGTCAAATTCTCAGGTTAAGCGTTGCTTGGTTGTCTTGATCAACCAATCAAAAAGGTTAATCAACTCTCAAATTCCCATGTTAAGCGCTGCTTGGTTGGCTTGATCAACTAGTGACAGTCGTAATTTATTCAACTGTCAAATTCTCATGTAAAGCTCTGTGCTTACTGCTGCACAGCCAATCTGTTAAGTTTGATCAACCAATCATAATTTTGATGAATTTGTTAATCTTGGCTGTTAGCGTTTTCGTCAACCAATCACAATCGATTAGTGTTTTCGTCAACCAATCACAGCCTCATGTTAAGCGCTGCTTGGTAGTCTTATGATCAACTGATCATATATGAATTAACTAATTTAACAACAGATTAAGTTGATCAGCATTTCAGAATCGGGTTAGAGATGTGTGTTGATGTTAGCTATATGTGATTTTAAAATACGGTTTAGGGAATAAACGGATTCATTATTGAAAGAACTACACTTTGTCAACTGGACTTGATATGAAAAAATTACCTGTAATGAAAGAATTTGAAAACAGCGATAGGTATCCCTGCAAGATCCTAATTGACGAAATTATTTTACTTATTTGTTCAATTTAAAATATATCGGGAATTCATTTTAATATATAATAAATTTATCTATAATATGTATGTATTTAGAAATATATAAGTATGTTTATCAGTTGTCTGGTTACCATAACACAAGCTCTGCTTAGCTTGGGATCAGACAACCGTGTGTGAGATGTCCGGGAATATTATATATATATTTTATTATAATTTTAATTTCGCGGTTTTGCTCGCGTGTGTCGATTATTGCGACAAAAAGCGTTTATCCTTCCTTCGGATCCAAGCTTATGCAATAATGACTTATATCAAAATTGGTTGTGTAGTTTATCATTGAAAGCGTAACAAGCAATTACTTTCATATTTATGATATTAAAGTATGATAATCTATCTGACGAGCCTGTTGGTCTAGTGGTTAGTGACCCTGACTGCTATGCCGGAGGTCGTGGTCATTCCCACCCAGGACAAAACTTTGTGTGATGAGCACGATCATTTGCTCTGCGTCTGGGTGTAATCTATCTATAATATGTATGTATTTATAAATATATGCGTATGTTTATCAGTTGTCTGGTTACCATAACACAAGCTCTGCTTAGCTTGGGATCAGATGACCGTGTGTGAGATGTCCCGGAATATTATTTATATAGATAAATTGCGTTTCTAATATCACATATAGTTTACATAAATGGTGAATATAGTGATTTGTGAAGGTGATTTAAAATCTGTGTTCTAAGGTTTGATAGAATATAGTACTGACTTGAAATGCGTGAAGATAAAACTTATGTATTTAAATAAAGATTAACTAATTTTATTGTAACCAAATATTATAACTGAATAAAAAATGGAAGGTTGTAGACCTTAGAATAGCGGCAACTCTGCGATCCTGGGTTTGACCCCCGGACGGGTCAAATAAAAAAAGATGGTATAGTCGTTTCGGACATTACCTCTCACATCCAATTTTACAAAACTTGTTTTTCTTTATTTAAATACATAAAGTTTTTATTTAATAAATGTGTTATGGGATAATATTATGGGACACAGAAACAATATAAACGAAACATTTACTGTCTCAGTGAAAGTTATTTATTTAAAACAAAATAGTTAAAAGTGATTTGTTTAATCAATCATTAGGAATATTATTGCCGCACTCTTAAACGTTAATGATTACTTAAGTGAATCCTTAGTGTCGATTTAAGTAAGACAATTCTAATATGTTTTAGAGGTAGTTTACTTAAATTGATATTAGGAATTCTTAAGTAAAGATTTTACTATGGAACTATATGACTGATTAAAGAAATCACTAAAAATAAAAAATACCTTTCAAAGGTATATAAATATACTACATTTATTATCAAACATATTGTTTTTTTCTTGGCATTATATTCATGTCAAAATAAGGAATTAATTATTTTTCAACACTATGTTGTGTTCGGCTGCCAGTCTCACCGACAGCTGAACACCAGTATGTTATAGAGCGACTGTCTGTCTGACACACAACACATTTACTGCGGGATACTTTTATTAAATGCTTTTAGTTGTGATAAAATAAATACACTGCCTAATAAGCACAATTTTATGTATATTTAAATCCTTATTTTGACATGAAATTAATTTTAATATTGACTTAAAAACCAGGGAAATATAGATTAAGTAATATGAAGATGAATACAGGTTGCCAATACTCAAATAGGTCCCCGATTTCATCCTTTTTAATGGAAATATTATTAGCATTTATTATTTCTATTAAAAGCTTTGTCTATATTTTCCTGGACTATGGCTTACTTTTAATGCCAAACTCTACCCCAATAGATTTAGCGCAAAGCTATAATATGTATGAAAGTATAATGTATGAAAGAAATGCATTTTTATACTAATATAAACTCATGAAAGTTTGTATGGAAAATTTTAATTATTTTAACTATTATATCACAATGGCTGGTTTCGCCAAATATATGGTTTTAACACAAGTTAATTATATTAATAAGAGCTGAACAGATGACAGACATTTTTACGTCAAATATCAAAATCCCTGATCATTGGTTGCCGTGCTCAAATTGATTCCGGCAACCAATAATCAATCAAGGGTGTGATTGACAAGCGAGCTTTACCGCAGTTTTTATAGCTTGTCGGTAAAGCTCGCTCGTTGATCACCTTAAATTAGACCGGTTTTATTTGGAGCCAGACTTGTAGCTCGTTGCAAACAACAGTTTTGCTCGCGCATCAATCACACCCTTAAGAGTCATTTTCAACGTAAAAAATGTTTGTCGTTTGTTCAGTATATTATTTTAGCTGTTTGCTAAATAGTTATTATACCATGTGCCTTGGGTTTGAGTCCTAGGTTGGTAATAAATTTGCAGTATTTAAGATAGTGGGTAGATTTTTAGACAAAACTTAGATAAACGTACGTTTACACTACGACACTTTTTTAAAGAAACACCAGTTTTAAGAGAACCAAAAGAAATGCTTACCCATAAGGTTCAGTTTTGACTAAAAAATATTTTTTATTATGACTTTCAATAGTCATAGTCTAAAATTAACTTTATTCACACCAACGTAAAGTTGATTTTTGTTTAACTGTATTATGACATCGATTGGCATGAGAATTCAAAAGACTATGCACTTGTTTCCTTAGTGTCAGTTGCAATCAATGTCTGACACCAACGACACTTGTGTCACACTGAGTGTATGTATCGTAGTGTAAACAAACAATTTTAAATGTATCTAAATCAAAGTTTTAATACTAAATCGAGAAAAGATGTCTAAGGAAACCTTTTATCACGAAAAGGTTGATATGTACGTAACAGCACAAAATGTATGACATTTTAATGTTTATAATCTTATGCGGTTTAAATAAGTATAGGAACGACAAAACAGTATCTTATAACAATCTACTCTTGAGGTTTTTGAAAGGCCCATCAACTTATAATTTGTTGACCATCTGTCAAAACTAAAATCAAGCTGTGAAGGCTGTGAAACAATCACAGTCATGATCAGTAGATTTGACAACAGATTAAGTTGATCATCATCATCGTCAGCCGGAAGACGTCCACTGCTGAACAAAGGCCTCCCCCCTAGAACGCCACAATGAACGACAACTCGCCAATTGCATCCACCGGGTGCCCGCCACTTTGACGATATCGTCAGTCCACCTGGTGGGAGGCCTGCCAACGCTGCGTCTTCCGGATTATGTTGATCACCCTTTCAGAACCGTTGGCTTAGACTTGTCACTTCTAAATATTTCAGCGATTTGTTCGCTAACGCTTTTAAAAATGTTTTTTGAGTAACAAATGTAATTTTTCGTTCCTATACTTATGTCGAACTTTCGTACGTATACGCTGAAGAAGTGAAACATTCGCGAATGTTTACACGAATGTTCGGTATTCGTGCTTTGCTAAGCGGTGTCGGAAAGACATGTGATTGACGTCACAATGTAAGTTATCTTGAATATTTAAACGCAACTTAAGTTTGAGAGCAACTTAAATGTCTCTGTCGCTACGTTGAGTGATGACGACTTCCGTGGTCGAGTGGTGTACGCACCAGTTTTCAAGGTGTCGCTAGCTCTGAGGTCCAATTCTGCTATTTTAGAGTTCAGTGGGTGGCAAGTTGACACCATAACAAGTACACTGGAACTTTCATAAACCTGCCACTGACTCTAAAATAGCGGAATCGAGCAGGAAGAAAATCACTTTTCTACATTGTCTCGGGTCTGGGTGTTTGTGGTATCGTTGTCTCTGATTCCACAACACAAGTGCTTTAGCTACTTTGGGTTCAGAGCAATGTATGTTATGTTGTCCACATTTATTTATTATTTACCGGGTGACAGAATGATTTAACGGTGACTTAAATTTGAGTTGAGTTTAAGTGTTCGGGGTAACTAGAATTATCAAAGTTGGGTGATTAATTATGATTTGTGTATTATAATTATTGTGTTTAATTAATTATTTATTAGTTGTTTCATAAATAAATGTTCAGATATTATCTTGGTTTTTAATTGGAGTTTTTTATTTTAAATTGTAAGTATCCTAACTTTATCATTTATCCAATTGTGGTTGTCTTACTAAAAATAAGACATTTATAGCAAAAATTTTGTATATGAGGCTTACCCAACGTCAAAATTCTATGTAGTTCTTTTTATTTTAGTTTCGGCCAGTAGTCATTGTTCCAATCCATCCCAGACATTTTATTTAGTTTATCGCAGTGATAAATAACTTTTTAATTTATTATCAATTAAAAATATTCCAAAGAAGAGGTCTCTGCCTACCCTTATGGGAAACAAGCGTGATTATATGTATGTATGTATGTATATTCCATCTGGAAAACATTGCAAAAGGCAGTGAAAATAAAAAAACAAAAACAATAATTAACACTATTTTAATTTAACGCATACATCAACGGATACAGCAACAAACTCACAAGGGTTGCCACAACAGAAAAAGCGAACAACACGAATTTATAAATACCATACGCGTACAAAGTACTGACAATAATATTCAGTACAAAGAATACTGCTTGTTTTTTCGCGCCATACCTCGATCCTTTCAACCCATCTTTCACAACATATTTTCTTAAGCCCATACACCAAATTGGTAGAAATTCGTCGTACCAATCGATTTTTGTAACGTCAAAATCGAATATGACCTTGTCAATCTCTGATAGACTGTTGTAGAGTGCTTCAGTGTTACGATCGACGAAATGCCAATTATTTATTGTGAAGTAAGATAGGGATTTCGACATTTTATACATCTTCTTGTATAGTTTCACGAGTCTGTAACAAGAACACATTGTAATTAATAATTAGAATCTGTCCCAAACTGCCTTGTTGGCCTGGTTGTACTAAACGCGACTTCTACGCTAGAGGTCTTGGGTTCGATTCCCGAGTCGACCCAGGTGTTTTAGGGTTTTTCTATGAAATTCTCAGTAGCAGGTCGGAGTTTGGGTTTGTGCCCGGTTAGTGGCAATAGGCTTGCCCCCTATTACATCGGACCTAAACATATCGGCGAACTGTGGGTGTACATTGGTACACCTCTGCCTAACCCTTCGGGGATACAGGCGTGATTATGTTATGTTATAATTTGTCCCTGATAAGTGACATCGACTAAATGCTCTCAAAAGACAATGGGCTCCTTAGTATGGAAACTATACCCACGCTTTACAGAAACAAAATAAGGTGAAATATATTATTGTCTCTAGTTTACGATAGTATGGGTCGCATAACTGTGGGTATAGTCTGAAGTGACTAAGAGAAGAGTGTCTGGAAGGATATGGGAAAGGCCTTTGCCCAGCATTGTGTCATTGTTCTTTGACGTACTAATGTTTAATACCGCAAAAAAATGGACACGAAATTAGAAGTGGCGTTTAATATTTAAATCTAGTTTGGTTTGTGTACACAATTTTTCACAAACCCTGTCAGATTATGCCCAATGGAAATTGACCTTTATGGAAGTGACAACTCCAAGTCACTTGACTTATCGCAAAGAAAAGTAATTTCTATTATATTTATTGGAGAAATGTCACTTGACTTTTTCGACCGTTCATTGAAAGCTGGTTGACCGAGACAGATAGTTGGTTGCTTCGCGCAACTGGGTGTATTTGAACACAGCAAAAAAAAATTCCTGCCATCGACAAGAGGACGATGATTTTTTGGACGCTTGTTAGTTTCATTTATTTATATAGGTTATAATGTTATTATAGTAGGCAGTGTTTGTCTTTGATAGACTAATTAGATTACGGTTTCTATGCTCTAAGACAAAACTAAATAAAACATCTTCAACTTACATCCGGTCCTTTCCCAGCACATATAATATGGCATCAATGAAATAAGCCGGTATGAGATGCAGCAACCAAGAGTATATAAAGAACAGCACAGGGTTGGTTGTCTGCCAACCAAAGTTGTACCAGACCGACTGTGGCGGGGCGAACTTGTAGCGTAGGCTCTCGAAACTCTTTCGAAGACTCCCTATAAAAAAAATGTTATAGTCATTAATACTGATTCTTAAATTATAATACAAGAAAAAAAAATATACAAGAAAAAAATTGCGTGCGAGTACGCAGAGCCAGAACTCAGATTATAATGGCCGTAAAAATATTGCGTAGTATTGTAGATGCCCCGGAATTACACAATATACTGTGCAAGCTCTATGTACCGGAGAATTATCTACGTCATAGACCATCCCACCGGCACAGGCTGTTTGCCACAGCTCACTACCGCACTGTATCTCGAGCTCAATCTCCTCTATGTCGCATGCGTACTGCAATCAATGCCCTGCTTGATACTGCACCCGATTGTGATGTCTTTGAAGATAGATGGTGCGCTATTCTAGCAGCATCCTTAAAGTTCTGTGAAACTTTTGACAAGTAGTTACTTATAAGAATTGTTTAATGGCACTAATGTATATATTACCTACTATAAATATTAATATTGTAAATAACTTGTTCTAAATACTTTATGTTTCCTGTGTCTATTTTGTATTTCTACATATTGTAATTTTGAATTACTGTAATTGGTGTATGCCGTTGTAATTTAATAAATAAATAAATAAATAAATAAATCACTAGGCTTGGTTAAAAAAAACAAAGTTTACTTCATATTTCCAAAAGTATATACACTGGTCGTGAATCTTGCCTTTTTTTTATCTAGTATCTATTTCTTTCTAATCTTAATCATAAAACAAGATTAAAGTCTGGCATCAAACAAAGAATAAAAATAAATCGAGATATTTCAATTTATTTAAGTACGTATGTTGTTTCGAACGTAATTCATAATTATATAATTAGGGTGTCTAAGGTATTGCCTTTATTCTGTAACACCCTGTACAGTTTTTACTTTTTAACCGCCTAAAAAAAGGTGGAGGTATTCAATTCTACTGCATTTTTTTGCCTCTTATCTTTTGACTGGGTAAACTGATTTTGATGATTCTTTTTTTTATCTGGAAGTTTTTGCTTCCCATTTTAATTTGGTTCAATTCTGACAACGGGATAAGAATTATTACTGTAAGTACATACCCCAAACTGGTGGGTTTCTGCTCGGGGCTACGTTATATATCTTGGTTTTCAAGTCGCCGGCTTCTCTCCGCTTCGCAGTCTCCCACGCCGCGGTTATGATGCTGTTGTTGACGTAGTCTACTGGTATTAAGCCGACTTTAGCGTCAGCTGAGGCGTAAATAACTCGCATTAACCCCAGACCAGGGCCTACGATTACCTGAAAGAAACACCGATTATAATGATCATATAAATAAATAATTAAGAAATGTGGACAACATCACATACATTGCTCTGAACCCAAAGTAAGTAGCTCAAGCACTTGTGTTATGGAATTCAGATACAACGAAGGTACCACATACACCCAGACCCGGGACAGTGTAGGAAAGTGACTTTATACATTGACCCGTCCGGGGATCGAACCCGGGACCTCAGAGCTTTCGACACCTTGAAAACCGATGCGTACGCCACTCGACCACGGAGGTCGTTAAACGTCAAACATATAAGTAGGTATTAGGTGACATTTTGGCTCTAGTTTTAATCCAGTGTCGGTCCAGATAATAATTACAATGTTTAGAAGTAAAGCTAAATCCGCTCTTTAGCCGTATATATTTATAGTCGCAGTGCGGCCTTAGCACGCTTAGCGTAGCTTAGCGCGGATTTAGCTTCGCTTAGCGCGGATTTTAACCGCCTGATTTTGTGTGCAATGGAAACTAAAGGAAGCGGCCGCAATGACCGTTTTCCGCGACTGATTTTTAACCGTACTGCTTGCGTGTCGGTCTGTTTCGCGGTTTCACAGTGTACAGCAACACAGCAAATAAACGCACACGGTTCAGTTTGCAATAAAATTCACGTTTTATTAAAATAAATCAATTGGCACAAGAATTTAAATAGCCTACACTACTTATATACTTAATGCTCTTGTCAAGTAACTTACAGCGCTAGCACCAAATACATTGGAGATATCGATCCAACCAGGACCGGGTTCTAAGGCGGAGCAGATCACTGAAATAAGAAACATACAATTATTTCCAAATAAATAACGCAGATCAAGTCGCTTAAAAAATGTCGTGGTAGCCTAGCAGTTCAATAAACGGATGTCTATGCACAAGTTTGCAGGTTCGAACCCAGGCAAGTGACCAATGTGGTTTTTTCAAAGTTATATGTAATTTCTTAATTATTCTAAGATACTTCTGAGAAACGGTGAAGGAAAAATCATCATCAACATCATCTCCCGGGGCTTTCCCAACTATGTTGGGGTCGGCTACCAGTCTTACCGGATTCAGCTGAACACCTTATGTTACAGAGCGACTGTCTATCTGACACACAACACATGTTACTGGGAAACACTGTACCCAATGTAAGACTGGTTGTCAGAATTGACTTATCGACTGCCAAACATCTATGTTTGACAGCCGGGATCTACTGTTTAACGTGTTTTCCGAAACACGGTGGGGTCTTGCTCTATGCTATAAATGGTCAGCCATCCACGGACCAACGGCGAGCGCGGCTTAACCTGTATTATCGGTCAAACAGTACGGCTTACACTTAGCCACGAGCCCGTCTTTCGCATTTAGACTATAACTAAGTATTTCAAGTCTTACCTATAGCAGGTCTGACGACACAGATTGGTAGATCATCAGCGAACTTAGTAACAATCTCCTCCGCCACGGCCTTCGCGAACGAATAAGTGTTTGGCCAGTTCTTTATCAAGCTGAAAAAATACAAATTAATAATCATTAAACATTATAATTAAATCATGAAAGCTATTGTTCGGTATGTGGTTAGATTTTTTGTTCGTGACTGTACCGTGCTAAACTCTACTCTTGGTAGAATCTACTCGTGATCAGAGGGCTGGTTTGTTCCTTGCACAGAGAATCGGCATAGCCATTCAACGTGGCAATGCTGCCAGCCTTCTGGGCACGTTTCCCGCCATTGACAAGGATGACGATGAGTTTTTTGACGCTTGATAGTTTTATTTATTTATGTAAGATTTAATTTTAGTATAGCTAGTTAGAGTTAGTTCTTATATTAAATTTAATTGTGTACAAATAAATGTAATTCTATCCCTTACTCAGGAGTAATATTCTTGATCCTGTCTTCATCAACAGTCTCCGCCAGTCGTATGAGGGTGTCGGGCTCGAGAGGGCTCTTGTAGAAGTCCTCGGTGATCTCGTTGTCGATCAGGTTGTCGCACGCGTTGGAGTACGCTGTCGATACGTGGACGAAGGACCTGGAAAAAGGGGGCATTAAGTCAAATTGAAATCAAATAAAATATGTTTGTTTGTGTGAATATGGTACAAGTCTTATGATAGGTGATTTCAGCATATTCTGCTATTTTTTTTTAACTGTCATAAAAATATGACGTAGATAAATGATTAGGTTCATCATCTCAGCCGAAAACGTCAGACAACAATGTTTTCCTGCAAGGATTTTTACTACCCGCCCTGCGCTTTTTGCATCGAGGTGTAGATATTAAGTTCAAGTTTTAAATAATTTAAGTAACGACAAGCTCTTAAAACACCTAGGCTCAAAGTACTGGTAAAGACAAGTCAAACAAGCCCAAACACGATAGGATTGCTTCTTTTCGTTACAGAGTTCCTATGACCACTTTCTGATTCTTATTCTCCTTGTAAATACTACTTAAGTTACTCCATGAATAGCAGATTAAAAAGAAATAGCAATTTTATAAAATTTTGGCGGTTAGCAGAGGAAAAAGTTGACTATCGGGCAACCAAGTCAACTGGCTTGGTTGACGTGGGAAAAATTAAGCGACAACCAGAGCACTGATGACGATGTCGAAAGTGCCTTGATAATATCAATATGATCTCAATATATGATCGTGAATGGGTAAACAACATACATGTAGAGGAAAAACGGAATAGGAAAAGGACAAATTGTGTCAAAGATGATATGCTGTAAGATGGTTTGGTTTTTTATTTTACGTCTTAGTTTTTTCTTTGTTTTGTGTATATTCCTGTAGTTTATATAGAACGATGTTGTCGCTAAGCGACAAAGTGCTTTATGAAATGAAAAAAGATGTTGAGTGAAAGAAATGAGCGAATTCTGAGATGATGAGTAGTAGAGATGAATGGAAGCTGAATACGCATATCGCTGACCCATTTCTCATGTAACGCAATAAGCGTAGTCGACTTATTCAAATAGATTATATAAAACATCCCTCAAATAACCATTATCATCGGAGTGCCGCCTGGAAGGGGACGGGGTGTTTTTAGTCAGTTAAAGTCCGACATATTCCCACGCCGTGCCCTCTGTGTGTGTTGAAATCATGAGATTTATACCCCGCAAAATAAAAAGGTAGGCACAAAAACCAACGAAAATAAATCTGATATCGTTCCCTTTACAGTAGTTTACAGCTAGAGTATTGAATAATACTCGTAACAAACCTTTGCCCTTCAGAAAAGCGTAACAGTTTATAATTAAACAATCAATAGTACTTATTTAAAATAAAACGATCATTGATTTATAATTTCTCCTATTGTAACCAAATCGGGTTCAAGTTTTCAAACCTACGTAGTTTAACTTATAAATATGTATCAAGTAAATGTGTATTTTTATTGTGGAGACATTGAGTAATTAGAATTCAAGTTTTTAAGCACACTCATTGTGATTTCCTATTGTAAACATTTTTCGATGGTTTGTTGGTTATAAGCAAAGTGTCGATGACTTAACAAAATCTGAAAGTAAGTATTATTATTCTACAAATAGGTGTAAAAATTTAATTTATATTTTAGAAAATAAAATAGTTAAAAAGAGATGGATGGGTGTGAAAGATGATATGAGAAAGAAAGGAGTGAATGAGATGACGAGTTGTAGAGATGAATGGAAGCTGAATACGCATTGCGCTGTCAACAAATTGGGAACAGGGCAGGGAGAGTCAGTCTATGATCGGTTATTCAGCTGAATATGGTGAGACTGGAAGCCAACCAAAGCATAGCTTGGGAAAAGGGTAACTAAATATAATTAAATCGTTGTTGAAACTAAATAAAAAAATCTAGACAGTAGTATAAGTAATTAACCTTACAAAATGAAAAGCTCAAAACAGCTAGATAATTAAAAAAAACGTATTTATGACCTAATTTTAGATAATGCTTTAAAAAAAAGAATAAAAAATAAATTATGTACTTAGGTACTAATGCGTCAATACAGTTAGTACCTAATAATCTAAATATCTAATATTAAATAACCTTGAATTTATATAAATAAACATTATCGTTTATTCCTGTTTACGGAAACTAAATATAAATTCGCGTAATTTTTTACTACCTTAAAAATAAAGATTAAACTTACTTCGAAAATATATCAAAGTAGTATAATTTATAATCTACTTTTTTTGTCAGCTCTTGTTTTCATGTATATTTTTCTAATTATGTACAAATTAAAAATATACCAACAACCACTGGTTGACCAAGATTGGCCATTGGTTGCCCTGCGCAGATCAGGTTCACAACTAATTATTTTTAAGGTTATTTTAAAAAGTAAATAATAATACTAGGCTAGCAAGTTTTTGTTTTTAACGTTAGTAAAATCACACGATATATTGCCTTAAAATGACGCCTGAAAGTTATAATTTTATTACAGTATGACGCATTAGACCACACACAGTCTGAACTTTAGTTCGGTTCTAATAAACATTCAGTTATTATGAAAAAAAAAAAACAATTTTTGTAGTACATCCATTCGTCTCATCATTTATTCGCCTTTTAATTAAGTCATCTACCCCTGATCGGGACAACCAATAGTTGTGAAACAACGGCCAACCTGATTGCAGCAACCATCGATATAAGTGGTCAAATCTACCGTAGAAAAAATATGCATCAATTGTACAGCCAACAAAAATTAGAATAATTAAGAATGCACATAATATAAAGCCACTTTGGACTAGCCTGAGTTCAAACTTATAGGTCGTTCGCTCAATACGGTCATTCAACTATTGAACATGACTATTATACCACAAGCATGCAATTTATATAAACAAAAGTACACGCGTAGAACAAATTAAGCCGCACTCGCCGCGGGTGGTCCATGGATGACAATTTATAACACACCGAACCCCTCTGTGTTTCGGAAAGCACTTTAAACAGTAGGTCCCGGCTGTCATACATGTATAGACCTTTGGCAGTCAATAAGTCAATTCTGACAACCAGTCTTACTATGTGATACTGTGTGCCCAGTAAAATGGGTTGTGGAGGTCAGATAGGCTGTCGCTCTGTTATATACGGTATTCAGCTGAATCTGGTAAGACTGGTAGCCGACCCCAACATAGTTAGGAAAAGGCTCGGGAGATGATGACCGAGTCTCACCAAGATATACAGTATCCCAAAGTAAATGCTACGACATACTGGTGTTCAGAACGCGGTAAGACTGGTAGCCGACCCCAACATAGTTGGGAAAAGGCTCGGGAGATGATGAGCCAGTCTCACCAAGACATACAGTATGCTAAAACATACTGGTGTTCAGCTGGCGGTGAGACTGGAAGCCGACCCGAACATAGTTTGTAAAAGGCTCGGGAGATGATGACCGAGTCTCACCAAGACATACAGTATGCTACAACATACCGGTGTTCAGCTGGCGGTGAGATTGGGAGCAGAACACAACGTAGTAAGTATTGTAAGAAGTTTTTAGGATAACTTACTTGAGTTTCTTGCAGTCTTTGCCGAGGACGAGTGCTTCCCTTGCCCCTCGCACGTTGATGAGTGTTGTGATACGCAGGGGGTCGTCGAACCGAGTCGTTGCTGCTAAGTGGTAAATAATGTCAGCCTGGAAATAAATAAATACATATTAGATTAACTAGATAGAACGCGAAGTAGGAGGAATGGAGAAAAAAACGCCAAAGAGAGGAATGGAGAATAAAAAGACGAAGGAAGAAAGAAATAATGCAGGCCTTTGCGCAGCAGTGAGACAATTTAAGCTTAAGATAATAATATTTTTTTATTAGATAGGATATAACCAGAGAATGTGAAGTAATAGAAGTGGCTGCAATTCGGTCAACAGAACTCAATATCTTTATTGCGTTCCAAAATTTACATAATATGTAAGTTTACATTAGCTGGTGGGTTTTAATATAGACACAATCTTGGACCCTGTCGGGCACAGCATAGCATAATTATGGCAGAGAGGAGGAAGAGCACTGGGTGTTTTCAACTAATAACAAAAATATATATTGTATATTAGTTTTATTTTTTATTATAATGCGGACAACATGGACGGACTTTCTAGCACTCTAAATAAAAATTACTTTTTTTCTTTAATCTTATTTACTGTTCTTGACTTTAACTTGAGTCAATTTATTTTTTAAATACAGTCCCAAACTATGTAGATCTAGAATTATCACAACCAGAGAACTTATACAAATTCTAAATACAAACATAGAATTACACCCAGACACATAACACATGATCGTGCTCATCACACAACATGTGTCCTGGGTGGGAATGACCACGAGCTCCGGTACAGCAGTCAGGGTCACTAACCACTAGACCAAGACTTACCTCTTCAGCCACCATGTTCCAATCCTTGTCGCTCATGCCGAGCCTCAGTTCTGAGACATCTCCAGGTACTGCCACCAGTCTGCTCACGAAGTCTGGCTGTGATTCCTTCACTGTGTCATAGACCTGGAGAAAATAGTATTATTTAGCATTATTACAATAGTTATGTTTGTCTTAATGACTGCCTCTTTGGCCTGGTTTCTAAGCGCGACTGCTACGCTAGATGTCTTGAGTTCGATTTCCAAGTCGACTAAGTTTTTTTGGGTTCTCTATGAAATTCTCAGTAGCAAGTCGGAGTTTGGATTTTGCCTGGTTAGTGGCAATAGGCTCTCCCCCTATTACATGGGACCTAAACATATCGGCGAACCGTGGGTGTACATTGGTACACCTCTGCGTAACCCTTTGGGGATACAGGTGTGACGATATGTTATGTTTTTGTTATAAAATTAATAGGCAAAGAGTAGTCAAAGAATGTTTCCACAAGCGTTAATGATGATAAGAATCGCCTAAATAATGTATAATTAATTATATCTTGTGTACATGGTGTTACAAAACCCCTGTCTGACCCGAAAGGTTGATATAGGGTTCACCATCACATGCCCAAATAAAATGTTAAATTTGGAATATTCATGATAATAACGATAATAATGAACTTTGAAATAGCCTCCAAAATCCCTAAATATGAAGATAAATCAAAAACTACACCACCATTTTCGTCGGTATTAACGGTGGCCTTTTGTATGATCATCTGGCAGAACCTGAGACGATGCCGTCACTCTCACACGCAATTTGGAGAAAAATATTTTTTTTAGGTTATAATTTTTTAAAATCGCCAATCCGCAGAGAGTGCTGATTAATGCTCGCTTCTCTATATGGGAAGAGGCCTGTGCCCAGCAGTGGGACGTTTATCGGGTATATTAATATTTTTATGTGGTGTGGCTAGGTATTGAGAACCAACATTTTATATAACTACCAATTATATAAAGAAAAGTGTGCACTAAATAAAACACAGGAATGTTCAATGCATTAACTAGTTTTACTTTTCTAAGTTGTTTCAAATCTGTAGCCGTTCTTTTGTGCTTCCGTTAATTTTAGTTTAGTGTTACAATGCTACTATACATTTTTAATTATTATTATTATTTTTGTCGGAACCGGATAAATAATTACACATATACATATGTACAAGGTTGAAGATTCGCTCTACTGCTTTTCGGTAACAACAATATTTAACAAAGAAGTTAACTAAATATAGTAAGTAAAAAAATATATGTTCCTAAATAATGATAACTTAGATCCAGCCATCCCTTGCTGTTTTGCTTTATTAAGATTGTTAGCAACGAACTAAGTCGAGGTCCGAACCCCGCAGCGGGTGCCCTTAGTGGACGTTGCTGTCGTAGTTAGGTTTTCCTATTGCTCTGTCTTGGTCTTAAGTTCCTAGCCAAAAGTTCGGTGAACTAATCAAACCCTGAGGTCATGTTAACTATAAAAAACCCTAGCTACAAAAATGATAAAAAAAATTGATAAATAAGAAAATAAGTATTAATTCGCATCCTAAGCTTATGTTACAACCCTTAAAAAATGCCGCAAAAACTTTGCATGATTAAAATGAATTGGTTTTTATTAAAAAAATAACTGGTTATAAAAATATGCCCTACAAAGTCATATATATGAACCATTTGTCTGTAGGAGCTGAATATACAGAGAAATATATATTTAATTCTTGTTTCTAACATTTTAATAAACAGACATTTAAACAAATTCAAATAGTACTCTACTCGCGCTCAGAGGGCTGGTTTGTTCCTTGCACAGAGAATCGGCATAGCCATTCAACGTGGCAATGCAGCCAGCCTTCTGGGCACGGTTCCCGCCATTGACAAGATGACGATGAGTTCTTTGACGCCTGTTAGTTTTATTTATTTATATAAGATTTAATTTTAGTATAATTGTGTTTATTGTTATATTAGATTTAAGTAGTATTGAATCGTTAATAAAGAATTATAGAATAGATATATAATATAGAACAATGACTAGGAAAATATATTAGACTAACGGCTTGCAATTACTAACGCCAATTAAAATTAGCGTACATTAGTGCAGTGACCTATCGAAAATTTATAAAGGTACAATCAAAGTCAAATTACTATCAATGTCAACCAATTAGTCCTAATGCAACTTTTTCTTATTAGTTATTAACAAAAAACATTAATGTCGCAAGATACTGGGCAAATATTCTCTAATTTCAATCTACCATCGACACGAAAATAAGAAGAAGAATAAAAAAAATGTAATTTACATATTTAAAAACTTAATGCATACCTACAATGAAAACAAAAATTTATTTTTTTGAAATCCGTCCAGGCTTCTTTGAGAAATCGAGAAACACACATAAATAAAAAAAAATACACCCGAATTGAGAACCTCCGCCTTTTTTTTTTTTTGAAGTCGGTTGAAAACTAGGGTCGTAACTAATAAAAAAATGGCAACAAAAAAATTCATTCACATCGCTGTCAACTGGGAGTGTGATCAAAAGGCTGGCAGTTAATATTTTCATTTTCTCTAAATGCAGAGATATAAAGTAAGTAAATTAAATTATGTAATATTTAAAATTAACAGATATTAAATTTATTATTGAAATAAAACTATTTGTTAGGTACGGATTCTTCTGCGGTTTATTTTAGGTTTTAGTACACGTAGTTAGGTGAATTAAGTATGTCAGATGATGATGATGAAATGATGTAGTGACAAAAATTGAGAAAGGTATGCTGAGATGGTTTGGACATTTCGAGAGAATAAATGAAGAACGATTGACGAAATAAGTGTATAAGGCGAGTGTGAAAAAAGCTAAACCGAAGATCAAGGAAAAGGAATAATGAAAGTGGACGAAGCGAAACAAGTGTGTAAGGATCGTAGCAAGTGGTAAGAAGTGGTCTCTGCCTACCCCTACACGGGAAAGAGGCGTGAGTATAATGTATGTATGCATGTGTACGTATGCATAATATAACCGACTGCGGTAGAGTTTCTTAAAAAAAACTTAGTTTTATTTCAATGTCTAATATTCGCATTTATAAATCTCAGAAAGTATTACTAGGTATAATATAGATATATAAATCAATAATTCTTACCGGGTCTTCTAGCATTTCCTGTAATCGCTGATCAATAGGTTTCCCCTTCTTGGTCCTCAGTAATATGAAGATTTTTGCTACCTTTGTTGCTCTGAAATAAAAATACCACGAATTTATTATCATTGAAGGCTTTTGTTTCTGAAAGCACAGGAAAAGGGAAATAGAGAAAAGATTTAAGAAACTGGGTGCTGTCGTTTTTGTATTTTTCATTCAACAAAAAATACTAAATCCTTGTCCTTGATCAAACAAATTATTTTCTGAAAACCGCATCAAAATCGGTTCAGCCAATTGCGGGATAATCGCGGACAAATATACATGCATAACTTATGAATATGAATGTGGATGGGAAGACTGAAAAAGAGATGGATGGATTGTGTGAAAGATGATATGAGAAAGAAAGGAGTGAATGCTGAGATGACGAGTTGTAGAGATGAATGGAAGCTGAATACGCTACGCCGACCACAAATAATTGGGAACAGGGCAGGGAGATGATAGTTGTTACTAACCTAAGAAGCTTTTCAATCAGCTGTTTCCCTAAGAACCCGGACCCTCCAGTTAGGAAGACAGTGGCGCCCTCATAGAACTTTTGCACGGGCGAGTCGAAGCGTATTGTAGCCTCGTGTAGCGGCTTCAGTCTAGTCTTAATCTTCAGCTCAAACGCCTGTACCACGTCTATCTCTTCCACTTCCACCATTTTGAATTCTGTAAGGAAAAGTTTACAGTTAATAACAAAAACATAACATACTATCACGCCTGTATCCCCGAAGGGTTAGGCGTGTACCAATGTACACCCACAGTTTGCCGGCATGTTTAGGTCCCATGTAATAGGAGGCGAGAATAAATAATAATACCAGCCTATAAACGTCCCACTGCTGGGCACAGGCCTCTTCCCATATAGAGAAGGCACGAGCATTGATCACCACACGTGCTCTCTGCAGGCGATATCAGATCCCAATTTTGGAATCCAGGTTTCTCACGATGTTACAGAATAATAAGAATATATTTGAAAAATTGTTTGCCAATAAACGTAAAAAAATCGGATTCTTTGTAACTATATTTTTATCTCCAAATAAATCTTAGTCTTTGATAAAAATGACAAAACTACTGAATCGACTTTGATGAAATTTATATGGGTTACCTCTGAGGTTATATACCCTATCGATGGTAAAAACTATATTTTAAATATGTCCCGATTTTTTCTAAATACCTAGGTCTATGCTTCTAAAGTGCTTTATTGATTATTACAAAAAGCTCTTGGGTTTTTCTATGAAATTCTCAGTAGCAGGTCGGAGTTTGGATTTGTGCCCGGTTAGTGGCAATAGGCTCGCCCCCTATTACATGGGACCTAAACGTACCGGCGAACTGTGGGTGTACATTGGTATACCTCTGCCTACCCCTTCGGGGATACAGGCGTGATGATATGTTATGTTATGTGAAGTTTCAAATATTAATAAGAAGTCTTAAGCTTTTAATAGTACTTTTTAATGCCTCTTATGTATCTGTTAATATCGATAAAACTCTACGGCTTACACTTAGTAATAAATCCCTTCTAATTAGATGCAAGGAATAATAATTATTGTTTATACACATAAAATTAATTTACATTAAAGGAAGCCACTTATACAGGCCCTTTTTATTTTTACATATATTATAATCAAAGTACAGTCATTTTGTTTAAATAATTAAGTTATTTTTAACCGACTCTAAAAAGGAAACCTTTCATAATTACTCAAAAAATCTCTAAATATTCAAATATGATAGATAGTTTTACTTGTATGTCTAAACATCGTAGATGCTAAACAAATGTACAATTTTTGATGCAGTCTTTTTATTTTTGAAAGCTAATGCATATGTGATTCTTAATTATAATTTATCACAACGACAAAAATCAATTAACTCGCACGATATTTTATATTATTAATTTATGCTTTCATTATCTTATTCAACTTATTTTTAGTTAAACACGCACAGAAGCCGTTTATCCATTTATTACATTTTTAATTAACCTTCGTATTTCTACACTTAATAAAAAAAATATTTCTAATCCTTCTTATAATTTATTTATTTACTTACATTTAAATAATTATTTTTTTAACACAAAAAACACATACACTACACACTAGACCCGCTACGCACTTCACGCTACTCTAAATTTTATTTCTGAAATCATCAAAATATATTAGCCATTAATACATATATTATACATACAGTATGTTCACTTTTTATCGCGCCGACGTCTTTCAAAAGGACGTTAGACTGTCATACGTTTATCTTTGACAGTCGTTAAGTCAATTCTGACAGCCAGTCTTAGTATGGGATACTGTGTTACCCAGTAACATGTGCTGTGGAGGTCAGATAGGCAGTCGCTCTCAGTCGTAACATACGGTGTCCTGATTTTGTCCCCAACATAGCTTAGGAAAAAGCTAGGCAGAGACAATTCAATAAAATAAAACTTTATTTGTAAAAGCCATTATTTAATTATTAAAAACAGGCTTGTAATAATAAACGGCAAAGTGTGGGTAACATCGTTAGTCCAAAATCCTTGTAAACAGTCTCAAAATATATTCGGCCGCTGAGAATTCCTGATAGGTCGTGGTTAACAGGAAGATTTGTTTTTAGTGTTGGGAAGTATTCAATCCAAATAAACGAATGCTACTTAAGTATTTGTCCTATCAACGAATAAAACCATTTAAGACTTAACAATTATGACTTATCACAACTGAATTAAACATTAATTTAGTTTGTTTTTTAATACGCAACAAAAGCAACATACTGTAAGTATTGTTAGAAATAATAGACGCACATTTACACAGCATTTTTTAATTTAAAATGTAAAGTACTGACTTTACATTTTAAATAAAAAAAACTGTTTACGTCAATGATAATACATTGACAATTAGACTCGTTACATCCATTAATGTTTTTACATCACTTGCATAGAGAAAAAAGAAATTGTAAGTAACCAAATACTCTAATGAAATTGCGTTTTTTAACGTCAAAATAATTACCCAGGTTTGAGTCGACCTACTACTGTCACTTTAAAATCGCTCCGTGAGTTCCTACCCTTAAGTTAAAATAAATTGTTAGGTTAATCTTAAGTTTTTATTAACCACCGACGAAAGAGAGGTTTTGTCTTTAATTTTGACGAGTCTGCCTATGTTTGTGTTAGTGTGTGTATGTGGCATCGTAACTCTTAAACGAATGGACCGATATCGATGCGTTTTTTTGGATGAGGATATGTTCAAACATTTTGATCAGAAAGTTATCAGCTACTTATTTGTTAATATGGTATGGATAATGCATCATCTAAGGAAATATTATATCGTCGTTTGTATGAAAAACTAAGTTACAATGAACTTAGTTTAAACCCAGTTTAAATAAACCTAGTTGACCCACTTAGACTGCGTGAAGTCATTTTTTTTAATGCAAATTGGAGTATTGAACTTATACCAAGAATGGGTCAGGTAACCATTTTGTTTTAACCAACTTTCAAAGTAGGAAGTTATATTTTTTTTATTTTTGTGACTAGCTATGACCCTCGTTTTCACCCACGCGAATGTAAATTCATACACTATCTTTACAAATTATATCTTAAGCGTCATTTCAAGTTATAAGCTACATTACTGTAAAGTTTCATTAAAATCCATTCAGTAGTTTTTGCGTGAAAGAGTAACAAACATCCACACATCCATTCTCACAAACTTTCGCATTTATAATATTAGTAGGGATGAGATATCCTGTACTTCTGTTATGTAACAGTGAATCGACTTAAAATTAAATGTTAATTTAATTAGAAAAATAATAGGAGAGAGGAAGAATCCTTGTTATTAATTTTTATTTTTTATATTGCCATTTATCTACTCATTATTTATTAAATTATAATCAAAGTCAAAGTCAAAGTCATTTATTATTTGCAAACATGGGTACAGGTACAGGTGTTAGGTTTATAAAAGTTCTCCATATTCTACCGTCACATGGGCATGCAAATTATATAAAACAGTTTCAGAATTAATAGAAAAAAAAATAGAAACATATCATTCAAATAAAGTAATAATAAAAATTAATATAGTGATAAATAATTGACAACATACTGCAGAAATAATAATAAAAAGAGAAATAATTACAAATTATAATGTCAAATGGAATGAATGAATATTTATGTAAATATATTTTTTATTATTTATTTTCTTTCGTTTATATATTCATTACCTATTTTAATATCGCTAAATCAAAAATACTACTCTATATACTTTTCTTTTTTTACATATTCAAAAACTCGACATTGAATTTGATTGTCGCACGACGTCACAGTTTTGTATATTTTTTGCAAAGGTTGACGTCGACGTCATTAGCTGAACTTTGATTCGCTTTATATACCTAATTATTTCTCTTTATTTAAAAAGTTAAAATAACGTATATAATATATATTTTTATTTTCAAGCTAAAGGAATAAATAGATTTTGTCTTTTCATACCCAGTCACCGACAGTAGACTGTAGTTATAAGAAAACTTGTTTTATAATTAACTTTAATTTTATTACAATTAACCCTTAATGGAAGATACCATTTCCAAACATACCGAGACCCCTCCGTGCCTAGGAAAGCACGTTAAGCCTAGTCCCGACTGTCATACGTTGATCTTTGGCAGTCGTTAAGTCAATTCTGACAAGCAGTCTTACTATGGGATACTGTGTTACCCAGTAACATGTGTTCTGGAGGGCAGATAGGCAGTCGCTCTGTAACATACACATACGGTGTTCAGCGGGCGGTGAGACTGGAAGCCGACCCCAACATAGTGGGGAAAAGGCTCGGGAGATGATGATGATAAGAATTCATAATTCGTTTTTAAGACCAGCGCTGGGTGTTCTACACCTAGCATATGCTGAGTTGGTGACCTTTTTGGTATTGCATTTTGAGCACTACACTATATTTTTTCTTTTTGCTGTCTCGTGTATCAAATAGATTTGTTTATTTATTCTATTCTTTTTTTATTGTATTATAAAAGGAATCACATTATTGTAGAACAAATTTACTAAAACTAATTAAAATCAAATGTATTTTGTTCGATTCATTGACAGCTCATACATTTAATTAAAGACTAATTATATTATTAACAATAATATAAAAACTAAGCCATATGCTCACTAGAAAAAAGAATAAAAGAGCATATATGAAGGGAATAATGAAAGTGGAGGAAGCGACACAAGGGTGTAAGGATCGTAGCAAGTGGAAAGAAGTGGTCTCTGCCTACCCCTACGCTAAATAGGCGTGATTATATGTATGTATGTTCCACACAGGTGCTATAGGTTCTTATTTACAAACTATACATTGTACGCATGTCTGCAGTTCAATGTATTTGTACTCTAGCTGACCTATGTCATAGCCTAGTAGTTCAATGAACGGATTTGCGTCCACAAGGTTGCAGGTTCAAACTCATTTAAAGCACGTACCAGACTTTTTCCAAATTAAAGACCTCTACCTACTTTCTTTATTCCAAATATTTATTTACAATACGATACTTAAGTGCAATATAACAACAAACAGTTACAACTATACTAAAAATAAAACTTAAAGAAATAAATAAAGCTAACAGGCGTCAAAGAACTCATCGTCATCCTTGTGAATGGCGGGGAACGTGCCCAGAAGGCTGGCAGCATTGCCACGTTGAATGGCTATGCCGATTCTCTGTGCAAGAAACAAACCAGCCCTCTGATCACGAGTAGAGTCTACCAAATGTTTTGATCTAAAACATCATTGAAAATGGGTAATGAAAAACATCGTGAAGAAACCAATTCCTAAATTTGGGATCTGAAATCGCCCGCAGTGCAAGCGTGATGATCAATGCTCGTGCCTTCTCTATGTGGGAAGAGGCCTGTGCACAGCAGTGGGACGTGGGACGTTTAAAGACTAATATTATTAATATATTTCGGTTTTTAAAGTAAAAATGAAATCAGCCTGTAACTGTTTACAGAGCAAAGGCCTCTTCTTATTAATGTTAAAAATGTTAAAATAATATTGTACATTGTTTGTAAAAAATGGGAATTTATAAATTTAAACGTATTTTAAGAAACAATAAGTAGGTATACCTATAGGTATTCAATATGCTAACTAAGGGCCGTTGTCAAAATATTAAATGAGTTTTCTCATTATTTAAAGGTTTTTCTATTTATTCAAACATGTATATTATTATTATAGTTTGATTTAAATCAATTTAATTTCGATGCTTATTGTGCATACAAATATTTTAAAAAAAATGTGGACAACATCACATACATTGTTCTGAACCCAAAGTAAGTAGCTGAAGCACTTGTGTTATGGAATTCAGAAATAACGAAGGTACCACAAACACCCAGACCCGAGACAATGTAGAAAAGTGACTTTCTACATTGACCCGTCCGGGGATCGAGCCCGGGACCTCAGAGCTAGCGACACCTTGAAACCGGTGTGTACGCCACTCGACCACGGAGGTCGTCATATATATGATAGTTTTATTTCAACCATTTCATTTTAAATGATTGTGTTTTATAATTTAGCAACAATATTCCGGGACATCTCACACACGGTTATCTGATCCCAAGCTAAGCAGAGCTTGTGTTATGGTAACCAGACAACTGATATACATACTTATATATTTCTAAATACATACAAATACATTAAAAACTTTTGTCGTTACGAGAAAATGTAATCTTATATATAAAAATGAATCGCTAAATGTGTTGGTAAGCGCATAACTCATCAACGCCTGGACCGACTTCGCTAATTCTTTTTTTGTTGTGTTAGTTATTATCAGGAGAAGGTTCTTATGATGAAATGGAAATGCGCGGGAAAAAAAAATAAGTGATCCTGACCATTGTTACGATAGTGATTTGTTGGATTCATCTGCGCCCTGAATAACATAAAGGCACCGGGAATGGGACCTACGGATTCATGCGGGTGAAACCGCAGGGCACAGCTAGTGTAGAATATAAATATATTTAGCTCTTTATTTATATTGTTTAAGTAGGTATAAATTAATAAATTACTTTGTTATATGATGTCATTGAGTCCTTGATGACAAAAATAAAACAATTAATTCTAATAAAATAAAAGTTTATGATAATGGGTACATTCATTGTTACAATTTTGCGTAAAAACTGCTTAACGGATTGGGATGTGACATATAGATTGATTAAAACCTGGATTTAAAGTCATCATCATCATAATCTCCTGCCCTGTTCCCAATTATTTGTGGTCGGCGTAGCGTATTCAGCTTCCATTCATCTCTACATTGTCCACTCAGTATTTACTCCTTTCTTCTGGATTTAAACTAAGTATTTAAAAAAAAATCGAAACCCATGATGAATTTTTGACGCGTGTTAGGCGCAGGCTCGACAGAAGAGTAGACGCAGACGGGGCGCAGACATTTTTCATTTTCATACAAAATGTATAGAAGCATCTCGCCCGCGCCCCGTCGCGACGCTTCTATACATTTTGTATGAAAGGGACGCAGTAGAGACAAATGTCCGCGCCCCGACTGCGTCTTACGTCTCTTCTGTCTGGCCCGCGCCTAAGTTTTACTAATTTAGATGAGTTTTTATTTTTGTTGTAAGTGTTTATGTTGTTATATGAGATTTCAGTATTAAATTGTAATTAAAACTATTCCATACTGTCTTATTTTTAATATGTAAATTATCATAATTTAAAAACATATCTTTAAATGTGTAAATTAATTTAAAATAGTATTGTATTGTTAGTTAGTACCAGAATTAACTAACTTTTTAAATACTAATTATTCAAACACCATTTTTTGTTGTTAAAAGCGGTTCAATTTATTTAGAAATAGTGTTTTTTAATGTTACAGACAGTTTTTCAAAACGCCTTATTATAATATGCAATTTGTATGTGTAATGCATATTTGCATAATTGTAGGTTCCTAATTCGCCTGTGTCTTTTTTCAATTTTCTTTGTATGCTACGCGGTCCCTAATTAATATTATCGATCCTATAGTTTTGTTTCTTTTTATTGAGATTCGTTTTCTTGTCATATTAATGTTAAGCAAAGTAATATTGATTGTGTCCATTGATTGTGTTTCATACATTTTTGATATCATTACCAAAATTCTATTTAAATTAAAATTCTGTTTATCACCACGTCCAATGATAATGTGTGTTGTGTATAAGTACTACAGAAACATTGATATTACATAAGGTCTTCAAAAGGCATGAAAATTCGGCAAATTGTCTAAGTTCCATCTATTTCTATCAATTTCTGTTTCTTTTGCTCACATAATGACAGACACATAACGTCACGCAGTGTTAAAATGCGTCATCTATACATTAAAAACTTTACCCTACTTATTACTTTTCTACATTAAAACATCATTGACCACGTCGACCAATGCGTATGACTACGTTAACTACGTAGGTTATTTTTTCTGGCTAGTTTGTAAACTAATAATAAAGTGTGGCCTTTGATTAAAAAAGTATTATTTGCGTCATAATGACGATAATTAATTACTAATTTTTATAAAGGAGTTCTGTATGGTTTAGGTTAGGAGAACAATGCCTACCGAGAGAGACGCTTATTGAGATCGACGCCTACCGAGACCGACTCTAATCTATAACGACGCCTATCAAGACCGACTCTCATCTATAACGACGCCTATCAAGACCGACGCTCATCTAAAACGACGCCTATCGAGATCGACGTCTACCGGGACCGACGCTAATCGAGACCGACGCCTACCAAGACCGCCGCCTATCAAGACCGATGCCTTCTGAGACCGACGCTCATCTATAACGACGCCTATCGAGACCGACGCCCATCGAGACCGACGCTTATCGAGACCGACGCCTACGGAGACCGACGCTAATCGAGACCGACGCCTACCAAGACCGCCGCCTATCAAGACCGATGCCTTCTGAGACCGACGCTCATCTATAACGACGCCTATCGAGGCCGACGCCCATCGAGACCGACGCTTATCGAGACCGACGCCTACGGAGACCGACGCTTATCGAGACCGACGCCTACCAAGACCGCCGCCTATCAAGACCGATGCCTTCTGAGACCGACGCTCATCTATAACGACGCCTATCGAGACCGACGCCCATCGAGACCGACGCCTACCGAGACCGACGCCTACCGAGACCGACGATTACCGAGATCGACGCCTACCGAGACCGACTCTAATCTATAACGACGCCTATCAAGACCGACTCTCATCTATAACGACGCCTATCAAGACCGACGCTCATCTAAAACGACGCCTATCGAGATCGACGTCTACCGGGACCGACGCTAATCGAGACCGACGCCTACCAAGACCGCCGCCTATCGAGACCGATGCCTTCTGAGACCGACGCTCATCTATAACGACGCCCATCGAGATCGACGTCTACCGGGACCGACGCTAATCGAGACCGACGCCTACGGAGACCGACGCTAATCGAGACCGACGCCTACCAAGACCGCCGCCTATCAAGACCGATGCCTTCTGAGACCGACGGTCATCTATAACGACGCCTATCAAGACCGACGCTCATCTAAAACGACGCCTATCGAGATCGACGCCTACGGAGACCGACGCTTATCGAGACCGACGCCTACCGAGACCGGCGCTTATCGAGACCGACGCCTACGGAGACCGACGCTTATCGAGACCGACGCCTACGGAGACCGACGCTTATCGAGACCGACGCCTACCGAGACCGGCGCTTATCGAGACCGACGCCTTTGAAGACCGACGCTTACCCAGACCGACGCCTACTGAGACCGACGCCTACCGAGACCGACGCCTAACGAGACCGAAGCTTACCGAGACCGACGCCTACCGAGACCGACGCCTACCGAGACCGACGCCTACCGAGACCGACGCTTACCGAGACCGACGCCTACCGAGACCGACGCTTATCAAATGCGATGCTTAACGCGACCGACGCCTTCTCAGACCGACGCCTACCGAGACCGACGCCTACCGAGACCGACGCCTACTGAGACCGACGCCTACCGAGACCGATGCCTACCGAGACCGACGCTTACCGAGACCGACGTCTATCGAGACCGACGCCTACCGAGATCGACGCCTACCGAGACCGACGCTTACCGAGACCGACGCCTACCGAGACCGACACCTATCGAAAGCGACGCTTACCGAGACCGACGCCTACCGAGACCGACGCTTATCGAATGCGATTCTTAGCGAGACCGACGCCTTCTGAGACCGACGCCTACCGAGACCGACGCCTAACGAGACCGACGCCTACCGAGACCGACGCCTACCGAGACCGACGCCTACTGAGACCGACGCCTACCGAGACCGACGCTTATCGAATGCGATGCTTAGCGAGACTGACGCCTTCTGAGACCGACGCCTACCGAGACCGACGCCTACCGAGACCGACGCCTACCGAGACCGACGATTACCGAGACCGACGCCTACCGAGACCGACGCTTACCGAGACCGACGCCTACCGAGACCGACGCCTTCTCAGACCGACGCCTACCGAGACCGACGCCTACCGAGACCGACGCCTACCGAGACCGACGCTTACCGAGACCGACGCCTACCGAGACCGACGCCTATCGAAAGCGACGCTTACCGAGACCGACGCCTACCGAGACCGACGCTTATCGAATGCGATTCTTAGCGAGACCGACGCCTTCTGAGACCGACGCCTACCGAGACCGACGCCTAACGAGACCGAAGCTTACCGAGACCGACGCTTATCGAATGCGATGCTTAGCGAGACCGACGCCTTCTTAGACCGACGCCTACCGAGACCGACGCCTACCGAGACCGACGCCTACGGAGACCGACGCTTACCGAGACCGACGCCTACCGAGACCGACGCCTATCGAAAGCGATGCTTAACGAGACCGACGCCTTCTGAGACCGACGCCAATCGAGACCGACGCCTACCGAGACCGACGCCTACTGAGACCGACGCTTACCGAGACCGACGCCTACCGAGACCGACGCCTATCGAAAGCGACGCTTACCGAGACCGACACCTACCGAGACCGACGCTTATCGAATGCGATGCTTAGCGAGACCGACGCCTTCTTAGACCGACGCCTACCGAAACCGACGCCTACCGAGACCGACGCCTACCGAGACCGACGCTTACCGAGACCGACGCCTACCGAGACCGACGCCTACCGAGACCGACGCCTACCGAGACCGACGCCTATCGAAAGCGACGCTTACCGAGACCGACGCCTACCGAGACCGACGCTTACCGAGACCGACGACTACCGAGACCGACGCCTACCAAGATTGACCGCCTACCGAACTGACGGCTTCTGATTTGTTCTGACCACGATAACGATGTATTTAAAAAAGTTTAAGTACCTACGTTTAACAGTTGTCGGATACTATAGTACAGGTTCTGCATATTTTTTGACTAGCCATCTCTTTGTGAGTTGTCGCAGGTATAAGGTATTAACAGTGTATTAATACTACATATAATACAACCATAAGATGAATGATAAATAATTCTAACAAAAAAACCAACCACAAATCTTATATTTATTTCTTATTGACCTCACTGTCAAAACTGGACCAAAAAATGGTACCACTCTGGAAGCATCAGCTTTCAATTAAAAAACTAATCATCAAAATCGGTTCACCCAGTCAAAAGTTTTGTGGTAAGAAACAAAAAAAAACAGTCGATTTGAGTCACTCCTCCTATTTTTAAAGGCGGTTGTTAAAGACCCCTTGGCAGCTACCTACGTGTTAAGGGGTCCTAATTTTAAACTCTAGATAAAACCTTTGTACCCATTTTACTTTTTAACCGTATCCAAATGACATCTTTCAAAATCATGACCGGCGTCAAAATTCGGTGGCAAAAATTTACAAGAGTAATTAAAATAGTCAACAAAAATAGCGTATACAACGAAATTTAGTAGTCCCAACTATGTTCCGTTTATATCGAGTAAGTTTCTGGAAAACCAATATCGGCAACAGTTCAATTTTTCGGCGAGGGGCTCCAGTTGCCCAAAGAAGTATAAGAAAGTAACCCACTGTGTATTCGACTTAGATGGCACTATTCTCGGTAAGTCAAAGTTCTGCCTCGTTGGCATAGTGGTGCTAAGTGCGACTGCTACGCTAGACGTCTTGGGTTCGAATCCCAAGTCGACCTAGGTGTTATTGGGTGTTTCTATGAAATTCTCAGTAGCAGATCGGAATTTGGATTTGTGCACGGTTAGTGGCAATAGGCTCGCCCCCTATTACATGGGACCTAAACATATAATAATAATAATATTCCGGGACATCTCACACACGGTTGTCTGATCCCAAGCTAAGCAGAACTTGTGTTATGGTAACCAGACAACTGATAAACATACTTATATATTTCTAAATACATACATACTATAGATAAATTACACCCAGACACCGAACAAATGATTGTGCTCATCACACAAACATTTGTCCCGGGTGGGAATCGAACCCACGACCTCCGGTATGGCAGTCAGGGTCTCTAACCACTAGACCAACAGGCCCGTCACGGCGAACTGTGGGTGTACATTGGTACATCTCTGCCTAACCCTTCGGGGATACAGGCGTGATGATATGTATATGTTATATTTTTCAATTAAGTTACCAGGGGCCCGGTGCCGCTATTTCAAGTCTGTGAGTGGTGGATTAATAAACGTTCCAGTGTACTTATTGTGCACAAAACAGTCACTTGCAATCCTACATTGACAGCAGTGGCAAATAGGTGTACGTTTGCCATTAAACTAAAATTATCTGAATACGAAAATTAGGCAAAATAACAAGTTCACTGGAACTTTTATTAACAGGTCACTCACTGACTTAAAATAGCGGCATCGGGCCCCTTGTAATCAATCAAATTGAGGATATCAGGAAAACCGAAACAGAGATGGATTGTGTAAAAGATGCTATGAGAAAGGAGTAGACATGAATGGAAGCTGAATACGCATTGCGCCGACCACAAATAAATGGATGGTAACAGGGCAGGGAGATGATGGGTTATCAGTCAGGGCCCTGCTGGATTTGGTCTCTCCTGCGTTGCACCACAACACCCGGTCCTCTTTCGTATGCAGTCACACCCACACCTTTTCAGGATATCTATCCAATTACTCTTCATGCTGATAATCTTTACCTACTCTCCGCTTGTTCGTGCTTTAAGATTATTAAACGACTTTCTGATATCAGCACCAGTAAATGGCCTTTTCATTTCTGAATAGATGTATGTTTGTCGTTGTTTAAGCTCTTAATCTCGAAATTTGCATTTAGCATTATTGTCTGTTTTATGGATGTATTGTTTAATAAAACCATTTTTTTTGGATTTTATTAAGTATTTTTTGTGTTTTTTTTTTTTATTTTTATCTTGTGTGCTATTATTATACAGCGAAATGGATTGTACCTGTAATGTCGTGCACTGCAATGTGTGTTTTATTTCCAGTTTTTTTCTACCGGGATTCATTTCCGGCCTGCCAAGCCCAGACAACAAAGAAATGTATAGATACATAATTCTAAATTATTATAATTAAAATCAAACCTTGGTTGCGCTAAAATTAAACTCAAAATATATACATATTTAAAAATTAATTTAAATTAGTTAATCAACCTAATTTACTTAAAAACTTAATTACAGATTCCGAGGTCACCTACCATAAAATGCTAAAAGATCTCTGCATGAAATATGGAAAGAAATACACTAAGGAATTAGAAAAAAAAGTAAGTAATTCATGGATTTTAATATTAGACTGTCATACAGAGAACGAGCATTGATCAATCTTGTGAGCCCCACGGTGGGCGCCATTACCGAAGCTGTTAATAACACCAGCCTGTAACTGTCCCACAGCATGATATTTTTTTCTGTTAGGGAGTAATTTATCTATAGTGCATATGTATATAGAAAGATATAAGTATGTTTATCAGTTGTCTGGTTACCTTAACACGAGCTCTGCTTAGTTTAGGATCAGAAAAACATATGTGAAATCTGTCCAACCCCCACAAGGGGTGCCCTTACTGAACGTTGCTGAAGTAGTTAGTTTTTCCTATTGCTCTGGCTGGAGGCCTTAGGGTCCTCGCCAAAAGTCCGGTGAAGCAGTCAAAGTCAGCGCTCAGGCTACCTGCAAAAATCTATACCAATTTTTTTCATTTTTTTTCTAAACCGTGTGTAACGTAACGTCCCTGGATATATGAATCATCTTTTAATTTATAAATATTGTTTTTTTCAGAACTATGGGTCCACAGACAAGGAGATCTGTTATAATGTGGTCAAAGACCTACAGCTGAAGATTACTCCCGATGAGTTGGAGCGAGAAATGCAGGAGATGTCGGAACGGACGCTTCCTAAGTCGCCTTTCAAAGCAGGTAAATACTCTCAGCTCATATTGCGTAGGCCGGAACAACAAATCTATATATAATTATATAAAAATGAATTGCTGTTTGTTAGTCTCGCTAAAACTCGAGAAAGGCTGGACCGATTTGGCTAATTTTGGCATTCAATTATTAGTGAAAGCCCAGGGAAGGTTTAAATTAAATAAAAAAAAAACAGTTTGATTTAAGTTTATTTTAAACAAAAGTTTAGGCTTTTATTTAACGATTTAGGCAGTCATAAGTCTGCCAGATAAGCTATTAATTAAGAAAAATATGAAGGTAGAACGAGCAACAACAACCGTCGAGACGAACCACCTCAGTCTACCCGTGACCATGATACCTGCAAAGGTGTTTACGTCGGGACTTAAAATCTAAATAAAACCGCGATAAAATCCGTAAAAGTAAAATGAAAGCAAACAATAAGACGGTAAACGCTTTTAAGTTCATGAGTGGAGGCTTGTGACGTCATAGCTTATTATCACTGTTATCATCAAACATTTAGCAAAAGCTTTTTATTCCTTATCAGCTTTTGAACAAGTTTAGAACAGTGGTCACATACGACAAACTGTGCGCTCGATACAAGGTTTTTCATCTTCAATTCCTCTCCATCAACCCAGGAGCTGAGCGCCTGCTGACCCACCTACACGACTCAGGCATCCCGATGGCCCTCGCCACCAACTCCTCGAGGCGCGCAGTCAGACTCCACGCCGCCGCAAGACCCAAACTCTTTGGGCTGTTCCATCATATGGTAATAAGCTGACCTACATTGACCTGACCTTGACCTACATTCTAACGCTGATCCCCCCGTACTAGTAGTCATTTTAGGAGTAATAAGTAATATAATAATCCAGCCTATAAACGTCTCACTGCTGGTTACAGGCCTCTTCCCATATAGAGAAGGCACGAGCATTGATCACCACGCTTGCTCTCTGCGGATTAGCGATTTTATATCCCAAATTTTGGAATCCAGGTTCCCTCACGATATGGCTTAGAATAATTAAGAAAGTACGTATAACTTTGAAAAAGACACATTTGTATTAACCTGGGTTCGAAGCTGTGACCTTGTGCATACAAATCCGTTCATTGAACCGCTAGGCCACCACGACATACATTACTAATAAGTGATAGCATATTATAGTAAATTCTTCATTATATTAGAGTTCTATTTTCCTATTCACCACTTGTCAACAAAACAGTCTCTCAGCGGCCGGACCGTATGAAAATGCATAATATTGACGCATTGCCCAAAGAGGTTCGACTTAATATATTTTCAGATTTCTTTTGTTTTATAATAAGTCGTTTTTTCCAGGTTTGCGCAACGGACCGCGGCGTTGATCGAGGGAAGCCTTTCCCTGATATCTACCTGCTGACTGCTTCCTTGTTTCCAGAGAAACCCAAACCAAATAAGGTAATAAATAAGCCTTTATAGGCGTGCGTCCACATCTGACGAACGAGCATTACACGCAAGCCACTTGAGAGCATGCCGCGAACGCAACTAATTTAATAAAAGATAATTATAATAGACGAATGGATGGTAAGGTGGACGAAGTATGTCAGATGATGGATGTAGTGACAACTGTCAATTGAGAAAAGTATACTGAGATGGTTTGGCTATGTCGAGAGAATGAATGAATAACGACTGACGAAACAAGTGTATAAGGCGAGTGTGAATGAAAAAAGGTCAGGTCAAGAGTACTCTAAACCGAACAGCATGTATGAAGGGAATAATGAAAGTGGACGAAGCGAAACAAGGATCGTAGCAAGTGGAAAGAAGTGGTCTCTGCCTACCCCTACAATGAAAAGAGGCGTGATTATATGTATGTTTGTATGTATTATAATAAACACAGTAACTTCGATGGACTTTACAACACAGCATGATCTTACATTCTTCATAATAATAATATCATTTATTTGCATAAAATGTGGTACAAGAGTTGGTAAAAAATTTGGTTACAGAGCTAGACACATTCCGCACTTATAAAACAGCATGCAAATGTTTGAGACAACTTTAACCTTCATACATACACACACACATCAGTTTTAACACACATATGTACAACACACATACTATAAGAATTATAAGAAAATTCAGACACATTATAATAATATTCTTAATAAAGAGTAAAAGAAACACACACTACAAAAATGAAAATTTACAATGCATTTCTAAAATGGTAAGACTGAGACGAATACTTTCTGATAAACTCCTCTACAGAATAGAAATTCTCTTGTATTAACCAAGTTCGAAGAGACCTACAGAACTTCTGATAGGGCAAATCGACTATGTTCTGAGGCAGAGAGTTATAGATTAGCGGTGCCATGTACACACAACTACGTCTGCACATTTCGAGACGAGGTATTGGCATTTTTAAATACGAATGAGTGACTTTCCGTTTGTTTGTATTGTTTTTTTCTTACAAATAATTCAAGATTGCATTTCACGAGTTTGGCCACTTCATAAATATACATGCTAGGGACAGTTAATATTTTTTCTGATTTGAAGATGGGCCTACAAGAGTCTGACCATTTGATGTTAAAGATCGTGCGAACACATTTCTTCTGTGCAATAAAAACCCGCATTAGGTCTGCTGTATATCCCCAAACCACTATACCATATCGGATAATGGAGCATACATAGGCATGGTATACCATTAAAGATGTGTGTTTTGAAGAAGAATCTTTGATTCTTTTTAAGGCAAAGACAGACTTATTATTTTTTTTACATACGCTATCAATATGATCTTTCCATACGAGGTGTTGATCTACTATAATACCAAGAAATTTAATGTTTTTAACCTGTTCGATTGGTGTATTATTACAAGTGATGTTTAATTGTTTCGATTTGCTTTTGCTTGCTTCAAACTATCGCATCATATTTTATCACCCTTTCTGCAGAGTCATGTCAGATAGACAACTTTTCATTTATGACCTAAACATACAAGTCACAACAATTAATTTTATTCATTTCTGAACAATTCACACAGTCATCACACACAACTAGGCAGAACCTGTACTATGGTAACCAGACAACTGATAAACATACTTATATATTTTTAATACATACATATTATAGATAAATTACACCCAGACACAGAATAAATGATCGTGCTCATCACACAAACATTTGTCCTGAGTGGGAATCGAACCCACGACCTCCGGTATAGCAGTCAGGGTCACTAACCACTAGACCAACTGAATGAGACTATCTTTACTTCTAAGATATTTTTAATTATGTATACTTTTTTCTTTCAGTGCCTTGTTTTTGAAGATTCCTGTACCGGCTTAGAAGCTGCATACTCTGCAGGAATGCAGGTATTAAAAGATATATACTTACAAGATGTTAAGAAAACCCTGTCTAATCCCTGAACGTATTGTTAGCTGTGAATGGACATCTGATTACATTATTTAAAAAAAAAATGAAAAATGGTTTAAGATACCTGTTCACCAAATTTTATCAAAATTCGACCATCCGTTTAAGAGTGAACGAGTAACAAATATACAAACGTTTTTAGTTTTTTGTTTTGTCTTCCAGGTCGTTTTGATACCAGGTCGCCGAATACCGCTAGAGTATTCAAAGAAAGCAACAATTATGATCAAAACCCTTTTGGACTTCAAACCAGAGGCCTTTGGACTCCCGCCCTTTTCAACCAAGCCTGACGTACAGTATAAACAACCCAGAATGACCGGTTAAAAGAAACCAATCAATCAATGGCATACCCTGAATCAATCAATTGAATATTATAACAATCAATTACTTTAAAAACACTGATCAATTAATTGAATATAATAACAATCAAGTACTTTAAATACAATGATCAATTAATTGAATATAATAAAAAACAATCACTTTAAATACATCGAATCAATTAATTGAATACAATATCAATAAATCACTTCGTAAAATTGATTCATCCTAAGTTTTATCAGTCCAAGGACTAAAATCTTGTTTTAAAGTGTTCCAGGTTATTTCTTCAGAATTCTGTTTGATATATTTTTGATTATTCTGCGCCTGGCCTTCCCGGCCGGTCGCAGGATATTAGATTTTTTGTTCCCAAATCAATCGCGGGAAAGACAGATCACAACACACAACACATTTCGATTAAAACATTAACATTGGTGTTAGCTAGTTTATTTGAAGATTCAATTAACTTTGCCTATATACCTAGTGCCATTGCTGGGCACAGGGCTCTAAACCCAGTCATTGGCGTTCCGCATTCAGTCCCACACAGCTACTTAAAGTTAATTGTCTTATTTATATTTTATCAATCAATTGAATATCTCTTAGAACAGTACCTATTTATTTTTGGATCAATTTATAGATCGCATTTTAAAATCAAGCTTACTTTTACCTACGGGTTTGCTTCAGAATCTTATTTAATTTATCAATGGTACTTGTGATAAAAATTACTTTAAAATTATAAACTTGAGATTTTCAGCCAAGCAATATCTAAATATAGTTACCTACGGTTAGACCTATGTATCTATAGATATCAAACAAAGACCTCACTTTATTATCAAACTGCAAAATATATTTTCTTTGCCACGTCAATGAATTATAATCAGCGGTTAGTAATATTTCTTGCATTCAACAAAAAAAGCATGTTTCTAACTTTTAAACTGACTTATTTTGTTGATAAAATATAATAACAAGCATATTTATTAAGTAAGGTCTTTGACGTTAATATCATATCTAAATTAATCTCAATAGATATGTTAATTTAAATATTATTGGGTTACCTACCGATGAATATATTTACTAAAAATATTCAATTCAAATAACCAATTATAATGAATATTTTATAATTTAAAGACATCGGTATATAACATAACTACTTTTATATTGAACTACTAATGTAAAAAAAAACACAAAAAAAATGTAAAACAACGCCATCTCTTGAAAAAATAAGTAACTACGAATCCTACAATTAAATATGACGTATCACTTCTTTTTATACTATTATCATGTATGATTGTTTTCTTGAAATAAAAATTAATATTCAATATTACTACCTAATTATTTTCTAAAGAGTTTTTGTAAATATCTATAGCACATTTACAAAATCTTTGTTCTAGTATCTCTTTTAATTAAAATAACTTTTCCATGTATTAAAACTTTTTGTAAAATTTTGCCCCTAGTATTTACCCCCTATAGGGGCAAAAATATTATTTGCAACATTTTAGCATCTAGATATAATAAAATCTTGGGATAACACACACGGCCATCTGATCCCAAACTAGGCAGATCCTTATAGACAACCAGACAACTGATAAACATACTTATATCTCTATAAATATACCAAGACACAGAACAAATGATCTTGCTCATCACACAAACATTTGTCCGGGGTGGGAATGACCACGACCTCCGGTATAACAGTCAGGGTCACTAAACACTAGACCAACAGGCAATGTGATTAAGGGTTATCAGGTATCAATTATTTTATCTGAATTTCTTATCAAGTAATATGTATGACTCACCTATCATAAAATGTCCTAAACTTTTTCAAGTAAGAAATAATATAATAATAATATTCCGGGACATCTCACACATGGTTATCTGATCCCAAGCTAAGCAGAGCTTGTGTTATGGTAACCCGACAACTGATAAACATACTTACACACTTCTAAATACATACATGTTATAGATCAATTACACCCAGACACAGACAAATGATCATGCTCATCACACGAACATGTGTCCTGGGTGGGAATGACCACGACCTCCGGTATAGCAGTCAGGGTCACTAACCACTAGACCAACATTCACATTGTGATTAAAGGTTATCAGATAATAATGATTGTATCTACTCGTAAGAATTTATTATCAAGTGATATACGTATGACTCATATATCATAAAAGAGTTGTCCTAAACTGTTTGACAAATATATTATAAGTAATAGAATAATAAGAAAGCTTCCTTTATATACCAAGTAAGAGTTCTAGAGATCAAATCTGTAATGCTTTTACATAAGGTTTAGTTTGCGTTACAACTCCATATTTTTGTATGACTTTTCGTAACTATCTACTAGTCAGTCTAAAATGAACTTTATTTAATTTTTATATAAGTGGAGATGAACACCAAAGAAATTAAATATATAATAATATATATTGAGACAATTTAAGTAACATTAACAGATTTAAAAGTATTTTTTTTCAACTTTAATATTATGAAGGTTTCTTCATTTACATAACGAAACGGGATGATGTGTTTTAAATGTATTTTTTTTATCATCTATTTAAACTACATAACAGATAACCCGGCTGGTTTTTTTTTGAGTGATCTAAGCTGCTAAACGAAACGGCCGAAAATTATGGGATTATTTGCCATAATGTATGATTACTAAAATTTGATAAAAAAAAAAAACTATTTACATACATACATACATATAATCACGCCTGTTTCCCGTAGGGGTAGGCAGAGACCACTTATTTCCACTTGATATGATCCTTAAGTATAGCACGGTAAGGATAGTAGACGATCCTTACATACTTGCTTCGCTTCATCCACTGTCATAATTCCCTTCATACATGCTCTTCGGTTTCGGGTACTCTTGACCTGGCCTTTTTTCAAGACGTCTCCGATTTGGTCTAGAAACGTTCGCCTAGGTCTACCCCTTCCGACACTTTCATTCACACTCGCCTTATACACTTTTTTCGTCAATCGTTCTTCATTCATTCTCTCGACATGGCCAAACCATCTCAACATACCTTTATCAATTATTTAAGTAGTGTATAGGTAAAAATAAAGTAAACAAAAATCATTTCATGTTACATACAATATATTTACGAACACCAAAACCTTCATACATACTAGAACATTTTAAATTACTATGAACAGTTATATAAATCAATTGAAAAAATACACGCTTTTAAATGGCAACTTTTTAAGCCAATTTTTAAACTGGCAACATTTTTATAGTTTATCTCTGAGCTTTAAGCAAAGGCTTATTAATATGACCATTTAAATCTTTGAATATGTATAATTCAATTTTAATAACAAAATAGCCAATTTTATGAGTTGAATAGTTGTAACTAAATTGTAAAATAAGCCCTTCTATACACTAGGCAACGCGAGTCTTCGATACCCAACGACTTTAGTGTCAAAGTGTATACAAACCTTATATATCTTTGTACGTCGGTAGTTGCTTGGATATTAAAACCATCGCCTTTTGTATAAAAGGGCTTATATTAATATTTTAACAAGCAAATGTGAATGTATAACCTATACCCAGTTTATAAAAAGCATAATTTTCAATTAAATTACACAAATCTATTTGGTATATTACATTTATATACAAAACACGTTTTTATGTGAAAACAAATATTTTGTCTAATTTTCGGTCCAAGATTTTAACACAAAACTTTTTTTTTTATTAATTTAGTTTTTTTTTGTATTCCTTGTAAAAACACTCATAATTAAAAAAGAAATATATTTTTTCTATTTTAATAAATTATGAGAAATGGAGATTTTTTTATAGACATAAATGCGACCGAAAATTAGATGTTCTATACAAATATAACAACAAAATAAAAATAAAGTTTATACAATTTTATAAGCAGTTTAAAGTGAATAGAAAAGTTAATGAGTTTCGGTAACAAATAATAAAATGGCAAGTCTTACAGCGGTTTCGCACTACGTCCGATCTGAACCCTTGATAATATGGTCCATAGTAAATTAATGCACTATTTCTATATCAAATATTTTCACGCGTTCAAGGGCCCTAGTTTTATTCTAAGTCAGTAAGTGGTGGGTAAAAAACGTTCCAGTGCACTTGTTATTATGCCTAATTTTCGTATTCAGATAATTTTAGTTCAATGACAAATGTACACCTGCTTGTCACAGTGGTCATTATAGGATTGCAAGTGACAGTTCTTATCTGAATACGACAATCAGGCACAATAACAAGTACACTGGCACGTTTTTTAACCCACCACTGACTAACTTAAAATAGGATCGGATTTGGATCTGGCTTAGTGCGAAATCACTCTTATAGTAACCCAAAATGATTTAAAGTAAATAATGACCTCAGTTTTCCACGGTTTTTTAAAAGGCTGATTAATATAATTCATAGTCAAAACTTATTTAATTTGATTCGAAAACTAACAACCAAAAATCCGCTAGGTTCGCTAGTGTAGCATAAGATGTATCTGTCATTCTCCAACACTGAGAGACAAGCTAGCTATTGATAGAAATTCATCTCCCGAGCCTTTTCCCAACTATGTTGGGGTCGGCTGCCAGTCTTACCGACAGCTGAACACCGTATGGTACAGAGCGACTGCCTATCTGACCTCCACAACACATGTTACTGGGTAACACAGTATCCCATAGTAAGACTGCTTGTAAATTGACTTAACGACTGCCAAAGCTGCCCTCAATTGACTAGCGATCCTCGCAGATTTTGGATACCAATTTTCACAGATATTTTATTTTAATCAGCGATTTAAAACTTAGATAACAGATTTTTTCCCCACACAATGAATATAGTCTTTTTGTAAGTTCAAAATCCTTTTATAATTTCTTAGGTATTGCAGTGTCAAAACAAAACATTTCATTTATCAATCTGTTTATACTCAATGACGGCTTCAAGTCATGATTATTAGATAAAATATATTTTTGTCTGGCTAGGCCAATAGAGAGAAATAGATGCTGCCTTGAGTATTCATCAAAAATTACAGCTCTTTAGGGTTCCGTAAAGGATCCCAAAGGGTGCGAAACGGTATTACAGTACGGTGCAAACTTAATGGCGGCTCTGAACACGAGGCGAGTCGCTACGCAGTAACAAACTTATGCGCCAGCGGGGGTGCGGGGCGAGGTACTGCGCTAAGTGTAGCTAAATTCACAGCCGCCATTAACTTTGAATCCAACTATACTAAGTCTCCACTGTTCCTTTGTCATGTAGCATAATAGGTAAAAGTGATACTCTACTCGTGACCAGAGGGCTGGTTTGTTCCTTGCACAGAGAATCGGCATAGCCATTCAACGTGGCAATGCTGCCAGCCTTCTGGGCACGTTCCCCGCCATTGACAAGGATGACGATGAGTTTTTGACGCGTGGTAAAAGTTGAAATTTTAAATATGTATTTTTGTTATAACAAATAATAATAAGAAATTACTATGGTACAGAACCCTTTGTTTGCGAGTCGGACTCGACCGATATTTAGATCTTAAATTTTAGCAATCAATGAAAATCATTATTGTGGATAAATTTTGTATTTCATAAAGGCCTAGTATTTAAATCATATAATAGATACAGGGTTTTAAACATACTTTATACATATTATACACTTCATATATTATATCTTATATACATTTTATGTTAAATACAAACGAGAGTGGTCTGTTTTGTGTTATTAATTAATTTTCCGACAATAGTTTGATAAAACTAATAAAACCAGCCTATAAACGTCCCACTGCTGGGCACAGGCCTCTTCCCATATAGAGAAGGCACGAGCATTGATCACCACGCTTGCTCATTGCGGATTTAATAGATATGTTATTTAAATGACAATCAAATTTAAGTGCCCGTTAAGTATCATGCTATCTCCTTCACTTTAAGGTGTAAAATAGCGACAGATCGAAGGGTGACAATACAATATGATGGTACTTTCGAGCTGGTCTGATGATGGAGCTAGAAGGTGTCCATAGGAACTCTGTAACGAAACGACGCAACCCCATCGTGTTTGGGCTTGTTTGATTTGTCTTTACACGTACTTTGAGCTAAGCTTATTTAAAAGCTTGTATTTAAAAATATTTTTTCAGTGAATTGGTATTTTGGTAAATTACTACTGTCGGAAAATTAACTATTTTAATATATCTAAATTATGTGAGTATGTGCATATAGGGCCTTAATATTATGTAAACTAGTTTGTAGTACCAAATAGTTGCAAATAGGTACTTTACGGAAAATTTCAGTCTCTTTTTGTGATTAGGCACTTGACAGTTTTAGGTTTTATGTTCTAGAAATCTAGATTAAAAGGTAACTTATAAAATTGGGCTTAAATAATGCTGAGTTTAACCGACTTTAAAATGCGGATGATCTCAATTTGGCTGTACATTTTTTACACGATATTTGTGGCAATTGTATCGATTTTATTTCTTTCTTAATTCAATGTATATTCGCGTAAACATCAAAAAAGTTTTTTTTTGTCTTTTTTTTGCATAAAAATATAGAATTTATATGAGAATAAATTATAATTTAAGCAGTAATAGCGGGTCATAGCAAGACACGCTTCTTATACTTAAACTATAGAATTATTTTTGTCAAATAATAAAATAGGCCTTGGCCTAGATAATGAAAAAAAAAGTCCAATAAAATATATACGCTATACATTGCGTGTCTTTATAGATACATAAATAAAATAAATATTAAAACCAATTATTTTTAACCGACTCCAAAACAGAAGGTGCTTATTTTTTTGGGCGCCAATTATGACATACATTTGTCAACTGTGGGCTTATTTCAAACATTTTTTTTTTAATCCAATCTTAATATAAAAATTAATCAATCTTAACTTTAAAATATCTATGAAGTCGGTTATTATTATATAAATATCACTTAGTGCATACAAGGCACCGTTTTTGTTATCCCTAGCCATTTAAAACCCAATTTTATTAACTAGCCTGTCAAGTGTCCAAAACACTATTTGCAACTAAACGTGTATCTCTTAAAACTGTATCTAAAGAAACAATCGGTTTAGTCAAATTATTAGAAACTTTTGTATCATCTTTAACGAATTTTTTGTTATCAAGACCATTGACGGCATTTTTGTCTGTTGCATTAAAATTTTCTGTTTTTGTGTGTTCTTTATCAAAAACTTCGTTTACCTCTACATTACTTCCGGAACATTCCAATTGATCTTTATTAATAGCTCCAATAGCTTCTTTAATGTCAGTTTCTTCCTTGATTTCAACTTCTTCCATCTCTTTTCGCACTTCTTCTACCTGTGTATCTACTTCTACCTTTTCTACTTCTGCCTGATCTACCTCTGCCTTATCTACCTCCAGTTTCTCCGCTTCTACCTTCAATCTCTCTTCTTCTTTCAAGATCTCCTCTCGTTCCTTCTTCTCTGCTAGCTCCTTCCTCTTCTGCTGGTTCCACCACGGCATGAACCGCTGGAACATGATCCGGGAGCGGTGCTGCGGCTTCAGGACCCAAGAGACGGCTACTTCCACGTCGTCGATTCTGGAAATTTGATGTAATAAGTGTTAGGAAGATAAATATATAGACATGTTTATGGTTCTTTCATAAGCAATACGGTTTGAATCCTTAAATTTCAAGAGCATATTATGTTTAGAACGAATGTCGACTCCAGCTCAAGTTAAATAATCCCTGCTTAATAAATGTTTGATTAACATTTAAGGCACATAATATAGTACAATGAATTAAATTTTAGTACATCTCATAAAGAGACTTAGGCTCTAAAGAATAATGGCTGTAGCACACAACACTTCTCTGATGGAGATGTTGAAGGTGCGAAGACGGATTTTGGGACTCCCAATCTTCCATAAACACGATTGGGGGATACCTTACGTATGTCCCACAAGTTCAGGAGGTAGGAACCCAGACCAGAGTACCCAGGTAGTTTCCGTTGCGACTCACTTGGCTTCAAATCTTTTTACCCAACTACAGTCAGACTATTTTTTACCTTTACATCTCTGGAGTTCTAATTACATTAATATGTTGATTCATTCACATATCTATTCTAATAAATATTTTTGAACAATGTTTGAATACATACCGTCTCTTAAACCTGTTCCTATCCAGGGTGTACCGCTCCCAGTGGCCAGCCCTCGCCTGGCGGGCCGCGAACGTCCAGACCCTCATCACGTGGACCTTCGGAGGCTTCTCCGAGAACTGCACCTGGAGACAAGGGAGAGGACTATAAGAAACTGTGTCACTACTGAAAAACTTTAGCTGTGTGTGTATAAAGAGACCTTTAGGAAAGACACAGTTTTAAAATCGATGGAGATGGGGGAAATGGAAAGTTTCTGAACTTTCGCATTGGAATAATTCCTGTAAAGTTAGTAAATATAATTTCGATAAGTCACGTGACTTAGACTTTCACATATTTGAGTGATTCGATCAGAGATAGCGCTTGTAGAAATATAATTTGTTTAGAATGGCTGGTAAACATAATAGAATGAATCTGAATCCTTTATTGCACTAAAGGATTCAGATTTAGTGTTCAGCATGTTTTTGTATTAGAACAGGGGTTGAAATACAGATCCATGCTGTGTTATAGTTACACAGTTAAGTTCACAAGTATAATAAAGAAAACGTACTAAGACGACAAATATCAGCTAAAGCTTATTCAAAACGATTTCATAAGGTAAAATTTATAAAGAACCATATATTTCAGATCTAAAGAAAATACTAAATATTTATCACTGAAACCGTGTCAGAATGATTGACATATTAGTGTTTCTAGAACAATAAAAACGGTCACTGACTGGATAAAAAATATTTAGATCTTACAGTAGCTCTCCCGGCATCAATCTCACTATTCAAATCACTATCCAAGGAATCCATCAAAACGAGCACAGTATTTTAGACTATTTTCCACTACGAAACTTGCAGTAGCTGCGTATACGTCCAACGTTCATCAAAGACTATTAAAACAATCTTATTTTCGTCTGGCATTCGTTTGGCACGCCAAAAACATATTAATTGTTCCGTCTCACTTTTGTTTAGCATTCCAATCTTTTTAACAATTAATAAACAATAACATAGAGTGATTGTAACTAATAAACAAATAAACATATTTTTTTCTATTGTATCGGAACAAACAAGCATTGAAGTCATTTACTAATGATGATTTAAGGTCACTAACTCTGAGATCCCGGTTTCGATCCCCAGGTAATGTAGACAAACACTTTTCTACATTGTCTTTGCTCCAGTGTTTCTGGTATCGTTGTCTCTGATTCCATAACACAAGTGCTGCTACTTACTTTGGGTTCTTATTTATAGTTTATGAGAAGGTTTGTAGCAATAGCAATACTTTTCGAAAATAGCCCTTGAATGGACGATCATTCATTCAGTCTTGGAACTTCCTATTACGTCACTGGTAAAACAGTTCGAACCTTATACTACCCGATCAAATTGGACCTCCTCATCCGCTGCGTCAACTCATGATAAAGTTTTATTTAAGACACATTATTCAGGCATTCCTGAAACAAACCGTGGGAAAACCGTTACTCATTTCTACTAATATTATAAACTTGAAAGTATGTGTTTGTTACTCTTTCACGCAAAACCTACGCAACCGATTTGGAAAAATAATTGACACACATTGCTTTCTAAGATTCACGCGTATGAATAGACATTGTAATAAAAACTATTTTTTTACGGATTATATCGCGGTTTAATTTAGATTACAGTTGCAGACGTTTTCGATGCCTTTACAGTATCATGGTCACGGGTAGACAATCCTACGGTAAGGGGAACTAAGATCTTAAATAAATCACAATATAATCCGTACTTGCGAAATAACTAATTGACACACAGACAATTTATAGCTTGGATTAACTAACGCCTAGAATACTTTTAATGCAAATACGTTTGTAAGAACAGCAACTACATAATCAAAACCGAGGGACATTCCTAGAATAAATAATTACACATTTTACCAGCACCTATTATGGCAATCATTGCACTCGGTATCTTACACGCCCGTGAATCTAGTATAAAATCTATTTTCATTCACCAATCTGACGCAGTTGTGACGTCATCATCCAATATAATTTACTACGAAGCCGTAGGACTAGTGACTTTCATTAGTATGTTTAGAAGATACATGTTAATAGTAAACATAATATATCATCACGCCTGTATCCCCGAAGGGTTAGGCAGAGGTGCCAATGTACACCCACAGTTCGCCGATATGTTAAGGTCCCATGTAATAGGGGGCGAGCCTATTATATTCGATTCCCAAGTCGCCCAATAACACCTTGGACGACTTGGGAATCGAACCCAAGACCTCTAGCGTAGCAGGCGCGCTTAGCACCACTAGGCCAACGAGGAAGGTTAATAGTAGACTAAAGAATAAACTGTAAGTACTATGATAGGAGTCATCAGCCTATACTTGGCTTCCAGTCTCACAGCTGAACACCAGTATGTTATAGACTGTCTATCTGACACACAACGCATTTACTGGGCGACACAGTATGTTGCGGTAAGACTGGTTATCAGAAAAGGGATTTAATGCCCACTGTAACCAACAATGGTTGTAAAGAGAAAGATCTCGAATTATAAATAACAAAATATGTGGACAACATCACATACGTTGCTCTGAACCCAAAGTAAGTAGCTAAAGCACTTGTGTTATGGAATCAGAGACAACGATACCACAAACACACAGGCACGAGACTATGTAGAAATGCTTTTCTGCGACCTCAGAGTTTGCGACACCTTAAAACCGGTGTACGCCATTCGACCACGGAGGTCGACTCACGGTATGTGGTATGCAAATAAATAGTCAGTAATTAACACCTAATTTGAGATTACCTGCGTCATTATGACAAGGTAATAAGGTTTATTTTAAATAACTTTTAATAAACGAATTTGAGTTTAATCATCTTCCGGATGCCTCATTCCGTGTTATTATAATATTGTTTATTTCTATTCATCACTGGCCATCTGAGATATGTTTAATAACATTATAACTATTATTAATAAACTTTCATTCAGATTGTGTCATCTATAACATGCTAAGATATAACAATGATCCTATCTTATATACTAACTTTTAAGATGATAAAATAATCAATCTAATTTATAAAAGATGATTCCTTGCACAGAGAATCGGCATAGCCATTCAACGTGGCAATGCAGCCAGCCTTCTGGGCACGTTTCCCGCCATTGACAAGGATGACGATGAGTTCTTTGACGCTGTTTAGTTTTTATTTATGTAAGTTTTAATTTTAGTATAGTTAGAGTTTTTTCTTATATTAGATTTAATTGTGTATTAATAAAAAATTATAAAAGAATTAAATAAGGAACTCTTCATTGAAATGTACATAGAACGATAATAATTTATTGTACCTACTTTGTCATATTTTTTTTTGTTTAATTTTTTTCCTAGTCAACATAATGTCCCACTGCTGGTCAAAGGCCTCTTTTTCCGTCTTCCAACCGACGGATATAACAAAAAACAAAATCTCTGCACCATGCAAAAATTCCTGAACTCCTAACCCTTTCTTTTCCAAATGAAAGTTTTTTTGTTAGCCTTCATAAGATCCCACCGCTGGGCAAAGGCCTCTCCGTCATCTCCGTCTTTCAATTGAGAGATAAAAAAAAAGATTTCATCTTCCCTGAACCAGACAAAAACACAGTCTACCGGAATTCTTGAAGACTGAATCCTGAGTTGAGTTGCTTGAGATTTTTGGGTCTTGGAATTCTTGTGTGTATTCTTAATACACACAAGAATTCCACAAATCTCAAACATAATGACGAAACGATGACGTCACAATGATTCACAAGAAATCCAGTGATCATGACGAGACGCTACGTCATAAAAATAAAATGACTCAGTATAATGACGACTTGTAGTTCCAAATCGTGTAAGCAGAGGCCGTTGTATCTTTAGTAGAACGATTGCCAGTCATCGTATCTTAGTAATAAATATATTTTGTTGTGTAAATACATTTGTACTGTTATGTTGATAAAAAGTGTTTGTATCTACAAGGTGAGCTAAGGTGATTGTTTATGGGAAACCGGTTACTTTGATTGATCGAAAAGAAGAATAGGTAGTTTAAACGATTTCCCTCTTGCATAACTGTTGTACTGTAGGTTCCAATCCAACATATTCAAAACAAGCTAAGTTCTAAACAGTAGATAATATTTATATTAATTATTTCTCTTTAAAAAATTAGATAGTTTTTATTTTTAGCCGAATTCAAGGAGGAGGTACTCAATTCAACTGCATTTTTTTGTTAGTTTCCAGAGAACTTTGTACTTGTAGATCCGATTTTGATGATATTAGAAAGCAGTTGCTTTCCGTGTGGTCATTTTTTTTCAGTTTTGACATTAGGGAGCCATAAGAGATGAATATAAGACACGTTTTGCAGTCCGGTTTTCTTTGTTAGAAGAATTCCAATATTGTGTTCGGCTGCCAGTCTCCCCGCCAGCTGAACACCAGTATGTTATAGAGCGACTGTCTGTCTGACAACACATTTTGTGGGTGATACTGTAAGTCTTGGTAATATTTTTAATAGGCCTAACGACGTAGTCTATTTCTAGGTTAACAGGCATAATCAAATAACGTTTAGTTGAGACTAATGGCCAGTTAAAATGCAATTTAGATAAACTAATTTCACGGGTAAAATATTTAATCAGTGCAGAGGTCGTTTTAAAACCAAGAATGTTAGACCCGAGGCAATATAGAAAAGTTGGTTTCTAGATTGTCCCGTCTTGCGATTGAATCCGGGAGACCTCAGAGCTAGCGACACCTTGAAAACCGGTGTGTTCGCCACTCGACCACGGAGATCATCAAAAATCTGCATTGTTATAATAAATATTTTTGTCTGAAGAATCCGTTTTAATCTAGTTTCATTTCAATAACTACACATAAGACAAAATGCAGTTTTGTGATAAACATTTCAAAACTAAAAACTAAGCAGACAAAACAATTATTTATAGACATAGTAACACACTAGCAATTTTAATTCAAGAACAAAAAGATAATAAATCGAACTGTGAACAGTCGACCGCAAAACTAGTCACAGACATACAAATATAAATCTTAATGCTAAGCAATAAAGACGAAATCAACATCAGTGTAACCATTGGTTGACTGTATAAATTAAAAATAGCGCCAGCCGTATTCAATCCGCGCAACTGTGAAGCGAATAATAAAACATGAGAAAAATTATGCGTAAATTAATTGAGAAAAATCTTGTCAAACATTTTGCACTATGATGTGTTCGACTTCCAGTCTCACCGCCATCTGAACACCAGTATGTTATAGAGCGACTGTCTATCTGACTAAAATAATACTGGGGAATATTACATTTACTTAACAATGAGCCAACAAACAAAATAAGCTACCTAAAAGATCCCTAAACATACAAGCAATGAAACTACATTATCATCCGCAATGCGTATTCAGCTTCCATTCATCTCTACAACTCGTCATCTCAGCATTCACTCCTTTCTTTCTCATATCATCTTTCACACAATCCATCCATCTCTTTTTCGGTCTTCCTCTGCATGTATACCCGTTTAATCATACTCATAACTTGTTTAGTTGTGACTTTCATCCTTCCTCATAACATGTCCAAACCACGATTAACGGTTACCTCTAATTTTTGACTTTTCAGTACAGGCGATAGATTCGAGCTTCCTCTAATATACTCATCTATAATCCGGCCGCTAAAAGAATGCTTTCCTGACCATGCCAGTTGGTCTTGATTTGGGGACATAATAAACAGTGTTATATTTTTCTTTGTAACTTGGCATAATGATAAAGTTTAGCATTCGTTTTGAGGAATTTGTCCTAAACACAATAATTATATATGTGATAGTAATTTATGTTTAGTAAATTCTTAACTGCCTCGGTGGCCTAGTGGTTCCAAGCGCGACTGCTACGCTAGAGATCTTGGGTTCGATCCCCAAGTCGATTCATTCCGAAGATCAAGGTGTTTTTGGGTTTTTCTATGAAATTCTCAGTAGCAGGTCGGAGTTTGGATTTGTGCCCGGCAAGTGGCAATAGGCTCGCCCCCTATTACATGGGACCTAAGTAAACTGGCGAACTGTGGATGTACTTTGGTACACCTCTACCTAACCCTTCAGGGTAACAGGCGTGATGGCATGTATGTTAAATTCTTCGCCACATTAAAGCTACATCTTCCACCACGACCTGTCAGGAACGCATTCTCTCAGCTCACATAGCAACCAATTACACATCAATAACAGAGGTCATTAGTCGATCTCTTATCAACTATCTTCGGCAAACTTCGTGAACCATCGGCTGCGTTCGTGTCAACTGAGAATGTATTTAATATGTATACAATGCTTGGACATAGTCCAATTAACGTGCCAAGGTTTGATATGGATTGGTACTTTTAGTGGGGCACCCGAGAATTTTAATTGTTTGAAATGATTATTGTTTTAATTATACGTATAAGGCGTTGAGATATTTTGTACGTCGAGCAGTAGTGACTGCGTGATCACGTTTTTTACGGCAAAGTTAAATAGGTTGTAGCGGTCAAAACAAATGTCTAACAAAGATTAGTTTACAAAGTAAACAACTAGACGTCATATCCTGATAATTTGGACTTTTTAGCACTTATTATACATACCTACATATAATCACGCATATAATCTTTCCACTTGTTACAAATTATAAGGGAACACATATACAAATAACCGCTTCGAGAAAAGGTAGGAAGGGTACTGCGCTTCTCTTGTCTTGTCTTGGGCTCTTGGCGCATTTATGTGTAGTTAATTAATTTCATCATTTATTTCCTGGTTTTTGAGAAGGGTTTCGCTATATCGGTAATAAAGCTTGGTTTGAGAAACGTGGATCAATACGAAAATTAGTTAATATCCCGTCAAATACCATTTTAAGCGCTATGATTAGTTTTTTGTCTATTGGTCAACCAATAACAGTCGTGATGAGTTGGTTTAACTAAAGATTAAGTTGATCAGCCTTTCAGTATCCGGGGAAGACCAGACAGACCTAAGTACTGCGCAAACGCGGTCATGTTTATACTGACCTGAGTTCGTACCCACGACCTTGTAAATACGAATCCGGTCAATGCACTACTAAACCCAAACATCTACCATTTATTAGTCATACCTTTAAATACAAACGCATCTTAATATTGAGACGTACTCAAATGTTTGTTGCTATATAACACCTTAAACTGATAGAGACAGCAAGACAAAAAATAAGTCGCATTTCAGTCGACCATTATTCTTTGATTTTAATTTTTAACCGACTTAAGAAAAGGAGGACGTATTCAATTCGACGGTTTTTTTTGTTCTTGTAACTACCTTCATAACTTTTGACTGGGAAAACCGATTTTGATAATTCTTTTTTTTATTTGAAAGCTGGTGTTCACAGTGTGGGCCCATTATTATATTTTGGTCCAGTTTTGACAGTGGGGTCCATAAGAAATAAATACAAGACTTTATTTGTAGTAGTTTTTTTTTGTTAGAATCACCTTACAAAAACCACCTTAAATAAATAATGAAAGCAACACAATGGCTAATAAAATGAATTTGCTTTTGATCATTATTCATTGTTTACATAGTATTTCAGAATAAATATTATTCATCCTTTATTACATAATATATTGCATGCTTTACTCAGACCAACAGCGTTTGACCACGTACAACTTTATCACGAGTTAGTGTGTTTGTTGCACAATTTCAAGGGAACTGCTTACCCAATATTGAAGTTATTTTGCATAAGAATATGTGCTGTAAATTATATTTGTAACTGCAATGTTGTTTAGCAATTTGTCGTTAATTTAGACTGCAATATTTTGGCTTATTTTTCGCAATTAGGTACCTAATTTCAAAAATATTTTCTTTTATGACGTGGATGTTATATGTTAATATGCAATAGGCTCGCCCCCTATTACATGGGACCTAAACATATCGGCGAACTGTGGGTGTACATTGGTACACCTCTGCCTAGCCCCTCGGGGATACAGGCGTGATATGTTATGTTATAAGTCTGACGGGTCTTTTTTGAGTTTATGTCTATATGTTACATTATAGCTCCTTATTTAATGGACCGATTATGATAGGTGACTTTAAATGCTGTATAGGTTACTGTCATTATATTTTCAACTTTCATTCAGAGCAAATAAATAATAAATGCGGACAACATCACATACATTGCTCTGAATCCAAAGTAAGTAGCAATTAAGCACTTGTGTTATGAGATTCAGAACCAACGAAGGTACCACAAACACCCAGACCCGAGTCAATGTAGAAAAGTGACTTTCTACATTGACCCGTCCGGGGATCGAACCCGGGACCTCAGAGCTAGCGACACCTTGAAAACCGGTGCGTACGCCACTCGACCACGGAGGTCGTCAAAATAACTTTTCACAGTACGAGTTTTAGCAGTTAAGACAAGTGAAATCAAAGGGCATGTCTACTCGATATCTAGATAAGCTTTATTGAACTAGTACATGGGCTAGTCGTATAAATAGCACGAGTGAAAGGATACTGGTTCTATATAGAGCTACTTTCAGTTCGATGCCCGGTCTGTTTAATGGTAAAGCGACATGCATTCAACGTTTTTATGTACATTACTTTAAATACTAACTTTTAAACTTTCGCGGTGCATATAGCAGTAACTTAAATGCAAATTTAATTTCTGACTGTTATGCTTTCACGGTTTAACTGTTTTTTAAATTAATTTTGGCACGGATGGGGTAAGCTTAAATCCTACGAAAGGGCATAGGTTGTTTTTTGCCACTTTGACACGAGGGCAGCAGTGTAACAATTAGTACCTATATTAATAACTTGCTCCTTTTCTTGTTTGTAGTCGCGTAGTTTGTTTTTTCCGTGGACTTTTTGGGATAAAATGTATTCTATGTGTTTATCAAGGTTATAATTTATGCGTTTGATAAATTCTACCCAAATCCGTTCAGCAGTTTTTCCGTGAAAGAGTAACAATCATCCAACAACTTTTTCATTCATAATATTAGTAGGAAGTTAGATTACCTAAGAATATAACCTAGTCTAGTACTCTTAATAGGTAGAATAACTTGAAAACAATTACAGACTCTTAAACATAAAGCAATAAGGTTGATTTTTGTATGTCTTTTTTACTTAAGACATGCGTTCGAGTTTACAAGCCCACCTTGAGATAACCTCGCTTCCATCCTCATTGACAGGAAAATATAACAACAACTGTTTGTTGAAAACAATAATATTAGATTTACTAAAAACAACATGAAATTTTATGTTCAAAAATCGTCTACCAAAATCGAAATAGCTAATAATCTACAAAAGGGTTTTTTGATTAAGTTTCTCAATTGAACATAACAATAATTATGATGGCAAGACAAATGCACACGTATCTATAAAAACAACCTTTCTTTTGGGTAGGAAGTTATAAGACGTGAAGTAATCTGAATTTCACCAAATTAACATAACCACGATATTCCTATGGGCATAATCAGTATTTCGAACAAAACCACGCATTTCCGTAATACCCCGAAGGGTAAGGCAGAGGTGTACCAATGTACACCCACGGTTCGCCGGTATGTTGAACTCTCATGTAATAGGGGGCGAGCCTATTGCAACTTACCGGGCACAAATCCAAACTCCGACCTGCTACTGAGAATTTCATAGAAAAACCCAACAACACCTTGGTCGACCTGGGAATCGAACCCAAGACCTCTAGCATAGCAGCCGCGCTTAGCACCACTAGGCCAACGAGGCAGCTTCGTAAACGCACTCAATAACTCATAAAGGTAACTTTGTAAACGTTAAGCTAACGTCATAATTGGACAGTCATGCTGTCATTGATATTTGCTTCATTATCTTAAAATGGCGGACTCATATTAAAGAAGGAAAGGATTAGTAATAATCAATACTAATCTAATCATAATAAATATGACATGTTACGGAATTTATGTCTTGCCATTCATTTAATCCATTCATCCAATCAGAAAGTTAAGTTTTTTGAAGTTTACGCGAATGTTAAAAAAAAAACTACCTACTTCTAAAACGGATTACACCGAGGTTTCTTATCTGCAAAGGGGTTGGAACATTGAAAACTTCAATCCAAATAAATTTGTGTAAAATACAGTTTTCTTACAATCAGAGCGCTTAAAAATAACAGGTAATTTACTCATTTTTGTTAAACAACAGAAAAATAAGGCAAGACTCAAACCTGCGACTACTGAATAGACGCACCAGCTTTCTAGCAAAAATCACAAGAAACCACTTTTCAGGCTTTACTGTGTAGAAAATAAGAATAATAGTTCAGAAATAGATAATAACCGTCTTTTGTTTGTACTATTAAGAGGTTTGGTACGAAAGTCAAACGATACTTAAACTCTTAACTACATTCATAATTAAAATAAATTAAGTAAAACAATTCACATGAAAACTTTCTCTTACAAAAACTTTCATAAAAATAATAACTATTGCATTATCTTACAGTTTTTGTTTAAATATTATATTGTCATAACTGAACAAAGGACTTTTAGAGACAAAGATTATAGATGTTCTCTTTGTGATATACCTAGTTATTTAATGACTTATAAAAGTTATGACTACATTGTATTGGTTTTAAGGACCATTTTTATTAGTCTACGTTAGATCCCACAGCTGGACAAAGGCCTTCTTTTAAACCCCTCTGTTTCTTACGATTTCTGTCAACGTGCGCCCCGCATAACTGACTAGATCATCACACCACCTTCGCCGCGGATGACCTCGACGGCGATGTCCTTCCGGCTTCCATAGGCCAACATAAAGTAACATAGGTAGATGCTTGTTTAAACTTTTTATTGAATAGGAGTAACGGTAATCACACCGTTAGTTTAAGACAATCGACATTGCTGATACCAAAAAAATCGTAGTGTCATGCTGTCTTTGTCATTTCAAGGTGTAAAATAGAGACGAATAGACCTTTAAGAATGACTTTAAGTTGCCTTTGGGTATACAAGGTAAGTTGTTTAAAACTTAATGTACGACGTAGATAAAAGTATCTCTTGAGCCTACGCACAACATAGCTTGGGAAAAGGCTACCAAGCTATGTTGGGGTCGGCTTCCAGCCTCACCGGATTCAGCTGAATACCGTATGTTACAGAGCGACTGCCTATCTGACCTTCACCCTGTCGCTACAAAAACATACATTGGAACACACAACCTCCCTTTTTGTCAAGTCGGTTAATTAACTCAAAGAGATTGCTTGAGATTTAATAGCGACTAAAAATTGCATTGCATTGCAGAATTCCAACAAAGCATTATTTGATAAACAAGACAAATAGATTGTTTATCAAAATAAACATATAAACATAACAAAACTAAACTACATACTGACAATAACATAAAGTATTGCGTCGTTAACTAATTAGGGTTACTGCTACGCAAATTTCAATCTTATTGCGTCGATAAGTTGAAGTAAGCTGAATCAGTATTGTAGGCACATTCGGCCTTGCAATGTAAGGAAATGCTTGTTATTAAACAAACTATGTTGGCATACAGCATACTAAGGTGTGAACTAGCCTGAATCAGCTGTTTGACTGTGACTAGTCATCAATTATTAGGAATTCCCATGACGTGTGTTTAATTAGATATTAGATTTTGTCAGCGATTTCTTTTACACCGATTAAATACATATTATCATGACACAGGAGTATTTTATATCGAAACAGTATCCATAATAAACATGAATTCAGGTTAACAAACTACGCAACGATTTAAATTGGCAATTTTGACGCCAGAGGCGCTAGTCGCAAGTAACGTCCGAAATATCAAATTCCGCAATTTGTTGATGGGTTGACAGCTAACGCGCCAGTGGCGACAACTGGTGAGCACAATAACTATCACACACTAAAGGAACAATGGCGTATCTTGTGTTTTTCATTTGTAATTATGAGAAAGCGGTAATTCCCCGACCATTCCAACTGGCAATTATACTTTTATACATATACCTACGTTAAAGACATAAACAACGATAGATTAAAACTACACAAGTTACGACAAGTATTTGATTTATGCAACAGCAACGTAGATTGTCGGTTACAAACCTGTTGTTTTAATATTCTAAATAATTATGTCTCCACGTGATAGCAACGTGATTTGACCGATCAATTAAAGTTGAATAGAGGTTATAATGTATTATAAGTTTCAATTTCTATGCTAAGGTTTTGACGACTGATCGCTCTTCGGTGTCCGTCAGATCGGACTATGAGAGTAAGGGCATAGGAATACGTAGTTAGTGACCTTGACTACTGCACCGGAGGTCGTATGTTCAATTTCCACCCAGAACAAAATTAAATCATTGTGTGATGAGCATGACCATCTGTGTCTGGGTTTGGCAAGCTATAGTTATGTGTGTATTTAGAGATAAATAAATAGGATTATCAGTTGTCTGGTTACCATAGTACAGGCACTGCCTTGTTTGGGATCATATGGCTGTGTGTTATCCCAAGATATTATTATTCTATACCTTAAAGTAGGTGAAAAAAGGCCAGGTCAAGAGTACCCTCGACCGAAGAGCATGTATGAAGGGAATTATGACAGTGGATGAAGCGAAACAAGTATGTAAGGGTCGTAGCAAGTGGAAAGAAGTGGTCTCTGCCTACCCCTACGGGAAGTACGTGTGATCTACCTCGCTAAAATCCTTATTGAGACAATGTACACGACATGAGCTGTCAACTGAACAATAACTACAAAAAAGTGTAGTAAAACATACAAAAATATTAGTCCTATGCGGGGATCGAGCCCACAGCTGTGTTGGCCCCTATTCTACACTTCTCTACTGCTATTCGTTTCAACATTTATCTAACCGCAATCAGATATGTTTTATCTATGTACAAATTACATTACCTACTTCACTGTGACGTATGTATGTTGATAAATATACATGTAAACAACACTTTATGTTGTGTAATATACGGTTACTGCTAAACTGCACGTAGGGACCACTTCTAAGTTAAGTTGGCTGGTAAACAGATCAATACAACATACTAAAATTATACATGCGGATGTTAAGGTTTTACGGATAAACTATTAAACCGATTTACCTACCTGAAAATTGGTATTTAGTGAGCTTGAATCTTAGCAAAGGATATAGGGTACCTTTTACATGCATACATATAATCACGCCTCTTTCCCGTAGGGGTAGGCAGAGTTTACTTCTTTCCACTTGCTACGATCCTTACACAGTTGTTTCGCTTCGTCCACTTTCATTATACCCTTCATACATGCTCTTCGGTTTAGGGTACCTACTTTTTGATGTGATAATTAACATCTACGCGGGCGAATTCGCGCTCAAAAGCTAGTTTACAATATTTCTGTCCATATTTTGGTATCAAAATGACAGTTTGCTTGTGTTAAGCATTTTCCCTAACTGATTAAGGTATTATTAATGAATAATCTTTATCAAAATTACGATAAAACGCTTACAAACTTTTATTATTAATTTCTTATCTATGCAAATTTCGGTATCAGTTTGGAAATTAATATAGTGACCAGAGTATAAAATGACTTTCGATCAACCTTTTCCTTAACAAAATCACCCAGACTTGTAACAAACATGTGTCTCCCAACGCATGAGTGTCGCCAGCGGGGATGCTCGCCCGCAGCACCGAGCGCAGTACTAGTTGCTGTGTGCACCATACCATGAGGATAGCCGTGCAAAACCAAGGTTTTTGACACGGAATATAGTAATTTCCTTGATAAGTATTGTCATTGTTTTACCCAAGGTTATTTAGAAACAATTACCGTACAGGAAACTGTATAAAAGTATCTGTGGTCTGGCCACTGTGAATGCGTTTTTTGAAGGTGGTCAACAGTCCAGGAAGAACTAACTTTCATTTGGCGAAGAATTTACTTAACATCAAGTTTTATCACTTACTTGTCCTATAAACGAATAAAATCAATCAAGATAATGAACAGGTAACAATGACTAATATAACACGGTTCTTTTTCCTACATCAAGACCAACTGACATGTGTCAGGAACGCATTCTCTCAGCGTCCGAACTATAATAATCATACTCGAGGAAAATCCTTCTTTTAAATAAAAAAGTGTAGTTTAGAAGCTTAGTAATTCCTTTTTTCATATTTCATCATCTTTTAAGACTTGATTAGGTCGTATGTTCGATTATTTGTAATCTAGTGTCGCGTCACTATGCGATTTTATCTACATCACTAATTCGCGGCAAAGGTATGTTTATTATAACATGACGCGCGCATTTAATTCCAATGTAATTATAGTTATTTATTATTGTAAGCTTTTGTTTGACTTAGTTTTAGTATGTATACAGTCAGTCAAAAAGTCAGGTAAAAAGCAGTGAAAACAAGATAGGAATAAGTACCTACTTTTGAAGCCTTTTCTTACCTATACGTAATAAATAATGTAATAAAAGATCTTTATGTATAGTTTGACCAACAAAAAATATGTCATCTATTGTTATATTGGGCCTCTGGATACTGGTCAACTGTTGTCAATTAAACAATGAGTTTGTGATTTGGCATTTTATTTAGCTATTGTTGTCTTGGTACAACAAAATTCTAAGAGTTGAACAAATTGACTCTATGTTCTTTGTGTTAGAAAATACTAAAACTGCAAGAAATGAAGATAGTTTTTTTATGTATAAACAATAACAACACTACAATATTTTACCTACCTGCAAAACAAACTAAAAATAAAGTATACTATACTAAGTTGTGTTTAAACTTACCCTTTTTGGTGGTAGATCTTTCCTCAACCGCTTCTTCCGTTCATCAAGCAGCAGGCCGGTCTTCTCCGCAAGCACTTCAGTCTCCGGTTCCATGATATCACACACATCCTTCACGTTAGCACAGTCCACCTCGTCCTCACTACGGTCCACATACAAGCTATCATCCGCCAAATTACAGATGCTTTTAGACAAACAAGATGGTAGATTGAAAACCATGTTTTCACACCCAGAATCACTCATATCGGAATCACTGTAGTCTTCCTCGTCACTTGTGTCTCCGAATACATCGTTGGAAGTGTAGCAGCTGTCCGGTGAGTCCTCGAAGACGATGAATGAGTCTTCTGACTCACAGTCTGAGGACCGTCTTCGTTTGGGAATGTCGTTGAACACGATTTGGAAGGAATCTTCGCTGTCAGCAACTGATGAGTGGAAACGGCCTGATACCTCATCGAAATACTCCTTAGCGGTGCTTAGTGGTTGTGTGATGAATTTCTCTAAGTTACAGACGGACGGTGAGTTGTCAACGCTTGATGATAGATCTTCAGTACTGATGTCATTGGCAAAAAGAAGGTCGTCTTGGATGTTCTTCTTCATTTTGGACTTCAAACGCTTACCGCAAGTACGGTTGGGGTTCTTGAAGCGTTTATCCTTGACTTTTGTCTTTTTTGGCTTCTCTGGTTCTTTAATTTCTGGTACGCTGACTGGTGCTGGTTCAATAGGAGTTGTTTTCTTTCTCCTTTCCAGAAATGCTTTCAATTTATTCATTTTCTCTTCACAAGAAGCAACTAATTCGGTCTTTGAGTCTGTATTTACATTATTTTCAATAGTTTCTGTTTCAGGTACATTTTTAACAATTTCTGTGGTTTCACAGACCGTAGTAGGTTCTACGACTGTATCAGGAAGTCTAGCAGTCTCAATTTTGACCTTAGGAGCGTCAATCTCATGGAAAACTTGGTCATGGTAGCATACAGGGCTGGAGTATGTGATATAGGAATCATTGGCAATGTTTTCAAAGTCTTCCGGAGAAAAGGCATCTTCAAAGCAGTCTTCTACAGAGCCGGCTTCAACAAAAACCTTTTTTGGGCGCCGTCTTCTAAAATTACATGGTACAGGCTGACTGCCGAGCAAAAGGCGTACTTGCTCGATTTTATTCTGACAGTGTGCTACTGCCTTTCTGCAGTCAGTCATGTCTGACACTAAAAGCTCACCACCCATATCATTTGAGCAGTTTTCATCCTGTAAAATTTTATTTTCATCTGAAACTTTGGCGCCATGCCACAACGGAGGTACCGCCATCTGGCCGACGTTTCCGTCACCAAAATCAGACTGTTTTCGTTTACTAAACATTGCGTTTGAAATCACATTCATTACGCCAGAGAAAAAGTTTGTGATACCCGACAATGGGGAATAATCTGGTTGGTTCAGCATGTTTTCGCTTGTATCCACGCCAATAGAGGTTTCTTTAGATTTAGGTGCCATTTTATCCTCGGTAATGATAGTGTCCGCCAAATTTTTCTTCAGTGGATCCGGGATAAGATGAAGGTGATTCAGAAACAGCTCGTCACCAAACGCTGCTTGGAAATCTTTTTTAGATTCTGTACTGTAGTTTACAATCGAAAAGTTGTGTGGGGGTTTAAAAACAGTGCGCCTGTCGCGCCAATTAGTAGATAAATTCATTTTTTTTATACTTTTTACACTTTTATTTTCTATACACTTTAACTAAAATCACAGATTCGGCATTTTAACTCACGCGCACATTGTTGAAACTCTTAGGTCCTTAACAAAATCAATAGAAGGCTTATGAAAGTGTCCACTGCGATTTGTTAAGTTCACAAAAGTCTTCAAGGGAAGACCACTAGGGGAAAACCACACACGGTCACGGAAGGAAAACCCGTCGCTTATACACACAGATGAAGATTTATCTCCACAAATCAACACGTCTGCGATCGAAAATGTTGTTGTACAATTGCTTTTGTTGGAATAATAATCGTTTTTAGGCTCCATTGTGACGATAATAACTCGAAAATGTAATACACGTCTTTATAGTTCAGCCATTTTGAGAAAAAGATAATGTGACAGATGAAAATATTGGTTTTGTTGTCTTTGCTTCTAGTGCCGCACCTCATGAATCGACATTACAAAAATCGAGTAAAATTTAATCGATTAGTTTTTAAATTGATTTGAATATAATTGTTTTCGACTTTTATATATTACATCATTTTAATTTATTGTGAGACTGTAAAAAAAGCTTCTAAAAATGTTAATTTTAAGTTTTCGTTTCGATAAAATGTTCAATACTTTTATTTTAATGTGTTTGACTGTAACTGTTTATATATTCTACAACTAACAAAATGGCCAACGTATCCCTATAATTTACTCTAGATTTAAATTCCATAACACAAGTCGTCTTAAATATTTACAAAATTAAATAATAATAAATAATAAATAATATTCCTGGACAATTCACACACGGTAATCTGATCCCAAGCTAAGCTCTAAGAGAGCTTGTGTTATGGTAATATGGTTATTAAAGAAATTAAATGTTACTTTTTTCGTAATAGTCACAACCCATCGATAACAGTTTTACTAAACATAATCAAACTTGTACTGAAGTTACTCGATCTGACATTAGTGTTTGATTTAATCGATAAAAACAAAGACAATATAGATGCCCTTGGAGCTTTATAATAATCATTTCTGATGCAACAGTTTGTTTTCGATGACGCATACTTTGTTCTCAGATGTTCTAAATATAATTACGATTGGTTGACACAAATAAAAACAAAACATTTCATTGGCTGATTCATGTTGTTACCTTGCCATTGGCCGCAATATTTATGGGTTATAGAATTTTCTAGTGTAGTGCTTTCCAGAATGAAATCTAAATGTGTGGCGAGGTTACCAGGTTTATAAATAAAATCAAAACTGTTTACATTGTTGTAAATTAATTAAATTGTTTTCACAATGAGGGATTGATTAATTTTCTCATCAAAGCCAGGTATCTACAGTCACAAATAAACAATCGGTCTGATCTTTTGACTTAGTTATTTCGTTAAGTTTATGAGCAAGTTATTTTGAAGAGTTTAATTTTAGGATTCTAGATTGATACTCTATGTAAACATCTAATATCGTACCTCTACAAGGTATTATACCTACATTATTAATTGTAAGGACATAATATATTTTCATCATGATACACATAATATCTCTGGTAGAAATATACCGAAACATAAACAGCTACTTTCTATGAATGAACATAGATAGCGTTAGTAGTCTTTGTAATCATGTTGACGATTTTATTTCTGTTGTCAAATTACGCGCTAATGTTACCAATCGAATTTGTATTCATATTGTTAGATATAGAATAGAATAGAATAGAAAGAATATTTATTTAGTACAGAACACAATTTATATTTAGTAGAGTATAATTTACTATTGTCTATGAATAGATGAGCAGTTAAGAAAAATAAAAAATCAACCCATTTTTATTCCTTTTTCACGATTTTGCATTGCACCCATTTTTTGTGTGGCTTGTTATTGTATAAAACCAAATAAATAAAAATAAAATAAAAACCAAAATCTACGATTTTCATTAAACTTTCTTATTTACTTCTTAAATTATTGTAACGTTAAAGTTCGTAATTTTATTCATTACCTTAAAAATTAAACCTGTTGTTTTAGGGACTGGCATAAAAGGACAGGACTTATAAATAAAACCAGGATTTATTCAATTAATCTATTTATTAATATTTGCGGGAACACAAATAATGTTCAATAGTGAGGTACAGTACGGTGCAAACTTAATGGCGGCTCTGAACACGAGGCGAGTCGCTGCGCAGTAACAAACTTATGCGCCAGCGGGGGTGCGGGGCGAGGTACTGCGCAGCGTGCAGCTAACTTCACAGCCGCCATTAACTTTCAATCCAACTATACAATTATATACTTTTGACAAAATATCGTATGACGAGACTTGTCTAGTTTTTAAAGACAAGGATCATTGTATTTCTTTCAGAACCTAAAATATAGGTTCAGATATTCGTTATAGCATAGACAAACCTAGGTACACTAAAACACTACTGGGCCTCGATTCAGCTATCTAAGAGTTGCTTGCATTGACTGCTAACTGTCATTACGATCATTAATTGGTCATTACGATCACCCTCTTCGAGATTTTCTTCGGCAATAAGATTTTATTGTAGGCTTATCTGAATACGAAAATTAGGCACAATGACAAGTACACTGACCACTGACATGCATTTAAAAAACAGGTACTTCCTTTGTTGGGCGGGAATCTATTTTGCAATTATTGTCAGACACACACTTGAGTGTAATGCAGTCAAAAAATATCGTTCAAAAGTTTTGAGAATAGCACCCTAGCACATCTCTATTGATAAATCGAGTAAATTTCAAAATACAATTTTAATAATATCCCCCTTCGTTTACGCTACAGATTATAACCTTAATTCTAATTATTTACAGAATATTGTCTATTTCTTCAGCTTGCACTGTGTTTATCGGCGGTATACTTTTTAATGTCGAGTCTAAGTATTCTACAGATGACGTGAAGACATGTCTGTAGCTGTAGAGGAACCAGCCAAAGAGAACGATGAGTAACAGCTTGGTAAATCGATCAGCTATGTAGCGGCTGAAAGGAAAAATAAATAGATTAAAAAATGTATTTAACACAAGATTTTAATCATAGTACAGCCGCTAAGAGAATGCTTAACTGGCACATGTCAGTTGGTCTTGATTTGTATTGAAATAAATACCGTGATACCGTTGGGATAAATACCGTGTTTTATTATTCATTGTAACCTGACGTGATAATAGTTTTGAATGATATTATTCGTTTTCAGACAGATCAGTTAATTAGAGTAAATTCTTCGCCTCATTTAAGTTATATCTTCTTGTTGACCAGACCTGTCAGGGACGCATTCTCTCAGCGTTCGTACTGGGGGCCGAGTCTGCTATTTACAATGGTTCCAATCGTCTGAGTGGGTGGCGTTAGTAAGTCCATTTTAGGATAATTACGTAGGTAAAACATCATTTAATTTTTAACGTCAAAATTGGCCATTGGGGCGGCCAATGTTGACTTTTGGTGTTTAGTAGAATGCCAATTATCCTAAAATGGACTTACTAACGCCACCCACTCAGACGATTGGAGCCATTGTAAATAGCAGACTCGGCCCCCGGTAGGATCAAAGTGTTTGTAAATACGAATCAAACAAGCCCAAACTCGATGGTATTGCGTCATTTTATTACAGAGTTCCTATGGCCACCTTCTGGCTCCATCATCAGACCCACTCAAAAGTGCCGTAATCACTTAACTTATAGTATAAGTATGCGATATTTCAACACAATTGGATATCAAGAAGTTTTTGGTCTTTGCCCTTGTGTGGATATAATAATAATAAATAAATAACTGCAGATAACATCACATACTCTGAACCCAAAATAAGTTACTAAAGCACTTGTGTTATGGCATCAGACACAACGAAGGTACCACCAACACCCAGACCCTGACAACGTAGAAAAGTGATTATCTATATTGACTTTCCGGGGATCGAACCGGGGCCAGACAGATAGACAGACAGACGGACCTCAGAGCGACACCTTAACACTTTCACGGACACAACGAAATAGTACGTCATGAATTGAAACTTAGATACGGCACAACGTATGATAACGTTCAAAAACAGAATATTATATACGGCAGGGCGTTGATATCCGATCAATTTTAATACAAAAATTCGTTATATATGGTACCTTGTGTCACAACATATCGAAAGCTCAAAACTTTTACTGTCACGTGAACTTTGTTTTTAATCGTTTTCAAAATGTGCGTCTGCCTATACGTCACGATACTACAAACACACGCACACCATGTATATACGCCCTCCTCGCCTCACCGCGTCGGATACGTTGACGTGATAACACGGTTGTGTCATATTGCCTTATAGACATCTAATTACATAGAACACAACGTAATTAAACGCCAAATATATTTCTATGGCAATTTATTGTGTCATTCTAGAACACAATATAAACTGAGACTGTCATTGAACGTGTTAAAAACCGGTGCCACTCGACCACGGAGGTCGTCAATTAGGTGGATAATAATATTCTTATGAGTAAACAGTTGCTTACATCAAATGCAGTTTCCTCGCCCTAGGTATATTAGCTGGGTCCTCATGGCAGCAGAACTCCCTGGTCCCCAGCACGTAGTTCCTAAGGTACTCTTCTGGGTGCATGTCGTCTATTTTTGTGAAGAAGACCTCATTGTCTTCTGGAGATACCCTGGTGCGAAGGCTCTGGTAGTGCTCGTTCCTGAAGTCCCATTCTTTAGTGGTGTAGTATTGGAGCACGTTTAGACCATGGCTGATGCGTTTTTGGAGGTTGATCATACTGAAAAATAAAATAGATAGTTAGTCCAGTCATTTGGTAGTACTACGATAATGCTTAACTGTAGAAAATTTTCTTTAAATAAAAGGTCGAAATTACATACATTGTTCTAAACCCCAAGAAGGTACCTAGCTAAAGCACTTTTGTTATGGAATCAGGGACAACGATACCACAAACACCCAAGCAATGTAGAAAAAATATTTGTCTAAATAGACTCGCCCGGGTATCGAACCCAGACCCTCAAAGCTACCACAGGTATGTGCGCCACTCGATCTCTGATCGTCTTAACAGAATCACATGAGTTGACAACAGATTACATTGCTCAAGGGGTGGAAACCGTTTTTTTTTTTAAAGGAGAGTAAGTTTAAAAACTACTTTAAACTACCTATTAAAAAGACTTACAAGGTCTTCTTGCCCAGCAGAAACAGTAAGGCATCCACTAGATAAGCGGGCAGTATGTGACTGAACAACATGTCAATGTAGTGGGTGATCCAGTAAGACTTGATGGAGCCGCCAGGGTACCAGAGCGCCACGGAGTAAGGGTACTCGTTCACAAATCTCTCTCCTGAAAAATAAGCAAGATTGAGAAAAATAATCTAGAGATTCTGAAAATCCCACGTGGTACATCCGTAAATTATTGACCGATTTAGAACATTTTTGAGCAATATAGAGTAATTATATGAATTTTCCAATTTGAATGGATTTAAACTTAAGGCGAGTGTGAATGAAAGTGTTGGAAGGGGTAGACGATGTAGGGGGCGGACGTTTCGAGACAAAATCGGTAATGTCTTGAAAAAAAGCCAGGTCAAGAGTACCCGAAACCGAAGAGCATGTATGAAGGGAATTATGACAGTTGATGAAGCGAAACAAGTGTGTAAGGATCGTAGCAAGTGGAAAGCATTGGTCTCTGCCTACCCCTACGGGAAACAGGCGTGATTATACAACGTATGTATGTAAACTCGTGATCAGAGGATTGGTTTGTTCTAGGGTCTTTCAACATGGTAATGCTGCCAGCCTTCTGGGCACGTTTCCCGCTATTGACAAGGATGACGATGAATTTTTTGACGCCTTTTTAATTTTACTTATAGTTATAGTTACCGTGTAGTTAAAGCTATTGATCTACTATAACATTAAATAGATTATTGACCAAAAATAAACAACTTACCTAACTGGATAATTTCTGCCCATGTTATTTTGATAATACCGGATAGGGTCAGGTTGTATATTTGTGTGTCCTTTGGCCTGGAGGTTAAAATAATTGTCATTAAAACAGGCTGTCGATGTCGCAGCATAATAATATCGTAATGACAGAGAAAAAATACAATTCTAGAAACAAAAGTACTGAAAAAAATAGTAATCCAAACGGAATATAACTATTATGACATCCAGACAAATAACCGAAAAAATAAACTACTTTAAATGGCATTATAAAAGCAAAGTTATATTTTTTCTCGAGAGAAACTTTTATAGATACTAAATCAACTAATAAAAAGCCAAGTCATGTAGGTATTACTTTGTAAAATACGGTATTCAGTAAAATTCTGACAGAAGAAGCCAATTGTCGTCTTCCTAAAGTTCCTGAAGATTCGACAGTATGAAATCAAAAAATTCTTGATGAAATCGTCTTGGTCTTTCATTTTCTACTGTATTCTACTGCGGTCTACTGTGGTCTACTGCGGTCTACTATGGTCTACTATGTTCTACTGCGGTCTTCTGTGTTTACTTACTTATCTAAAGCTGTGACGTAAGCGATGAGTATACAAGCGTTAACGACGACATCTACTGTGTTTACTGTCGTCTACAAGAAAATCCAAAAAATCTTCATAAAATCGTCTTGGTCTCTCATTTTCTACTGTATTCTACTGCGGTCTACTGTGGTCTACTGCGGTCTACTATGGTCTACTATGTTCTACTGCGGTCTTCTGTGTTTACTTACTTATCTAAAGCTGTGACGTAAGCGATGAGTATACAAGCGTTAACGACGACATCTACTGATATCGCGTCAGCTTTATATGACGGCTCGCAGTGCATGGTTCGGATAACACCTGAAAATAATTAACAATAATTATACATGTGCAGGGTGTTAGCGACAGGGTATATCTATCCAAAAGGGGTGAAGAGTACATCTGGTATAGTCAGTTTACAAAGTTTCGGCTATTTTGATAATTGATGTTAAATTTTTCGATCAATTACATTTATTAGACTGGAGTCTAATAAATGTGAAGATGGATCTTAACCAGACCACACACCACAGGCTTCGCTTCAGCTATTTTAAATGCATGTCAGTGGTCGGTAATTGTCCTAATTCTCGTATTCAGATAAGCCTAGAATGAAATCTCATTGAACTCTTGAAGAGAATGATCGTAATGACCAATTAATGATAGTAATGACAGTTAGCAGATTGCCAACTATCGTAAAAATTACCAAATCAAGCGGGTCTTTCGGTCAACTCAAGCAATTCTAACACAGCTGAATCGACTGAATGTATTGCAATCAGTAACATTAACATTTGGCAAGTCTCGGTCTTTTACTTTTCCTGCCAATAATTACAGAGCAGTAGTCTTTTTTTATACTGATATAAAACTAAAATAGGACAGAAATACCTTTTCCACTGCCTATAACCAGACCAGTGGGTCCGTTGAGGTTATCTACCCAACCAGGAATAGGTTCTTTCCAAGCAGCGGTGACTGAAAATATCAAAAGGAACATTTTAGAAACACATATTTTATTAAGGATAACATTTTTTCACATTCTTTAATTTTTAAAATGTATTCTTAGATTCTATGTATTCTAGCCCACCTATCTAAATTACATCTACAAGCTAAATATATATAGAAATGTTTATATAGTCGAAAACAGACGGATTTATAATAATTATTAGTGCTTTTAAATTACCCACGTGTGGTCACTACACGACACTGGCAGAAATAGGTGTGACCGTGAGGTAGATAGGTTGCCATTTCAAGACATTTCATTTCGATAAGTCTTGACTTAGACTTGTCACTTCTATACATTTAGCGATACGTGATGATGACCTCCGTGTTCAAGTGGGGTACACACCGGTTTTCACTTCATTTTTTTCATTCAAAGTGTCACTAGCTCTGAGCTCCCAGGTTCGATCCCTCGACTAGCCAATGTAAAAAACCGCTTTTCTACATTGCTTCGGGTCTGGGTGTTTGTTGTGACACCTTTGTTGTGCATCCATAACACAAGTGCTTTAGCAACTTACTTTGGGTTCGGAGGAATGTATGATGTCCACATTTATTTATTTTATTTTTATATTCGATCAGTGTTTACGCTTGTAGTAATGTCAATTGGCTAAAATAGCTGGTCTTCCTTACCTATAGAAGGCCTGGCAATGGCTATTGGGAACTTCCCTGAGTACTCCGCCACCAGGTCTTCTGTTATCGCCTTGGTGTAAGAGTAGGTGTTTGGTTCTGAAGAGATTAACCTGAAAAAGAGAACAATGATTTAGACGGTATCAATGATGGGGCGATTGGTCTAGTGGTATGTGTCCCTGACTGCTGACACACAGAGGTTGTGGTTTCAAATCCAGGACAAATCTTTGTGTGATGAGCATGATTATTTGTTCTGTTTTTGGATGAAATTTTTCTATAATAATATGTATGTATTACTGCCTGAGAGGTCTTGGGTTCGATTCCAAAATCGACCAAGGTGTTATTGGGTTTTTTTATGAAATTCTCAGTAGCAGGTCGGAGTTTGGATTTGTGCCCGGTTAGTGGCAATAGGCTCGCCCCCTATTACATGGGACCTGAACATACCGGCGAACTGTGGGTGTACATTTGGTACACATCTGCCTAACCCTTCGGGGATACAGGCGTAATGATATGTTTTGCTATTAAGAAATATATAGGTATGTTTATCAGTTGTCTGGTTGCAAACAATCTCTGCTTATTTTGGGATCAGATGATTGTGTGTGAATTGTCCCAGGATATTATTATATAAAATTACACTACACATGCCTGTCATTGCAAATCCTGTGATTCAGGATCTATCATTGTATCATAATTGCGTGGGCGAAGGTAACTGACCCGTGATAGCATAATATACAGAATCGTTTGTATTGCGATTGCATTCTGTATATTTTTGACGTGACATTTTTCCGCTGATAAATAAATTTATTATACCTTCGATATTTTTGTTCAAAAATGATGTTATTAAGACATTTTTTGTTGTACTATTCTTAAATCAAGTAACGTAATATCAAAATTTTGAGATCAGTGCCGAGTCGAGAAATGGGTTACAAAAATTGATACTAAAGTGATCTAAACCTAAGGTTTTTTACTTGAATCGATATAGTAACGCTTAACGTCTTTGAGTAGCAGTTAGTGCCATAATATTTTAACTGTTCGTACTTAAGACGGAATCTTCACGGCTGCACCAGAATTCAATTTTTTGTATTATTTTTGCAATTTGCCGGTCATGGTCAGGTTATACATTCAACCAAATATGATTCGTGGTTGTAATAGGTATTTAGTTACAAAATTATAATTATTATTATCATTAATATAACCCTCACAGTGCATGTAACTCGATCGAATGTCTTTTTCATGAAAAAGTAATTTAAACGAGATAATTTTCCCCCTTGAAAAGAATTTTCCAATAACATGGTTTTCTCTATTTTTTTTTCTTTGTTACGTATTACTAATTGACGCTTTACATCGATTTCATACAGTTTTTACTTGATGAAACAATCATTAACAGTTATGTATGAGAATGTATTACATATTGGTAATTATGTGTTTATTGATTACTTAGACAGGTATTTCTGGATATACCGGTAAGTTATATGCGAAGGAATCCGTTTTTTGTAAAATTGTTGATCAACAAGCAATTGGTTCATATGGTGGTAAGTTCATACTGCTGCATGAACATGAACGGCTGATTACATTAAATCAAAAATTTCTCTCTTTAAAATCATTTTTTTCTTTTGTAGATAGGTAACTTACGATGACTAAAACCACAGACCACCAAAATCTTCTCATGCAAGAAAGACTAAGGCCTGGTTTAGACGATGCGAGGAATATCGTGCGAGTTGCTGTACACTGCGGCACTTGCACTGTATGTTGTTGTAAGTGACCGATTATAGACAGCAATGTACTGCAACTTGTGCGATTTTTCTGGCATAATCTAAACCAGTCATAAGACAGATATTCGTCTTTTAAGTCAAAAAGTTAACCGACTTCAAATGAAGGAGGTTCTCAATTCGAATGAGTTATTAATACGCTTGTTATTCTTTACAGCTGTGGTGAGGCCACATAACATACATTTCGACGGGCCTGTTGGTCTAGTGGTTAGTGACCCCTGACTGCTGTACCGGAGGTCGTGGGTTCGATTCCCACTCAGGACAAATGTTTGTGTGATGAGCTCGATCATTTGTTCTGGTCTGGGTGTAATTTATCTATAATATGTATGTATTTAGAAATATATAAGTATGTATATCAGTTATCTGGTTACCATAACACAAGCTCTCTTAGAGCTTAGCTTGGGATCAGATTACCGTGTGTGAATGGTCCAGGAATATTATTATTATTTCATCGAAGTCGGTTCTTTTTAACCAAAAATTTTGTTTTGAATATTTCCTCGTTATTTCTTCCTTTTAAAAATCAAAATGATTCCATTTCTTATAAACCAGCAAAGAGGCGCTCAAGAAATTTTATGTTATAATCTACTGAGTTTATTAGCTATGTGTTAGTTCTCAGGTCTACTTGTATTCTACGGGAATTCTACTTACTTATTTATTTATTTATTTATTTATCATGGAAGACTTAGGTACAGCTAAAGTAAACATAACAAATGTTAGTAACGCAGAGAGACTCAGTGACCCCACAGTCAAACCATTACTACGGTTTTGTGGGGCTTATTTTATAAGTTTTCTTACCAACATGTTTAAGAATAAATAAAAAAATAATAAAAAAAACAGTGTGTGAGACTGACAGCCAACTCTTATATCATCATCACGCCTGTATCCCCGAAGGGTTAGGCAGAGGTGTACCAAATGTACACCCACAGTTCGCCGGTATGTTCAGGTCCCTTGAAATAAGGGGCGAGCCTATTGCCACTAACCGGGCACAAATCCAAACTCCGACCTGCTACTAAGAATTTCATAGAACAACCCAATAACACCTTGGCCGACTAGGAAAACTAAGACCTCTAGCGTAGCAGTCGCGCTTGGCACCATTAGGCCAACGAGGCAGTAAGTTTAATGGTGTACGTGCAATAAAGAATTTTCTATCTATCTAAATCTTTTCTCTTAGGTTTCTTTCGTCGTAGATACTTACTTGGGCTCCAAATAGTTAAGCGTATCATCGTCCATCCACTGCACGATCTCCATGATCTTGCGAGGGTTGTGGACGGCAGGGTACAGCTTCTCTTCAAGCATCTCAAGGTCGCAGCGGCAGTATGCTGTCGATAGGTGAACGAACACCTGGGAACGATTGTGTGAGATTGAGTGAATGAGTTGTGTTTATATTAATGTAAACTAAAACATCCTTACATTGTCGTCACATTTACAAGGGATGAACATATATGAAAAAGACAAATCTCAAGAAGTTATAGAAAAATATATATACTTTACATGCAATCAATATGTAGTCCTAAACGAATGAGAGTGAATGGATAATTGAATGAATAAGTGAATGAGGAGCATAATGATTGAATTAATAATTAAGTCAATGGGTAAGTGAATACATGGTTGAAATAAATAAAGAACAGATGTTTGATTGAGTGAATAACTAAAACATTAGTGTGAGTGAATGAAATATAATCAGGATGGTTAATTAAATTATTAACTGAATGGTTGAACAAATGAATGAATAAAAGATTAAGTAAATAAATAACATGAAATATTGGAATGTTTTTCAGGTAACTTTAATAAAGGGACTTATTCAACTGGTAAAATACTATTTCATGTAGTAATTACCTCTAAATTCTTCATAGTTTCAGCTAGAGTCAACATTCTCCACGTCCCAGTGGTGTTCATGTTGACAGCGTCTTTCAGTTTCTGGTCAAATCTGGAAAAATAATATACAAGTTACTTAAGTTGCGTCTTGTAAAACTTATGAACATTTCTAGTATGTGAAGGCTTCCATATATGTCTTTAAGAGTAGTCTGATCATACCTACCAGAATTCAAATTGCGAAAAGAAAAATATATGGGAAAGGCTTAAAAGAACTGTTAAATTTTATATCAACGACCTCAAAAGCAGTTAGAGCACTATTATGGGACATGCGCTTACTTAGATGCCCCACATTTACACATATATCACCCAGTCAACATGTTGTGTTCAGCCAGACAGTCGCTCTATAACATACTGGTGCTGAACACCAGTATGTTATAGAGCGACTGTCTGTAGGCGGTGAGACTGGAAGCCAAACACATAGCTTGGACAAAGTTTACAGATTGCAGTTTCTTACCTCACGCAGGCTGCACTATGGAATATAACGTTGCATTTCTGCTGCAATTCATATTTATCTTCTTCTGATATACCCATTTTATCTTCTGTGATGTCTCCGTTTATTAGTTTTACCTTCTTGATTGCGTCTGGATTTATTTCTCTTAAAGGGTCGAAGACCTAGAGAAAAGAGGACTATTTAAAATGTACATAGTAACTTAAATATTTATGTAAAACTGAGTTTAACTCCAGCATAATTTGGGAAAAGACTTGGTCGAGTGGTATTGTTAACTATAATTGGCGAAAACCTATTCTTATCCTAATACATATTAAGTAGATTCTAATCCGTCAATCAATATATTTTTTATCGTTGTGCTTTTTTATTATTATTACCCTTATAATATTAGATGTGTGCATTATTGAATGTAATTTCCACTTATCTCCAAAACTATTCAACATAATTTGATGAGAAATCCTGTAAAGAGTTTAGTTTGCAATTTTTTTCACATAAGATGCCTCACGAAAGTTAAATAAAATCTATCTATGTATCTATCCCTTTCTCAACTCACTCTCTTACTCCACAGATCCTTGAGCCTCTCCTCGCAGCTGAGCCCCTTCTTCTGCCGCATCAGCAGGTACACGGTGCCGATGTCTGGACAGCATCTCAAGAGTTTCTCCACCAAAGCCTGGGGATATACAGGTTAGTGTAAGGGTATAGCTAAACGAATGGGGTGAAGAGTACATCTGGTTTAGAGTCGGTTTACAAAATGTTTGCTTTATTTGGGCATTTTTAAGGTGATCACATATTGATGTGCATGATGTGTGTGAATAGCTGTGCACCGCGGTCACCTGCGTTGGTACTTTGAAATTTTGTTTTAACTACAATACAGCCGCTGAGAGAATGCTTTCTAAACACTTGTCAGTTGGTCATGATTTGTATGAGGAAAAATTTTAACAGGATTATTTTTATTTTATTCGCTATTCGTGAGAATAGTCCAAGAAATCAAAGAGCACGAAAAATTGTCCACTCGTTCTTGAGTTATAAAAGATGTAATTAACCCTACTTTGTTTTAAGTTTATTTAACTTATCTTCAGTAACTCTAAAAACCATCTCGATTCCTTCAACTTTTAAACAAAAAACCTTATCATAATCTGTCCACTCGTTTATGACCTACAATACCACATACACAGACTGTTACATCAAATTTCGTCAAACATACACACCCTCTTTTTGCGTCGGGGTTAAAATACCTACACATATAAAAATCTTACAGTCCGTATGTCGTAAGTTAGTACTTAGTTTTTTTAGGTCTTATATGACAGCATTGACCTATGATAAATATCTGAAAATAAAAAAACATGTCATAATGATTATCACCTTAATGTGGTAACTTGGTTTTTTAGCAAAAACTTAGTACGTACAAATTTAATTTGCGAATGGATTTTTCAAATACTGTAATTCTTTTTGCAGTTTAAGTTAATGTTATTTTTAAAGCGAACATTATATTTAATTCATGTAATTTTATGGCATGAATTAAGTGACTAGTTTTTATTGAAATTATTGTTTAAATTAGCAAGGTTCAAAGTACTAGCAAAGACAAATCAAACAAGCCCAAACACGATGGGGTTGCGTCGTGTCGTTACAAAGTTCCTATGGCCACCTTCTGGCACCATCATCAGACCAGCTCGAGAGTACCATAATATTATATTGTCACCGGAATTATGTGCATAAGCTTGCAAATAAATATCTGAATAGGTTGTCAAATAGTGGTTCTAAAAATGCTTGAAAGATTTGTGCTAAAAACACACATACATACATTGCGATGGACCTGTTGGTCTAGTGGTTAGTGACTCTATACCGAGGTCGTGGGTACGATTCCCACCAAGTACAAATGTTTGTGTGATGAGCACGATCATTCGTTCTGTGTCTAGATGTAATTTATCTATGTATGTAATTATGTATTTATAAATATATAAGTATGTTTATCAGTTGTCTGGTTACCAGGACACAAGCTCTGCTTAGCTTGGGATCAGATAACCGTGTGTGAGTTGTCCCGGAATATTATTATTGCAAGTTAAAAGGTGGTTATAATAAATAAATAAATGCGGACAACATCACATACATTATTCTGAACCCAAAGTAAGTTGCTAAAGCACTTGTGTTATGGAATTCAGATTCAACGAAGGTACCACAAACACCCAGACCCGAGACAATGCAGAAATGTGATTTTCTACATTGACCCGTCCGGGGATCGAACCCGGGACCTCACAGCTAGCGACACCTTGAAAAGCGGTGCGTACGCCACGGAGGTTGTCAAATAGAAATAGTTAAAAATAATATTCTTAACAGCCATTTATAAAGTTATTGGGTCGTTCAAATAAACTAGAATTACACAGTTAACCGCATCTTGTAACTGTTTGCGTAACTAACTACGCGTTGTCAAGGGAAAGTTCAAATGAACGGTTATTTAACAAATAACCCTGCAGTTAAATGGACGGTTTAACTGTTTATAAAGGTTAAGGTTTTATTTATTATCGTTAAACAAAAGGATTGTTTTAACACATAATAAACTAGCGTTTACTTGTGACTCTGCCCGCGTGGGTATTTTTTTTTGGCAAAAAGCAGGCTTTGTCTTTTCTTGGGATCCAAGCTAACCAAGTTTCATCAAAATCGGTTTAGCACTTTAGATGTGGTTAAGGATTGTAAGATCTATACCACACTGTTATCCAAATTGTTTATTATTTAAGTTTCCGACATATTAAATAGTTAATAGACGTGAACGAAGCGACACAAGTGTATAAGGATCGTAGCATGCGGAAAGAAATGGTCTTTGCCTACCCCTACAAGGGAAAGAGGCGTAATTATATGTGTGTAAAAAACGCTAAAAAAGTGCGAAAAATAAATTACTTCGCCAATTGCGTGATACGCACTATATAAATATTTATTTACGTTCGTTTAAATTTATAATTATTCGGATTTTGTCAACACACGTCATCGGCCTTTGTTTGCTTACAATGCGTCTATTTATTATTTAATAATAATAATTGCTTGAAACACCATACATGAAAGGCCTGTTGGTCTAGTGGTTAGTGACCCTGACTGCTATACCGGAGGTCGTGGTCATTCCCACCCAGGACACATGTTTATGTGATGAGCACGATCATTTGTTCTGGTCTGGGTGTAATTTATCTATAATTTATTTATAATGTGTATGTATTTAGAAATATATAAGTATGTTTATCAGTTATCTGGTTACCATAACACTAGCTCTGCTTACCTTGGGATCAGATAACCGTGTGTGAGCTGTCCCGGAATATGATTATTATTTTGACTTGAAAACTGAAGCCATATTATTATCGTAAGCGAGATGGTTTTTATTGTAATAAATGAAGATTTGTTTAGAATTTTAAGAGTTGTCAGCGCTTTTCTAAAGTTTGTCTGGTGATTCATATACAGGGTGTTACCGAAAGAAAAAAATACCTAAGTATTCAAAAGAAGTAAAGAGTACATCTGGTATAGAGCCAGTTTACAAAATTTCAGCTAAGAATGAGATATTTCAATAATTGATACCCATTTTTCGTATCAATATTTGACTCCATACCAGATGTGCTGTTTACCCCTTTTATATAGATATATTATTATGCCCATTCTTTAACACCCAGTAAATTAAATATCTACATAATATTAATAATTTAACAGTATTTACCTTGCCAACGAACCCAGTCCCTCCAGTGATAAAGACGTTCTTTCCACTATAGAACTCAGGAACCGTCGGTGCCATGGTGCTGTTCTGCAAAACAAAACAATAATAAACAATACATAATCTTTCTTGCTCACCACTTACAGAATAATCTCTCTATCACTCAAAAGGTTTGCTCTAAGTAAACTCAATTTTGAGAACCTCGACTCTGTTCAATCACCGTTAAAGTGTCTATAGAATGCAATTAATAATTAAGCAATTGTTTAAAACCCCTCCGTGCCTCGGAAATTTCGTCCCGACTGTCATACGTTGGTCTTTGACAGCCAGTCTTACTATGGGATACTGTGCTACCCAGTAAAATGGGTAGTGAAGGTCAGATAGGCAGTCATTCTGCAACATACGGTATTCAACTGAATCCGGTGAGGCTCCCAGTCTCACCGCCAGCTGAATACCAGTATGTTATAGAGCGACTGACTGTCTGACCTCCACAACACATTTACTGCGGGATACTGTATGTCTTGGGAAGTAAGACTAAATTTTGACAACATATGGAACAGAGGAAAGGAAAACCCAAAAATACCCTAATTTCCATGCCATTTTTCATACTTTCAAAATTAGACATTTTTCGCCCTTGAAAAATGTATTCTGTAAATTGACAACCTCTACTCTTTTAGGTCGGTTAAAAAGACTTTCTATATGACATTGCAACTGTCTTTAATAAATCTATTTGCATAGAGTTTCATTAACGTTTCTATTTACCATGCTATAAATAATTAATTTTATTTAAACAATGCCTTGGGTCAGGGTTCGAATGATTTCTGATACATCATGCTATGTAAGCTTAACGGGGTAGGCAGAAATATTTTAAACCTAATTTTGAAAAACATTACAAGATTAGAGTAACGTACATTAGATAGGAAAAGCAGTAGATAGGAAAAGCAGTAAGCTTTAATAAACAAATATTTCTAAATATAAGCTTTTGAATAAGCTATGACCAAAGTACTAGTAAAGACAAATCAAACGCGCCCAAACACGATGGGATTGCATCGTGTCGTTACAGAGTTCCTATGACCACCTTCTGGCTCCATCATCAGACCAGCTCGAAAGTACCATAATATTGAATTGTTTCTGAATTTGTATTAGTATGTACATACATATGTATATGATAACATAATAAGCAAATTAGAAGAAATTATCAATCCGCAGAGAGCAAGCGTGGTGATCAATGCTCGTGCCTTCTCTATATGGGAAGAGGCCTGTGCCCAGCAGTGGGACGTTTATAGGCCGATTAATTATTATTTATTATTATAAGAAGAAACTTTTGAAATAGCACCTTTAAATGAAAAGATGAGAGGTCTACGTTTGTCGTGGTATGGACATGTGATGAGGAGGGATGAAAGTCACGTAACTAGACGAGTTATGAGTATGAATGTGGATGGGTATACATGCAGAGGAAGACCAAAAAAGAGATGGATGGATTGTGTGAAAGATGATATGAGAAAGAAACGAGTGAATACTGAGATGACGAGTAGAGATGAATGAGGTTCATTAGAGGTGGATCCATAAAATTATCAAAATCGATCAAGTAGTTTTATTTTGAACTCGGCTTTCTATAAATTTAGGTGCAATGAATTAATTATTTATATTGCTGTTGACCCGAATACTTAATTGCAAATTAAATTAGGTTAAACATTTGGAATACATTATTTAGTTAAAACTAGGTAATTTTGTCTATGGGTCAATGGGCAACGCATTGTAATATTTTTTTATGAAATGACATCTATTTCCATTTCCAATTTATAACCAAAATATAGGTAGGGAAACTAACTATATTCAAAGTTCATGTAATCTAACGTATTTCAATAAACACTAAAAACTATTTTTTCTATATATTCTATAAAATATTTAAAAAAATATTATGACTAATAATCAATAATTAACTTTTCCAAAGTAAGTAGCTGAAGCACTTGTGTTATGGAATTCAGAAACAACGAAGGTACCGCAAACACCCAGACCCGAGGCAATGTAGAAAAGTTGATTTCTACAATGACCCGACCGGGGATCGAGCCCGGGACCTCAGAGCTAGCGACACCTTGAAACCACTCGACCACGGAGGTCGTCGACATTGTATGTATGATACATACGTAAACAAAAGCCGAGATATTTCCGAATACTAGCCAATTAACGTCCCACCTCTGGGCGCAGGCCTCTTCCCATATAGAGAAGGCACGAGCATTGATCACCACGCTTGCTCTGCGGGCGATTTCAGATCCAAATTTTGGAATCCAGGTTTCCTCACGATGCTTTCCTTCACCGTTTATCAGACGTGTCTCTGACTAAAAAAAAACTATTTAATTTCGAAACTGAATATTTTTTTATTGTTTTTTGTTAAACTATCGATAGATTGGCAACCATGATTGATTGGTAAAAAGGATGTTGTTACTGCAATGTCGAATTATATTACAACGGATATTAAGAAAATGTATGAAAATATCAAATTATGTATTTATGTATGTATTATTGATTCTAGATTAACATTATGACGGGATATTTGGCATTTTTTAATTGCTAATGATATTATACGTTGCGGCATTTGTCTGTTTCAACAGTAAATTGAGTTCGTTAGTATTGATTGGTCGGCTTCCAGTCTCACCGACAGCTGAACACCGTATGTCACAGAGCGACTGTCTATCTGACCTCCACAACACATGTTACTGGGTAACACACTATCCCATAGTAAGACTGCTTGTCAGAATTGTAATGACAACTGTCAAAGATCTGCTTTCTGAGGCACGGGGTCTTTGTATGATTACAAATGGTCACCTATCTTCAGTAGTTAGTATCGAAGTATAGAGTATTATTTTAAAATTTTGTACGTTGCCATACACCACAGAAAGTAGCTTACAATAATTAATAAGGAAAAACAATGGGCGCAATAAAAAAACTTATGTATTAATTTAAAGTTTCTAATGCTCATCATAAAGAATCTTCTACAAGTGTTAGAATATAAAAAAGTGTACATAATAATACCAATAATTATGTGCCTATTATTTTTTGGCTGCAATGAGCAAGCGTGGTGATCAATGCTCGTGCCTTCTCTATATGGGAAGAGGCCTGTGCCCAGCAGTGGGACGTTTATAGGCTGGTGTTGTTATTGTTATTTAACAGCTGCAATAGAATTTATACACATTCTCTACATATTGCGGTTCATGAGACACAGCACACTGATAGACAGACAAACAGCATAGTCTTAGTAATAAGGTCCCATTGGTAATCTTTGGGTACGGAACCCTAAAAATGTTTAAACAATTTGTTGTTGTTTCATGCGTATTCTCTATTATTAGTGTAATTATATAATATATTTAATTAAGACGCGTATAATTAAAGTTATGCATAATAATTATGATTTCTCAAAGTCTCTAGGTACACGCTCTTTTTAATGTGTTAGATAGAGAAAACTAAATAAATAGACATAATTATTGACTTAAAAAATCCATGCAGAAGTACTTTATTGTTATAAATGCGAATTTATAATAGTTTATTTCGTTTTTTTTAAGTTATTTTTATAGTTCTTAGTGTGATTCATAATCTATACTAATATTTATTTATTTATTTAATAATTTATGTACACACACAATAGTTTAGTAAATATAACATATATATAAATGATGTACAAAGGTACTGCTTATTTCATTAGAAATTTCTGCCAGCAGACCCGCGAATGGAGAAGTCGTGAATATTGGTAGCCATAGTGTGCGACTTAATACAAAACTACAAAAATTATAAAATTTAAAACAATCATTTTATAAAACATACATATACGTACATATACTACAAATAACTCATATACATATAAATACATATATATATATAATAAATATTATAAATTAAATTAATTAAATATAAATTAAATTAATGTATATTATAAAGAGGAAAGATTTGATTGTTTGTTTGAATTGAATAGGCTCCGAAACTACTTGACAGATTTGAAAAATTCTTGCACTGTTGGGAAGCTACACTATCTGCGGTTAACATAGGCTATATTACATTTTCAAAAAAGTTAGGATCCATAGGATATAGGTATTAACGCGGGTGAAACCGCGGGGCACAGCTAGTATCCTATATTTGTAAACTTGCTTAAGAATCGGACTTTCTTATGTAAATACATTTTACACCGACTTTCAGTTCAAGAGATTAGAGAGTTCAAACGAACTAAATATAAAACAACAATTTAACTGATGCACATAATTGATTAAACCTTTTTTACTTTGTTTGCGGAATATTAATTCGCTTTATTTAAGTACTTACGTCGTTTATATAATATTAACATATTATTGTTTAATAGTTGTCATTGTCCTGTCATAATAAAAAAACGTCAATAAATTTTTAACCGACTATTTTGTTATCACATAACTTTTGACTTTGTGAAATGATTTTGATGATTCTGTATTTATTAATTATTTTTTATTTGCATAGCTACTTAGGTTTCAATGATAGAAAGTATAAACACTAGTATTTAACCGATTTTTATAAGAAGGAGGTTCTCAAGGACTCTTCTGATGGAATTTGGCAATGAAACGTTGGTTATTATAGGTCTATAATAACCAAAAATTCATTGCCAAATTATTATAAAAAATATATTATATTTTGAAATATACCATAACATTGGTCATAATTAAGCTCGAAAGGCACTACTTCCAACTTTATTTGTAAAAAAAATAATTATTTAATAAATATATCTATGAATTATAATTTATTAAGACAATTAAATAAGCTATTGTAAGATTTATTTTAATAATGCATCTAGTCGAGAAGCAGTCCTTTATTCTTATCTATTTTTCTTTACGCGTAATTTCTAAAAACAACAACCTTGGAAAACAAGATTATTAACTTTAAAAGGGCATACAACACCTCCGTTATATAAAATACACACAATATATCATACTAAAGTATATCATAATACATAAAATGAGCCAATTCCGCCTCTCTCCTACTTTTGCTGTGCCCGACAGGGTCCATAATGAACTGTTAACTCACTGTATTGACCACCTGTGTAACATTATGCTATGCAATAAACAATTGAATTAAATATATATAATAACCATCAAAATCAATTTACTAGTTCTTTAACTGCCTGGTTGGCCTAGTGGTGCTAAGCGCGCCTGCTACGCTAGAGGTCTTGGGTTCGATTCCCGAGTCGACAAAGGTGTTATTGGGTTTTTCTATGAAATTCTCAGTAGCAAGTCGGAGTTTGGATTTGTGCCCAGTTAGTGGCAATAGGCTCGCCCCCTATTACATGGGACCTAAACATATCGGTGAACTGTGGGTGTACATTGGTACACCTCTGCCTACCCCTTCGGGGATACAGGCGTGATGATATGTTATGTGTATGTTTAAGTAAATCAAAACAACTGCAGGAAAACCAAAAACATAGTTCAAAATATAAGTTGCGTGTACCCAATTTGAAGTTTTTATATTTTTATGAAAACTTTTGAAATAATTATAAGTCATGTAGTCATTTACCTAATTTTTATTTATTGATGTGATATTTTTAGTTTCAGGTTGAATGGCTATGCCGATTCTCTGTGCAAGGAACAAACCAGCCCTCCGATCACGAGTAGATTCTACCAAACGTTTGGAAAGTTCTTTGAAAAGATTTCGCTGTTAGTTTTAATTTTAGTATAGTTAGAGTTTTTTCTTATTTAGATTTAATTGTGTATTAATTAAAGAAATTAAGTTTCAGGTTTTATTTTGCTATATTTATTTAATCTATATGGAAATATAAGTTTGTATATACCTGTATCATTAACAAAATTTGTAGACAATAAAATTAATTATATAAAAATATTGTTTATTTAGTTAGTTACTTACCCGTCACTTGTAATCGATAGACACTGCACTAACACACAACACTATGAATTGAACTGGCGTGAGTGAAGTGAATACAACGAGTTATCGTTGGATATATGACTAATACAATAGTCTGTATGTCCGTACGTCTGACTAATATTTACTCCGCCAATTTGATAACAAAAAAGTATGTAGATGTTGCGAATCAAAGTACAGACGACTTCAAATAAATAGGGTAAATGACTTTTTTTAAGTGTCGGTCACAAAATTAGCAAAAAGATTTTTGCGCATTAGACGACCTCCGTGGTCGAGTGGAGTACGCACCGGGGGGCCGAGTCTGCTATTGACAATTGTTTGAATCGTCTGAGTGGGTGGCGTTAGTAGGTCCAAATAAGGATAATTACGTAGGTAAAACAACATTTTAACGTCAAAATTAGCCAATGGGATGGCTAATTTTGACGTTTTGACATTTAGTAGAATGCCAATTATCCTAAAATGGACCGATTTAACCAATTGTCAATAGCAGACTCGGGCCCCCGGTTTCAAGGTGTCGCTGGCTCTGAGGTCCCGGATTCGATCCCCGGACGGGACAATGTAAAAACCAACTTTTCTACATTGCCTGGGGTGTGGGTGTTTGTGGTATCGTTGTCTCTGAATTCCATAACACAAGTGCTTTAGCTACTCACTTTGGGTTCAGATTATTACGTGTAATGTTGTTTACATGTTTAATTTAATCTTTTATATAAAATTTATTTATATACCTACCAGATTTACACATTTATGACACAAAGTACAATAAACTAAGATGGATTAAAAAACAATATTAAAATAAATTTTATAAAAAAAATGTATTTATGGGCTTATAGGCTGTATATTTATAATCAATGAGAAAATTTGGTTATTCCATTTAAAACAAAATACATCTTACGGATATGGAAAATACGCGGGTAAAACCGCGGGTGAAAGCTAGTCTACAATATAGGCAATTTTTTGTGTCTAAAATTTGCAATTCATATAATATATATTAGTAGTATTAGTAAAGCCTAAATTTTTGTTTAGGACCCCGGAAAACACGAAGGATACTTAGATCTAAGACCTTAATTATTACCTATCCGTCTATAAACCTTATAGTGGCAAAGATAAAATGAGATAAATCTATTTAAATAAAACTACTTTATACGGATTATTTCGCGGTTTATTTTATATTTTAGCTCCCGACGTTTAGACACTTTTGCAGGTATCATGGCCACTGGCCAGTACAGTAACAAGACAACTGATAAACATACTCATATATTTCTAAATACATATTTTTTTAGCAATTTCTACCCCACGGCAGGGCAAAGGCGTCACTACCCACCCTTCTTCCATTTCTCTCTGGTTAGGGCCGTGGTCAACCACTTCGTGTCAAAGGACTCCAGTTCCTCCCGCCATATCCGTCTGGGCCTAACTCGGTACATACATATTATAGATAAATTACACACAGACACAGAACATATGATCACGCCCATCACACAAGGAATTGTCCTGTGTAGGAATGTCCACGACCTCCGGTATAGCAGTCAGGGTCACTTACCACTAGACCGACCGCGACGGGCCAGTCAGATCAATAGAGGACCGCTGGTGATTAACTAGATATTCTTGTGACTTAACATAACACATACATACCATCACGCCTGTATTCCCCAAAGAGTTAGGCAGAGGTGTAAAATGTACACTCACAGTTCACCGGTATGTTTAGGTCCCATGAAATAGGGGGCGAGCCTATTGCCACTAACCGGGCACAAATCCAAACTCCGACCTGCTACTGAGAATTTCATAGAAAAACCCAGTAACACCTTGATCGACTTGGGAGTCGATCCCAAGACCTCTAGCGTAGCAGTCGCGCTAAGAACCACTAGGCCAACGAGGTAGGTTATTATTTTTGTGACCTTCCTGTTAAAAAATGGGTCTCCAATTAATATTCTATCAATGTACTAAATAGACAATGCTTTTTAAGGTTCAAGGTGACATTAATTTTAATTGCGAATTGGAAGTCGGTATCTATTGTGTCCTCCGGCAGATAGATTTTGATCTGTAGTAGACAGTTTTAACCTATTTTAAAAGGAGGATGTTCTTTATTCTACTGCATGTTTCTTTGAAAAATCTCAATGGATCAATTTTGAATTGTTTTTCTGTCAAGAAAATTGGATATTTATGTCAAATAAGCACATTACAGCAAAATACTTGATACATAAGATCAGAGCCTCGATTCAGCTATGTTAAGAGTTGCTTGAATTGACCGAATAACCTACTCATTTGGTCATTTTCACGATAATTGGCATTCTGCTAACTGTCATTATGATCATTCTCTTTGAGAGTTTAATGATATTTTATTGTACGCTTATCCTTAGAATAATTATCTGAATATGAAAATTAAGCACAATGACAAGTTCTCTAACCGACCACTGAAATGTATTTAAATAGCTGAAACGAAGCTCTGAAATGTGCAAAGGTTATTTCATGTGCCAGCAGGCTTGCATATTTGTGATTATTGAAAGGACATAAGTTTTTTTTTGTGATTCTTTTGCAAAGCCTTTTTCCAAATTACATCAGAGTCAGCTTCCATCTTTCTTCCGTTCGTCGGTGTATGGAGATGTGATCAGGAGGGATGAAAGTCACGTAACTAGACGAGTTATGAGTATGAATGTGGCTGGGTATACATGCAGAGGAAGACCGAAAAAGAGATGGATGGATTGTGTGAAAGATGATATGAGAAAGAAAGGAGTGAATACTGAGATGACGAGTAGAGATGAATGGAAGCTGAATACGCATTGCGCCGACCACAAATAATTGGGAACAGGGCATGGAGATGATGATCAGAGTCAGCTTCCAGTCTCACCGACAGCTGAATACCGTGTGTTACAGAGCGACGGCCTATCTGACCCCCACAACATTTTTCTTAGTCATTGTTGGAAAATAAAACATTAAAAATGACATTTCTTTTGAAGCCTTTTCGAAAAAGAAAAGGCCTAGTAGTCTCTTAAATACAATAGGCCACAGATTTACCTACAAACTTATATAATTCGAAAACATTATGTGAACTTTGTACACAATTTATATTCACAAGTCAGTTAACAATTTCATGCTTGAATTAAAATTAAACACTTCTATATAAATGCCTTTAGTACAATAAATAAACGATCTGAATTATTAATTGTTGACCTGGATTCAAATTGGAGTCTGAAATCGCCCGCAGAGCAAGCGTGGTGATCAATGCTCGTGCCTTCTCTATATGGGAAGAGGCCTGTGCCCAGCAGTGAGACGTTTATAGGCTGGTATTTTATTATAATATTGGTTTGGAATTTAAATCCGCCATTTTGTGGCGTAATTTAGACCTATAATATAATCCAGTTTGTAAAATGATCTGGATTTCTACATAGCTCATTATTGATTAAAATCAAATTAGTTTACAGCTTTTCATTACTGTATTTATTGGTTTTCCTTTATTTCTCTACGCATAATATAATTTTATAGACGTTCTTGGTCGAGTGGCGTAGGTACACTTTTTTTGTGCTGTCGTTATCTCTGGGGTCCCATGTTTGATTTCCGGATTGATCAATGTCAAAAACACTTTTTTATAGTCTTGGGTCTGGGTATTTATGGTACCGTTGTCTCTGATTCCATAACTAGTTCAGAGGAATGTAAGTAGGTACTTATATGATGTTGTCCACATTTCTTTTTTGTTCAATTTATAACATCATAATATATTATGTTATACCTAGTTACATTTTCAGAATATCTACATTATGTATGTAGCTACCAGAAATACTTAATTCTAGCTCTTGTGACCTGAAACTTTATAAAAAAAAAAACAATTACAATTCAATTACGCCCGGTCACATTTTTAATCCCTACCGGTACTTTATAATTGCAAATTAAACATTATATCGGTAGTCAAAGGAATTTCAAGCGCATTGTATGTTGTAATAGACTTGCCTAATCATGATTATTCAATCAAATTCGGAATTACGCAGCATAAATAATAAATTTCGCACTAATTAACTTATCCTTGACAACGCCATCTAGTTGTTCACATACGAACCGTTGTTACAAGTTAATTTGTTGTAATGATCATAGATAGCGCTGCAATAAATGTTGATTTGACGGTGTCGTTTTAATTCCTATTTATTTGTTAAAATTACTGTGTTATTTATTTTGGTTATTCTTTAGTTGTAGACAAATTGTTAGTAAAAATAAACTAAAAACGTATCTTAAATTAATTTATTATTCAAAATTTACATCACATATAATATACATTAATATTATGGTACCTAAGTATAAAACGACTATTATTTTAGTTGCGCAACATTGGCACGACATTTAAACATTAGGAAAATTACATGTTATAGAGAATTTATGTTTTAAAAACTATTTTGTATTTCAGGCAAGTCATTTAAGCCTTTCGTCAAGCAAATCTTTGGTTTTATCGATTTGTTGAATTTATAAGTGAGCTATATACATGAGCGCTGATTATGTATTTAAAAAACTAAAATAATATTAAAGCATTGCTTTCTCTTACTAATATAAAGAGAGAGAAAAAGACAGATATAGAATAGGAAGAAAATTCAAAGAAGATTTTTTTTATCTGAAAAATCAAAATTAAAGACTTTTAAATTCAAGATTTTTAGCATGTGTCTAACATAATAAGCGATTTAATATTTTTTAGTAAGAAGTTCTCAATTATTTAAATCCCTATAAAATGTTCTGATTTCAATCACAATATTTAAATAAAAAAAGTTGTTTTGTGTAGCAAAACGAATAGATTATTTTCAAATTTAATTCATGATAAAAAAAAACCATTTTACAATTCAGACCGGAAAAAGTATAGATACCATACCTAGCTAAATTTTTTTTTAGTCTGTTCAAATCACATAATGCTATACATACCTAATTACATTTCATTTAAAAAAAAATGTTTAATTGTTTAAAATGGCGCCATTTTTTGACAGTCGCGCAACTTGTGTTAGCCTCTTTCACACACGGTCTAAACTAATTAAAACTTAATTTGAACACATTTAAATTGATCTATTAAGCATTAACTACAGAGAATATCATTTTGAAGTAATAATATATCAAGTATGACAATAAAATACCGAGAGCGATCTGTACTGCTTTGTCGAGGTAATATAATCTGTGGACAAAACAAGAGAAAATTAAGAAAAAAAAAAATGGCGCTTATTCTCTCGCTAACTAAGTTAAAAAATTAGGCATTTGTATCTTAAATAAGCATAACAATCTAAAAAGGGACTTAAATACCTAGATAGAAACTAATTTAGAAATTTGAAACTACGCCTTGAAAATCGTTAAATCATTTTCTGGGCCTTGATTCAGCTATTTTTAATAAAAAAGAGAATGATCGTAATAACAGTTAGCATAATGCCAATTATTGTTAAAATGAGCAAATGAAGCAGGTCATTCGGTCAATTCAAGCAACTTCTAAATAGCTGAATCGATGCCCTGGGTTTATGCAACTACGGTATCGTCCTATGTATGAAATTTTAATTCAAATTAAATTGCTCCACTTAAACTTGTTCTTTGCCTCAAGTTTTAGTGAAAAATATACCCTTTATTTAAGTTTAGTTTACTTTTCAAAGAATCTGGGCCTATTATATGCATCACCAAAGCATGTAATATCATATGTCAATACATGAGGACCTTTAATTGGCTGTCTGTTAGCTATGTCCTTTTTATTAGCTGTAAGTCCTCCATATTCTAAATAAATAAATAAATAATAAAGTCACTCACTGTCTCTGAAGTTTCCTCGCTTGCGGTAAGGTCGCGGGGTCCTCTTTGCAGCAGAACTCGCGCGCACCCTTGATGTAGTCCCTCAGATATAAGCTCCAATTTATAACCTAGGAGAAACGGACTTAATGTTAAAGAAAATCATGTGCAGTAACGAAAGAAAGTATCTTAGGTCCTAAATTATTTTTTATTGAATTGTAGCTACTTCTGAAAGGCTAATAAATTTAAGCTTTTTTCAAATGTAATGTAAACTGACTTCTGGAAACATGTTCCATGTACCTAATCAGTTGGCAAAAATGTCAATCCTACTTAAATTATATTTCTCTATGATATCAACTATTTTGATTGTTTGACCAAAAGCTAAAAACGAATCACAGCGAATAACATTTGTATGATAGTTTTGAAAGATATGTAAATTATTTTTGGGCTAACTGTCCATTTAGACACTGGGTCTAAGGCACTAGTTTCTCTTAGGATATACCTAGCTTACACCAGTATGTTTTAGAGCTACTGTCTATCTGACAAATTCAACACATTTATTGGATACGTCTTACCATGTCCAATTAACACAAAAATAATTTAAATATCATTCAAAACATAAAGTATAGTAGTTAGGATATCACCTATAATATAGTATCTATCTATTAAGATTGATAGAGTATTTAGATTTATTAGATCAATATGGGTAGAAGTATTTTTAATTGTGGCTTTTGAGGTAGATATAATTATAAGGATTAATTAACTTATCTCACCTTTATATCCGTATAGAAGGTCTCATTATCCTTTTTAGATATTTTGCCTTGCAGCGCCACCATGTTGTCATTCGTGAAGTGCCATTCCTTGGTCGTGTAGTATTGAAGGACTTCCAGCCCGTAGTTTATGCGTTTCTGGATTTTTATCATGCTGGAAAAGATTATTATTTTATTAGATTAATACGTGTCAAAAATCACCATAAAACAGATCAAGGGGATACCATATTTCTTTTTTCATTTTCCCTATGTTTTTAATAACACTAAGTACTAAAAACATGCAGCGCAGTTTACTAAAGATAGTAAGTACTCATATATACCCATTTTTCAAACCGTTGGGCGTATTTTAAAGAATTAAAACCGAATATCTATTAAATTATCTTCATTAGAAAGGTTTTCTCTTTCTTTCCTCATTTCTAAACATCTATTTCTTCAATAGACTTCTAAAAAAGGAGGAGGTTGTCAATTCGGCACAGACTAAAAAATTTACTAATATCATTTAGGTAAATCGTAGTTTAGGTTAGGTTTATTAATATAGGTAGGTTATAGTATGTATTATTTGAAACTTTTTAGCGCTTTTAGGGATTTTGAAGTCGTTTTATGTAAGATACTTACAAAGTCTTCTTCCCCATCAAAAAGAGTAGCAGATCGACGAAGTAGGCGGGCAGCATGTGCGTGAAGAACAGCGCGAACTGGTGCGCCAGGTACGAGGTCTTGGCCGAGCCGCCCGGGTACCACAGGCACACCGAGAACGGGAACTCTTGCACGTGGATGCGACCTGGATGGGACGGATAAGGGTTTAGTGTGGTTTTGAGGGCTCGAACCGTTATTAAAATAACGTTTTTAAAACGGTTTCAGTAGTTCTTTGTACAACATTTTAAACATCTAGTTTTCAAAATTTGAGGTGTTTTGGTAGGTTAAACAAAAGTCTAGTCGTTCTAAGCACGACTGCTACGCTAGAGGTCTTGGGTTCGATTCCTAAGTCGACCAAGGTGTTATTGGGGTTTTCTATGAAGTTCTCAGTAGCAGGTCGAAGTTTGGATTTGTGCCCGGTTAGTGGGAATAGGCTCGCCCCCTATTACATGGGACCTTAACATATCGGCGAACTGTGGGTGTACATTGGTACACCTCTGCCTTACCCTTCGGGGATACAGGCGTGATGGTATGTTGTTAGGTGACGACACAGTTTTATGGTGATAACACATAGGTGTGAAGCAGAACCTACCTACTTCTATAAAATGTATAAGGGTTCTATGGATAAAAAAGATTTTTTAAATCGACCCTAATTTGTCGGAAGTATCATCGCGTATATTAATTAATATAATCGAATCGAGAAAAATGACGAAAGTTTTTTGGAAGTCGGTAAAAAAAGACCAGTGACTTTTAGCAGTTTTTTATAAACTCTAGTTGGGTTTTGGTAGTTTTTCTGAGTAGAAATCGGTAGTTGAATAAATGTGTCTATATAAAATAAAATAAAATAGACTAAAACTCTACTAAAAAGTAAATGATATCTTTTATTCCTAAAGTCAACTTACCGATATCTAAAGCTTGTCCCCAGGTGATCGGGTTGATTCCAGATTGAGTGATGTTGACGATGCTGATTTCTTTAGGTCTGGAAGTAAATAAAACGTAAATTAAAAGGATGTCTATATCGTGACATTTCTTAAATAGGACCTTTTCTTTATTCGACTGCACATTATTTTTCTGCCAAACAGTGAAGAAAAACGTTGTTAGGAAACCTGGATTCCGAAAATTGGGATCTGAAATCGCCCGCAGAGCAAGTGTGGTGATCAATGCTCATGCCTTCTCTATATGGGAAGAGGCCTGTGCTCAGCAGTGGGACGTTTATAGGCTGCTATTAATTCGTATACATTATCAATTTGAATGTATAATTAGATCACGAATGTTTGTAAAAAGAAATGTGCATATGTCATAGGTATTATGTCATAATATTTTTTCTATTTCGTGTAAAAGTATAAAGTTTATTTCATCTTCATCATCTGCCTAGCCTTTTCTTTCAAAATCATTTTTTTTTTAACCAAAAAACGGCGCTCAATAGTACTTACGTTAAAATCTACTGACTCTAGTTGCTTGGTTCCAAAGTGTCCTTCCTATGGAAAAGAGCCGGCAAGAAACTCCATAGATGTTTTTAAAATATGCGACGACAACGTAAACAGCAGAATGTTTAGATTAATATATTTAAGTTACTTTCGTTTTATATTTAAGGAACTTACTGCTCAACCCCAGTGAGGTAAGCTAGGATGATGCAGGCGTTCACAGCCATGTCCACAGGCACTACATCCGCCTCGAAGTTCTCGTTACAATGCATCGTACGAATTACACCTGAAATGAAAAGAAAAACCGTTAATTAAATAAATATTTGAGACTTATATTATAGGGGTAACGTTTATGTTAGGATATAGGTAAAAGGTAATCTTGGAAATTGATCCTGTAATTTCTAAATCTGTTTTAGAGGTTTATGATGAAGATGTATGGAAATGTAGATGAGGCAAAAAAAAAAATATGCTAGATAGTTTATTTAAGGCACCAAATTAAACATTGGGCCATATTTTGTACTTCACAAACTAAATGGCGAGTTATGAAGATATGTCTATTTTTATTTTACCGTTTACGCATTGAAAACCGGTGTTTTAGTGCACACGTTTGAGCGCGACATCAATTTTAGTTAAATCTTTTTGTCTTTTTATTTTTTTTAACTATATTTATACTTTTCAATATCTTGTTACAAGCTAAGTTCGACTTAATCAGAATGAGCATCCTAGTTTTACCGATGACAAAGAGGTACTATTTGACATACGGTTTAAAAAAATGGTATTAAGTTGTTTGCTTACCTTTACCAGCGCCTACTAGCAGTCCAGTGGGTCCGTTCAGGTTGTCCACCCATCCAGGAATAGGCTCTTTGTAAGATGCAGTTACTGTAAAATAAATTACATTTATATATCAGTATAAACATATAAAACCATAATAATAATAATTAACATTTGATTACTAATAAATGTAAAAAGATCCGTATTTAAAAGAAAATTCATTTCGGATGACTTCTGCAATTGTTAGAGATATTGCGTGAAACAAAAAATACTTAAAAAAACTGTTGAATTAAGAACTACCTCCTATTGGAGTCGGTTAAATGCAAAAAACATACTTCAGGCAAGTTTTTAATCGAGGATAAACTGAGAAAATCTACTAGTGAATTTAAAACAGATATTCAGATGATTTCACGTAGCTTGTCTTAGTTCCGCTACTCACCGATAGATGGCCGTGCGATCGCAATGGGGAATTTTCCCGCGTATTGTGACACGAGGTCTTCTGTCAACGACTTTGTGTAAGCGTATGTGTTTGGCTGGGGATCTATTAACCTGGAAAAATTTATGTAAGGTATAAATAAGGAGTAAAAAGTAACAATTAAAGTAAACGTAAAGACACTGCAGGTTGCAAAACAGTATTTTTTCCAAATGTAGGTATGTGTTATTTAAGAAGAATGTTGTAGAATTGGATTTCTTTACTAGTATTTTAAATAGAAAGTTATATTTAGCTTACTTCTAAGACACATTAGGTAAAAAAAAATACAATAATATACCTATTTAAACCGAATGCTGCACACAGAGAGATTAAAAGCCACTCAAAATAATTATGAACAATTTTTTAAATCGATTTAAATGAGCCAAGACTCAGAGTTATTTTTGCCTAGTGTCATTAGTGGCCATTAACGACTCTGTGTGCGACTCTGATTACGTATTTAAATTAATCATATCTAATACTAACTCATGATTATTTTTATTCCCTCTCAAATTATACGATAACTAGCGGACCCGACAGACGTTGTCCTGTCTACATGGTCTACAATAACACAATGATAACAAAACTTTTTTTAATTTAATCGCAGCGCTAACTGTCGGGTCAGACTAAAATTAAAATTCGAATATAGCCGTCTATATAGCGCCGTCTGTCGGATCCAATGTAAAACATTCCAAAATCAACAACTACTAATACATTAAAAATTAATTAAAAAAACATTGTCCAGCGGACAAAATTGTGAATCTAAACCATTCCCAGATCCCCTTCAACACACACAAAAAATTTCATCAAAATCGGTCCAGTCGTTTGAGAGAAGTTCAGTGACATACACACTCACAGAAGAGATATATATATAAAGATATGATTATATAAACCCTTACTTGGGCTGCATATGCCTCAGCAGGTCGTCGTCCATCCAGTCGACGGCATGCATCACATGCTGCGGCCGGTGTTTGGATGGGTACAGCTTCTCCTCGAACACCTCCAGCTCGCAGCGGCAGTACGAGGTGGACACGTGGATGAAGGCCTGGAAATATGATGGTTAGGTTGTAATTAGTTAAGGGTTAGGTTAGCGATGTATGTATGCTTGTAAGGGTGAAATTTTACTGCTCAACTTTGAAGCAGATATAATAATAATATAATAATATTATATTCCGGGACAATTCACACACGGAAATCTGATCCCAAGCTAATCTAAGAGAGCTTGTGTTATGGTAACCAGACAACTGATAAACATACGCGTATATATTTTCTAAATACATACATATTATAGATAAATTACACCCAGACACCGAACAAATGATCGTGCTCATCACACAAACATTTGTCGCGGGTGGGAATCGAACCCACGACCTCCGGTATAGCAGTCAGGGTCTCTAACCACTAGACCAACAGGCCAGTCAAATATCTTTACCGATTTAGCTGAACTTGTATGAACACGTTTGTTTTGAATGACAATACAATATACTGGTACTTTCGAGGTGATCTGACAATAATCTGCTAATTTAATCAGAATCAGCATCGCAAAATATTGGTAACCGATATCCACACAGGCAGAGTCGCAGAAAAAAAAGGTAGTTTAGTCTGTAACAGCCTCATCGACATATTTATGTAGGTATTTAACGACACAATGGTGCATAAAAATATTGGTATTTACCTCAAGATTCTTGACTCCTTCAGCCAACTCCAAGACTTTCTTAGTACCGGCTGTGTTCATCTTGACAGCGTCGCGAAGGAACATGTCGAATCTGAAAACGGTGGAGACAGAATTGAAGATCATTGTTCAAAAGATTGACATTATAAAAGCTTTAAAGCTTAGTAATTTAAAGTACGCCTATTCTTGTATGTTTAGTCAAAAAACCTACCAACTATTAAGCCTGTCTGTGTGTGTTCAATAAACTTATCTGTGGCATCGTAAATGTTATTTTTTAAGGATTTTTAACGGACTTTTTAATATTATGTTATTCTCCTTATTTTACTCCTTTAATAACTTCCCTATGTAGATATGTGTTGCTATTATATATTCAGCCTAAACAGTATTTATAAATACCAAATATCCCATGCATTTTAATTGCAGCAAACCTTACAGATTTTCTGAAATTATAAATTTTGAGCTAACTTATTTTTTATTCCTCTTTTCCCCCTTTAAAACTTTTCTAATATTTTATTTAAGACTAAGTACATTCTTAATTATGTCTTACTGGATATTTTGTCTGCACTAACTTTCTAAATACCTTCCTATCTAACTTTTATTTAACAAAGCATTTGTATCCCCATACCTAACACAAGCCGCACAGTGGAATATGATCTGGCTCTCTTCGCAAATCAGCTTTCTATCTTCTTCAGAGATGCCCAGGTCCTCAGACAGGATGTCTCCAGCCACCACCTGCAGCTTCTCGAACCGCTGAGGGTGTTCAGCTTTTAGGCGGTCGAAGACCTGGAAAATAAACAATTTAAATTAGAATTTCTTCATGATGACGACCTCCGTGGTCGAGTGGCGTAAGCACCGGTTTCAAGGTGTCGCTAGCTCTGAGGTCCCAGGATCGATCCCCGGACGGGTCAATGTAGAAAATTACATTTCTACATTGTCTCGGGTCTGGGTGTTTGTGGTACCTTCGTTGTTTCTGAATTCCATAACACAAGTGCTTTAGCTACTTACTTTGGGTTCAGAACAATGTATGTAATGTTGTCCGCATTTATTATATTTATTATTTTATTTTGCCCTTTTCCAAATTTAATTGGGGCCGGCGCTTTTATAAAAAATTATTTATGTCAAAAAATAAAACTGTTTTAGAGTAATTTTTATGTCGTTTTAATATTTTATGGTTTGCGGTTATGTACGATAGGGCGAAGGCGAGATGTGTCAAGGATTTTTGTGTCCAAAAACTATTGTATACTCCAAGTCTCAAGTGAATAAAGTTATTTTAGTACAAAAATAAAAATTCTGTATGCTTTGACTGCGTCACCCCGTCGTATTTTCAAGTATAATTTTAGTAGGTTATGCATATTTAAATATGTAAAGGAAGTAAGTAAGTAAGTAAATAAAGTAGGTAGACATGTAAAACAATACTTAATTTTGTACGTTTACGGTTTTGCATAAATCTTGAATATTTTGCGAAATAAAAATTACTATTTCCGCTACTCGACACTAGATGGCAGCACTTACCCGAAAATTCAGCAAGTCATCCAACCGCTCTTTACTGCTGTGCATTTTTTTAGGTCTCATTAATAAATACATTTTCTTAATATCTGGACAACTCCATAGTAGTTTTTCCACCATGACTTTTCCCATGAAACCGGTGGCGCCCGTAATGAAGAGCGTTTTCCCGGCATAGTACTCCGCTACACCGATAGATGGCGCCATTTTGAGTTCTGTGAAAGTAGGAAAATAAGTATTATTTTTACTGTTAAAAAAACAATAAAATAAATAAGCCAAAACATTAAATTAGAAGTATACTTGTTAATTATATTTAATCGTTTTATAATATCAATATTAGAAGCACATTTTTATCCTAAGACTTTTTTATATCTCCTAAAACATTAATTTTATTTTTGGTGCCCATTCAAAAACCTTAAAACTATTTATAGATAATCCAATCAATAAAACACAGTACAACAAATAACAATGAGCTCCTATTTCAAGAATATAATTATGCCATTAAAATGCAAGGTGCAATAGACACATTAATACACTAACGGACATCTGTTTAGCATTGTGTAATATTGTTGCTATCTAATTTTAATTACCTGTAATTAATTTATTACGAGCTATGTCACAATCAATATAAATAACAGTGAAATATCATCAGTCAAGCCTTTTCCAAGCTATGTTGGGGTCGGCTTCAAGTCCCAACGCCAGCTGAACATCGTATGTTACAGAGCGACTGTCTATCTGACCTCCACAACACATGTTACTGGGTAACTCAGTATCCCATAGTATATTCCGGGACATCTCACACACAGTTATCTGATCCCAAGCTGAGCAGAGCTTGTGTTATGGTAACCAGACAACTGATATACATACTTACATATTTATAAATACCTAATAATAATTTCTAATAATTTTTAAAATTTTGATGCCTTATTTTAGTTTATATTTTTTCTTATGTACTGTGTAGGCTTAGTTTTTTTTATTACCTATTGTAAATATCTTAAGTTTAATTTTTAATTGTAATATAGTATGTTTTATTAATTATTAAATAAATTCTAAATACATACATATTATAGATAAATTACACCCAGACACCGAACAAATGATCGTGCTCATCACACAAACATTTGTCAAGGGTGGGACTGACCACGACCTCCGGTATAGCATAGTCTCTAACCACTAGACCAACAGGCCCGCCCAATAGTAAGATTACTGTATCAAGTAAGTAGATAATATGTAACAAAATAAAATGTGATTCTACTTTTTAAGATGCACTTTTGTTTACTGTATCAAATGATCGAAATCATCACTTCCCGATTTAAAAGAGTTTAATATTCAGCGCTCGTAACACAGGCTATATTGCCAAGGTTGAAAACGTGTGGAAAATACAAATTGTACATTAAAATACAATACTATACTGTACATGAAACGGTTATATTTAACTTCAATAAACTTCAAAATTATTCTATTAAGACACTTCTGACAAATGAAGGAAAACATCGTGAGGAAACCTGGATTCCAAAATTTGGTGGGAATCGCCCGCAGAGCAAGCGTGGTGATCAATGCTCATGCCTTCTCTATATGGGAAGAGCCCTGTGCCCAGCAGTGGGACGTTCATAGGCTGGTTTTATTTATTATATACTTACTTAAAAAAAGGGATGAAGGGGTACTCATAAGAAGGGTAAATGTAGAAAACTTTTCTACATTGCCTCGGGTCTGGGTGTTTGTGGTACCTTCGTTGTTATTGAATTCCATAACACAAGTGCTTAATAGCTACTTACTTTGGGTTCAGAGCAATGTATGTGATGTTGTCCTCATTTATAATATATTATCTTAAAAAAAAATTGTGTAACCTACGACTATAATCCGGTCGCTGAGAGAATGTGTTCCTGACACATGTCAGTTAGTCTTGATTTGTATGGGGAAATTTAATCCGTGTTATATTATTCATTGTGGAATATTATTCATATTAGGACAAATAAGTGATAATTATTTGAATGTAGAAAGTTCTCCTCACATTAAAGTTATATCTCGCTGTTGACCACGACCTGTCAGGAACGCATTCTCTCAGTGGTCGGACTTTAGATATTTTAGTACTGTTTTTTCATTTCAAGTACGCTTTTGCGTTTCTGAGTAGAAACTAAACATACACCTCTTAGGATATGTCACTAAGGACTTAGCAAATAATACTTATGTAAATATAGAAAATGGCCGACTATTTGTTTTCATATAATAATATTTGTATTATATATACGGAATATTCTGATATGTATGGCGTATAAAGGGGCAAAAAATTGTCTAATAATATTTTGTACTTAAGGGTCATTGACGCCTTTAGTTCAATAAACTGTGCAGGACACTGAAGGTTCGAACCTAGACAAAAAAAACTTAAAGATCTTTCTTTCACTGTACTTCAAAATAATAATAATATGTATCTAATAACTAAGATTTTTTAGTCACTAACATTCTGACAGCCAGTCTTACTATGGGATACTGCGTTACCCAGTAACATGTGTTGTGGAGGTCAGATAGACAGTCGCTCTATAACATACGGTGTTCAGCTGTCGGTGAGACTGGAAGCCGACACCAACATAGTTTTGGGAAAAGGCTACAGCAATTGGTTTTCCTCGTTATTTTAAAACTGCTAAAGTGACTTAGGAAAACTGTATCATTTTACTATAGAGTAACTTTCTCTATAAGAACAATATCCTGGGACAACTCACACACGGTCATCTGATCCCAAACTAAGCAGAGCTTGTCCTATGATGATCAGACAACTGATAAACATACTTATATATTTCTAAATACATACATATTCTAGATATATATTAGACCCAGACACCGAACAAATGATCGTGCCCAACACTCAATGATTTATCCTGGGTGGGAATCGAGACCACGACCACCAGTGTAGCAGTCTAGGTCACTTACCACTAGACCAACCAGCCAGTCACAGGATTGTTATAATAACCTAGTTGTATCCGTCTTTGAACCTGTACTCTTAGTGATAATTGTTTTGTCAGGCAAACCAAGTCGTTATAGTACCTATACTACTTATACAGTACGGTGCAAACTTAATGGCGGCTCTGAACACGAGGCGAGTCGCTGCGCAGTAACAAGCTTATGCGCCAGCGGGGGTGCGGGGCGAGGTACTGCACAGCGTGTAGCTAACTTCAGAGCCGCCATTAACTTTGAATCCAACTATACCTACGTTTATGCGTAATAACAGATTATTGAGTACTTTTAATAGCTAGTCATCTTCTTAATAGCTAATCAATGGAGACGACAGGACGCAAAAACTAGGTTTTCTTGTAAGTACTCCGTGCTGAGAAACAATGAGAATAATTGCTTAAGAGTTTGCTAAGAAATAGTTAATGTTTTAGTAATAACATGAGTTTTATCTGGCTTATAATTAAAAAGTGTTTTTATAAATAGATTGTAATAGGGTAGATGACTGGGTGTGAAAAGACAAAATCAATTTAGTCCACCATTAAGAGTATAAAATATAATAGACACGTATTTTTTCTTTTATCAAACTAATTAAAAACTAGGAAGATAAACAGCTTTAAAGGTCAGGAGCGGTTGCTTGGTACAAGTGTTGCTTAGACGTGACGTCACGCAAGATTTGCAATTAGTGTATTTAAAGAGAAGGAAAACATCGTGAGGAAACCTGGATTCCAAAATTGGGATCTGAAATCGCCCGCAGAGCAAGCATGGTGATCAATGCTCGTGCCTTCTCTATATGGGAAGAGGCCTGTGCCCAGCAGTGGGACGTTTATTGGCTGGATTATTATTACATGTTATACGTACATATTTTATTTGATGATTGTAAAGATCTATTTACTTCATATAAATCAGTAAACTAATGATGATGAGTTTGCGGTTTTAATTTACTATAGATGGGACGTTCCTATAATCACTTATAGATAAACATTATAACCGATGGGTTTAACCAAGTTTTTTATAGTTTAATGGAAGTTTTATACACCATTAAAATAATAATTGTGGAAACATTCCATACATTACTCTGAACCCAAAGAAGTTAAAGCATTTGTGTTATGGAATCAGAGACAACGATACCAGAGACACACAGACACGAGACTATGTAGAAAAGTTGGCTTTTATATTGACTACACAGGGTGTAGTTTAAAACGATTAAATATAAAACATACATAATATAATCACGCCTGTTTCCCTTGTAGGGGTAGGCAGAGACCACTTCTTTCCACTTGCTACGATCCTTACACACTTGTTTCGCTTCGTCCACTGTCATTATTCCCTTCATGCATGCTCTTCGGTTTAGGGTACTCTTGACCTGGCCTTTTTTCATTCACACTCGCCTTTTACACTTTTTTTGCCAATCGTTCTTCATTCATTCTCTCGACATAGCCAAACCATCTCAGCATAATAGAAGCATAGTGTTAAATAGACATATACAAAATTTGACTGCCTCGTTGGCCTAGTGGTTCTCAGCGCGACTAGCTAGCAACGCTAGAGGTCTTGGGTTCGATTTCCAAGGTGTTATTAGGTTTTTTTATGAAATTCTCAGTAGCCGGTCGGAGTTTGGATTTGTGCCCGATTAGTGGCAATAGGCTCGCCACTATTACATGGGACCTAAACATCCCGGCGAACTATGGGTGTACATTGGTACACCTCTGCCTATCCCCCCGGGGAATGCAGGCGTGATGGTATGTTATTTATGTTAATATTTTTTTTTCGTTTTACCAATAAGTTTTGGAACCCTAAAATCTTAGTCAAACCAGCACATATTCTAATATAAGTAAATATTACTACAGCAAGGATAACCTACACCATTAACTAGACAAACAATTTAAAATTCATACATATTACATAAACAGTGCATGACTTTAATTTAAATTTATATAAAGAGTCAACAATATGAACAAAAAACTTCCGCATTACATGTTTTAGTAGGCATTGTATTGTATTAGATAATATAACATACAAAATTTTGTCACGTTTTGCAAAAAACTGCCTGTAACTGTCCCACTGCAGGGTCTCATTCAGCTATTTAAGAGTTGCTTGAATTGACCGAATGACCTGCTTGAGACCGAATGACCTGCTTGATTTGGTCATTTTTACGATAATTTTTCATTCTGCTAACTGTCATTACGATCATTAATTGATCATTTCCATCATTCTTATCGAAAGCAGGCTTATCTGAATACAAAAATTAGGCACAATGAAAGGCCACCACTGACATGCATTTAAAATAGCTGAATCGAGGCCCAGCCCGCCAGGCTTCTCATACAGAGAAGCATTGATCACCACGCTTTTGAGTCCCACAGTGGGTGCCATTACCGATGTTGTTAAAAACTCATTTTTTTGGAATCCCGATTTTCTCAGTTTCTTTACTTCACCGACTCTTATAATTAAGAAAAAATGTAGTAATATAACTTTAAACAAATATATGTATAATGTTACTTGTCTGTTATAGGCTCGAACCTGTAACATTTTCACGCAATCCGTTCATTGAACCACAAGGCCACCACGACTACTGTAGAATTTATAGATCACGCACAAAATTATGACATAACTGTTAATTTTAAAGTTTTCACTAAATTTTGTTTTGAAATGTGGTGATTCAGTTCTTGTCAATATTTTCATCAGGAACTCAAATTCATTTTTCAAAGAACTTTCCAAACGTTTGGTAGAATCTACTCGTGATCAGAGGGCTGGTTGTTCCTTGCACAGAGAATCGGCATAGCCATTCAACGTGGCAATGCTGCCAGCCTTCTGGGCACGTTCCCCGCCATTGACAAGGATGACGATGAGTTTTTTGACGCCATTTAGTTTTTATTTATGTATGTTTTAATTTTAGTATAGTTAGAGTTTGTTCTTATATTAGATTTAATTGTGTATTAATAAATAAATTTCCATTTTTCCAAGTACCTATATAGTATTTGCAAACTATTTTAATGCAAAAGAACTACCGACATAATTAATTAATTAGCCTTTAATATGTCCACACAAAAACACATTGTATATAATTCAGCCGCTGAGAGAATGCTTTCCTGACACATGTCAGTTGGTCTTGATTTGTATGGGGAAATAAAAACCGTGTACATTTTTCATTGTAAAGTGAAATAATGATATATTATATAAAATATATCTGATATATACTTTTAAACGATATTTTTCGTTTATGCGACAAATATGTGATAGTAATTTAATTTTATTTGTAGCAAATACTCGAGAATGCGTTCCTGACAGGTCGTGGTCAATCGGAAGATATAAATTTAATGTTCGGAAGAATTTACTTCAAATTAAAAACTATCAAAAAAGAAAATAATTCAAACTTTATCATTAGGCCACTTTAAAATCAATAATATAACACGGTTTTTATTTCCCCATACAAATCAAGACCAACTGACATGTGTCAGAAACGCATTCTCTCAGCGGCCGAATTATAGCATAAAACATGTTTAATATTTCATTGATACTGTCAAATAACCAAATTAGGAAAGCATTTGACATTGACAGTTAAAACTAGCTCTTATTTAGAGCAACATTGTGTAAATTCTTGTTTGCTAATGATATTAACATATTTTATTATACAAACATTTCTAATGTAACATGGCTTGCAAGGCCAACGCCTTTCGGTTATTAAAAAACATAGTTGCACAGTATTCTCTCAGACCGATGGGTTTGACAGCAAAAGCCAAGCAATACCATCGACGTATGATATGCATAGACTGCTACTATCGCTAGGTTCCCCTTGTGCCAAGCGAGAGCAGTTTTTAGTCTGATCCTAGTACATTTCGTTTTTCATTTAAGTTAATTTTCGCGCAACGAGAAACTTATGTAAGAAAATATAGATGGTTTTGACATTTTTAGGATAATATTAGTGTTTTAGATAGATTTTTTAAAACGGCAAGCTCCATATTCATACATAATTCACGACAACACTTGTTCACACTAGTGCTTACGGTTTAAACTCTGATAGGCTCACTCTATAGTTTCAAATGCAACCTCGTTGAGCAATATCAATTGACCACGAAAATTTTACAATTACCTACTTTTGGAACCCTAAAAATGCGCCTCGTAAAATGTTTGCATAAGATGTAGAATTGGACTATTACGCATATTTTCTTTTTCTTGTTATCACGATATCTCCGGAATGGCGATCCTTAGAGAAAAAGTATTGAGACAATTTTGTAGACAATGGCATGATCTATAACTTTAGTTGCCTCGTTGGCCTAGTGGTGCTAAGCGCGACTGGTACGCTAGAGGTCTTGGGTTCGATTCCCAAGTCGACCAAGGTGTTATGGGGTTTTTCTATGAAATTCTCAGTAGCAGGTCGGAGTTTGGATTTGTGCCCGGTTAGTGGCAATAGGCTCGCCCCTATTACATGGGACCTAAGCATACCGGCGAACTGTGGGTGTACATTGGTACGCCTCTGCCTAACCCTTCGGGGATACAGGCGTGATGGTATGTTATGTATAACTTTAGTCTGACCTATTTTTGCGATAATACTTGTCATTTATGAGAAAATGGTCATTTATGAAAAAAGTGATATTTTTTACCTTTGACCTTGTTTTTTTTTGTACAAGTACGATTTTTGTGGACTTTAGATATTTTTTTTGATAATGGTGTACTTGAGACCTCCACCAATTTTTGGCTCTATGCGAATTAATGCAAACTGAAATGTCTCTTTTGACTGGTCTACAATTATTTGCTAAAGAGTTTTATCAACATAACATTGACTAAGATTATTTTTTTTTTAACTTCTAACAGATATTGACGAGCGAAGTCGCGGGGAACAGCTAGTTTATCTATGAGCCTATTCTCAGAGTATACATAGACAGAAGTTTAGCTATATGCCTATACAGAGAACATTCGTACACATAGAGAGATCATCTTCGTCCACTCCTAATATTGCAAAATCTTACGCATATGAAGGCCGTTTTATTTAATTCTGTTTATCAATATTTCGCAAAGAATCTTATGAAATGTCTTACTAGAAGTTGTATTAAATACTTCTGTTCTTTAATGAAAATCATCTTTTATCTTTTACTGATACATACATAATAATTTCATTTCATACATAATAATAATCCAGCCTATAAACATCCCACTGCTGGGCACAGGCCTCTTCCCATATAAAGACACACGAGAGCGCGAGCATTGATCTATTGCAATTATTTTTATATGCCTATGCAGATTATTTAGGTCATCCTTCATAGCTTAAATTTATGTCTATGCAAATATGTTTTTGCCATAAATTTCATTGCTCTAAGAGTTTAATATACATAGGGCAAAAGGACATGCATAGTAATATCATAAATGAGACAGTAACTGTTTGTATGTCTGTCACATTTTCACGCTTAAACCAATCGACCGATTTGGATGAAATTTGTTATGGAGTTTATTAGGACTCTGAATATGACATAGGCTTCTTTTTGATATTGGCAGAGCTACGGGAAAAGCTAGCGTTGTCTTATTTCTGCCCTTTTCCCAAGTTTATTGGGATCGCCGTACAATTTTTTCCTTCCATTCCACTCTATTACTCTCATTCACTGCTTTTAGTCATATTATCTCACACACAGTCAAGCCACCTTTGCCTTCCTCTTAAAACGCGTTTTTTCTTAGAAACTTAGTCCAAAAATTTATATAATAGTATTTAGGGAAAAACTTATTAAATATTAAAAAAGAATGGTCTCAAATTGTGCATTGTGTTTTTACATTGTCTAATTAACATAATACAAGCTCTTAGTTTGTGATCAGATGATGCGTTGTCCCTATATTATCCATTATTATATCCAAACCTAACCCTAAAATAGTTAAAACGTGCATAAATTATACATACAAGTATTACACGAAAGTTATGCGTGGTCATAGACCATTAGAATTATGTCGCAACTCATCATTACAGTAAGTTACAAAACTTATGGTCACATTACACCATACAATCTAATAGGCTCGTGTAGAGGCTGTCAATATGTATGTAATGTTATAGAACAACAAAAATATATTGGGCTCGATTCCCGAGTCGACCAACGTGTTATCGGGTTTTTCTATGAAATTCTCAGTAGCAGGTCGGAGTTTGGATTGTGCCCGGTTAGTGGCAATAGGCTCGCCCCCTATTACATGGGACCTAAACATATCGGCGAACTGTGGGTGTACATTGGTACGCCTCTGCCTAACCCTTCGGGGATACAGGCGTGATGGTATTTTATATTCACAAATTGTGCGAGATTTGACCTACACTAACATAGGTACATGAATTTACATACTTACGTACATTGGTCATTAAAAGAAAGCTTGTGCGTACTTGCGTGAATGTGTAATAAAATAATTTAGTTCTACTTTTACATAAACATACCATCACGCCTGTATCCCCGAAGGGTTAGGCAGAGGTGTACCAATGTACACCCACAGTTCGCCGGTATGTTTAGGTCCCATGTAATAGGGGGCGAGCCTATTGTCAAAGTTCTACTTTTTCGTTCATTTATTTAATAAAATAATAACTGAAAAGTAGATGTTTTTGTTGAAGCGATGCATATTTACTTTTATATAGTGATGTAATAAGATGTTAACCCTTAAAGTGCGGTTGCAAATTTTTATGATTTTTGGTATCAAAAAATAGAAGCGTAAAATTGGATATCAGTAATTAATTTAACTCATTTTGAGCTGAAACTTTGTAAACTGACTCTGTACCAGATGTACTCTTCACCCCTTTTGGATAGATATACCTTTTGGTAACACCCTGTAAAAGGTTTATTTTATATATTTATTAAAAATTAAAATTTGGGATCTAAAATCACCAATCCGCAGAGAGCAAGCGTGGTGATCAATGCTCGTGCTTTCTCTATATGGGAAGAGATCTGTGCCCAGCAGCGGGACGTTTATAGGCTTTTATTATTATTATTTAAATTAACCTTTTTGATGTGACTCTATAGCAGGAGTACTCTTCACCCCTTTTGTATAGATATACCTTTTCGGTGACACCTTGTATAGTTATAATTATTATAGACAATCTTAAGCAACAATGTATGTGAGACAACATCAACTTTTTTATCTCTTCCATTGTGATCTAGTTCACATACTATGTGTAGCCGTGAGATTATGTTTTTATGTTATTTACGGCCGAACTCAAACGTCGATCAGTTTTGAGTTGACTTAAAATCTCATGCTTTTTCGGCGAGTTTTCGATAGTATATCTAACTTAGATAACATCCTAAATTGGGTTAATATAAATTAACTTATGAAATAATATGATAACCAATCATATTTTTACAAAAAAAAACTAATGAAAAAAAGGAGTTTCTTAATATTTTTACAACAAACGTATCATTTCATTCATAGTATAAAATAAAGTCACTTTCCGCTGTCTGTCCCTATGTATGCTTAGATCTTTAAAACTACGCAACGGATTTTGATGCGGTTTTTTTAATAGAGAGAGTGATTCAAGAGGAAGGTTTATATGTATAATACATGCATAATGTAGTAGAGAAACACGGATAATCTTAGAGATTTCTGATGTAAGGTCGCAAATTAACACATTTTTTGCGCTTTCATTGCAAACGCTGGCTGAACCCTACGAGATAGATCAAAATAATGTACTACAATATTGTGCACCTTAAAAAGATCTACAAAAAAGTCCGCGATGGTATATGTCTATCTCTTGAGGATAACCCACAATAACCATTTTTTATCGTTTATTTATTACTTATTTACGAAAAAGCGATTTTAAGCATAACAGTATTAATCCTTATCCAATTAAGTACCTTTAATAAATTGTGCATGTAATATAAATCAATATTGTCCTTTACAGCATGTAATTTAAATGAATATTTTCGAAGATATTACAAATTTAAAATAAAGGGACATAGCGGTTGCGGCGGTACCGGCCGGAGGGCCGCGCGGGGGCCGGGGGTCGTGCCTATACCAAATAGTGCATCCAAGGCTGTGCTTCGCCCTACAGAACTCTATGACTGTGTAGTTATATTTGGTATCCGTATCAGCGTTGCTCCCGAGCAAAGCCGGGGCGGGCCGCTAGTATTTTATAATTTATACCCATATCTTGTGTCAAGTAGGCCCACATACCTGCACAAAATCGCTTGAGAATGTGACATTAAAATGAAAATTCACCGAAGTGTCAAAATTCCATATTACAATGCTAAACAACTATTTTTAACCGACGAAAACAGAGGAGGTTCTCAATTCGACGCGTATATTTTTTTTTTTTTTTTTATGTATGATCACGCAGAACTTTTTACTGAGTAGTCCGATTTTGATAATTCTTTTTTTATTGGAAAGGGTATACTCCAAAGTTGGTCCCATATAAATTTGAAAAAAGAATTCCCACCCTAAGGGTGGAAAAACAGGGGTTATTTGATTGTTCACGCACTGATCGTAATGTATTACCACGCGTAACTTTTTACAGAGTAGTTCTATTTTGATAATTCTTTTTTTATTGAGTAGGCTATACCTAGAAGTTGGTCCCATATAAATTTGGAAAAAATATTAAAATCCTAAGGGTAGAAAAACAGGGATATATTGATTGTTCACTAACTGATTTTAATATATGACCACGCGTAACTTATTACAGAACAGTCTGATTTTGATAAATCTTTTTTTATTAGATAGTGGGTTATACCTTGAAGCTGGTCCCATATTATCCCATATATAATTTTACTCTAAGGTTGGGAAAATAGGGGTGATTTATTGTTCACTCACAGATTTGAATACTAAAATAAGGTAATTAGCTATTTTAAAAATAATAAATAATTCAGCATGTAGCAATTAGTATATAATAGCCACAAAAAAGTATAAAATAAAAACTTTTTAACAAAAAAATTAAACCGCCGAAAACACTGAAAAGAAAAAAATAAGAAACCTTTTTTTATTTAATCTTAATAACTAAGTTCTTAAACGAATGTGAGTATACCTAAATAATTTTGAGGCGGCGCCAAACTATCAATTAACAAAGATCACAAAATTACCTTAAAAATAAAGAAACAACCAAATCAAAACCGCTATATACTATAATTATATTCTTTACTTACCACCTACTAATTCCATTGTGGAAAGCAAATAAAAGTTCGAGTTTGAATCAACTTAACAATACAATGAAATCTCCAGCGATAACCATTAAAATTTGTAAAAAATTAAGTACCTATATATCGTAATTAATTAATTTGCCTGTTTGGCGCCGACTCGAAATTACTTAGGTATACTCACATTCGTTTAAGAACTTAGTTATTAAGATTAAATAAAAAAAGGTTTCTTATTTTTTTCTTTTCAGTGTTTTCGGCGGTTTAATTTTTTTGTTAAAAAGTTTTTATTAAAATTATATTAAGTGTTAGGTAAAGTATTATAGACTAGCTAGTTAGTATCCCATAGTAAGACTGGTTGTCAGAATTGACTTAACGACTGCCAAAGATCAACGTATGACAGTCGGGACTTACCGTGCTATCCGAGGCACGGAGGGATCTCGGTATGTTCACTAATGGTCACCCATCCACAGACCAGCCACGGCGACCGCGGCTTTACCTGCATTATCGGTCAAACCGTAAGGCTTACACTTAGCCACGAGCCCTTCTATCTATACTAATATTATAAAGAAGAAAGATTTGATTGTTTGTTTGAATTGAATAGGCTCCGAAACTACTTGACCGATTTGAAAAATTCTTTCACTGTTGGGAAGCTACACTATCTGCGGTTAACATAGGCTATATTAAATTTTCAAAAAGTTAGGGATCCATAGGATATAGTTATTAACGCGGGTGAAACCGCGGGGCACTGCTAGTGCTTTATAAACAGAAAGAAAATATTCTTTCCTAAATAAAAATTACACATTTTAACCAGAATTTACATTTAGTAGAACTTTACCTATAAATAAAGAATTATGTAATGTCAGACTTAATTAAAACAACCTGCAAAGTGTTAGTTCATCATCGGATATACTACATTATTGTTATTCCTTATTATACAATCAATAGTTAATTATACAACTCATTACGGTTATAACTACTAAATGACGTGCGTATGACGATAGAAAATTTCCAGTAAAGTATTTAACTTGGAATTTTTAATTAGATCAATATTTATTTATTAAACTATGTTAATTGAATATCTATGTTTTTTTAATGATATATTTACATCCTACTTACAAATATAACATAACATAAATATAACATATCATCATGCCTGTATCCCCGAAGGGTTAGGCAGAGGTGTACCAATGTACACCCACAGTTCGCCGGTATGTTTCAGTCTCATGTAATAGGGGGCGAGTCTATTGCCACTAACCGGGCACAAATCCAAACACCGACCTGCTACTGAGCATTTCATAGAAAAACCCAATAACACCTTGGTCGACTTGGGAATCGAACCCAAGACCTTAAGTGTAGCAGTCTCGCTTAGCACCACTAGGCCATCGAGGCAGTTTTACATTACATCCTTATTACAAACACACATACATATAATCACGCCTCTTACCCGTAGGGGTAGGCAGAGACCACTTCTTTCCACTTGCTACGATCCTTACACACTTGTTTCGCTTCATCCACTGTCATTATTCCCTTCATACATACTCTTCGGTTTCGGGTACTCTTGACCTACCTGGCCTATTTCAAGACGTCTTCGATTTGGTCTCGAAACGTCCGCCTAGGTCTACCTCTTCCAACACTTACATTCACACTCGCCTTAAAAGTTTTATTTTACATTAACGAGATTTTCTCCACTGTGTCCCTTTTGTCTGTTTTTGCAGTAAAAAGAAACCTATGTCCTTTCTCTTGATCAAAGCTAGCCTTATACCAAGATTCATCAAAATTGGTTCAGCGGTTTAGCCGTAAAATCGTAACAGTCAGTTACTTTTGCATTTATAATATTACTTAGTATGGATATTTTTTTTCTATTTGCATGTAGGCAATTTGTTCAACATAGCCTACTTTACATTTAAAGTAGGCACTTCTAGATTTTTTTCTTTGGTATGTTTGCTACATTTAGTCTGAAAATGACTAAACAAATTTTAATATATTTAAATAATTCTAAATTAAATTGGAGCGTACACGGAAAATTTATGTTAAGTAATACCTAAGTACATACATTTAACGATTTAAAAAGAATTCATAGTTTATTATGTACATCCACAGTACGCCGATATTTTTAGGTCCCATGTAATAGGGGGCGAGCCTATTGCCACTAACCGGGCACAAATCCAAACTCCGACCTGATACTGGGAATTTCATAAAAAAACTAAATAACACCTTGCTCGACTCGGGGATCGAATCCGAACCCAACGAAGCAGCAAGAAATTAAGTACTGAGAAATGTGTAGACAAATACACAAAATATCTTATACTGATTGGTTTGAAATACCTTTCATTTTTAATCTGCTATTAATTGTAGTTCTAATAATGTTACATGCTTAAGTGTCGAAAAGACAACCTTCTTTTTTGGAAGTCGGTTAAAATATTTTATACTCATGGAGTTAATTTACCTATGAAGATTCTTGCCGGCTCTTTTTCATAGGAAGGACACTTTGGAACCGAGCAACTAGAGTCAGTAGATTTAACGTAACCTTTTTTTAGTTTATGAAACACATTTGGGTTCGATTCCCAAGTTGACCAAGGTGTTATTGGGTTTTCCTATGAAATTCTCAGTAGCAGGTCGGAGTTTGGATTTGTGCCCGGTTAGTGGCAATAGGCTCGCCCCCCATTACATGGGACCTAAACATATTGGCGAACTGTGGGTGTACACTGGTACACCTCTGCCTAACCCTTCGGGGATACAGGCGTGATGATATGTTATGATTTTGATTTCATAGTCACTTACAAGAAGTTTCTTAATTAACAGGTATTTCTTACAAATACGGTCAATGTCAACTAATTAGTAAATCGACTTAAATTATGTGGGCTTGAGAAATTTTCAAAGTCGACTTGTCTTCCGTCTTTTTGAAGCCGATTTTGAAATAATTTCTTGTTTTTTATGCATTAGGTTGCAGGTTCCCATTGTTAAAACTGGACTTTTTATTTGAAAGCACCAACTTTGAAATAAAAAAAGAATCATCAAAGTCAGTTCACCCAGTCAAAAGTTGTGTTAACAAACATATAAAAATACAAACATTATGCATGTATGTACGCGCTAATCCCCGTTCTATAATATTACTATAAACATGCAGCGCGATAGTTTAAAAGTTTATATATAAAAATGCAGTCGAGTTGAGTACCTACCTCTTCAGGCTAACTGCAAAGATCTCTAACAAAAAAAAAGGCCCTTTTTTGAAATCGGTAAAAAATAAGGACAACCCACTTTATTAGATCACTGAATAAACATATCAATTATAAAATCCCTATATTTGTAAGTTAAAAGTATTCTATTATTCTAACTGACTTGGGAAGGGGAAGTTATTCAATTTAATATTTAGTGAGGTCTTAAAAAAATATTTTGCCAATGTTACTAAAGTACCAAGTCTGTTAATTTATAATTAAAGAAATATCCAAAACATCAAAATGAAATAGCTTACTTTATACACAAAAATCATTTAAAGTCACGACCACCTTTTCCCAAGTCGGTTAAACTATCAATAAATCGATTGCACAATTTGACGATCAATAAAACTTATCATTAGAAACCAGTTTTCTTACTAAATCAAACCCAAATGAAGTCAGTTTTTTAACCGACGAAAACAGAGGAGGTTCTCAATTCGACGCGTATATATTTTTTTTTTTTATGTATGATCACGCATATCTTTTTACTGAGTAGTCCGATTTTGATAATTCTTTTTTTATTGGAAAGGGTATACTCCAAAGTTGGTCCCATATAAATTTGAAAAAAGAATTCCCACCCTAAGGGTGGAAAAACAGGGGTTAATTGATTGTTCACGCACTGATCGTAATGTATTACCACGCGTAACTTTTTACTGAGAAGTCCGATTTTGATAATTATTTTTTTATTGGAAACGGTATACTCTAAAGTTGGTCCCATATAAATTTGAAAAAAGAATTCCCACCCTAAGGGTGGAAAAACAGGGGTTAATTGATTGTTCACGCACTGATCGTAATGTATTACCACGCGTAACTTTTTACAGAGTAGTTCTATTTTGATAATTCTTTTTTTATTGAGTAGGCTATACCTAGAAGTTGGTCCCATATAAATTTGGAAAAAATATTCCAATCCTAAGGGTAGAAAAACAGGGATATATTGAATGTTCACTAACTGATTTTAATATATGACCACGCGTAACTTATTACAGAACAGTTTGATTTTGATAAATCTTTTTTTATTAGATAGGGGGTTATACCTTGAAGCTGGTCCCATATAATTTTACTCTAAGGTTGGGAAAATAGGGGTGATTTATTGTTCACTCACAGATTTGAATACTAAAATAAGGTAGTTAGCTATTTTAAAAATAATAAATTATTAAGCATGTAGCAATTAGTATATAATAGCCACAAAAAAATATAAAATAAAAACTTATTAACAAAAAAATTAAACCGCCGAAAACACTGAAAAGCAAAAAATAAGGAACCTTTTTTTATTTAATCTTAATAACTAAGTTCTTAAACGAATGTGAGTATACCTAAATAATTTTGAGGCGGCGCCAAACTATCAATTAACAAAGATCACAAAATTACCTTAAAAATAAAGAAACAACCAAATCAAAAACGCTATATACTATAATTATATTCTTTACTTACCACCTACTAATTCCATTGTGGAAAGCAAATAAAAGTTTTGAGTTCGAGATTATCAACTTAACAATGCAATGAAATCTCCAGCGATAAAAATTTAAATTTCTAAAAAAATTAAGTACCAATATATCGTAATTAATTAATTTGCCTGTTTGGCGCCGACTCGAAATTATTTAGGTATACTCACATTCGTTTAAGAACTTAGTTATTAAGATTAAATAAAAAAAGGTTCCTTATTTTTTGCTTTTCAGTGTTTTCGGCGGTTTAATTTTTTTGTTAATAAGTTTTTATTTATGCTAAGGTCATCATAATAAGTCAAGGGCTTATAATGCAATGCGACTGGCAGTCGCAAACATTGTGCGATTATTAATCGCACAAAAAATCGCATGTAAGAAATAAGTTTTTTAAGCAGTAGTTTTTAAGTTTAAGTTATGGTAGTTTATTTGAATAGATATTTGAATAATTTTGCTATAGTAAGATTTTTGGTTATTACGACAAAAAGGCTTTAAAATTTTCCCGAACTCCTATAGAACCTTTAGGAGAATTTTCATCAATAAATGATTGACCGTTTCGAAGTAAACATTTAATAAACAGACAGACATTATAATTCTTACGTGTAACAATGTTTAAATAATCTGTAACATGCTTGATTTAACAACCTTAACCTTCTTCAAAAAAGAATGATTCGACTTTATAACATATCATGGCAGAAATTTCTTGAAGAAATATGCAGCACCTTTGTACATAATTTTTAAATACGAAATATTCCTATGTTGTGTGTACATAAATGATGAAATAAATAAATAAATAAAAATATCTGTTCCTAGAGATCTTTCATTTAAATTTACTATAATATTAGCAGTAAAAAGTAAAGTTTAAAAAAAAATAAGAAACTCTTCAAAAATAATTATAAAAAGTCCTTATAATAATCCAACCTTTCATTTAGGGCATAAAATACAACATACAGAGACTCTAATACAAACTCCTCTTTTTGCGTCGTCGGTTAAAAACTGAATTTCTACACTACACGTTAAAACAACAGAATATCTAAGATATAAACATTCACATTTCCAAAGATCATCGGTTTCATCATTTTCGCAAAACGTCGGTGTTTTTGCAATATTTATTACTAAGATACCTTCTCTGGCTATTAATTAAGCTCGTATCAAAATGTGTAGTAATTGATTACACATAAATGTAACGAATTCAATGAAATTCAATTCATTCAATTTTCATATGGGACCACATATTTATAAAAAAAAAAAAAAAACCATAAAAAATCTACAATTTACGACAGTCGCGTAACTATTTTTGAAATCGTTTAAAAAAGATGTTCAGTTTTAGATATTTTTTCAATGTATTTTTATGGTTCGATTCCCAAGTCGACCAAGGTGTTATTGGGTTTTTCTATGAAATTCTCAGTAGCAGGTCGGAGTTTGGATTTGTGCCCGGTTAGTGGCAATAGGCTAGCCCCCTATTACATGGGACCTAAATATACTGGCGAACTGTTGGTGTACATTGATACACCTCTGCCTACCCCTTAGGGGATATAGGCGTGATATGTTTTATGTTTTTTGTTTATAAAAATGTGTAGTAATTGATTACTCATAAATGACTTCAAGGAAATTTGTAAGGGACCATACCTATCGATGAAAAATAATTAATGTATTCGATCCACAAATTACAAGTGTCGTGTAACTCTTTTTGTAATCGTTTAAAAAATATATTTAGATTTCGATATTTCTTCAATGTATTTTTATGTATTTTTACCCTAACTGGGTTAATTACGAACTTTTTGGACTAAAATAGAATAATTTTATTATAATCTGTGTAGCTGTTCTGCAATGTGCTTACTGCTAGTATATTTTATTTGCATGCTAAAGATGAATATATTTTAATAAAAATAATAATATACTTGTATATTATTACAATTTACTTTCACTTCAAAATTAACTATTAATTATTATTTTTAGTTAATTTATCATTATTTAGCTTGCAACATATAACTGCAAGAAATTGTGCACTACCTACCTACCGATTAGAAGAAAAACATTAGATTTAATATTCATAAAAATACTTCATAATTATTAATTAATTTATCTGTATATATCCAATGTTATATTATAACTTAATTACTTAAAATACGTATAAAAAATTAAGTCGATTTTTTGTATTAGCCCATTTAAAAATTATTATTAGCTTGCAAATGAAAATATATTTCACAATCATTTTAATAAAATTATGAGCCACAAAATGCACTACATCCCTAATAAATAAAACTAACTCACACCTGCAAATTAAAAAACAACAACACATTTTCAAAATCTCAAAAAAAAAACCACTCACCGTTTTATTAAATCACTATTTGAAAACACTCACTAACACTTAACACATTAATTTAATTAATAATTAAATATTGAATATTATTGAAAATAACTTTTTGATTCGATACGTCTACCCACCTCGAGTTATGTTACTATAATGGCGGGTCTGAACATCATAGGCTGACATCGCAAAACTTGCATAACCTTTCAATTCTCGTGTCGGTATAAAAGACCCAAGCAATCACTTTTGTATATTAAAAAGGGGGTATTTTAGACCCTTATTTTGTCAAAAAAGCGACGTAACATAGTTTTACCTCGGTGTTGACGCATATATTTAACCAATAATGTAAAAATAATTGTAATAAGTTTATTTTTAAAAGAGTAACCTATGGAGTTTCTTGCCGGATCTTCTTCATAGGAAAGACACTTTGGAACCGAGCAACTAGAATCAGTAGAGTTAACGTAACGTTTCTTGAGCGCCTTTTTTTTTTGGTTTATAAGAAATAAAAACATTTTGATTTTGATTTGGACGTAAATTTTGATGAAAAAGGTTTTTTTTTTACTTTACGAATATATATAAATAAACTTCATTAAGGTACATATAAAAACAAATAAGTTAAGTAAGTATATTTTTTACCAACTTCAAAAAAGGTAGGTACTCAATTTGACTGTATTTTTTTATTTTTTGTTACCACAGATCTTGATTAGGTGAACCGATTTTGTCCAAAAACAAAATAAGTTGAAATAGACAGATTAATGTCTCTAGTTTACGATAGTATGGGTCGCATTACTGTGGGTATTGTCTGAAGTTACGCAAGAGAAGAGTGTCTGGAAGGATATGGGGAAGGCCTTTGCCTTTTACAAATTTAATATCACAATAAAAATAAAAAGTACAGAAAATTAAAAGTGCGGAATAACTGAACAATTTAAATCTAGTTTGGTTTATGTACACCAGTTTTCACAAACCGGGGGGGCCGAGTCTGCTATTTACAATGGCTCCAATCGTCTGAGTGGGTGGCGTTAGTAAGTCCATTTTAGGATAATTGGCATTCTACTAAACACCAAAACGTCAACATTGGCCGCCCCAATGGCCAATTTTGACGTTAAAATGATGTTTTACCTACGTAATTATCCTAAAATGGACCTACTAACGGCACCCACTCAGACGATTGGAGCCATTGTAAATAGCAGACCCGGCCCCGGGTCAGATTATACCCAATGGCTATATGCATTTAAATAATAGAACTTAGAGATATTTAAATGTACATGTGTAACATAGTATGTAATTTTATAACCTAAGGAATATATCTTTATTTATAAATTAAAAATGTAAATTTAAATAACAATATCTAGGAAGTATATTATAATTATTACAGAACTTTAGACTGGGTGAACCGATTTTGATGATTTTTTTTTTATTTGAAAGCTAGTTCTTCCCGTGTGGTCCTATTTTGGTGCAGTTTTGACAATGGGAATTTGTGAATCATTAGAAATAAATAAAAGACATATTTTTTTAATTATCAAGACTGCCTCGTTGGCCTAGTGGTGCTAAGCGCGACTGCTACGCTAGAGGTCTTGGGTTCGATTCCTGAGTCGACCAAGGTGTTATTGGGTTTCTATGAAATTCTCAGTAGCAGGTCGGAGTTTGGATTTGTGCCCGGTTAGTGGCAATAGGCTCGCCCCCTATTACATGGGACTTAAACATATCGGCGAACCGTGGGTGTACATTGGTACACATCTGCCTACCCTTTCGGGGATACAGGCGTGATGATATGTAATGTTATTTTTTTAAGTCAGTTTTTTTTTTGTTATTATTATAATTGAAATTAATAACTTACAAGGTTTAGGTCAAATCTTGCAAGTTAAATTAAAACTACGTCTTGATATGATCCAATTTTTTAATACTTTTGTAAGTTTGATAGTATATGATGGTACTTTCGAGCTGGTCTGATGATGGAGCCAGAAGGTGGCCAGAGGAACTCTGTAACGAAACGACGCAATCCCATCGTGTCGGGGCGCGTTTGATTTGTCTTTACTAGCACTCAGTAATCATTTTTTTTTTACTTTTGCCCAGCAGTGGGACACACAAATCATTAGTTATTTAAGTTAATTATTTTATGTAAATTATTGTTATATATTCCTGTTATATACATATATGTTTTATTGGAAAAAGTTATGGTATCGGAATCAGAGAAGTATTTTAAATTCAAAAAATTTAAGATTTCATCCAAAACTTAAGCAACACCGAAGGGCAAAGCTAGTATCCATGTATTTAGATACTGAACCTATTCTTAGTTTCAAAGCACAAACTAATCTTACTTCTCCATACATAGGAGTACAAAACAAATATTTGTCACGAACGAGATTCGAACGTGGGACCTTGACATAAAAGTCAACATTGAACCAATTTGGTTCACTGACACACCATTGATATAATGATATGGTCAAGCACTAAATGAATGGTTGGAAAAAATCTTAATATTTTAAACTGGAAAAAAACTTAGGTAATTATCATCTCGATTAACTATGTATGTACAAAAACCTTATCAAAATTGGTCTAGTTGTGCTTTTCCACTATTAAATAATGAATCATAAAATATCCAATCTAAAAACAAAATTGTTTATCTGTTTCTATTGTCAAAATATTTAAACTAATAAATGTCTGTCTGTTTAACCGACTAATAACACAGGTTAAGCCGCGTTCACCGCGGTTGGTCCGTGGATGGGTGACCATTTATAACATACCGAGACCCCTCCGTGTTTCGGAAAGCACTTTAAACAGTAGGTCCCGGCTGTCATACATAGATCTTTGACAGTCGTTAAGTCAATTCTGACAAGCAGTCTTACTATGTGATACTGTGTTACCCAGTAGCATGTGTTGTGGAGGTCAGATGGCAGTCGCTCTGTAACATACGGTGTTCAGCTGTCGCTGAGACTGGAAACCGACCCCAACATAGTTGGGAAAAGGCTCGGGAGATGATGATGATACATGTACAATGTACTAAAACTTATCTAAACTGAAAAATCATCCACTTTCTATTTAAAACTCAAATGTAAAGCAAATAACTTTTTGTACAAAACACTTAGTTTTTAATTAAACTAACCGGCACTTGAACTTAGGACCTCGCGATCGCCACCCACATTGAATAACAAACAAGCAAGAGTGTTTATGTAATCGCATTGGTACAAATAAAATGTTCGTAGCCTTGGAAACACATATCTCCTAAACATTTATTAACCCGTATGTTTAACAGTGCGTGGTAAATGTATTAAACCACGTACGGTTTTAGGGGTCCGTTAGGGTCCATTCATGTAGCGCGGGCCATAGAATTCGCCGTCAAAAAATAATATTAGCTTATTTTATAGTGTTATTTATGACCGCTATTGTCGAGTGACGTACGCCGGTTTTCAATGTATCGCTGGCTCTGAGGTCCCGGGTTCGATCCCCGGACAATGTAGAAATTCCCTTTTCTATATTGCCTCAGGACTGGTTGTGTGTGGTACCTTCGTTGTTTCTGAATTCCATAACACAAGTGCTTTAGCAACTTACTTTGGGTTCAGAGCAATGTACCTATGTGATGTTGTCCGCATTTTTTTTTATATTATTTAGAGCTAATTTTTGCCCTTTTTTGAAAAAATAAGTTTTGAATTAAACTAGGATCTCAAAAACTAAGAAGAAGTGAAATATAAAAATCCAAATCATTTATGAAGATTACGGTTTTTGCAATAATAAATAGCCTTTGATCCTCCTTAATACTTAAGCGTGCCACATAAGAAGTTTCATCAAAATCAGTTCAGCCGTTTAGCCGTGAAAGCGTTACAAACAGACAGAATTTATTTCGCACGTATAACAATAGTAATAATTTGCAACAAAATCATATTGTAATAATATTAACAACAAACATTACTTAATTATACTCATAAATAAATAACATCATTATATACGGAACCATGTATGACCAACCGATTCGTTACTAACCACATTTTTATGTGTTGACCAAAATAATTACAAGAAAATTAAATATTGATACCACTGGCATACTTATACAATTATTACTAAGAAGAGGTGAATAAAAGAGGTTAAGTTCCTGAATTTGAAATTAAAATAAATAAATTTTAAATGCTTAACATTTAAAATTGAATTTTGACCATTTATTTCACCAAGATATCCGTGTTTCGGAAAGCACGTTAAGCCTAGTCCCGACTGTCATACGTTGATCTTTGGCAGTCGTTAAGACAATTCTGACAACCAGTCTTACTATGGGATACTGTGTTACCCAGTAACATGTGTTGTGGGTCAGATAGGCAGTCGCTCTGTAACATACGGAATTCAGCTGAATCTGGTAAGACTGGTAGACGACCCCAACATAGTTTGGGAAAAGACTCGAAAGATGACGAATATGTTAAATACAGCCAAAAATTTGCTTAAGCTCGTTACAATAGACTTTTACATACATGCATATAATCACGCCTCTTTCCCGTGTAGGGGTAGGCAGAGACTCACACACGGTTATCTGACCCCAAGCTAAGCAGAGCTTGTGTAATGGAAACCAGACAACTGATAAACATACTTATATATTTCTAAATACAAAAAAAAAAACATTATCCTGGGTGGGAATCGAACCCACGACCTCCGGTATAGCAGTCAGGGTCACTAACCGCTAGACCAACAGGCCCGTCAAACAATGGACTAGCGATACAAGAATTATATAGTTTTAAGAATTATTTAACTCTAATTGTAATACTTGTAAAATTTTGCATAGAAACAGGGCATTTAAAAAAAATACGTAAGTTTAAGTCAGTTATTTAACTTTTTGTCGGTTAGGTCATGAACTAAATGTAAAGGACAATGCCAGAAACTCTATAGAACTTTGACCCATGCAGTAAAAATCGTTTACAAGCATGCCATATGCAGCATTTTATTGCTGTTTTATTACTGATAACGAAACATATGTCTTAATGCATTTAGAACTTACGGTTTCTGTTTAAATCTAAGAACAATAATTACATTTAGGTGCCTTAAGTTTTCGGACAGCATTAGGTTAGGTGTAGTTTATATTGTGAAAATAAATAAATAATTGCTGTTTATCGTTATAATGCCATTGTTGGGCGGGAGTTCAGCATGAGGAAAGAGGGTATTATTATAGATACAGACCCGGCAGTATCGACCCGAATCACAGAGCGAATGAATGACATTGACATTTTGACATAGCATGTCAACGACGTTCCAATAACCAAACGCGCGAATGCATAACAATGATTGTAATTGACTATAATAATGTACACAATTATTTACATAACAATTGTTTTTTATTAATTAACTATCTATACTTGAATAAAATATATATTATGTTTTGTAAAAAATATTTTACGCTACATGAGATTTTTTTTTATTAACTGATCTCTTCAGTCCGTCTTTTATGCGTACAAAGTAACGCAAATGGTCGCCAGAAAAACGGGAAATAGACCCGGGGGTTTAATTCCTTTTTTTAATCATTTCTTATCCGCAAGTATAACAGATTTACAGTTCATTATCAAAGGATCTTATATTCATAAGATTATTTTCATTAATTTACATTTTTTGTAAATAGGTGGGTCACGATCTGGCATTGTCCTTTGCACGTTTTAGTTTAAATAACATTTTAAAGTTAGCAATTATCTATTCTGCTGTTGATTCTTAATGAGTTTTTGAACATAATGAGTAGTTTTATATTGAACTGTTACAAAACATAAAGTATGAGTCAAAGTCTAAGTTAAATAAAACCTCCCTGCCCTGTTCCCAATTATTTGTGGTCAGCGCAATGCGTATTCAGCTTCCATTCATCTCTACTACTCGTCATCTCAGCATTCACTCCTTTCTTTCTCATATCATCTTTCACACAATCCATCCATCTCTTTTTAGTCTTCCTCTACATGTAAACCTTTCACAGTCTTTCAGTTTTATTTTTAAGTTAGTTATAAGTATATAACTAACTTAAAAATAAAACGGACCTCAAAATATGGTCTTATATGGTTTTCTTATGGATCCAACTGTCCTAACTGGACCAAATTATATTGGGACCACACGGAAGCACCACCTTCCAAATAAAAAAAGAATCATCAAAATCAGTTCACCCAGTCGAGTGTTCTGATTCAACAAACATTAATAAAAAATACACTCAAATTGAGTACCTCCTCCTATATGAAGTCGGTTAATAAATAAGGTACTAACTATGAAATTAAATTCTTAACTGAAGTTATGATAGTAACTTCATAGTTAACTAAGTTCTAACTACAATTATGTCACACAAATCATATTTAATCGACGTTTTACGATTGAACCATTCTTAAATAATTGCAACAACGGAGTCATTTGACATTATTTATCGACTTAGCAATGGATTACCACATTTATGAGAAATACTTAGAAAATACATTATCATATCATCACGCCTGTATTCCCGCAGGGGTAGGCAGAGGTGTACCAATGTACACCCACAGTTCGCCGATACGTTTAGGTCCCATGTAATAGGGGCGAGCCTATTGCCACTAACCGAGAAAGTACATTATAATATAAGTAAAAGGTCGACAGCGATGTGGATGAATTTTTTGATGCCTTATTTTAGTTTATATTTTATCTTAATTACTGTGTAGGCTTAGTTTTTTTTTTATTATTACCTATTGTAAATATCTTAAGTTTAATTTTTAATTGTAATATAGTATGTTTTAGTAAAAGGTTAAGATGAGACAGTTAGGCGATGTCGAGAGAATGAATGATGAACGATTGACGGAAAAGTGTATAAGGCGAGTGTGAATGAAAAAGGCCAGTACCATAAACCGAACAGCATGTATGAAGGGAATAATGAAAGTGGACGAAGCGAAACAAGTGTGTAAGGATCGTAGTAAGTGGAAAGAAGTCTCTGCCTATCCCTACAAGCGAAAGAGGCGTGATTATTATGCTGCGTTAGACGTTGTCCCGACTTTCATACATTAACCTTTGACAGTTATTAAGTACCTAATTCTGACAAGCAGTCTTACTATGGGATACTGTGTTACCCAGTAACATGTGTTGTGTAGGTCAGATAGGCAGTCGCTCTGTAACATACGGTGTTCAGCTGTCGGTGAGACTGGCAGCCGAACACAGCATAGTTTAAAAAAGGTTATGCAGAAGAATAAGAGTTTGTGTATTAGTAAATAATATAATTAATTTGCATACTGGTTAACTAGATTTCTAGTCTGTGACCCTGTGCTAAAAATCCGATAGAATAAGACTGAAATATAAATAAATACATTCATTTCTTAAAAATATGCATAAAAAAACCTGATTGATCTTTAAACTAAAAATAAATTGATACTTTGAAATACAAAGTAATTTTTAAAACAACCAAAGTCCAATACCGAAGTCCATTTATATCTAAGTTCAGTTTAACTAAAGTCCAAAGGTTACTTAAACTTAAATTTAACCTTGATATAAGCTCGCCCAATTTCGCTATTTCAAAGTCAGTGAGTGGCATGTTAATAAACTTACCAGTGTGTACCTAATTCTCGTATTCAAATGATTTTAGTTTGATGACAAATGTACACCTACTTGCCACTGTTGTCATTGTAGGATTGCCACTGACTGGTCATTGTAGTCTTATCTGAATACGAAAAGCACAATAAATAATAAAATAAGTAAATAAATGCGGACAACATAGCACTTGTGTTAAGGAATTCAGAAACAACGATACCACAAACACCCAGACCTGAGACAATGTAGAAATGTGATTTTCTACATTGACCCGTCCGGGGATCGCACCCGGGACCTCAGAGCTAGCGACACCTTGAAACCGGTGCGTACGCCACTCGACCACGGAGGTCGTCAAATAACAAGTACACTGACCGACCACTGACACGCCACTGGCTATAAAATAGCGGAATCACCTAGTCACGATGAATCAATTCGATGTATCATTGAACTTAAGAGAATGTTTAAAGATTTTTTACTGCAAGGCTTAATATAACAGGAAAATATGGGTAAATAACTACTTTTTGCCCGTTTCATCTGCGTAGGAGTTAGTTATTGCAGCAAAAAGTAGTCTATATCTTTTTTTAGAATTCAAGATTACTGGACACCAAGTTTTATTAAAATTGGTACAGCGGTTAAGGCGTTGTAACAGATAACATAACAAAACATATCATCACGCCTGTATCACCGAAGGGTTAGGCAGAGGTGTAGAAATGTAAACCTACAGTTCGTCGATATGTTTAGGTCCCATGTAATAGGGGGCGAGCCTATTGCTACTAACCGGGCACAACTTCAAACTCCGACCTGCTACTGAGAATTTCATAGAAAACACCAATAACATCTTGGTCGACTTGGGAATCGAACCCAAGACCCCTAGCGTAGCAGGCGCGCTTAGCACTACTAGGCCAACGAGGCAGTTTACATTTACGTAATAAAAAACCGTCGTAAAAAAAACATCTTATATTTACAACCGATTTAAAAAGAAGGAGATTATCAATTCCACTTCGGTTTGAATATTTATTTCTTTCACCATTTTGTCGATAATATTTAAACGAATTTTATTCTACATTCTTAGGAGACGCGCCTTTAATTTGAAGGTTTCCGTTGCAGGGCCGTGTTACAACATTGACGCGTCATGATATAATTATACGTAAGGTTTAACGGTAGTTTTATAACTAAAAGTTTAAGGTAACGGATACAGAAAATAATTGATTATACGTGAATGTATAAAAGACTATTTGAATGAAGAAAATAACAATGTTTGCTTTTCGGTGGTACCACTTCTAAGGTAAACTTTTTTAATAATCCTTGTTCTTTAATTGATTCTAAATTGCCGGATATATCGAGAAACAAAAATAATATCATATTAGCCTATAAACGTCCCACTGCTGGGCACAGGCCTCTTCCCATATAGAGAAGGCACGAGCATTGATAACCACGCTTGCTTATTGCGGATTGGCGATGTTCTTATAAAAAAACTAACGAATAGAGGATTGGCAATTTACTTGTAAAAACTGAATTGAAATCCTCTTTTTGACGTTGTGTAAAACCCCAGTATATATTATTGAGACGAATTGGGATTTGAACAACTAGATAACTAATGCCTAAAATGTATTAAATATCCATAAAATACCTTTATTTACATAAATTGTAGGGCTTCCAATATATTGTTTCTAAAAGGGAAATATATTTGCATATCTTATATATGTTATGGATATATAATTTCGGATCCGGATATGGATATCGGTAAAATATAATATTGGTTTCGGTTATGGTTATGGATATTAAATTATTTCGGATAATAATAATAATATAATAATATTCCTGGACAATTCACACACGGTAATCTGATCCCAAGCTAAGCTCTAAGAGAGCTTGTGTTATGGTAACCAGACAACTGATAAACATACTTATATATTTCTAAATACATACATATTATAGATAAATTACACCCAGACCAGAACAAATGATCGTGCTCATCACACAAACATTTGTCCTGAGTGGGAATCGAACCCACGACCTCCGGTATAGCAGTCAGGGTCACTAACCACTAGACCAACAGGCCCGTCGTCGGATTATCCGATAGTTTCGGTTACGGATATCGATATTCGTAACAACACTGCTGTGCACCTCGCGCTGCGACGTCATTAGGTAGCGGGAGAGGTGTCACATTCCAGTGGAGTGCACAGTAAATTAGTACGAGTGTAGTATTTAGTAAGACTCCGCCCTATTCGAAACTATCCAAAACTTTTATTTCGGTGCCGGTTACGGTTACGGATTTTTTTTTTATTTCGGATATCCGAAAGTTTCGGTTACGGATATGGATATCCATAACAACACTGTAATATTAATATTGACCGGAAACGAATACATCGATTAAATATTTGCAACCGGAAGAGATCAATTACAACTAGCTTTAACTGATGGTTTAGATTTAAAGGTTAATTTTTTATGTATAGGTTTATCTTAATACTGCAAGTCATGGTCCTTCATTAAACGGTTAGGTTAATAATTAAAAGTTTGAGGTCAAACTAAATGAAAACAATGATTTACTGATAAATTATGCAAATTTGTTCACTGCAAAAGTTTCCTGTATAGTTAACAATAATTCAAAAACAATAATTTGTTTCTTAAACGTACAAAAAGATATTGATTACTTATACATGAATTCTTTTGTTTTAATACATATAAGTGGAATAAATTATAATATTGTTTTTTAAGACTGCGTCACTTGAATTTATGTATTTTGGATAAAATCATGTGATATACAGCGTGTTAAGCAACCCCTGCTCGACCCGAGACGGTGATATAGGGTTCACAATCACATGCCCAAATAAAATATCAACATTGGAAAATTCATGATAGAAACAATAATAATGGATTTTGAAAAGACCATTACACCAATTCCGTCAGTATTTTTGGGGTCTTTTAAAAAATATTTTAAGGTTATTTTTTTCCATTTCTTTTTCACATTTTTTTATCAGATATCGATACCTAACAACACCTTAACGGATCGGACAGGGGCTACTTAACACCCTGTATATTAATATGAAAAATGGCCACAAAAATATGTAAGAGGAGCATTGAAGTTCTAATACAAAGATTGATACTCTACTCGTGATCAGAGGGCTGGTTTGTTCCTTGCTCAGAGAATCGGCATAGCCATTCAACGTGGCAATGCTGCCAGCCTTCTGGGCACGTTCCCCGCCATTGACAAGGATGACGATGAGTTTTTGACGCGTGCTAGTTTTATTTATTTATATAAGATTTAATTTTAGTATAGTTAGTGTTTGTTAGAATTAGTTACGAAATGTTAAGAGTGTGATAAAAGTGCATATTGTTCGGCCGCTGATAGATGCCTGACTTAAGTCAGTTGGTCTGGATTAGTATGGAAATATAATAAAGCAGGCATTTTTGAAAGATGATATTCGTTTATAGGACACATAAAGATAAGACTGCCTCGTAGGCCTAGTGGTGCTAAGCGCGACTGCTACGCTAGAGGTCTTGGGTTCGATTCCCGAGTCGACAAAGGTGCTATTGGGTTTTTCTATGAAATTCTCAGTAGCAGGTCGGAGTTTGGATTTGTGCACGGTAAGTGGCAATAGGCTCGCCCCCTATTACATGGGACCTAAAACGTATCGGCGAACTGTGGGTGTACATTGGTACACCTCTGCCTACCCCTTCGGGGATACAGGCGTGATGATATGGTATGTTATATGTTATGTTTTATAAAGAAAAGTTAATCATGTTTAGTGAATTCTTCCCCAAATTAAAGTTATATTTTTCTGTTGACATCTGTCAGGAACGCATCCTTCAGCGGCCGTACTAAAGGTACTTTAAATTACCTGTTGGTCTAGTGGTTAGTGACCCTGACTGCTATACCGGAGGTCGTGGGTTTGATCCCACTCAGGACAAATTTTCCACAATCATTTTTCCTGTGTCTGGGTGTAATTTATCTATAATATGTATGTATTTAGAAATATGTAAGTATGTGTATCAGTTGTCTGGTTACCATAACACAAGCTCTGCTTAGCTTGGGATCAGATAACCGTGTGTGAGAGGTCCCGGAATATTATTATTATGCTCTCAGCGGCCGGACCATAGTGCATAGGTACTTTAAATGAAAATAAAAATTACAATAAAAAGTGTAAATAACTAGGCCAGTACTAATTGTATTATAATGACTGACTATAAATAAATACTACTTCATATTAATAAATTATTAATGATTTTTATTGTATTGTGTGGTACTCATTTGTTTTTTAACCCTTTACCGCATGATTTTTTTTTTGTTGATGATAAAAATATATGTGATAGTAAATAAGAAATAAAAGAACACGTGTTTCAGCATTTTTTAATTTATTGAAAAATAAAGAAAATATACCGTTTTTCCACTTTGGTACATATTTGGTCCAGTGAGCAAAAGATACAATATATTTTTCGGTAATTGCAATCAGTTCCCGTCAATCAATACGATAATTTTAATACTATATTGTTAGTAAATAACCTTATAGTTATATTACATTTTTTGGTTAACTAAAAAAGAAATGTTATAATTTGAAATAAAAATATTACAGTCACCTTATGTTGTATGGAATAACTTAAAACAATTTCTTTTGTCATTAAGACATAGGCTCACTTTACATTTTTGGCACTCAACATGTGACCTACCATTACATTCTGGTACTTTGCACCGCTGTCTAGTGGTCCAGACAGGCATATGATCTATTTGATCCAGTCTTACATCTCTAGACGGCATGACAGCAATGGGTCCTCTCAATCTCTTCGCTTCAATAGCATTTTCCAGTTCATAAGAAGGCCGTCCTCGTTTTCCACTTGTTGATGGTTTATTGGTTTGGCTTAACCCTTCAGCTACTGCGCATTTGAAGTCGGCTAAAGGTAAATATGGGTCTGAATCCGCTAAAGTTCTCCTGTATAACAACCACGCATTAACTGTCATCATATCAATCATATGGAAAAATATGCGGTGGTAGAACTTTTTCGATCTAATCTGAATTCTATAGTAGCCAAGAAGAGCGTCTAATAAGTCCACGCCACCCATATGTCTATTATAAACCGTGACTGCCTTTGGACATGATATATTTTGATATGCTTTTTCTTTTTTATTGAAACGTCGAACTTCAGATGATGGTTTGCTGCCAACGTATGTTGAAGCTAAGTTAACAACTCTGTTGTCGTACCAGGTCACTACTGATATATCAGTGTTGTCAATTGTGGTCAATTTTTCTACAGTAGTTCCTCGGCCTTTTTTTTTTAAATCTTTTTCAACTGGAACCTTGTAGCCTGGGATACGATTAGCTTTTATGGTGCCTATTGGTAAAATACCTTTTTTGTTAAGGTACGTCAAAAGGGGTAGTGACGTGTACCAGTTATCAAAGAATAGTTTGTAGTTGAGTCCTTCTGGTATTGTCCTAGAAAGGCGAACTACGACGTCACTGCTAGTACTTATTTTTGGCAAATTAGTGTCAGATTGTACAGGTCCCTGAGCTCCAGTATATATTTCAAAATCAAAACTAAATCCTGAACTGCCGCAAAGGACAAAGTTTTTGTAGCCCCATTTGTGGGGTTTCTTAGGGTTGTACTGCCGCATAGATGATCTGCTCTTAGTAGGTATAATTTGTTCATCAACAGCCATATACTGTTCTTTAGGAACTGTCAAAATTCTTTGTCTTAAAAGCTCCAATAATGGTTGGATTTTGTGAAGAGGGTTATGTCCTGGCTGACCTTTTGGTATTTGTGTCAAATTATCGTTAAAATGAATAAAACGTTTGATTTCTTCGAAACGATTACAGGACATTATTGTACTAACTTTTGGGTACCCCATATCCTCATTCCAATAAAATCTTGTAGAGGGTAACTGAACTATCGACATGTAAAGGCAAATACCAATGAACTGTTCAAGTTCTTTTACAGTAATATTACTGGGCTTTTCTGGTCGTTTTTGGACTGCATATTTATTAGATTCCTGAGATATATATCGAAAAATGTCGTTCGTGAATAAATATTTAAAAAACTGGTACGGGGTAGTCAACGTTGTGATTTCTAGAGGCAAAGAAATATCTCCAGTAAACTGTAAATCAGTCTCAGCTCTTTCCAAAAATCCATCCCTCCATCGAGGCTTTTCAGCCCTTGAAGTCCTTGTTGACGAAGAAGCAAGATGAGATATAGGTATATTATCATCAGAATCTGAGTCAGACTCCTCAGATTCTGGAATACAGAGAGGTGGTAGTACCTTTCGTCTTCTATTCGTTAGTTGCTCGTCATCTGATAGGTCCTCATCAGCACTGCTGTCCGGAAAATCCTTGAGAATCGTATGGATACCGCCGTAAAATCGTCTAGGATCCATATTCCATCAGGTTGCCTAAAATACAAAAAATATTATAAACAATCACTGAAGTATTATTTACTTAGGAATGAAAACACAAATTACATTCTTGCATATCGGTTCAAATAAGGCACAATAGAAAAAGAATATTTTTGCATGTTGTACCAAATTTGATCCATACAATTAAATACTCAAAAATGCTAATATAATTGTATAAAATGTGAAAAACTTACCTTATCAATAGTCTATAAGTATTTTTCTTCTTTGTAATATTTGTCTAATAGCGGTAACAAGAGTTTTTATATTTTTTTCGGAATTTTCAACTAACACAAACCGACGCGCTCAAGTAGCAACCTGTTCGTCGATGTTGAATGATGAGCGAGTTCGTAGAGTTACTCATAGATGGCGGTGTTCATATTATTTTGACAGAGGAATGGAACATATTTGATACGCTATACACAAAACTACTGTTTTTATTTTCTAATTGAAGATATTCATGAAAATATGGCTTGGTTCATATATGATCCGCGATGCGGTAAGGGGTTAAGTATGTAGAAATATATTTATATGCAGTAAATAGAAATTATAGGCTTTGTTTTCAAAATCGATTTGTAACAATGAATAATCAAATTTATAGTACATAAACTTAACATTTGATAAATAGCTGATTCAAGATTTATAAGAAATTATTTGATATCCTGGGTCTACGCACACGGTCATCTGATCCCAAAATAAGCAGACAACTGATAAACATACCTATATATTTCTAAATACATACATATTATAGATAAATTACACCCAGACACAGAACAAATGATCATGCTCATCACACAAAGATATGTCCTGGGTGGGAATGACCACGACCTCCGGTATAGCAGTCAGGGTCACTAACCACTAGACCAACACAGCTATCCTCATGGTATGGTGCACACAGCAACTAGCACTGCGCTCGGTGCTGCGGGCGAGCATCCCCGCTGGCGACACACATGCGTGTGGGAGACTAATAATCATCATTTCCAAGCCTTTTCCCAACTATTTTGGGGTCGGCTTCCAGTCTCACCGACAGCTGAACACCGTATGTTACAGAGCGACTGCCTATCTGACCTCCACAACACATGTTACTGGGTGACACAGCATCCCATAGTAAGACTGCTTGTCAGAATTGACTTAACGACTGCCAAAGATCTATGTATGACAGCCGGGACCTACTGTTTAACGTGCTGCCGAAACACGGAGAGAGACAAATAATAAAGACTATGATATCATATGAGTTTTTAAAGTCTAGGAAAAACCGTAGTATTGATCTATTAGTTTAATTATATAATAAGAGTTGTTAATTACTGTTAATTGATTTGTAATTTTGGGGTTTTTTGACAATTAACTTAATTGTCTATTGATAACACTTATTATTGGAAAATAGACAATAATTTGTTTAAAATATATAACCTGTTTTGTTCTATTATTAGGAATAAAAAGTGTGTTGTGCTAAATGAATGGATGCAAAAGACTAATTGTATACCATTACATTGTTTTTAGCGTTTTTCCGGTCATGTGCTATACCTATGAAACTCATCATCTCCCTGCCTGTTCCCAATTACTTGAGGTCGGCGCAATGCGTATTCAGCTTCCATTCATCTCTACTACTCGTCATCTCAGCATTCACTCCTTTCTTTCTCATATCATCTTTCACACAATCCATCTCTTTTTTGATCTTCCTCTGCATGTATACCCATCCACATTCATACTCATAACTCGTCTAGTTACGTGACTTTCATCCCTCCTCATCACATGTCCATCCTATACCTATGAAACTAATTCAATAAAAGTGCAAGTGTGATTGGACACATTCTTATGCACGCTGGGTACATATTTGTGCACTGGGCAGTAGGCCCTTGAAAGTTTGCCTTTGCTGTGATCAATTTTGTCAGAAGGACTACAGATTGCATGACCTGTTGGTCTAATGGTTAGTGACCCTGGCTGCTAAACTGGAGGTGTTAGGTTCGATTCCCACCCAGAACAAACCTTTGTGTGATGAACATGATCATTTGTTCGGTGTCTGAGTGTAATTTATTTAGGTATTTGATGTATTTATTTTGAAATGCATAAGTATGTTTATCAGTTGTCTGGTTCTATCATAAAGGCTTTTACTAGTTTTGCTTTCAGATAACCGTGTGTGAGTAATATCCAAACATTATACGCCTTGAATCAAATTGAACAAAAAAATATGAATCACGATCATTCCACGGTATTTCCAGAATACGCAAAAACTTCACACAAACAAAAATTTCAACTTACACCACCATTTTCGTCGGTGTTATTTGCGGCCTTTTGTATGATCATTTGGCTGCAACTATGACGACGCTGAATCTCTTACTAACCTTTTGAGATAAAAAAAATAGATTATAATTTTTTTATTTTTTTTAACTTATAGGAATCAGATATCAGTACCTAACAACACCTTAAAAGATCGGAAAGAGTTCTTAACACTCTGTATCACTCTGTATACTTGAGTCAGATTGCACAAAAAAATATGATTCACATCCAATCAACGGTATTTCCACAAAACAAAAACCCATTCTACAGTAATTCTTTCAAAACAAAACGGCTTCAAAAAAAGTCTTATATGGTTTTCTTATTTTATATAGGATCCTATTTCCTATTTCTTATGGATCCCACTGTCATAACTAGGCCAAATTAAAATGGCCTTTCTGGAAGCACCACCTTTCAAATAAAAAAAAGAATCATCAAAATCCGTTCACCCAGTCGAGAGCTCTGACGCTCTCTGGTAACAACACACAAAAAAAACCGTTCTGAGGTAACATAAAAAAAAACAGTCGAATTGAACACCTCCTTTTGGAAGTCGGTTAAAAATTTCATCTACGAGTATAGTAACATTTCCTGCGTTTATGCAAGTGATAATTATTAAACTAATACGCACATGATTTCGAAAACCAGCTCGCCTTGTCCAACCTATGTTTTAGAAGTCCATGGCCAGCGTCCGCTTTCCCAATAACTAAACTTGCTTCAAATTTAATGGTATAGTGGTTGGATACCGGTATTTGGTGGGCAAGGTCTCAGGATCGGAGTCGGTTTGGTAATAGGATTTTTGTGGTAAAGTATCATTTAAAGCTTTCAAAATTTGGACGAATGGTGATGATTGATATGCTGAAATAAACAAAGAGATAACAATATTTTATATAAAACAATTTACAATAGATTTTGAATCAAGTAGTGCTTTCTCTCACCTAAAGAATGTTAAAATATCTATTAATTGTATTATTTTAATATCATTTTGGGACGCAAAAAGAATTGAGTATTGAGTAATACAAACTGAGTTATTAACGATCATACTATTATTTAAATTTAAACCTAATTTGGCTCCGGACAGATGTGCGAAAATAGCTACCGAGTGGGTCCCTAATACCGGAATTCGGAGACGAGGCAGGCCGAGGAGACGGTGGCGGGATGACATCGATCGCTTTTTAAGTGATTGGTGTCATGTGGCTCGAGACCGAAAAGTCTGGAGTCGGATGGGGGAGACCTTTGCCCAGCAGTGGGAAACTAAAGATGTTACATAAAAAAACCTAATGCCGCAGCAATATTTTTATTCATTTAAGATCTACAAAAAATACAAAGATATAGACAGTAAACACACAAACAAACATCATATTTATAAGACCCCTTATTTTTCGTCGTGGTTAAGAAATACAAAAGTAAAGGTAACTCTTAAATGTGCAATGCCTAAAACTTTATCTACATTACCAAAAATCTTCTCAGTAATGCTATCAGATAAATCTTGCGACATTTATTGCATGTATATCGTTTACGTTAATTGTTAGAAGTAGGTACACGTAGTTATAATCTGAAGATACATAATCGTCACGATTTTATGAAGATTGGGTGTAGGGTGACCAGGGCCTCGATTCAGTGTATTTAAGAGTTGCATGAATTAACCAATATTGGTATTTTGTTGACTGTCATTACAATCTGACTGCCTCGTTGGCAGTTTTAAGCGCGACTGCTACGCTAGAGATCTTGGGTTCGATTCCAAAATCGACCAAGGTGTTATTGGGTTTTTAACCGACGAAAACAGATGAGGTTCGCAATACAGCGCGTATTTTTTTTTTGTTTCATGAAATTCTCAGTAGCAGGTCGGAGTTTGGATTTGTGCCCGGTTAGTGACAATAGGCTCGCCAGTCGCCCCCTATTACATGGGACCTAAACATACCGGCGAACTGTGGGTGTACATTGGTACACCTCTGCCTAACCCTTAGGGGATAGAGGCGTGATGGTATGTTATGTTATGTCATTACAATCATTAATTGGTCATTACGATCATTCTCTTCAAGAGTTCAATAGTTTCGTAGAACTGTTATTAAGCAGACACTTGATTGAAACGATTTTGAAAAATTGCGCTGTTTCAGAATATCATTCCAAGGAAGACGAACCAGCAAGAAACACCATGCATTGGATTGTATGTTTTTAATATCAATTTAACTTTAAATTTATATTAATGTACAAATAAAGGACATCATATTCATAATAACCAACTTATTTAAAGATTTCCAAGTGTTTATAATTTGAAGAAGACTATAATAATTGGTGTTGTATTTATGAACCATTGATCATTTTTTGTTTCATTGAAATTTAACAAAAAACTTAAGATGTGGGTTTCATAAACAAATCAAAACATTGACGGCTACACAAAGAGAATTTTCCATAACCATTTCATTAATTTTAGGTATGTACTTTAAATTAATTGTCTCAATTACAAAGAGTGAACTTTTAAAGATGGGACTTACTATATACCCACTTTTTCTGCTTACATTACACGATCATAAAAAAGTTAATTGTACCGAATTCTGGGAACTTATGACTGTATACGTAAATTAATATCAAGTAAACAACTATTAGAATTGTTTAAAGAAACGTCAGTCCAAGTAAAAATGTATGGAAATTCCGTAATAACCAGTAATAACAGAATCTGTGGTCAGTTTTGTATGACCTTGGCTGAGATAATCAAATTCGCAGTTACCCATCATTTTATCGACCTCATGATGTAACGCAGTGAATGTGTTACGAAGTTATGCAGAACAATAATATTTCGTTAGAGTTGTGTAACTCATACAAGAGTCACCTCAAATGTACCACACACAATGACAGAATGTCCCATCACCTCAAAAATACATTTTGTCCCACTTCAAAAAATGAGGCATGAACATGCTTGAGAACGTGATCGACGTCTCGCTTACTTGTATTGTGTGTGAGTGAGCGGGACACAGTGCGTGACAAACGCCTCAAATAAGGGTTTTTAAGTGAACATTCATTATCTTTCGGTTGTTTTAATTTGAATTGATGCGCCGCTACGATTAGTGAAATTGAATATTAAAAGAGTTGTACTTCGAATCTTTATTGTAATAAATATTGCATACTTGGGTTAATGTTACATGAAAATGTCACAAATAACAGCTCAACTCATGTTTGAAGTAATGTCACAGTATATCCCAACTCTTACTAATGTATCAGTGGTATGACATTGTCCCACCTCACAATTCGAAATGAGTTACTCATACAAACTCATTCATATCGCGTGTCCTACCCAACTCTATATTTCGTAATTATTTCTTGTGAAATGCGCACGCCGCCATTGTGTTTTTGGTTCTTCTAGTTGATCATAGATGGCGGTAGTGTCGTGTTCGTTTAAGTAGTTTTGGTGCCAATAGATGGCAGTGAATAATGTCAATATTTTATAACAGATGCCAATATGAAGACTGAAATAAAATTATTAAATTTTCATAAAATTAAACTATTTCAATGAATGTATATTATAAACATTTAGGCTATGATTAACTTTTAATGAACATTTCGCTGTATAATACCAAAGTTGCTTTGTCGCCAACATTAAAAAAAGTGTTAAAATATTTAAAAGTACTACTGCTGCCATCTTTTGATCACTGGAGTATATTGTGTTATTTTTTATTATAATTTAACAATAACAATAATGCTATGTCACGTAATTATAATTATTTAAATGCGTACATTTATCTTTTTTATGTTAACGTATCTTATTAAGAATTATTAAAATCGTAGCACACCGCCATCTAGTGTCCAGTATTTATAACTTATGTTACTTGTTCAAAGTCAAACTTAACTTACCTTGAAAAAGTTAAGTTAGTTTACTCAACGCTAGATGGCAGTGTAATAAATTTACTTAAATTGTCCTTTGCTTTTTGTACAAAGATCTCGTATTGGCGGATCCACAGCGAAGACTGACTTTGTTGACTATGTGTAGGTGAATCTCCTATATCACAGAGAAAACATTGACAAAGATAGTTGAAGGAAGGTTTTTTCTTACATTGTTGTCCGTCTTACGCGTTCACCAACCTATCTAGACAATATACCTAGTAGACAAATAACTAAATACTTAATTAATACATATCCATACTACTAGTACTAAAAATTAGATGTACCTAGTTCTGTTTGAGTCTATATCTGTCTGTCAGTTACGCTTTCAAGGCTAAACCATGGGTCCGATTTTGATGAAATTTAGTACAAAATAATATTGGTTTCTTAGGTTTTCGCGAATGTTAGACATTGAAATAAAACTACTTTTTACATCTCTCATCTCAGGTCTGCCCGTAACCATGATACCTGCAGAGGTGTCGAAACGTTGGGGCTTAAAATCTTAATATAGACCGCGAAAAAATCCGTAAAAAGTAGTTTTATTTCAATAGTACAAAATATGTTTGAACTCTAAGTACAAAGGCAATTTATCGTCATATGAAACCTAATCTATAATATTAAAATGAATGAAATGAATGAATCTGTTGCTAATCCCAGGTAGAATACGTGCTAGCACGCACAGCATCCTAAATGTTTTGTGCGATAAGTGGGATAGCCCTATGCTAGCCCACTGGATACTAGTACATAATATTTTTTCAACTAATACCTATAACTTACCTACCTAAGTATTATTTTCCTAACAACTTATAGATCCTGTGATTTGGTCTGAAATAAACGTCTTATTATTATTATTATTTATTATAAGCGGAATTCTCGAGATCCGCTGAACCGATTTCGCTAATTCTTTTTTTTTATATTCCTTGAAGTACGAGGATGGTTCTAACGGAGAGAAAAAAATAAAAATTGCCCCAAATAGTCACACCATGTTTATACCACATGTAATATATAAATAGTCAAATAATCGTCGTTCTCAGTAATCTGAGGTACCATTCTTATGTAACGGAGTTGACCTCTTGCACCATTGGCTCACCTTAACTGGTGGGAAACCAATTTATGTATATTATATCTCTACAGAGAACAACAGAAGATATACAGGTAAAATTCTTATAATAATAATCCAGCCTATAAACGTCCCACTGCTGGGCACAGGCCTCTTCCCATATAGAGAAGGCGCGAGCATTGATCACCATGCTTGCCTTGGTTAAACATCGATATCAAGAAATATAAGACAAGTTATTGATTACCTACACATACTCGTATAAACGTCAAAAAGACAACATCACATACATTGCTCTGAACCCAAAGTAAGTAGCTATTAAGCACTTGTGTTATGGAATTTAAAAACAACGAAGGTACCACAAACACCCAGACCCGACACAATGTAGAAAAGTGAGTTTCTACTGACCCATCCGGGGATCGAACCCGGGACCACAGAGCGAGCGACACCTTGGAAACTTGTGGTCGCCACTCGACCGTGGATGTGGTCAAAATTTTACGATTTTAATTTTTTTAATTCACAATTGTTAAGACATCTAATAACAAACATAGAAAAAAGTATGATAAATTTAAGATTTTCCTCTTTTTAAAATGTTTCCGTCAAAATCAGATCAAGTTTTTTTTTCAGGTAGCCCTTTCAAAGCTCTTTTAAAAAGTTTTTACTGATTTTAGTTGTAGGTTCGAAAATGTCATTCCAATGGAGAATAATAATTTCTTTTAATACTTATCTATACGGACCTATAATTTAACATGCTATGTAATCATCTTCACATAAATTGTAACTAAATGTACAAAAATACAGAAAAATACAATTTTTTCTCTTATTTCATCACACTTCTCAATTTCCTAATAACAGTGAACCGACTTGAAAAAACGAGTGTAATGTGTTACGACCGCGATGTTACGGCGTGACGTAACGCTGCCTACAAACATGATTATAGACCGGTTCGGGGCTAGTGAGGGGACCAGTAGTGTTGTTATCGATAGAATTAAATGCGCTTAATTATGATGAGATATTTACAAAATCCATCGAAAAAAATCATAAAACTTACTTTAGATATGTATTGTCTATTTGGACATCAAAAGCTTTTTTTTACACTGAAACAAAATGCAACAATGTTGGCAACCAAGTATAACATTTAAAACTGAGTAATAAACAACTTGTTTATTATTCAATACTTTCAACTGCACTAAAATTAAATCTTAAATAAATAAATAAAACTAACACGCGTCAAAAAGTACATCGTCATCCTTGTCGGTGGCGGGAAACGTGCCCAGAAGGCTGGTATTAAATGCGTTAGTACTATGTTTCCTTTGAAAACGATTACAAAACTTTTCCTCTTCAAGTTTTTGTTTTTTCTAAGAAAATAAGGCCAAAGAAAACAAAAGTAAGATAAAAGTTAAAACTATGAATAATATTTATAATATTTAATTCAATAAGCGACTATAAAAAGTCCACTTATCTTTACATTACACTGACTTATATTGAATAGCCTATTAGTAGCATATTACAAACCATTTTCAATTTCAATTCTTTTCAATTTTTAAAACATTCATCGATATGAATTTTATCGAGCGTGTCCCCTCACTAGCGAGTAATGAAGCAAGACCACTTTCACTGTCCTACGTTACCAAGTTCCTCCATTATGTTATTACTACTTATTACCTATATATTGTACTTAGCTTAGCCACCTGCAGTTGCTAAGCAAATGCTTAGACATACACACATATCATCATGCCTGTATTCCCGAAGGGTTAGGCAGAGGTGTACCAATGTACACCCACAGTTCGCCGATATGTTTTAGGTCCCATGTAATAGGGGCCGAGCCTATTGCCACTAACCAGGTACAAATCCAAAGTCCGACCTGCTACTGAGAATTTCATAGAAAAACCCAATCACACCTTGGTCGACTTGGGAATCGAACCCAAGACCTCTAGCGTAGCAGTCGCGCTTAGCGCCACTTGGCCAACAAGGCAGTTGCTTAGACATATATAAAAATAAAACAAGAAAGAAAATCATTTAATTGACAATATCTCATAAACTACTGAAACGATTTCAATGATTCTTTCAACGTATTCTAAATTAAAATATATCAAATCTATAGTAGGCTAAACAGTATTTTAAAATAAAACTTCTTTTACGGATTTTATCGAGGTTTGTATTTCGATTTTAGGTCCCGATGTTTTGGCACCTTTGCAGGTATCATGGTCACGGGCAGACTGCCTCTAAAAGTAGTTTTATTTCAATGTCTAACATTCTTGTCTAACATATTTGAAAACAAATGGTTTTTTATTCAGCTAAACTCAAAGTACTTGTCAAGACAAATCAAAAAAGCCCAAACACGATGGGGTTGCGTCGTTTCGTTACAGAGTTCCTATGGCCACCTTCTGGCTCCATCATCAGACCAGCTCGAAAGTACTATAACACTGTATTGTCAATGAACTTATATAAGTAAGCTTTCATCCCAATTGGATGTCAAGAAGTGATTCTAATTTAGTTTGCAATATGCAATATGTATGTTTGTATGGGTCAACCCATACAAACATACATACATAAATATATTTTAAGTTAAAAAACAGTTTGTAAAAGTCACAAACAGATTAATAGTCGGATATAAAAGAAATAGGAGACGTCTTGAAAAGAGACCAGGTCAAGAGTACCCGAAACCGAAGAGCATGTATGAAGGGAATTATGATAGTGGATGAAGCGCAACAAGTGTGTAAGGATCGTAGCAAGTGGAAAGAAGTGGTCTCTGCCTACCCCTATAAGGGAAAAAGGCGTGATTATATGTATGTATGTATGTATGAAAAGAAATCCAAAATTCGGAGCTATATTATAAAACCCAAACAAATTAAAAATTCTTTAAATATTAATGAGTGCTAAACCAAATATTTACATAGTCACACATATTACACAAGAAACTCGTAACGATTGAATGACTGTACGAAATTCTGTACGACATAACCTAGATTAAGAAATAAAGATATTTAATCTAGCTTAACTATAGCTGCATCGTTGGCCTAGTGGTGCTAAGCGCGACTGCCACTCTAGAGGTCTTGGGTTCGATTCCCAAGTCGACCAAGGTTTTATTGGGGTTTTCTATGAAATTCTCAGCAGCAAATCGAAGTTTGGATTTGTGCCCGGTTAGTGGCAATAGGCTCGCCCCCTATTACATGGGACCTAACATATCGGCGCACTGTGGGTGTACATATTGGTACACCTCTGCCTAACTCTTCGGGGATACAGGCGTGATGATATGTATGCTTATCTATATAGTAGTATAATAAAATCCGGCCGCTAACAGAATGCGTTCCTGACACATGACAGTTGGCCTGTGTCATCATCATCATCTACCAAACCTTTTCCATATGTTGGTGTCGGCTACCAGTCTCACCGGATTCAGCTGAATACCATATGTTACAGAGCACTGCCTATCTGACCTCCACAACCCATTTTACTGGGTAACACAGTATCACATAGTAAGACTGCTTGTCAGAATTGACTTAACGACTGCCAAAGATCTATGTATGACAGCCGGGACCTACTGTTTAACGTGCTTTCCGAAACACGGAGGGGTCTCAGTATGTTATAAATGGTCCCCATCCAAGGAACAACTGCGGCGAGCGCGGCTTAACGTGTATTATCGGTCAAACCGTACGTCAGTTGGTCCTATGTATATAGAAATAATAAACCGTGTTGTGTTATTAATTGTAACCTGGCATAATGATTGGTTTTCTATGTTATTTTTCCTTTATAGGATAAATAAGTGATAGTTCTTTATTTGTAGTAAATTGTTCGCCGCACTAAAGTTATATCTTCTTTTTTACCACGACCTGTCAGGAAACCAGCGGCTATACTGTAGTATATAATTGTTCCACTGCAGGCCTCTCATACAGAGAACGAGCATTGATCACCACGCTTGTAAGCCCCACGGTGGGTGCCTACCGAAGCTGCCTGTAACTGTCCCACTGCAGGCCTCTCATACAGAGAACGAGCATTGATCACCACGCTTGTGAGCCCCACAGTGGGTGCCATTACTGAAGCTGATAATAACACCAGACTGTAACTGTCCCACTGCAGGCTTCTCATACAGAGAACGAGCATTGATCACTCTTGTGAGCCCCACGGTGGGTGCCCACCGAAGCTGTTAATAACACCAGCCTGTAACTGTCCCACTGCAGGCCTCTCATACAGAGAACGAGCATTGATCACCACGCTTGTGAGCCCCACGGTGGGTGCCCACCGAAGCTGTTAATAACACCAGCCTGTAACTGTCCCACTGCAGGCCTCTCATACAGAGAACGAGCATTGATCACTCTTGTGAGCCCCACGGTGGGTGCCCACCGAAGCTGTTAATAACACCAGCCTGTAACTGTCCCACTGCAGGCCTCTCATACAGAGAACGATTTCATATACTAAATTCTAATACTGGTTTTCTCACGACTTTTTCCATATCCGGTTATCTGTTTAATAACTGAGCAGAATCACGTGTCTTCTTAAATTAATATTCATTTTGCATTGAATTAAAATTAATTCAAGTAGGTCATATTCAACTATAATGTTCTCATAAATAAATTATAGATAAAAACCATCTCTTCTGACAAACTGTGAAGGAAAACATCGTGAGGAAAATTGGATTCCAAATTTGGGATCTGAAATCGTCCGCAGAGCAAGCGTGGTGATCAATGCTCGTGCCTTCTCTATATGGGAAGAGGCCTGTGCCCAGCAGTGGGACGTTTATTAAATACGCCGGTGTTATTAATTTAATATCTATCTACACTTTAGGAACTTCAAAATACATTATTTTGTAATATTATTTAACATCTAAAAAGCTTATAAGTTTATTTAAGCTATTGAAATCCCACGGTTTTACCCACAATCCAGGTATATGAATACCTGGATTGAATCCTGTGAGACTGATAGCCGGCCCCAACTATGTTGTTTTTTTTTATTTTCCAATAAAATTAAAAAAAAAAAGAATAATACAAAATCAGTTCACCCAGTCGAAAGTTTTGTAACAAACATAAAAAAAAACATTCAAATTGATAACCTCCACCTTTTTTTAAGTCGGCTAAAATATCTGTTTTCGACCGTTTAAAACGTTGTAAAAATATGCGTAGTCATAACATAGTGAGAGTGTAATGCCGTCACAAGTTCAAACAGTTACGTAATGTGTTCGCTCGTTTGTGACCCACTGACCTCGGGAACAGAGAGGCTGCGTCCGTCTACACGCTGTCTGATACATTTAAGTTTCTATAGCAGCGTACTAAATAAAGAAAGTTTGTAAGTTTGTTTGTTAGTCGTTAACGCATAAATTGATGTATGAATTTTGATAATATTTAGCAAAAGTATAGTTTATAAGCTGGAGTCGTCTTAATACCTACAAATAATATAAAAAAACAAGATATATAAAAGCAATTAAAAAAAGCTTAAAACTATCTACGAATGAAAATCCAGGCAAAATCATTCATGGATTAGCCGAAAGACACAGACAGACAGACAACAAAAAATGTTTGGTTTTTGGATATAACTATAAAAAAACTTTCAAATGCATTTACTTAAAAGTTGTTCCTTATCAATTATACATTAAATTTTGTTTAAACATAACATATAACATATCATCACGCCTATATCCTCGAAGGGATAGGCAGAGGTGTACCAATGTACACCCACAGTTCGCCGATATGTTTAGGTCCCATGTAATAGGGGGCGAGCCTATTGCCACTAACCGGGCACAAATCCAAAGTCCGACCTGCTACTGAGAATTTCATAGGAAAACCCAATGACACCTTGGTCGACTTGGGAATCGAAAGAAAGACCTCTAGCGTAGCAGTCGCGCTTAGCACCACTAGGCCAACGAGGCAATTTTATTTATTTGCATGCAATTGACGGTAAAAAAAATCATGTACTAAGATGAAGATTACTGTTTAGTCCAATAGTATTACTAAAATATAGGTTATTGAATGACAATCCACGTATATCTGAATGTAATATGATTATTATTTCGGTCTATTTGCTTCGGTTAGTGCAAGCGAGTCGTGTTTAACAGATTGTAACCAATCCTGTTGTTTTCATTGTAATCCATTGAACTATACCTTCTTGTTGCTGAAATCGGTAACCTATTAACCGATTTTGGAAACAAACAAAAACCCCTTGCATTTTTTCAAGGTGGTCAAATATAAACTACATCAAAATTGATTCAGTAAGTATGTCTGTTAAATCAAAACAGCTGGGATATTTTACCAAAAATTTTGATATTCATATGCGTCATTAAATAAATACTCAAAACCCTATTTACTTTATGTTGGAAAACAAAGTGACATGGATTTTTTATTTCGGGCTCAATAACTTTTCGTAAATAGCCGTGGTGGCCTAGCGGTTTAATGAACGAATTTGTATGCACGAGGTTGCAGGTTCGAACCCGGGTAAGTACCAATGTAACTTTTCAAAGTTATATGTACTTTCTTAATTATTCTAAGACACTTCTGTAAACGGTGAAGGAAAACATCGTGAGGAAACCTGGATTCCGAAATTTGGGATCTGAAATCGCCAAACCGCAGAGAGCAAGCGTGGTGATCAATGCTCGTGTCTTCTCTATATGGGAAGAGGCCTGTGCCCAGCAGTGGGAAGGTCATAGGCTGGGTTATTAAGTTTTCGTTACTGATTTCAATTCTTTAAAAATATTTTTCCTCAAAACCTGCGTTCGGCTCCCAGTCTCACCGCCAGCTGAACACCAGTATGTTATAGAGCGACTGTCTATCTGACACACAACACATTTACTAAGGGATACTCTATTACTTTTTCAGACTGGTTACTAGAATTTAACAACTGTTAAGTTTGAAAACATGACAGTTGAGACCAAGGGCTTTTAAAGGCACAACACAAGGGCAGTAAAACCATCATTTGTAGAATATATAAGTATGTTTATCAGTTGGTCTTAGATTTGCCTAGTTTGGGATCAGGAGACCGTGAGTGAGTTGACCCAAAAACATGATAAAAAAAATACTAATCTAACCATGCTTTGTCATCCAAACGTGTATTTAAAATATCTATTAAATCGGAAACCAGGAAATCGGTCGAATACGAGTATAACTTCCAAAATGATTTACATAGTTACATATACAACTAATAAAAGTGTGTTAAAACAGAATTTTATTAATCAATAAAGTAAACAACAGGCAATAAATACACGGCTTAGTAATAAGTAGGCCAATACAAAAAATAATTGAATTCAAAGAAAACTTTATTATTTATTCCTTCTTGAAAAAGTGTCTGTTTCAGCCGTATTATTATGTTAGTAAGCGGAAGTGAAATTATAGGTATTTTTCAGTAGTTTTATTGTAAAACCAATTTTTCCTGAAAAGTTACATATTCATCTACTTATATTTTAGTTTTTTCTTCTATTTATTTTTATGCTTGTAGGTTTCTCCTCTTCCACTGTAGGAAAAAGGCCCTTTGCTAATTCACAAACATCGTATGACTAACTTCTTATATTATTTTTCATATGTCTCGCACACGCATGTGTGTCGCCAGCGGGGATGTTCGGGGATGTTCGCCCGCAGTACCGAGCGCAGTGCTAGTTGGCGAGTGCACTTATCCTGTAATATTTTAATTGTTATAACTATTTAGCAACTACTAACTGGTATTGTCCGCACTATGTTGTGGTCGGCTTCCAGTCTCACCGCCAGCTGAACACCGTATGTTACAGAGCGACTGCCTATCTGACCTCCACAACACATGTTACTGGGTAACACAGTATCCCATAGTAAGACTGTCAGTAATGATTAAACTAGTCAAATATCTCGAATGATCATCCTCATCATCCACTGCCCTTGTCCTCCCACTGCTAGGCCTCTCTTTTCTCGTGCTGTTGTCTGTGCCAGCCTCATCCAGACTCGACCCGAGACTTTAACTATGTCGTCGACCCATCTTGCTCCCGGACGACCGACGCTTCTTTTGCCTTGCCTTGGCCACCATAACGAATAAAACAATTATATCCAATTCATTAATTCTCGGGTCATTCATCGGACCCTCCGAGTGCACGAAATCTTTAATAGATCTGTCAAAACGTTTGGTAGACTCTACTCCTGATCAGAGGGCTGGTTTGTACCTTGCACAGAGAATCGGCATAGCCATTCAACGTGGCAATGCTGCCAGCCTTCTGGGCACGTCCCCGCCATTGACAAGGATGAAGATGAGTTTTTTGACGCCTGTTAGTTTTTATTTATGTAATGTTTTAATTTTAGTATAGTTAGAGTTTGTTCATTAAATAATGGATTCATATAAAGCTCAAATGACATGTAAATAAATGACTACAAATAGTTTATTTCCTGAAAAAGGTTTCATATTTTCTTCTTTCTTAAAGAAGGCTTCGTTTTAACCTGTTAGCCCACTAAACCGGACTGTCGTAAGATTGTGTCAGAAATAGAAAAGCCCTATGTATTGGTACATTAATAATGAGCGCCCAACGTAACCTATGCGTAATTTGAAAATATACGGGTTAGAATTGGCAGCGGGAATGTTAGGGCGTTTTTCCTTGTTTGGAGAAGTACTAATGAATTACTTTTCAAAACATTAAAGTATGTTAAGGCGTGTCAAAAACTACTATTCTAGATTGTCTCGGGTTTGGGTGTTTGTGGTATCGTTGTCTCTGATTTCATAACACAAGTGCTTTAGCTACTTACTTTGTCTACTACACTACTCGTTGTCACATATTATAAAAGCTATGCTCTACACTTTCTAAGCGAAAATACTTGGTTCCTGTTTCTGCAGTGTTCACAGTAATTCTGCTGTCTGTTGCAAAACAAATGTGAAAAATCATAGATTATGAAAATCACAAATAGTGTAACTAAACCGACTTTATTTTATAAATAAATAAAAAATACCAAACATTATTTACAGATTTAAAACATGTTACGGCTTTTTCTCCATTAAAATGTAATTTTAAAACCGTGTTGTGACGTTTTTTGTCAACGACATAGCATTTTAAATCCGTAGTACTCGATTTTAAACCATTCCTCGACCGCCAGTATAACCGTGCCCGCACACATTACCTCCCCGTATGTTTCCCTAGCGCTACATTGTCTATTACGTGAACAACACAGCAGTGAAAGGCCGGCCGCGGTTCGGGGCAGTTGTCCGTGTGTTTACTAAAATGATATAGTTATTAAATAATACATTTTGAGTCGATAAACGTCGCGGCTTCGATTTATTTGGGTAAGTTTAGTTTTATTTATTTTTGTGTTTTTTTTTATTTGTATTTTTGGGATTTTTTTTTTGTGTTTTTAAGTAACCTAGATATTTTTTAAGTTAAAATTGTTTCTTAATATTTTTTTGAAGTCTGTGTTTATTTAATAATGTTAAATAATCTTGTAATATTTAGAATAACCTACTAAAGTTCTTTTTAAAATGGTGTTTAACACTAAGTTTAAAAACTAGTTAAATATTAGAATCAGTTAATTTATAAAAAGTTGCTGTTTCTTTTCAAACTAGTAAAATATATTTTTTTCCGACACAAAATTTACAATTTCAATGAAACAAAATTTAAAAATTGTGATTGATGCTAAGTTCCTATTGTTCGACTATCATAACCCAATTTATATCAAAATATGGTAGATTTTTTCATTGGTTAGTTTCAACACTGCATTTAAGTAATATTTACTTTATATTAAAATAAATTATTTTGCTTTATTATATTGTAAACGACCCGCCAGGGATTTGCACACAAAACTTTTTCTTGAATCACTCTATCCATTAATCAAAACTATATGAAAATCCGTTCAGAAGTTTTTGAGCTTGACACTTTCAGACAGACAGACGCAAAACTTTGTTTTATATATAGATACCTTAACTTTTTACCCAACTTCGCTTGCCACACACATTGCGTAAATTAGTATATTTTTCCGCGTCGAATACTATTACATAAGCCTTTATATAATTTGAAGTACATATACTACTATATTTTATAACATAAGAAAATATTAACTAAGAAAATATTAAACTCGGATTGAACCTGGAACCTTTTATAGTCCAGCCGCTAAAGAATACGTTCCTGACAGGTCTTGGTCAACAGGAAGAAATAACTTTAATTGGGCGAAGAATTTACATAATATAAATTACTATCACTTATTTGTTTTATAAACGAATAATATCATTCAAAACTATATCATTATGCCAGGTAACAATGAATAATATAACACGGTTTTTTTTATTTCGACATATAAATTAAGACCAACTGACATGTGTCAGGAACGCATGATTTCAGCGGCCGAACTATATTTGTCAATAAAAACAATTAGTTTACTTGACATACATTTAATATGAAAATGATAATAATAATAAGTAATTAATAATATACGTTTATAGGCTGGATGCCTATAAACGTCCCACTGCTGGGCACAGGCCTCTTCCCCTATGGAGAAGGCACGAGCATTGATCACCACGCTTGCTCTGCGGGCGACTTCAGATATGAAAATGATAACATAAAAAAAAAATAACAGAATTTTCTATTAGTTAAAACAACATCGTAATTAGTTTGATTTAAAACTAAACTGCTGTATCGATTTTGATGCAATTATATGGATCTACCACTGAGTGCCACTGATGTATAGATGCCGATGGTATTACAAAAATAAAAAAAAACAAAAAAATTGACAACCTCCTCTTTTTAGAAGTCAGTTAAATACCGGTCAATGGCGACTTTTTACCCGACTGCCAAGAAGGGTTATGTTTTTACATTTCTGTAATCAATTATTCTAATTCAATTGTTTACATTGAAATATAATATGCGTGTCGAAAGACATAAAAACAAAAATATCGCCATATTTAATCTAAAAACGATATCATGCTATATTTTATTGCAAATAATATAAAAACAAAGGCAGAACCAAATGTTTTAGTATGTTAAGTCCTATAAACCTCAATTGTGTTTAGAAATCAGAAAAACAATATATTTATGTTTTACATAACTTTAACGTAATGACAATGTCGCCATTTTATTTTCGGTGACGTTTTGAATATACAAGGTGTTACCGAAGGGGTATATCTATACAAAAGGGGTGAAGAGTACATCTGGTATAGAGTCAGTTTACAAAGTTTCAGCTCAAAACGATTTAATAGAATTGAAATGATGTGGATATCAATTGCCATGACTTGCCGTTGCCCTAGTCGTGCTAAGCGCGACTACTACGCTTGAAGTCTTGGGTTCAATTCCCAAGTCGACCGAGGTGTTATTGGGGTTTTCTATGAAATTCTCAGTAGCAGGTCGGAGTTTGGATTTGTCCCCGGTTAGTGGCAATAGGCTCGCCCCCTATTAGATGGGACCTAAACATACCGGCGAACTGTAGGTGTACATTGGTACACTTCCGCCTAACCCTTAGGGGTAAGACTTAAGATACAGGCGTGATGGTATGTTTATAAGTTTAGCATATAATTATTTGTTTCAGGTTTAATATTTTAGAAGCGACTTCGACTCGAAATGGATTCTAATAATATAATGGCGGGAGAAAAAAGGGATGAACACCAGTAAGTATTTAAATATAATACTTTAATAAATAACTATCTTATCACACTTAATGATTTCGTGGTTAAGTACAAGCTTTACGAACCAATCGATCATAGGTTAGGCAGCGTTAATCGCGGTTGATATGTGGATGGGTGACCAATCCAATTTTATATTGAGTCCCTCCGGTCTTAAGAAAGCGTTTAAAGGGTGTGTCTAGCTTGTGAGTGTGGGATTGAAGGAATAGAGATTGCAACTGTGTTTAAGCACTGCTGTACTCAAATATTTTTAACGTAAATAGTGGTGTGACATGTCTACAAGCTTTAACGCTGATCAAATCGCTCAAATTTATGGAAGTGATAAGTCTTAGTTCTAAATATCTAAATGAAATATCACTTCCCTACATTTAATGTCATTTAAGCGATTTTCATCATTGTCAACACTTGCAAAAATACGTTGACATCATCTCCCTGCCCTGTTCCCAATTACTTGTGGTCGGCGCAATGCGTATTCAGCTTCCATTCATCTCTACTACTCGTCATCTCAGCATTCACTCCTTTCTCATATAATCTTTCACAGAATCCATCCATTTCTTGACCAACCTGTTGGTCTATTGGTTAGTGACCCTGACTGCTATACAGTTGGTCGTGGGTTCGATTCCCACCCAGGAAAAATTTTGTGTAATGAGATAAAAAAAAAAAAAAAATTGTATTTTGAAATATATATGAATTTGAAATATGTATGTATAAGTATGTTTATCAGTTGTCTGGTTACCATAACACAAGCTCTGCTTAGCTTGTTATCAGATAACCGTGTGTGATTGTGTGTATTATTATTTATTATTTCTCTACACCCATCTTTTTTCGGTTTTCTCTGCATGTATACTCATTTACAGTCATGCTCATTTCAAGTTCATTTTCATGTTCAGGATATTAAAAACCTCCTCTTTTACAGAAAACACATAGAGATGCTGAACGGCAATGACCTGAACACCTTCAACTTGAACTACGAGAACCATATAAATCTGCAGCAGCCGGACAAGAACTCCGAAGCCATTGCAGACTTCTACGATGGATCCATCATCCTGGTCACCGGTGGGACTGGCTTCGTCGGCAAGGCGTTGCTGGAGAAACTCCTGAGGAGCTGTCCAGGGATTAAGACGATCTATGTCCTGATGAGACCTAAGAGGGGTTTGACTGTTGATCAGAGGTATAAAGAGCTGCTTAAACATCAGGTATGTTGGATTTTGTTTTAAGATTTTTTTGGACCTGATGTTTTTTAGGGTGTATATTTTTCTGTTGTGGAGGTAGAGCCTTGCGTCATTATTAAGAACAAACGGGAAATATTCTTTTCCTAAGAAATTATTTGATCATCTCCCTGCCCTGTTCCCAATTATTTGTGGTCGTAGCAATGCGTATTCAGCTTCCATTCATTTCTACAACTTGTCTTTAATAATAAAAAGCAAATTGTTCGACTTGTAGATACAGAAACAACGTGTAAATTTCCTATACATTTTTGCTTGGTTGCAGAAACCCGAATTGCTTTTGCAATGAGAGTAGTTTCGGGTTTAGAAATAGCAAATGCCATTACTAGTAAATAAATCTTACCCTCATTAGAAAAGATACGTTATTATTGAATGTATTTTCTGAAACTGCCTCATTGGCCTAGTAGTGCTGAGCGCGACTGCTACGCTAGAGGTCTTGGGTTCGATTCCCAAGTCGACCAAGATGTTATTGGGTGTTTCTATGAAGTTCTCAGTAGCAGGTCGGAGTTTGGATTTGTGCCCGGTTAGTGGCAATAGGCTCGCCCCCTATTACATTGTGTGTGTGCGTACATTGATGTGCGTACACTTCTGCCTAACCCTTCGGGGATACAGGCGTGATGATATGTTTATGTTTTATTATTGAATATCGTCAGTCTAGATTATACTGAACTGATAAGCCAGTCACAGCTGCAAAAGCTTCGGTAGAAAAAATACTTAAAAAAAAGTAAAAGACTACAGAAGAACACTTTCTCCACCAGGTCTTTGATAGGATCCGTACCCGCTGGCCCGACCGTCTGGGGAAGCTGTACCCCATCACAGGGGATGTCTCAGCTCCCAACCTTGGAGTCAGCTCTGAACAGCGAGAACTGCTGGCCAAGGTGAGATATTAAGAGGGTTTTTATGTCAAGTGATAATATTTCATTGTAACAGAAACGCATTTAAAATAAAATATGTGACAGCAAATAGGTACTGCGCTGATTGCATCTAATATGGAAGAGGGAACAAGATAAGATACAAAAACATACACTGGAATTGAGAACCTCCTTCTTTTAAAGTAGGTTAAAAGAAGTTACTGAACTAAATTCGTTTAATCCATAAAATTAAAAGAGTCGTCTATTATATGTTTGATAGTCATTTGTAACTTTAAGTATTTGATTTTCGATTTCATAATTTTTGAGTATTTTTTCCAAACCATGTATCATGCCAACACAAAATCAGCCATATTTTGTTTCTTGCAAGCTAAAGTTAATCAAACCAAATCGAATACAGAGCAAAAAGATAAACATAACTCTCCTTTTTAGCAGTCAGGTAGATTGATTAGTACACTCCAGTGACAGTAACGCAGCAGTCGGTACATCTTAGTGACAATCACGCAGCAATCCATACATAGTGACAATAACGTTGTAACCCATACACTATTTTTACTCCGTACGTTCTAGTGACAATTACGCAGCAGTCGATAATCTTAGTGACAATTACGATCTAACCCGTACACTACAGTGACATTAACGTTGCTAGGTGACAGCGCTCTTCCACTCGGCGGCTACCGTGAGGTTCACGGAGCCTCTGCATGCAGCCACGACCCTCAACGTGCAGGGAACTGCCTCGCTGCTGAAACTGGCTGAGGATATGCCCAAGCTAAAGGTAATGGAGCGGGCTTGCGCATGGTAGAGCGTTCGACCTTTCACACTGAACTGATGCGTGGGTGCGTCTTGTGTGGGAGGTCGGATGTTTTATCGTGTGTTCGTTCGTTCTGGCGTTGTGCGGCCGGTATTGCGCGCTGCCTTTTCCGCCAGATGTGATCCGACCCCTAGCGTTCTTTCCTTTTTGTATTTTTGACGTTTAGTAAGTGCTATTTTGAATTTTGAGTACGGGGCAAGTATTTATATCAGGGTGATTATAGACGAAGTTGTAATTAAAAGGCTATCAGATATAGATTCTGATTTAAATGCTACATGGAACAGCAAGGTTTTTGTGAAACTCCCTATAGTTTTAACTTTTTAGGTGTAATTTTTAGGTATGTTTGCAAAAGACATGGCCAAAGAAAGGAAATCCTAACTGAAGACTGTTTCTCAAAAAAATACAATTTAGAGACAGTCTAGTTAAAATCAAGAAATTAATGTAAAATTCTTAATAAGCAATTTATACTATTAACTTGCCTAGGAGAGATGGTGCCCAATACATATGTTTTTTTTTTAAGACATTGGCTTTCTGCCAGTGGAGTGATGTATAACTTTAAAGACTGTCCAATTGCACTTGGGGTTATGTTTATTTCCTTATCTTCCACCAGGCGCTGGTCCACGTCTCCACAGCCTACAGCAACGCGCCCAGGTCTCTGATCGAGGAGCGGGTCTACCCTCCTCCGTACGACCCTGACAGCATCGTGAGGTGCACCAAGATGCTGCCCCCTGAGACCGTGGACGTCATCTCCGAAACGTTACAGGTTGGTACTGTCACTGATGTGTGTTGGTCTAGTGGTTAGTGTCACTGACTGCTGAACTGGAGGTCGTGGGTTTGATTCTCCAATCTTTGTGGGCTGAGCATGATCATTGCTGTATAAGAACATTTAGAAATATGGGTTCCTTAAACAGTCGTTAATTCATTACCTTTCTGGCAACTCTTACTATGGGATACTGTGTTACCCAGTAACATGTGTTGTGGAGGTCAGACAGACAGTCGCTCTGTAACATAAGGTGTTCAGCTGTCGGTGAGACTGGAAGCCGACAACAACATAGCTTGGGAATAAGGCAATGTAGCTTAGCGATTTTCTCTGTCTGACATCCGCCTATCGGCTGGAAATTTTCCGAAACATTGTTGTTATGTTAATATTTATATTAGACTAACATTAATTTACACTAAATGACACCAAGGACAATAGGTAAAATCTTTTTTATCTAAGGTAAACCCATCTCTTGCGCCGGTTTTTCTTAAACTAGTTTTCAGCTGCATTCTGTGATCATATTTCGGCAGTTTTGAAATTATTATTGATTTTTAATGTGACGGGTTTCTTAACAGGTAAAATACAGCAAATATTAACTTGAACTTTTTAATTGGGTTAAGATATCTGTTTTCTACTTTTTTAAATCACAGTCAAGTGTTTTTAATTTGTTTTTTTTTTTATATGTTGTTTAGATTTCTTTTCTTTTGAGATGATTATTAACCCCCGACATGACAAGGGAGGTTGTAACTTTGACATGTCAACAGTCTGTCTGTCTGTCTGAGACTTCGTAGCTCATCCTTTTATTTCATTTGAAAACTATCTAAATGGTTATAAGCTATGAAGATTCTGTTCTGGATTTTGAAAATAACGTAATTTATGAAAATAACGTAATTTATCAAAATAAAGTAATTTATCTAGTACGCCACACCATCATAGGTTCAGTTAAAAACCAGCGTCAAGCATTAGCTGCCTGACATATGCTGAACTGGACCTTTTTGGCACAGCCGCTAGGCACACATTCAGCAAAGTGTTTTGTCTTTCTTTTTTACTGTATGTTTTTTCCTCCTCTATTTTTATCTTTGTGACTGTGTGTTGCTGTGTCAAATATTTTTTTTCTTTCTTTCTAAATTTCTGGAGTATTTTTTATTTATTTATAGTTCTAATGTGTTTTTTCTTTATAGGGTGAACATCCAAACCCCTACACTTTAACGAAGGCGCTGGCAGAATCCATAGTGTACAGCTATACCAACCTACCAGTATGCATCGTCAGGCCTTCTATAGGTAAGTGGAACACTTATTTTTTTAGACCTTTTAGGTACCCCACAGCTGGGCAAAAGTTTCGCCCAATTTGCTCCAGGATCTTGTCTGGAGCCACCTCCCACCAATCCGGAAAATAGCGAACAATGCGGCTTAAACCGTTTTTGAATGGATATATGCATGTTTGTTATTCTTTCACGTATAATCTACAGAATGGATTTTAATGAAACTTTACAATAATGTAGTTTATACATTTGAATAACACCTACGCAATATATTTTAATTGACGGGCCTGTTGGTCTAGTGATTAGAGACCCTGACTGCTATACCGGAGGTCGTGGGTTCGATTCCCACCCCGTACAAATGTTGGTGTGATGAGCACGATCATTTGTTCGGTGTCTGGGTGTAATTTATCTATAATATGTATGTATTTAGAAATATATAAGTATATTTATCAGTTGTCTGGTTACCATAACACAAGCTCTGCTTAGCTTGGGATCAGACAACCGTGTGTGAGATGTCCCGGAATATTATTATTATTAATAATTTATAAAGATAGTGTATAAATTGTCATTTACGCGGGTGAAACCGCGGGGCACAGCTAGTACTACATAAAAAAGCTTAAAAACCTCCAATGAACATAGGACACTCTATTTGGAGAGTATATAACCTCACAAAAATTAATTACGAAAGTAAGATATTTGCACTACAAACTATCTGCCACCAGAAATACGAAATAAGTAGATACATTGACTCAAAAAATAAAAAAAATATTTTTTTTAAGATACACTAGAAAATTAAAAATATTTTTAATTCAAAAACCAAACACCATGAATCAAGAACCGCACCATTAAAGAGCAATTAATACCCCCCAATAATTATATTTTAACCAAAGACAAAGGTATAAAACCTTTATTACTGCTCCGCTATAGACTCTCACAATATGGCTATATTGACCGAATTCCCATGACATTCATTAAAAAATCATCGACTATCGATCGTCTATGATTACTTCGTGTTAGGCCATAACACTATATTAATCAATAATAGTATAGTTTTATAAAACGTCTAACTGTCACACTGCAGACCTCTCATACAGAGAACGAGCATTGATCACTCTTGTGAGCCCCACGGTGGGTGCCATTACCGGAGCTGTTAATAACACCAGCCTGTAACTGTTCCACTGCAAGCCTCTCATACAGAGAACGAGCATTGATCACTCTAAGTCCCACGGTGGGCGCCATTAACGAAGCTGTTCACACCAGCCTGTAACTGTCCCACTGCAGGCCTCTCATACAGAGAACGAGCATTGATCACCACGCTTGTGAGCCCCACAGTGGGTGCCATTATCGAAGCGGTTTATAACACCAGCGTGTAACTGTCCCACTGCAGGCCTCTCATATAGAGATAATTGATAATCGCGCTTGTGAGCCCCACGGTGGGCGCCATTACTGAAACAGTTAATAACACCAGCCTGTAACTGTCCCACTGCAGGCCTCTCATACAGAGAACGAGCATTGATCACTCTTGTGAGCCCCACGGTGGGTGCCATTACCGAATAACACCAGCCTGTAACTGTCCCACTGCAGGCCTCTCATACAGAGAACGAGCATTGATCACTCTTGTGAGCCCCACGGTGGGCGCCATTACCGAAGCTGTTAATAACACCAGCCTGTAACTGTCCCACTGCAGGCCTCTCATACAGAGAACGAGCATTGATCACTCTTGTGAGCTTCACGGTGGGTGCCATTACCGAAGCTGTTAATAACACCAGCCTGTAACTGTCCCACTGCAGGCCTCTCATACAGAGAACGAGCATTGATCACTCTTGTGAGTCCCACGGTGGGTGCCATTACCGAAGCTGTTAATAACACCAGCCTGTAACTGTCCCACTGCAGGCCTCTCATACAGAGAACGAGCATTGATCACTCTTGTGAGCCCCACGGTGGGCGCCATTACTGAAGCTGCTAACACCAGCCTGTAACTGTTCCACTGCTGTCTTCTCATACAGAGAACGAGTAATGATCACCACCCTTGTGAGCGGTGGGCGCCATTACTTGAAATTAGCAATTAAACTGCTTATACTGTTTAAGGATAAAAGCGTGATGATCTCAGATTTTATGGCAACTAAAAAACAATCAGTAGTCATTGTGAGATATGGGTTTAATATCCATTAATTACCATGAAAAGGCCCATAAACAGATTAATAGCTTGGCAATGAAATTCACTTTAATTACACATATAGTCCGGCCGCTGAAAGAATGCATTCCTGACAGGTCATGGTCAACAGAAAGATATAAATGCGGACAACATCACATACATTGCTCTGAACCCAAAGTAAGTAGCTAGAGCACTTGTGTTATGGAATTCAGATAAAACGATACCACAAATACCCAGACCCAAGACAATGTAGAATGATGATTTCTACATTGACCCGTCCGGGGATCGAACCCGGGACCTAAGAGTTAGCGACACCTTGAAACCGGTGCGTACGCCACTCGACCATGGAGGTCGTCAAAAACATATAACTTTAATTTGTCGAAAAAATAACTGAACATAATTTACGATCACTTATTTGTCCTAAAAACGAATAATATCATCCAAAAATATTCATTATGCCAGGTTTCAATGAATAATATAATACGGTTTTTTATTTATACAAATCAAGACCAAGTGACATGTGTCAGGAACGTATTTTCACAGCGGCCGAAAAATAAATGTTAATAAAAATTATCTCCAATGTAAATGGGACCACCTCTGAAGTATATCCTATCAATGACAAAATCTATTTACAATTGCCATAGATATGGCGTAACAAACAAAAAATCATACAGACAAAACAGAGATTAAAAAGAGAGACAAAAAAGAGAGAGACAGATTGTGTAAAAGATGATATGAGAAAGAAAGGAGTGAATGCTGAGATGACGAGTTGTAGAGATGAATGAAAGATGATGATGATATCGCGTAACACAAAATCATACAGGCAAATTGATACAACCTTTTTGCAGTCGGCTTAAAATACTTTGAAGTTTGAATTATTGTCAAATGGTGGTTGTAATAAAAATAATAATACCAGCCTATAAACGTCCCTCTGCGGGGTGAATACTGAGATGACAAGTTGTAGAGATGAATGGAAGCTGATGATGATATCGCGTAACACAATATCATACAGGCAAATTGATACAACCTTTTTGCAGTCGGCTTAAAATACTTTGAAGTTTGAATTATTGTCAAATGGTGGTTGTAATAAAAATAATAATACCAGCCTATAAACGTCCCTCTGCATGGCACAGGCCTCTTCCCATATAGAGATGGCACGAGCATTGATCACCACGCTTGCTCACTGCGGATTGGCGGTTGTAATAGATGTATGGTATTATTTATAGTTTAAATATAATAGTTTTGGATATGGTTTCCTTATAAATACTAGTTCATTAGATGTTGCTATTGTTCTGCCTTGAATATAAATTGGTTACTGATGGATAATTGCTTTGAAAAAAAAAAGCATAATATATTAAAAATATGGTGCTTGGTAGCCTAACGATTCAATGAACGGTTTTGTATGCATAAGGTTGCAGGTTCGAACCCGGGCAGGCACCAATGTCACTTTTCAAAGTTATATCTACTTTCTTAATTACTCTTAGACACTTCTTAGACCAACGGTGAAGGGAAACCTGGATTCCAAAATTTGTGATCTGAAATCGCCCGCAGAGCAAGCGTGGTGATCAATGCTCGTGCCTTCCCTATATGGGAAGAGGCCTGAGCCCAGCAGTGGGACGTTTATAGGTTAAAAATTAATGATTTCTTTGTAAACCGTAATAACTAGTAGACCGTGACTTTCTTAGCGTAACCGTTAGTGCATTTTCCTTTACTATACCAATATACTCGTATTATACAGTTACCTAGCACGCAATTGATCGGATTTAATGTTTGTTTTATAAATAGTAGTCCGATTTTAGTGGGACTTTATACAACTACATAAAGCCTCAGGAACATCTGCCGCCCGGAGGCAACCTGCAGTGGCCTGCCTGGAAAGCACTGAACCGATTGCGAACCCAGGTAGGTCGCTGCAAACACAATCTAGCGAAATGGGGGATCATAGACCCTTCCGATATCCGGTGTGAGTGCGGCCTTTCCGTTCAGACAATGCCACACCTGCTAGAGTGCCCAAAGTGTCCGGACACCTGCACTTTGGAGGACTTGAACCTCGCCAACGACGCTGCAGTTGGTGTGGCCAACTACTGGGCGCAGCGTATTTAGACTTAAATAAATTAGTTTACCATCGACTCGAAAAGAAGAAGAAGTGGGACTTTAATTGGTAGATAGCTGTTGTTATTAGGCAATATTTGGTATAATATAAAAACCTATATCCCATTAGGTTATATAAATTAAATTACAAGGGTCTGATTTTAAACCTACATGTACATTCTTAGTTATTCTAAGATACTACTGACAAACGGTGAAAGAAAACATCGTGAGGAAACCTGGATTCCAAAATATGGGATCTGAAATCGCCCGCAGAGAACAAGCGTGGTGATCAATGCTCATGCCTTCTCTATATGGGAAGAGGCCTGTGCCCAGTTGTGCGACGTTTATAGGCTGGCTAATTTATTTCAAAATCAGGGTCTGTGTAGAAAATTAAAGACAAAACCAATACAGACAAAGTCACAGTAACAGCTAGTTAAGAAGTTATATTAAACAATGTAAAACATAGTCTTATTTATTTATTAATCTATTATACTGTCAACTAAGTTTTAAGGCTCCTGACCTATTCCAAGGACAAATCAATGACATGGACACCCTTATAAAGAATGTGAATGAATATATTATAATTTGATTACAATCAATTCTTTAAAGGTAGCCATAGATCAAGACTTTTGGCTATCAATCAACATAATTTATTATCGACGTCATAGGAATTACAATTAAAAATATACGGAGCCTAAGACATCAAATACATTGCTCTGAACCCAAAGTAGCTAAAGCACTTGTGTTTTGGAATCAGAGACAACGATACCACAAACACCCAGACCCGAGACTATGTACAAAAGTTTTTTAAATTTAAGCCTAGTCCCGACTGTCATACGTTGATCTTTGACAGTCATTAAGTCAATTCTGACAACCAGTCTTAGGATGGGATACTGTGTTTCCCAGTAACATGTGTTGTGGAGGTCAGATAGCCGGTATGTTTAGGTCCCATGTAATAGGTCGACTAGGGAATCGCACCCAAGTCCTCTAGCGTAGCAGTCGCGCTTAGAACCACAAGGTCAACGAGGCAGTCTTATTATCAGGCAGGCAAATTCTTACAAGTGTTTTAAACGAATTGTAAGTCGCACTTTTAGGTGTAAAGAAGAGACTGATATACATGTGAGAGCATCTTAAACTTGAGTCCTACTTGAAAATAAATGGTTAAATATTTCCTTTGATTCTTTTTGACGGGCCTGTTGGTCTAGTGGTTAGAGACCCTGACTGCTATACCGGAGGTCGTGGTCATTCCCACCTAGGAGAAATCTTTGTGTGATGAGCACGATCATTTATTCAGTGTCTGGATGTAATTTATGTGTAACGTGTATTTAGAAATATATAAGTATGTTTATCAGTTGTCTGGTTATCATAACTCAAGCTCTGCTTAGCTTGGGATCAGATACCCTTGTGTGAGTTGTCCCGGCATATTATTATATTCTTATGTTTACTGTTATTACTAAGTCTTTTATCCTTACCAAAGCTATTATTAGTAACTTTTGACATAGTTTTTTTCTTGTTAACTTGAAGTTGTTTTAGTGACTTACTTTGTTATTCTGTTTCGTTTGATAGTTAAAATTTAATATTCGTATCGATTGAGACGATATTGTACGGACGATAGATTATGTATTTATGGTATACAGGGTGCTTCGAAATTGCGGGGCTATATTTGAAATACGTTTTCTGCCTGTAGAAATCAGCACTGCCTCGTTGGCCTAGTGGTGCTCAGCGCGACTGCTACGCTAGAGGTCTTGGGTTCGATTCCCGAGTCGACCAAGGTGTTATTGGGTTTTTCTATGAAATTCGCAATAGCAGGTCGGAGTTTGGATTTGTGCCCGGTTAGTGGCAATAGGCTCGCCCCCTATTACATGGGACCTAAACATATCGGCGAACTGTGGGTGTACATTGGTACACCTCTGCCTACCCCTTCGGGGATACAGGCGTGATGATATGTTATGTTATGTTTAGAAATCAGCAAATTAGGAGAGATTACCTAATTATCAAAGAAGTGGTATGTATTTGACGCGATATGGCGGCAATTGTGGATTTTCTTTTTATCTACTTGGTTTAGAAGTAGTCCCATATAACTTCTATCAAATCAATTCTGCAGTAGTTTTGAATTGTGTTTCTTTTGTTTACAGTGACTGCTGCCCTCCAGGAGCCATATCCTGGATGGATTGACAATGTTTATGGAGTTACTGGTGAGTTTTGGATAATATCTTACTGATACAAAAAAAAAAACATACATAACAACACGCCTCTTTCCCTTGTAGGGGTAGGCAGAGACCACTTCTTTCCACTTGATACGATCCTCGCACACTTGTTTCGCTTCGTCCATTTTCATAATTTTCTTCATATATGCTGTTCGGTTAATGGTACTCTTGACCTGGTTTCTTTTCATTCACACTCGCCTTAAACTTTTTACGTCAATCGTTCTTTATTTATTCTCTCGACATAGCCAAACTATCTCACAAACCTTTCTTAATTTTTGTCTTAACATCCTTCATCCACCTTACCATACGTATTCCTCCTCTTACATTCAACGTAGCGAAGCGGCTCTCCGGCCACTTTCCGCCCCGCGAGAAACGAGATGGGTGGAGAAGCACATCGCCGCCATTTTTGACACAATTTAATAAAAAAAAGAACAAAAATAAAATAAATTAAAAAACTATTTTGTGCGGGATGATTGTAAAATAATCCATATTTTCCTTCACCAGGTATTATAATGGAGATATCCCGAGGCACGTACCGCTCCGGGTACTGCCGCGAGCGGTTCGTGGTGGACCTGGTGCCAGTCGACATGGTCGTCAACTCTTGCATCCTCGCTGCCTGGAGACAGGGGGTTAAGCAGTGAGTGGAACACATTTATTTGCCTTACTAGGAGTATTAAGTTGTACAAAGTCAGAAGTCTGTTAAAGATCAATGACAGCTTACGGATGCTAACTGCCACTTTTGTTCAACAGAATTCTGGCTACCTGTCTCACTATGGGAAATAAGTAGGTAAATGGGTTGGATCAGATAGAAATATGGTACAGAAGTCATACGAAACTGAAATCTAGAAGCAGGCAACAATTTAGCCTTAGAAAATTTTCACCAGTCATTGAGACTTAGTGTTATGTTTTTATGCATATAAATAAACCATATTACCTATCTAAATCATATGTTTTGTAAATAATTATTTTTAGGAATCAAGGTTTGATGTATTTTAGTTGCTGTCGATATATTGATGTACCATTTATATTCTTACTAACCGACTGCCTCGTTGGCCTAGTGGTGCTAAGCGCGCCTGCTACGCTAGAGGTCTTGGGTTCGATTCCCGAGTCAACCAAGGTGTTATTGGGTTTTTCTATGAAATTCTCAGTAGCAGGTCGGAGTTTGGATTTGTGCCCGGTTAGTGGCTATAGGCTCGCCCCCTATTACATGGGACCTAAAACATATCGGCGAACTGTGGGTTCTACATTGGTACGCCTCTGCCTACCCCTTCGGGGATACAGGCGTGATGATATGTTATGTTATGTCTAACCGACGTCTAACCGACCGTGTTTTAGTCGGAATCTTTTCTTACTTCGTCTCTTATCTTGCAGACCTGGTCGTTGTCCTGTATACAATGTGACATCGGGGTCCATCAACCCGCTGCAGTGGGGACAGTTCACCAAGCTCTGCGTCAAATGGGCACTCGAGAATCCCACCAAGTAAGTACTGCTAAAATGACTTATATACTGTTCATAAGTATATAAATAATATGGTACACGTATTTCATAATCCGTCGAAAAAAGAAAAAAAAGCTCACTATGAACTACAGACTAAGTAAAGAAAGAATAGTCATTGGTCTAAAAATACATACTTAGTACTGAAATATTTTGACTGACCTGTTGGTCTAGTAGTTAGGACTGCTATACCGGATGTTTTATCTTCGTTTCCCATCCACTTTACATCTTTGAGTGATCAGGATCATTAGCTCTGTGTGTGGGTGTTATTTACCTATAATAATAAATTTTGGTGGGAGATGGCTCCAGACAGAACAGCTTGGAGCAAATTGGGGGAGACCTTTGCCCAGCAGTGGGACACATAAAAGGTTATATAAAAAAAAAAAAATTAAGTCTCTTTATCAGTCGTTTGCTGATTACCATAGTACTGGCCCTATCTTGTTTGGGATCAGTCTTAACCCTCCACAAATGGATCCTCTGTGTATTCTACCTTCCTAGGACCTATCACAAACATTCTAACAATTATTTCCATTCTAGATACGTGATGTGGTACCCAAACTTCGCGTTCACGGAGTCCCGGTTCATGAACACGTTTTGGGAGATCACGTGCCACTTCCTGCCCGCCTTCATGTATGATATGCTGCTGAGGGCTCAGGGGCGGAAGGCTATGTAAGTAAACATTTACAAAACCTACTTTTGATCTCTTCTGCTATCTGCCAAAAATTCCTAACAATTTTAATGATCTAAATCACATTCAAAAGCAACGTCACCGACTCCTCTTTTGTATGAATAAATATTTTTTGAGATGCTCAAGTACATTATATTTTACCATTTATATATGTTACCATCGTCCTCAATAGCTGAATGGAGTTGTGACGTCATTGTTGACTAGAATTTTCCATAATTGAGTAGTTTTAGTTGCTCTTGCTAGAGTACGCTTTGATTCTCAAAATGAATGGTGGTGACAGTTTACCTATGGGAAAATTTATAAAGGAAAAGGCCATGTTATGTGCCAATGTTGCTTAAAACTTCTTCATGTTCAAGCGATTATTATCATTGACTGTTTTGACAATTTGCTCTACATTGATATTTTTCTTCATACCTCTAAATACGACACTCACTATATGAGGAAACAATAATTTCTGTTTTGCAAAATCACTTATTTTTGTTGTGTCACTACATTTCTTAAAATTGCCAAGTGTTGGTCAAAATTGGTCATATAAGCGCAATTCAAAATTTTACACAATATTAATATTCGCAGAATGATGAAACTCGCTCGCCGTTTCAAAATGGCGGCGGCCACCGGCGAATACTTTGCCAACCACGAATGGCAGTTTGGCATCTCCGAGCTGACCGCCCTTCATGACGATGCCAATGTTGCCAGTGATTCTGGTGCCTTCCCCCATTGGCCGGCTGATTTTGATTGGGACTCTTATATCGGGGCTTACATGTTTGGCATCAGACGGTATATTTTGAAGGATACTGCTGATTCCCTGCCTGTAGCAAGGACTAAGTTACGGAGGTGAGTTTGGTATTGATATTTTTTGTGTAAAAGATATAGGATAAGATGGTACAAAGAAAGAATGTGTTCATACAAAAGTGAATAAAATAATAAGTGTTTAACCTAGGCTTACATAATGATTTGGCGATTTTTGGCTTAGGAATCTTTAGCTTCTTTGTTTCTGATCTATGAACAAAATAACTAGATAAAATACAACCTCTGTCAATTTATCTAGCCCATTAAAAGAATTATAGGAATTTCAAACGACTAAATGGATCTTTATAAATTATAACTACTATCTCAAGCATATTAGCTATGATAAAAATAATAGAAAAACTTGCTCCATATTGATCGTTACTGAAAACTTGAAAACATTTTTGTTTATTTTATTTTAATGATATGTTTATTTTTTGTTTTCAGATTATACTGGGTGCATAAATTATTCCAAGCCGCCACAGGATATTATTTATTCAGGCTCCTGGCTGGTCGTCTGCGGTAGAATAAGCAACTTATCATAAATAACTTCATATACTATGGCTAATGTACATCTCTTTAAATATTAATAATAAAATACAATATCCTGGGACCACTCACACACGCTTATCTGATCCCAAACTATGCAGAGCCTGTACTATAGTAACCTAACCAGAACAATGATAAAGATTCTTATCTATACATATAAGATAAAGATTCTTATCTATACATATAAGATAAAGATTCTTAACTATACATATAACTATATATTTTTCAATCAAACATATTATAGATAATTACACCCAGACACCGAACAAATGATCGTGCTCATCACACAAACATTTGTCCTAGGTGGGAATGACCACGACCTCCGGTATAGCAGTCAGGCTCACTAACCACTAGACCAACAGGCTAACTAATTTTTTTGGATTGCTTAGATGTTAAACATTGGTCATAGTGTATAGAAGTAATTAATTAGGTAATTAATAAGAGCGGGTTCTTAATTAATCACATAGATATAGAGATTGGACTGAGCATTGATCATTATGATGTTAAATAAATACAGACAAGCGTATTGGATTTTGGTGATGCATAGAAGCATGGTTTAACCATGAAAAATAAGAATCTTGAAGAAGATTTAGTTTTCATTTAATTATTTTTTGAGTCTAATCTTTGACAAGAATTGGTGAATGAATATTTGATTACTTGTAGCAAATAGATCGGTCGTTTTATTAACGGTATCAAATTCATTAGTGAAAAATGAATCAATTTTGATATTTCACATTAGAGTTTTGACCGAAACCTTCAAAGTAAATTATGAATATTTATATACTACCAATTGTTCATTCTCTTTTTTACCGACTTCTAAAAAAGGAGGAGGTTCTCAATTCGGATGTTTGTATGTTTTTAAGCATATTTTTGGCAAATGCTCAGTCCTTTCTCCATTTCTATGAAAAAGGTTTTATGTAGTGCATATATCTATTCTGCCTATCTTAATAACATAAAATGTCTACATTCAGCCTACACATAAGTACCTGTGCCTGAGATTAAAAATAAATATAATTGTATTTCTAACAATACCAAATAATTAAAAGTATGAAAATAAATGGTCACTTTGATATATTTGGAGCAAATTATGGAATATTAAGTTATTTTCTGCAAATACCCTGGACTTAAGCTTTAAATATAATAATAATGTCTATTATATATTTTATAAACAATATTATACTAGTTGTGCCCCGCGGTTTCACTCGCCTTTTTCCCCAAGGCGAGATGTTAAACGAGTATAACCTACCTAAATAATAGGGCTAACAATTTTGAAAAGATTTTCTCAATTCGGACTAGTATTTTCAGAGATTAGCAGGTTCAAACAAACAAACTCTTTAGCTTTATTATATAGTATTGATAAGTTAAATATAAAATATTATTTGCTGCATAAATCATTACCTTTGCCATACATTTTGTATAATCTGTATCTGTCAGTTTAAGCGGGAAAAGCAATACTCATATTTTATACATGATAATTTAAATAAATGATATTTTGAAATAAATACTTTAAACATTGCCACAATGCACGATGTCTACTTATCATTAATATACATCTTATAATAAGATACATATAGAATAAGAAAATCTTTTAATTTTTATGTATGAATAAAAGAGATGTTAGTATGAAAAATTATTTTTGTCTTTTATTATAAAATAAACCCCAATGATAAACCGTATTAAAATAAAATTTATACTTAAAAATAAAACCGAGATTGTCAAAGATTAGATACTTACCCATAATCAAATAAAATTGTGTAGGCCCTATGATACGCCCCTGTGGGATACCTCTGTATTTTTTAACAAGTTAAATGATTTTTTTTAATTTTCTTTTTGATGGTAATTTATTTTAGTATATTTAATTACGCCAGGCCTCATTAATAGAAGAATATTCAATCAATTTATTTACTTGAGTATTATTTATTGTAACTGACTGTATCAAACGCTTGCTAAAGTTCTACGAATTCTAATGCCGATACTATATTTCTACACATAGTCATTTGAAAAAAAAAAGGTTTTTAGAGAAATAAAAACAGAAAAACATTTTATTCATTTATTTTTCATTTATTAATGTCTTTTAATACAAAATTCATTCTTCCACATTGGTCCTTAAAAAATCTTAAAGCTTAAACAGTTTGTAAGCAGTTAATACAGGATAGCCTACACCTTTGAAATCACAAAGAATATATCTTTATTCTAAAAAATATTACTAGTTATTAGACTTAACAGTCTTAGAGAGAACTAATTTCTAAAGTAAGTTATCTAATTTGGCTTAATTCAAGTTAAAATTTGTCTGGAGCGATGGCAAAAGAAAAAGGTAACAGAGTTAGTTCATAGTTATTGAAAGTATATGCATAAGTAGGTTTTTTTTATCTGAGTATATTTGACTTAATATTTTGATCTGCTGACCTCTATTTTTTTATTTCTAAGCCAAATTAAAAAAACAGAGGGCTGGTTTGTTCCTTGCACAGAGAATCGGCATAGCCATTCAACGTGGCAATGCTGCCAGCCTTCTGGGCACGTTCCCCGCCATTGACAAGGATGACGATGAGTTCTTTGACGCCGTTTAGTTTTTATTTATGTAAGTTTTAATTTTAGTATAGTTAGAGTTTGTTCTTATATTAGATTTAATTGTGTTTTCAAAAAATATATCTTCATTAAAAAACAGAATTAATACTACAATTATTTTAAGATATAATACTTAGAATTGAGCAAAATAGTAAATTAAAGTATAGTACATTATTTACAATAAACTGCAGTCAGATTAATTGTCACAGATTTTGTATTTGTTAGTTCGATACCTTCAAATAATTACAAGTGAGCAGCATATAAAACGTAATAAATTGTTTATAATCATCAACTATTCATTAAAGTGTCACTGTGGAAGTACCTTAACTTTGCTATTTCAAATTATCTACAAATATCTGTTTTTAGCATCTACAGGTAAAACTTCAAAACATTTTCACAAATTATATCATAATTTTTGACGCTACTTAAATCAATCAGTTTGGACAAAGTAGTTTCACAAACTCGTTCATTATCTTTTACTTACACGACATTTTAATCAAACAGTTTTTAAGACTCCTTTTCGGCCTATCTAAGCATCCATAGCAATAACAGTAGGAGTTTCATTGGATCCAGCTAAAGCAGTCGTGGAAGATGACGTCATGAATCCACTCAGCCAGTATAAGATAAGGGCCCAGAAGAGACAGCGGACGATCACGTCTACCCAGTACATCCTGAAACAAATATAAAATCATTAAAACCAGTCTTACTATGGGATACTGTGTTACCCAGTAACATGTGTTGCGGAGGTCAGATAGGCAGTCGCTCTGTAACATACGGTATTCAGCTGTCGGTGAGACTGGAAGCCGAACACAACATAGAGCGGGAAAAGGCTAGGCAGAAACGTTCTTTATTATTTATGACTGCTGAGTTCAATTCCCACCCAGGATAAATCTTTGTCTAATGAGCATGATCATTTGCTCTGTATCTAGGTGTAATTTATCTATCATAAGTGTTGTATGTATTGATAAATATATAAGTAGATATGTTTATCAGTGGTCTAGTTGACATAATACATGGTCTGCCTAGTTTGGGAACATAATATGACAGTGCGTCAGTTGACCCAAGATATTATTATTAAGTTGTTCTTTTAATCAGCTGGTAGATCCATAGATTCATCATCATCATCATTATATCAGGCTGTTACAGTTCACTGCTGGACATAGGCCTTTGCATCCAGTCACTGGCAGCTGCCTTCTTCAGGTCATCGCTCCATCTAGCCGGGGGGCGTCCTACAATACGCATTAGCACTTTCAAAAACAATTGAACAATATTTGATATACTCACACTCTCATGTGTCTCCTAGCCGCCGGTAGCGTGTCGTCATACTCCTTGAGGATGAACACGCGAGCTGATCTGATGCAATCCTCGAAGTATTTGGAGATGTCCAGGCCTGGGCAAAGTGAGAAACATTGGTATAAACATATTTATGAAGGTTTTATAAATGGTAAAGGACTGTGGACGTCAGTTTTTATAGTAATTTTAGAGAAAGTATATATTTTGAGAATTAGAAGAAGATTAGATAAATCAGTAAGACATAGGTTAGGGACATAAAAGTTCTCAAAAAGAGTGCAGAATTTAAGTCGGGCTGATCGCGCTCTGATAATAGAAATAAAATAGAAAATATACATTTTGATTTGGAGTTTAAAAATACTACCTTACAATAAAAATGTTGAAAGCAACGCGATCAGAACCCTCGATTGAATTTCAGCTTGCTCTTTAAGGCATAAAAAAATCGATCCATCTACATTGTTTTCTGGACTTTGATAAATTATATGACTCTCAAAAAAAAGATTGGTTTGTGAATGAGATATATGAGAAATAAATTGAGCCGACTACAAATAATTGGGAACAGGGCAGGGAGACGATGATGGTTTTCTCTTCTATTATATATGTATTTTATATTCTTCATAACTAACACTTACCAACAGCATCCACTTTATAGTCCCTTCTCTCTCTAGCATTGAGTGTCTGTCTGACTGTCTGAGCGATGTCTGACTTGAAGTCCCATTGGTTGTTCGTGTAGTACTCGAATACTTCGAAACCTTTGGTTATACGCTTTTGGACGCGGACTAGACTGTAATACAAAAGAATATATTTAGTTGGAGTTTAGTAAATTTCAAAGGGAAGAAACTCGTGAGAAAGTTAAAAATACAAGGGTTTATAAAAATAATATTCAGTTCAGATTTTCTTGAAGTAATAAAACTGCTACTGATGCTTTACATAATAATAAATTTGGACAACATCACGATCATTGCCTTGAACGACAAGTAGCTGAAGCACGCGTATTACAAAAAACAGGGACACCGATGCCATAAACACCCAGACCCGAGACAAAGTAGAAAAGAGGTGTTTTCTTCTCCTTCATTGGTCGCTACATACATATCATGTATTTAAGTGGTTTACTACATTGATCCACCCGAGGATCGGACCAGGGAAGTCAGGACTAGCAACACCTTGAAAACCGATGCTTACGCCACTCGAGTTTTAAATAATTCTTCTATTTACATAGTTTTATAACTTAGAAGAATAGTTAAGGTTTACTTACACAGGCTTATAACCAAGACAGAAGAGAAGAGTATCGATGATGAAGGCGGGGATCCAGTGGAAGAAGAAGACGCAGATGTTGTGGTACAGTCTGGAGTGCTTCATGGAGCCGCCTGGGTACCTGGTAAAATAATGGATAAGGTTTATTAAAGAACTATAATGTAGATAAGCCTATGTATTTTTTTTTGTGAAAAGAATTAAGTACTTATGCATTTGTTTGACGTGGCGTTATAGACATTCAACATAAACTGATAATTGTTAAAAGGGCAGATTTTTCTAACGCCGGATTAATTTACGCGTTAGGTATGAATTTTATCTCCCGAATAAAAGTTCTTTACCGATTGAAAAATCAGCCCTTATTATTGGTTAAGCCTAGCTTGATGAATATGATAGGTGTCAGTGAGAGTGACGACTTAACTTTGTAGCGTCGTCGTAACTGATGATTTATATTGGCACACGAAAAAGTATTGATATTTAGCATTATACTTTTTTTTACACTTAACATTTACATTATATACTTTATTCAAAGTCGAAATGATTCAATTCGTTCTAAAAAAACATCTTAAAACTGAAGTAATTTTCACTGACAAATGTCATAATTTTAACTAAGACGTTCGTAAAAGGTTATGTCATATTGCAAAAATGTTAGGGACGAGACACCTCGATAGATGTAAATCGATTGAACAAAAGAGTATTTAGTGTTATTATCGACAGTGTCTGAAATAAAGATTATTATTTATAGATTATATTAGAAGGTTGCAAGTTACATAATAATATGGTCTACCATATTATTATTTAACTTGCAATTTATGTGTGTTTGTCCGGGTGGAAGCTTGCAACTTAATTTTGGACCAAATTATATTTTGTTGAAGTTATCTTCAACTGATAGAGATAAAATTTTGTGTGCATGTATAAATCGGATAACAATGCAATATTATTATGGCATAGAGCTGATCTGTTGGTGGAGTTGGAAGGTGGCCATAAGAACTCCGTAATTCAGCGACGTAACTCCTTTGTCGCTGATTTTTTAAAAAGGCTGGTTTTTTTCATATATTTTTGATGAGACGTTTTGTTTGAAGTTGACTTTGAAATGCCAACGACGACGACGACGATCTACGCTTACGTTTTTTGTTCTAGATTTATCAATATTTTAATTGTTTTATGGTTTTTAATTTTATTTTTATTTCGTCAAAACTCACTTTAACTTTTAAGTATCGACTTAATAAACTCTTTCCCAGCACTAGTCACACTAGTTTGCACCTATCATTTTCATCAAGCTAGGCATACCCAATAATAGTCAAATATGACGTAGGTAAAGTTTTTTTTGAACAGGTATTAATTTCGAACAAATAATTAAAAGTCCATTATTATAAGCGCTTTTAATGAATTTCTTATTAATCTCAATCTCTACAAAGTATCTGTCAATATAATGAATAATAATTAAATAGATAAAACTGTAAGTAAAAGCGTCTCACAAAAAGTTTTTGACCACTGACGTATATTGTACAATCATAAATAAAATATGTATGTAATCATTGTTGACTTACCACACAACACCATTAAGAGGCACTCTGTTCATGATGATCTCTCTGCCAGCATCAATCATCTCGGACCACGTGACCTTGATCTCCGCTGATGACGTGAAGTTTATTATGTTGGATTTCGTGTCGCTGGGGATTGAGAAAATGATTTAGGTTATTTGGCAAAATGTATTTTTTTTGTTACTACGTTCAAGTATTTATTTAATAATTAATAAAACATAGTATATTACAATTTAAAATTAAACTTAATATATTTACAATAAGTAATAAAAAAAACACACAGCCTACACGGTAAATAAGAAAAAATATAAACTAAAATAAGGCATCAAAAAATTCATCCACATCGCTGTCGACTGTTGTCTTTTGAATCTTATCACCATGTATATTGAGACCAGTGAGAAGAACAGGAAAGAAATTATTCCTAAGAAAAGAGAACAAGCAAGTGCCTATTAAATCTTCCATACCTACATAAATATATATATATATATATAATAACAATAAATGAAGATCGTATAGATAATAATTTAAATGACACAAAACCAAATGGTAATCACAAGAAATTCCTACCCATTCTTAATATAGTTCCAGGCGACGATCATGATGCCGTTGATGAAGACATCGACGGGCAGGTAGTCCGCGTAGCTGTTGCTCTTGCAGTACATCGATCTGATGACGCCTTTGCCGGCTCCTGAGAAAACAGGATTATAAAAACTTACAATATTTGGCACTAGGCTAACTTATAATGCCACGTAAGAATCGTAATGCAGAATATTGGCCATTATCATGGAAAAGTGAATGTAATAATTCATTTATGATTAAAAACTTTAGTACTTTACTTTTTAACTTTTTTATTAAAATGGTGGACAGTGTACGAATATTGTAAACACAATAAATATGTTCTTTTGTCACCGATACGACGTTATAAACCGATACTTTGTTATATTTGTTATCTTAATGTAAAAGTCTATCAAAATAGTTTTTCCTTCCCATGCAAAGAAATTATTGTATATTGGTCCATAATGTAGTCAAGAAGTATAGGATTAAAAAAAAATGTTTATTCAATTGGTTCTTTTATGGAAAATGTCCTTACCAATTAACAATCCAGTGGGTCCGTTGATGTTGTCTGTCCACCCAGGTACAGGCTCTTGCCAGATTGGAATCACTGGAAACAGAATAAAAATTATAATAAATTCATTTTTTTTTAATATTGCTTAAAGTAGTATGAATGTAAATATGTATTTTATTGTACCTCTCTCGCACTAAGTAGTTTGTTTACTTTTAGTGTCACGGGGGGGTTCACAAATATTCAAATCACATGCTAAACGTACACCAAGATTTTTAAGAAGTTTGTAGATTACAGACAACATGAAAATTTGTCCACCAGTTCATAAGTTATAAATGGTGTAAATAACTATATCGTTATTTAAAGATTTATTATCAGTACATAAGTACTACTTACCAATTGAAGGTCTGAGCACCATAGCTGGCATGTGCTCCATGGCTTCCACCACTAAAGCCTCGCCAAGAGCCTTCGTAAACGCGTACGAGTTGGGTAGCTTGTTTAGTAATCTAAAAATAAGAATAAATGTTATTTACAAAGAAATAAATTTCAAATAACAAGCTCTTACATCATCTAGCATTAAAATACTAGTGAAGACAAATGTAACGAGCTCAAACACGATAGGATTGCTTCGTGTCGTTACAGAGTTCCTATGGCCACCTTCTGGCTCCATCATCAGACCAGCTAAAACTTACATTACTATTTCAAATAAAGTTTATTTTACACAAGTTTATTTCGAAAAGGTCACAAAACCACATAAACTTTTTCGCACACCAAATCTTATTGCTGTAGCTGTTATGTAGTTAGTTTTCAGACACTTATTTTGCACCAACTAGTATTACGAAAAAGGTCACAAGACCTAATTCAATTGCAGTGCAAATTCAACCCTGTGTATTAAGAATTAGAGTTCTTTTTAAACAACATGCTTACGAGTAAGAGCCGCGATACTCTCCTAACTTCACACCAACTAGTATTTTGAAAGAGGTCATAAGATCCCATTCCGTTGTATCTAAAACTGAACCTTTTTGGTTATGTCCTAGAGTTCAACTTACTTAGGAGTTAGAGCAGCGATGGTTTCCTCATCCATCCACTCCACAGCCTGTATGATCTGGTGAGGGTCTGCAGGCGGAGGGTACGCCTTCTCCTCCAGGAGCTTCTCGTGGAGGTGGCAATACGAGGTCGAGATGTGGATGAAGAGCTGGGGATGGAGAGGAAATTAGTTTTGGTGGTCAGCCCAAAAAAAGGGTGTTTGAAATTTGCAGTCTGTCTTGGACAATATAGCTCCTAAAACAAAGGTCTGATTGTGATACAGTTTTTTATACTTAAACGGGAATTAAAGAATTATTCCAATGGTTTTGTAACACAGTCCTGTTTCTGTTAAGCAAAAATGGAAAGGTAGTCCAAAGTTAATTTTTTTCGGAACGAGGAATTTTTATACTTGAATACACATCGTCTAAAAAATACATTTAAGCAGCTTGGTACACGATTTTATAGATTATGTTAAGAGAGTCAAACAATTCCGATCTCTCACACAGGCTTATCTACTTGGGACGAATATTTTAGTATACCAATAATTATATTAATTTCGACACATACCTTCAAGTTCTTGCAAGCCTTGCCGAGCTCCACCATCAGCTTGGTGCCTCTCACGTTCAGCAGAACAGCCTTCTTCAGCTCTTCGTCGAACCTTCAATAGGAATAGAAACTTAAATATAGGAGGCACTGGATCTTCAATAACTGCCCTTATCATGAAGTAATATAATTAGAATGATATCGAATTTATTTAGTTAGTATTAGTTCCAAAGGACCCTTTTTTAACTGACTGAAATAACGTTTTTTTTTAATCTTCTACTTGAGATCCCAGTGCTGGGCAAAGGCCTCCCCTTTTTTCTTCTAAACCTCTGTTTTTCCCGATTTCTGACCACGTCGCCGTCGCCTCGCGTAACTTCCAATTTTATTCGAATAAACAAATTATTTCATTGTGTCACTATTTAAGCGGCAATTTTGGATCTATTTCCATAAATCATTTGGTAGGTACCTATAGGATATACCTCACAGAACCTTAAGGATCTTAGATCAATAAAAAATATTGGAAAATATTACCAAGAATATCAAATAATTGCGTTTTCGTACCCTCCTGCAACTTTTTATTTAAAAATTCTCACGTTTTTTGTGTAGTTCAATGTCAGAAGCTTTTCTGTGTTTTCCACTTTTGCACAGGATTCTCAGAAAGACTTTTATAAGCCAACATGATAAACAAAATTATCACTTATTACCTATATTATTATATATTTTTTTGGTGATGTTTTAGATAATAACTACTAATCGAAATCTGACATTGTCCTTTGTATCCTACATTTCCACCTACATTTTTACTGTCCAAACTTAATCCCTTCATACCTGATAGTAGCAGCAGCATGTATAATCATGTGTACATCGTTGATAACCATCTGTCTGTCTGTGTCGCTCATGCCGAGGTCGGGTTCTGACACGTCACCGGTTACGATGGTCACCTTCTCCAGGAGTGGCTCTGTGCCACCGCGGAGCGCGCGGAGTTTCTCGAAGAGCTGGAACGAAATATGTAGTTTAGTATTTATTTATCATTCTACAACTCCAGATATCTCTATCTAAACTAAGCTAAGAAAGACTAAACTGTAATGATATGTAAAGACTAGCTGTGCCCCGCGGTTTCACCCGTGTGAATACCTAGGTCCCGTTCCCTGTACCTTTAATATTATTGAGAGCAGAGATGGATCCAACAAATCATTATCGTAACAAAAGTCATGATTACTTATGGTGGTTAAGTGTTCTTAAATTTTCTATTTTTCCACGCAATTTTTCATTTTTTTTCTTTCATAAGAATCTTCTTTTGGCAATAGCCAATAAGTGACACAACAGAAAAAGAATTTGCGATTTCGGTAAAGCCGTTAACGCGTGATGCCATGACCAAGGGAAATAGGGATTCATTTTTATTATAATTATATTATATGGATATCAACTAGTAACCTAAACCCGCGGTATTAACCCATTTATTAACTCTCAGAAGTCAAGTCTAATAATTTATCCAACTGAGAACCTTTAAACATTTCAAAAGGAAAGGCTAAGACCTTTGCACATGTACAAAGGTCTCTAACCACGCATTGCCGATGTTAAAATAATGTAATCTTACAAAACCTGCATATTTCTGTCACGCATCACTTGAATTACTGTTTTCTACATTACATTCAGTTTTGAAATATCGCTTTGTTTTGTCTGTCATAAGACTGATGTAATAAGTTGGTAAATAATGTTTTTTCGTACCTTGGAATAAGAGTTTAAATTGAGAATAGCGCCATCTAGATGTTTACTGAGGAACTAAGATGACAACTAGTTAAGTGAGTGTAATATAATAATATTCCGGGACATTTCACACACGGTTGTCTGATCCCAAGCTAAGCAGAGCTTGTGTTATGGTAACCAGGAAACTGATAAACATACTTATATATTTCTAAATACATACATATTTTAGATAAAATTACATGCAGACACAGAACAAATGATCGTGCTCATCACACAAACATTAAAAATGTTCCTGGGTGGGAACCGAACCAACGACCTCCGGTATAGCAGTCAGGGTCACTAACCACTAGACCAACAGGCCTGTCAAGTATAATCATAGTAAATTATATTTGATGGTAACGCCATCTATACGTCAACTTAAGAACTAAAATTGTTAATTACATTTTAACACTTTTTATAGTAATATGTGTTACCTAATTTAACATCACGCAAATGCACGGAAAACGGAATTATATAAAAAAGTGGTTTATATCTACCTAATATCTACTGTAGGTATTTTTATTCATGCACAATTAGTTATGGAGATACTAAAAAAAAACAGCAAAGTGTCAATTTGCTACCTCATAACAAATCCCAAAGTAATAAAAGTGTTTCTAACACATTACAAAATAAGCTTGTTATGACATAAATTATACGATTTGTCATAAACATAACCCTTTTATTTTGCTTGTCAGTTAAACAATTGACAATGATTCCGGCCTTGACATAGTGACATCTCTTGCGTAAGTAAATGTTTATGATGTTAGTAGACAATTTTATTGACATAGGAAAACTTATGAGATTATTTTGCGCTTTTATCAGTACCTGCCTAGTCATTTATCTAAATAAGAGATAGTTCCAGAGCCTCGATTCAGTTATTTAGGAGTTGCTTGAATTGATCGAATTATCTGCTTCATTTGGTCACTTTTACGATAATTGGCATTCTGCTAACTGTCATTACGATCATTAATTGTTCATTACGATCATGTTCATCGCGTGTCATTCAATCAATCAACCTACTAATAATTATAAATGTGTAAGCTTATGTGTAGTTTTAAATACAAAAACACGTGTAGATTTTCGTCATCAAAACTTAGAATATAATCAAATCGGTTTTCATGACTATCTATTTAAACCTGTTTACTCCTCAACTCGTAGTTAACAGATTTCGAAAAGATTTTTAATATCAGTGAGTAGCTTTACATAGGAATAGTGTATAAAATGTAAAGTAAATGTATACTTTGTCTATCTTCTAGGTATCCCTAAATATGAAGGTATTATAAAACCTTATGTATGTTTTATAATACCTTCATATTGAGGGACACGCGGCATGTCTGTAACTGTAAGTCTGAACCATCTTATTTTTGACAGTTTTTTCGCGATTATCTCAAAAACTACTGAACTTATTTTGATATGGTTTTACCCAAAAGAGTTTCAAGAGGAAAATTCGTGTGTAAAATTGCGGATCGCTGATCACTTACAAATAATTATCTTACGAAACAGTGAATTAATAGATATTAAGTTTTAAATATAGCAAAAAACAACTTCAAAATAAGCCTTATATGGTTTCCTTATGGATCCCATTGCCAAAACTGGACCAAATTAAAATGGGATCACGCAGGAAGCACCAGCTTTCAAACTAAAAAAAAAAAACCTCAAATCGGTTCGCCGAGTCAAAAGTTCTGTGGTAACAATTATAAAAAAAGCATTCGAATTGAGTAGCTCGGGTACCTCTTACTTTTTAGAAGTCGGTTAATAAAGAAGGATATAAGTACATTATAATTAAATTGGTTAGTAAACCACTAGGCTAAATCAACAGAAAACACAATAATATCACCTTGAACGAGGATGTAATAGGTAGTACTTAACATTACCTAACTCACAGCGACAGTTTTCGCGAGTGTTTGCGCCCCACTAAGCTACTAACTTAGGCAATGGTTTAGTAACTTAGAAGGCAGTTGGGTAACTGTGTCGAGTACTTTATGATCCTTATTACTTAAATGTTACAAGTAACTAAAGTGGTATAAAAGAAAAAGGTTTACTATAGAATATTTCGTTAATAAAACCTTAACATATTAATATGTACTTTCTTAATCATTCTAAGACACTACTGACAAACGGTGAAGGAAAACATAGTGAGGAAGCCTGGATTCCAAAATTGGGATCTGAAATCGCCCGCAGAGCAAGCGTGGTGATCAATGCTCGTGCTTTCTCTATATGGGAAGAGGCCTGTGCCCAGCAGTGGGAACGTTTATAGGCTGGTATTACTGTACTATTATTTTAATACAAAACAAAATAGAGTGTAGAATAAAGTTGCTTCTGCTGTTTGCGATTAGGTGTTTGAAACTACGCAACGTATATTATATTATATATTTTTTATTTGAATGCAGTTTTCAGCAATATATTTAGTAATTCAAGAAGCAAGTTTAGGTAGGTACATGTATGATACATACATAATTCATAGTACATTGCACTCGTGAGAAGCCGGAACGAGTCTTTTCTTATAAAATAAAAAAGGATAAACAGTATTTCTTTTTTGTTTTAAACCGCTAAATAAATTATTATAGGTGCTGCAAACCTTTGTTGTATAAAATAAACTTATTTTAATTAGCTTTTGCAACCGGATCTATTCCCTTTCTTTCCGTTCAACCTAATCCCATTCGAAATTGCATCAAAATGATTTAAATGGTTTAACGGTGAAAGTATAACAGAGAGACAAAGTTCATCATCACGCCTGTAGCCCCGAAGGGTTAGGCAGAGGTGTACCAATGTACACCCACAGTTCGCCGATATGTTTAGGTCACATGTAATAGGGGGCGAGTAACTTTGTATTTTTATAATTATTAAGTATTGCTGTGTCTCAAGATTTGCGGTTATTAACATTAGTTCAGTAGTTTTTTGCAGCAGCAGAGCAGATTTAAAAGACCTTTTTAATTAAATAAAAGGGATAAAATAAATATAACTCACTTCTCCATTAAAGATTTCTTCCAGCCTCTGTTTTGGGTTCTTTCCTTTCTTCGATCTGACGAGAAGTAGAATCTGGTCGATGTCTGGACATTTTCTGAAAGAACAAAACCACACGTATTAATTAGTGTCGTTTTTTACATCTTTTTTATACAATAATGTCTGAAGGACCGTGGGCGAAAGCCTCTACAAATTGGGTTCCCAATAGACGAAGGCTGCGTGGAAGATCCAGGTGGAGATCGAGGGATGAACTGGACGCATACGGGAAGGAGTGGCAACAGACAGCAAACAACAGAGATTTGTGGAAGGAAGGAAGGGAGGCCTTTGCCCTGCAGTGGGACAGTTCCGGCTTTAAATAATATATAATAATATTCCAGGAAATCTCACACACGGTTATCTGATCCCAAGCTAAGCAGAGCTTGTGTAATGGTAACCAGACAACTGATAAACATACATATATATTTCTAAATACATACTTAGAGATACGTATTTAGAAATATACATATTTATCAGTGGTCTGGTTACCATAACAAGCTCTACTTAGCTTGGGAGCAGGTAACCTAGATACCCATAATTTCGACTAGTTACCTGAGTAGTTTCTCCACCAGCACCTTCCCCATGAAGCCAGTTCCTCCTGTGACGAGGACCTTCATCCCTGTGAAGGTCTCCGCGATGCGGTCGGGAAGGGCATCGAGGTCTGAAGCCGATATTGTGGCGGTTGCCATGGTTCTATAACAAAAGAATAAAATACTCAGTTTATGTTGTTATAAATACAAGAAGCTATCATCATCATCGTCATCATCTGCCTTTTTCCCTAACTATGTTGGGGTCGGCTACCAGTCTCACCGGATTCAGCTGATTACCGTATGTTACAGAGCGACTGCCAATCTGACCACCACAACACTGGTTTTGTGGAGCACTACATATTGTAATTGTATATTTAACAAATAAAATAAATAAATAAAAAAAAAAAAAAAAAAACCATTTTAAAGGGTAACACACATCGACGTATGATATGCATAGACTGCTACTATCGCTAGTTTCCCCTTGTGCCAAGCGAGAGCAGTTTTTAGTCTGATCCTAGTACATTTCGTTTTTCATTCGAGTTAATTTTCGCCCAACGAGAAACTTATATACGAAAATATCGATGGTTTTGACATTGTTAGGATAATATTAGTGTATTAGATAGATTTTTTAAAACGGCAAGCTCCATCTTCATACATAATTCACGACAACACTTGATCACACTAGTGCTTACGGTTTAATCTCTGATAGGCTCACTCTATAGTTTCAAATGCAACCTCGTTGGTAACACAGTATCCCATTGTAAAACTGGTTGTCACCATATAATGACAGTCGGGACCTCGTCTTAACGTGCTATCCGAGGCACGGAGCGGTCTCGGTGTGTTTGGAATTAAACACCCATCCACGGACCAACCGAGGCGAGCGCGGCTTACACTTAGCCACGAGAGAATGCGTTCCTGACCAATGGTGGTCAGCAGAAAGGTTTTTATGTGGCAAATAATTTACTTAACATAAATTAATACTTCTTATTTCTCCTATAAATTAATAGTTCATTCAATACTATTAATTGTGTCAGGGGACAATAACTAATATAGCACGGTTTTTTTATATCCCTAATACAAATCAATGCCAAGTGATATGTGTCAGAAACGAATGTTTCTGCGTCCGGACCATTATTAAATTATTTTTGGCGTCAAATAATTGATATAGGATCACAATTATTAAATTCGATCAATGCAAACAAAAATTTTGTAAACTGACTCTATGTAATACAAGATGAACTTTTTACCCCTTTTGTATACATATAGGTACCCTTTTGGTAACACCTTGTAACCTACCTCAATAAAGAAAGAAAAAAGAAGGAAAGAAAATCATAACAAAACAATGATATTCTAATAAACAGATATGTTATAAGCGTGCAATCGTGAAGACTCGAAAACGTCCTAATTGGGACGTATTGCCATTAACAACAACACTATTTGTCTCTTTTTTTCTTATGGGTTTTATCGCGCTATCTCTTTTGCTCTGCCGCTGCTGCGCGGAACACTTTTTTCGATTGTTTTGTATGCGTATAACATATCTGTTTATTAAAATATCATTGTAACAAAACATTATAAATTTCTTATACCTACTAGATATTAAACAGGCCACATCGTTACAAACAAACGGTATTGCACGCGAGCAATGCACGAAAAAGTGTTAGCAATGTCCGCCATTACAGAACACTTACAAAATCTATCGACCTTGGTACACTGGTAAGATGCAATTCATTTGATTGACAAGCACAAAGAAAGGTAGATTAAGATGATTATAACGTAATATCTATTAAATTCACGGAACAGAAAAAAACAAGGTTGAATTACATTGCATGTTGCTGAAATGAGAATGCTTCGATGGATGACTAGAGTAACGAGATTGGATAGGTTTTTTTTTTTTTTTTGGTAGAGATCTTTGCAGTTAGCCTGAGCGCAGGCTTTGACTGCTTCACCGGACTTTTGGCGAGGACCTTAAGGCCTCCAGCCAGAGCAATAGGAAAAACTAACTACGTCAGCAACGTCCACTAAGGGCACCCCCTGCGGGGTTCGGACCTCGACTTAGTGCGTTGCTAACAATCATAGAGCAAAACAACAAGGGATGGCTGGATCTTAATTTTTATTATTTAGGGACATAATATTTTTATTGCTAGTTTGGCCGGCTCGGGCCAGCTTGGTCTAGGGACGGATTGGATAGGATAAGAAATGAATATATTAGAGGAAGCTTGAAAGTAGCCGAAGAATAAAAAGATAAGAGGTCACCGTTTGTCGTGGTGTGGACATGTGATGAGGAGGGATGAAAGTCACGTAACTAGACGAGTTATGAGTATGAATGTGGCTGAGTATACATGCAGAGGAAGACCGAAAAAGAGATGGATGGATTGTGTGAAAGATGATATGAGAAAGAAAGGAGTGAATGCTGAGATGACGAGTAGTAGAGATGAATGGAAGCTGAATACGCATTGCGCCGACCACAAATAATTGGGAACAGGGCAGGGACGATGATGAATGTAATATCTGTTATAAAAGTTACGGTCTACTGTTCATTAAAAAAAGAAAAAGAATAAGTTGCGTAAGGACCCCGCTACATGTTTGTAATGTCTGGCTTACATTTTGAAATGGTTTGAATTGTATAGCGATTTATAATTATGTTTTCGACGTTTTGATTTTATTATTACATACAGTTACTTAAATTGTATCTTGTATAGTAAATGTGCATTGGCAAATGTATATTATATGACTGAGCATCATTTAAGAACGGCTCTACCGAATAAGCACTATCTAATATTAATAATATACTGGGACCACTCACACACGGCCATCTGATCCTAAACTAGGCAGAGCCCGTTTAGTAACCAGAAAACTGATAAACATACTTATATCTTTCTAAGTACATACATATTATAGATATATTACACCCAGACACAGAACAAATGATCGTACTCATCACACAAACATTTGTCCTGGGTGGGAATGACCACGACCTCCGGTATAGCAGTCAGGGTCACTAACCACTAGACTAACAGGCCTGTCATATTTAATAACATATTTTTATATAATTTATTACTGGTAGACAAAATCAGAAGCACACATAAAGTGCTTCTGTATCTAATATAGTAATTTGCAAATCAAATTGATTACTACGGTTATTAAATATTAATAATTTTAGCTTGAAAATCGTCATGGGATGTGAACTTTTAAAGTTCTAATGTCAAGCATTACCTTACAAATATTTTGACCTAGGTATGTAATATTACATGCTTTTTAGAATTGATAATGTCACATGAGCTCAAAATAATAAAACAAATTTCTACGACTTTTAACTGATTTCCAAAAGCAGAAGATTCTAAATACTAGTGTATGTTGTTTTTGTATGTTTCATACGCGATATTTAATGCAATAGAGGATCGGTTATAAAAATTATGTACCTATGTCATCGATAGGGGATCGATAGATAGATATATAACTTTCAATTCAGTCGGTTAATTTTTACAATTCCATACATATAATCACGCCTGTTTTCCTTATAGGGGTAGGTAGAGACCACTTCTTTCCGTTGCCTACGATCCTTACAAACTTGTTTCACATTTACGTGCCCTCAATTAATCTTTTTACTTCCCAGGAACTTAATATAATAAAGGTAATTTAATTTGGTTTGCATAAAGAAGAAAGGAGCATTGATCAACATGCTTCCTCACAATGCACATTACTGACCTAGATTCGAACCTGCAACCTTGTGCATACCGGTCATTGAACCGCGAAGCCGACACGACCAATAATAAATGTGGACAACATCACATACATTGCTCTGAACCCAAAGTAGCTAAAGCACTTGTGTTATGGAATCAGAGACAACGATACCACAAACACAAAGACCCAAGACAATGTAGAAAAGTGATTCTCTACATTGACTCGTTCAGTGTCGAACCCGGGACAGAAGAAATTCATTCAGGGAAATTCAGAAATGGAAAACCAGTGTGTACGCCACTCGCCTATCCACCGTTATATGACTATATTTTACCAGGGGCCCAATACCGCCATTTTAAAGTTCATTTTATTTTATTAACAAATAAATGTACTCCTACTTGCCACTATTGCCATTGTAGGAGCCTCACCGACTATGGCTTATCTGAATATGAAAATAAGGTACAATAATAATATCCTGGGACATCTCAAACGCGGTTATCTGATCCCAAGCTAAGCAGAGCTTGTGTTATGGTGACCAGACAACTGATAAACATACTTATATATTTCTAAATACATACATATTATAGATAGATTACACCCAGAAACAGAACAAATGATCATGCTCATCACATAACATTTGTCCTGAGTGGGAATCGAACCCACGACCTCCGGTATAGCAGTCAGGGTCACTAACCACTAGACCAACAGGCCTGTCAAGTACACTGGAACGTTTATTAATCTGCCACCCAATGACATTAAATATTGGAATCAGGTCCTCGGTATTTTTCCAACCTGTTCAGTGTTCGGCTTCCAGTCTCACCGCCAGCTGAACACCAGTATGTTATAGAGCGACTGTCTATCTGATAAACACATATACTGGGTACATGGAAATTTTACAAGTAAACGTATTTTGTAATATGTATGTGTGATTGGCAAATGGAAGCTTAACTCAAGTGACAGTGCAATACTCTTTTGACCTAAATTTCACTGCCCAAGGCTATCATAACATAACATACCATCACGCCTTTATCAACAAAGGGTTAGGCAAAGATGTACCAATGTACACCCACAGTTCGCCGGTATGTTTAGGTCCCATGTAATAGGGGGCGAGCCTATTGCCACTAACCGGTCACAAATCCAAACGCCGACCTGCTACTGAGAATTTCATAGAAAAACCCAATAACATCTTGGTCGACTTGGGAATCGAACCCAAGACCAGAACGAGGCAGTTAATGCCAAGGGCCCAAGGCTATCCATGAATTAGACGCGGTAATTTTTCACTTGTGACATCATCTCCCTGCCCTGTCCCCAATTACTTGTGGTCGGCGCAATGCGTATTCAGCTTCCATTCATCTCTACTACTCGTCATCTCAGTATTCACTCCTTTCTTTCTCATATCATCTTTCACTTAATCACTCATTATCATGTGTGTATGTATACGCATTTGTTATTATTATCCCAGTGACCCGGAATACTGAAAGTGCGTGGTGATCAATGCTCGTGCCTTCTCTATATGGGAAGAGGCCTGTGCCCAGTGGGACGTTTATAGGCTGGAATTATTATTAAGTTTACAACTTAGCGATATAAATAAGTCAGCAGGCTGTGCAATTATCCCTTTCTCTATTGCAACACTTCATAATATATTGGTAGCTTACGTTTAAGTTTAAGTTAAAATTAACTTAAGTATTTTCCTGTCGTCAAAAAGTCGTGGTGGCCTGGCGGTTCAATGAACGGATTTGTATGCACAAGGTTGCAGGTTCGAACCCAGGCAAGTACCAATGTGGCTTTTTCAAAAAGTTATATGTACTTTCTTAATTATTCTTCTGACACTTCTGACAACGGTGAAGGAAAACATCGAGAGGAAACCTGGATTCTAAATTTGGGATCTGAAATCGCCAATCCCCAGAGAGCAAGCGTGGTGATCAATGCTCGTGCCTTCTCTATAGGGGAAGAGGCCTGTGCCCAGCAGTGGGGCGTTTATAGGCTGGTATTATTATTATTAGCCCCTCGAGAAAGGTTATAAGCTAATATTACATTATTTACCTTGGGAAAGCAAGACGAGTTAGTTTATAACTTAATATATTATTGAAAGTAATTTATGAACCCAAATAAAACAGCAAAGGTGTTACAATTAACACTGAATATATTATTTAAATGAGAATCAAAGATCAATTGCAACAGACTTTAATTATGTTTACATACAAAGAGAACTAAGAAATACTGACCTTGTAACCTTGACCTACATATCATCACGCCTGTATCCCCGAAGGGGCAGGTAGAGGTGTACCAATCTACACCCACAGTTCGCCGGTATGTTTAGGTCCCATGTAATAGGGGCGAGCCTATTGCCACTAGCCGGGAACAAATCCAAACTCCGACCTGCTACTGAGAATTTCATAGGAAAACCCAATAACACCTTGGTCGACTCGGGAATCGAACCCAAGACCCCTAGCGAAGCAATTGCGCTTAGCACCACTAGGCCAACGAGGTAGGCCTTGACCTACACTGTTTATATTCTTCAATTAATTAATAGTAATAATATAATATCTTAGGACAACTCACACACGGTCATCTGATCCCAAACTAAGCAGAGCTTGTGTTATGGTGACCAGACAACTGATAAACATACTTATTTATTTCTAAATACATGTTATAGATAAATGACACCCAGACACAGAACAAATGATCGTGCTCATCACATAAACATTTGTCCTGGGTGGGAATGACCACGAGCTCCGGTATAGCAGTCAGGGTCACTAACCACTAGACTAACATTGCAGTCAAATTTTCTAGAATTTATAAATGTGGATAACATACATTGCTCTGAACCCAAAATAGCTAAACCACTCTTGTTATAAGAAACAGAGAGACTAGTTACATAATATTCTATAATTTATTGCACATAAGGTAATAAAAATTACTTCACTTAAAAGAAAAAAACTAATGGATCGATTTTGATAAAAAAAAAACACTGTATGGGACTATCTCTGAAAAATATTCCAAATCTTTCGAGGGACTGTAATATTTTTAAATCGGTCTACAAGTGTTGTACATATCGCATAACAAACATACATCCAAAAATCATACAGACGAATCGATAAACTCCTCTTTTCGAAGTCGGTTAAAAAAACTGCCTAGTTGGCCTAGTGGTGCTTAACGCAACTGCTACGCTAGAGGTCTTGGGTTCGATTCCCAAGTCGACCAAGGTGTTATTGGGTTTTTCTATGAAATTCTCAGTAGCAGGTCGGAGTTTGGATTTGTACCCGGTAAGTGGCAATAGGCTCGCCCCCTATTACATGGGACCTAAACATATCGGCGAACCGTGGGTGTACATTGGTACACCTCTGCCTACCCCTTCGGGGATACAGGCGTGATGATATGATATATGTTAAAAAAACTTGTAAACATATATTATTTATTGGAGGTAATTGGCTGAAAAACATAGTGACGTCTGGGTTTAACTATTTCTTATGCAATACACGTAGGATGCAAAAAGGCTAATCACCCATTATAATTATATAACTATGAACTAGCTGTTGCCCGTGGCTTTGTCTGTGTATTTTAGTTTTATGTTTCTTTCACGTTTAATAAAATAAGAATAATAATATTCCGGGACATCTCACACACGGTTGTCTGATCCCAAGCTAAGCAGAGCTTGTGTTATGGTAACCAGACAACTGATAAACATACTTATTATATTTCTAAATACATACATATTATAGATAGCATATTATAGATAGATTTCACCCAGACACCGAACAAATGATCGTGCTCATCACACAAACACTTGTCCCGGGTGGGAATCGAACCCACGACCTCCGGTATAGCAGTCAGGGTCTCTATCCACTAGACCAACAGGCCTGTCAAAATCATCAAAATTAATTACAGTTTGCAGTGAAACTGTAATTATTTTTTTTAATAAAAAAGTATTGAGTTAGAGGAACTATATTATACCATAAGCTAATATGCCAGTAAACTAAAACAGTCCTACAATAATTATTATGAATTACACATAAATAAAAAAAAAACTATAATGATTTAATGGGATCACCTCTGAAATACATCTTCGTTTGACCAGAATAAATTTTCGAAATCGATCAACATTTGCCGGAGATTTCGAGTAACAAACAAACGAACAAATAAACTCGTTTAGCTTTATATTACTACTATATAATAATTACACACTTAGAGTGCAAAGTTTGTGTTCTTCCTGCATAAAAACGATTATGACTTTATACGACTTTATATTAGCCAGCCTATAAACGTCCCACTGCTGGACACAGGCCTCTTCCCATATAGAGAAGGCACGAGCATTGATCACCACGCTTGCTCTCTGCGGCCGATTTAGATACCAAATTTTGGAAACCAGGTTTTCTCGAAATGTTTTCCTTCACCGTGAAATTGAGATATTCAATATTATTCATTTAAGCAGCTATGTGACTTGAATGATCCTGAAATGGACTGAAAACAAAATTGAGTATTTTTTTTCTGTTTAACCGATTATAATATGAGTTGCTGTGATTTAAATTTTGTATATTTGTTACGCGATGTCTTCCGCAATTCAAGATACATTTTTTAATGTTATACAATTTTATGTTTATGTTTGGGAAGTCGTTATTGATTTAATTAAGATTATGACATTTTATTAATTTACAATTGCATCTAATATAAGAACAAACTCTAACTATACTAAAATTAAAACTTACATAAATAAAAACTAAATGGCGTCAAAGAACTCATCGTCATCCTTGTCAATGGCGGGGAACGTGCCCAGAAGGCTGGCAGCATTGCCGCGTTGAATGGCTATGCCGATTCTCTGTGCAAGGAACAAACCAGCCCTCTGATCACGAGTAGATTCTACCAATTAAGATTATGTTTTAAATATAGTTTCTTGAAATTCAAGGTATATCTATATTTAAATTAACCAAAAATAGCTCTCTAGTTAGCCGTGAAAGTATAACAGTTTATTTTTACATTTAAGTACAAGATAAACTCTCAAACTCAACTTTAAGAAGCCCTCAAATGTCTATCAGTCGCTAAACACAGATACATAACAGTAGGTACACTTATTATTGATTAAATATACGGAAAAAAATCGTCTTTAATTACATATAGGACCACCTCTGATGATACCCAATCGATGACGAAACTACTTTTTAAATCGGACCACATTCGCTGGAGATATTAAACATCAAACAAACAATAAAACAACCGCTGAATTGGACACCACCTTTTTTTGGAGTGAGTTTTTTTTGGTGAATGTGTATTACCTAACTAGCTACCTACTAGTATAATTATATACTTAGATGTTTAAAATATTATTTAGCTTAATAAATGTAGTAACTTACTTACTTACGGTTCAATGAACGGATTTGTATGCACGAGGTTGCAGGTTCGAACCCGGAAATACCAATGTAAAACATCGTGAGGAAACCTGGATTCCAAAATTGGGATCTGAAATCGCCAATCCGCAGAGAGCAAGCGTGGTGATCAATGCTCGTGCCTTCTCTATATGGGAAGAGACCTGTGCCCAGCAGTGGGACGTTTATAGGCTGGTAATATAATGTAGTAACTTAAAGAACCAGAGAACATTTTCTATTGCCTAAGTGATCTAAACTCAGTCTGGCCTAGGTTGACTAACACTTGCGCAGCTATGCTTCACAAATTTCGTAACCTACATCGTAAAAGGAGTATGCGGTTTTCTATTTATACAGACGTATATTAAATTACTTAAATTATGTGTCAATTGAGTAATTTTTATTAGCAAAAAAGTGTTATGATATTCATCTGGCTATTTTTGTTGCATTTTTTTGTGAAAACTACTTAACCGATTTCGATAATTATCACGTCACAATTTTTTTTTTTTTAGCCTATTTTTTATCCCACTGCTGGGCTGAGGCCTCCCCTCTCCCCTCCTAAACATCTTTCTTTTTGCTAAAATTGGAGATAAAAACATATTTTACGATCTCCAAAAAGGTTCACTACCGATGCGCTCACTCTATGCTTGCTTATATAGAATCTAATTAAATATAGATATCTTGTAAGGAAAATTAGATGTATATAATTAACTTTAGAAGATTTTATTGCAATCGCAGCTAGATAAATAAATAAATAAATGCGGAGAACATCACATACATTGCTCTGAACCCAAAGTAAGTAGCTGAAGCACTTGTGTTATGGAATTCAGATACAACGGAGGTACCACAAACACCCAGACCCGAGACAATGTAGAAAAGTTGGTTTCTGCATTGACCCGTCCGGGGATCGAACCCGGGACCTCAGAGCTAGCGACACCTTGAAACCGGTGCGTACGCCACTCGACCACGGAGGTCGTCAGATATAGCATCTTTTTCCCGGTACAAAGTACAATATTTGCAATAAACTTGAACAATACATGCCTTTAATACATAATTGTTATTTTCACACGCTTACTGCAAGCAATATAAGTAATTTTTAAGTATGTATACTGTCTTACCTTATATCCAACATTTTATACGTCGTTATGTTGTAAAATTCGCGGTATTTTGCCTAACTCAAACGAAGCGTGTCAGGAAATATGTCATCATAATAATATTTACATACCGAGACCCCTCCGTGCCTCGGAAAGCAACTTAAGCCTAGTCCCGACTGTCATACGTTGATCTTTGGCAGTCGTTATTCAATTCTGGCAACCAGTAATACTTTGGGATACTGTGTTACCCAGTAAATGGGTAGTGAAAGACAGATATACCGACGCTCTGTAACATACTGGTGTTCTTTTAAATAAAATTCCATTAAAAATTTAGTTTACTACTCATAATTTGCCTAGGCCTTTCCCTAACTATGTTGGGGTCGGCTTCCAGTCTCACCGGATTCAGCTGAATACCGTATTTTACAGAGCGATTATCTATCAACATTTTCTTAAAATACCTATGTTATATTATGTTATACTATCTATGATATACCTATGTGAAATATTACCGGAAAAAAGAGTAAAAAATAACTTTAGCAATGACCTTGGGCCACATAAACCGCGGAACATACTTTACCGATTGAGTTATTAAGAACAAATTTCGCAAAGCACTCAATGCCCCGCCATTTTGAAAAGTTAAGCAACTGTCAAACTTTGCCGCCTTTATTAGAAGTATCGTAATTTATTTACATAATATTACTATGCGTAACTAAATATAGATTTTAATGTATTCCGGAACGAATAAATTATTTAAATTTGTTTATTTTTAGATGCGTGCGTTATGTTTTTGATTTTTTAATTGAGTGTAATTATTTTTTGTTTGTGGACGAATTTTAATCGTTTTTTAAGTGATGTTGTGACTGAATTATAACTTTTTTTGTTGAAGGAGTGTTTTAGGTATCCTTGTGTTTTATTGTGGTCTGTGAGAAGCACTCAAGGTCGTCATCTGGTCTGAGTCTGCTGTGAGTTGTGACCACATACGAAGACGTTTTCAACCGACTTCAAACGGAGGAGTCTCTTTATTCGACTACGTATTTTTATATGTTTCTTTGCGATGTCCAAGACAATAGTGGATCGATTTAAATAATAAATTTTGTCACCTATAGAGTGATACAAACCGCAGAGGAGGTCCCATATAAGTCGGTGCGTTTTATAAATTACCTATGTGGTTTAAGTTGATTATTTTCACTAGACAGAGAAGTGTTTTATCCTGTATACCTATCTGATACTTAGTATAATATCGTGACAGTAAAGTTGTTCAAATTCAGATTCTATACCTACCTATTTTAATATACCTACAGACAATAAGGTGTCGAAAACCAATAGGTATGACAAGAAGTTACAAAATAGGTATTTCAAAAGTAGGTCGTTTAGTTGGCTTTAGAAAGGACCCACTGAAAAGACCTAAATATATTTAGATGTAGAATAGCAAAAAGATAAATATGTAACATTAAGTACGTAGTTACCTACGTAAATAAATAGTATGGAAGTCGTGAAAACTTATGAATCACGCGAAAATAATTATTTTTGGCATTATGATGCTACCAATAACTTATAAATTCCATAGACTCTTTGGTTAACCTTTAAAAGAAAACTGTGTCTTTAAATTGTAATGGTAATTCCTTTACAAAAAACTTTAAAACCCCCAATTACAAAACCTAATTAAAACAATGCCAGAAACCACAAAAACCAAACATCCAGCCATTTACACTAAAAAAACAACAAATTCAAAAAGTCAAAACTCACCGCGTATTTTCTTAAAATATTTTTGTTAAAAAAATATTACAATGACAGTTCACAACACGTTTAGTAACTGCAGTTTCACGACAAGTACTGACTAACATTAAGGTAGTACCAACTCGGTTCTTGCATTGCGAAGTAGTTTGGTTGCCTTGCGCAAACTCTGCGCCTCGATTCAGCTATTTAAATGCATGACAGTGGTTGGTCAGTGTACTTGCTGTTGTCCCTTTCGTATTTAGGTAGGCCTACCATAAAATCTCTTTGAACTCTCGAAGAGAATCGATATGACCAATTAATGATCGTAATAAAAGTTAGCAGAATGCTATAATCGTAAATTCAATGAAGCTCATAAATAGCTGATTCGAGGCCCTGGGGCCTGATTACGATATTTAAAAGATTAAAAGATTAGTGAACGTTCCAGTTTACATGTTATTGTGCCTAATTTCAGATAAATCTACAATGAACAGTCATAGCAATCCTACAATGACAACAGTAGCAAGTAGGTGTACATTTGGCATTAAACTAAAATCATCTGAATATGAAAATTAGGTACACACTTTTGACTGGCCTATTGGTCTAGTAGTTAGTGACCCTGACTGCTATACCGGAGGTCGTAGGTTCGATTCCCACCAGGGACAAATGTTTGTGTGAGAAGCACGATCATTTGTTCGGTGTCTGGGTGTAATATATCTATAATATGTATGTATTTAGAAATATATAAGTATGTTTATCAGTTGTCTGGTTACCATAACACAAGCTCTGCTTAGCTCGGGGTCAGATAACCGTGTGTGAGATGTCCCGGAATATTATTTATTATTACACTGAACATACTCGAACACACTGGAACGTTCATTAACCTGCCACTCACTGACTTTATAATAGCGGAATTGGGCCCCAGTTGTTTGTCTATCGCAAATTGAAAGATGTATTACTTAAAATATGGGGTTTTTTGTTGACAATTGCGTAGTTTTGTAGATGAGTAATAAATGTTTGGTAAGAATTATGTTGGTTACTGTAATATTTAGATATACACGAGAAACTCCGTGCCCTTGAAGATGCCAGATTTAAGAACGAAGCTAATACTATATAAAGCGAGTAAAAAAAGAGGAGGATCTCACTTCGGTGTTTTTTTCGAAGTTTAATTTTGTGTTTGTTTCTCAAAATCCGGCTTAGAGGAAGCGTATTATATCTAAACACATGTAATTTATATTGAGGTCGGTTCCTTTTCAACCGACCTTATAAGGAGGAGGTTCTCAATTGGACTGATTGTTTTTTTTTTTATTTCGCGATATATCCGGTACGCCCACCCAGATCTAAATAGGGATCACTAAGAAAAATCCTTTTTCATCGATATAGTGGGTATTTGGTATAGGTAGTAAGTATCACGGAGGTAGGTGATCCAAAATACTTTAAAATCTATTTCTTTTTATATTTACGTGTAGAAAATCAATGATTTAATATACGGTTGACGTCAATGGGACGGTTTTGCGTAAGTTTCTACCTTTTTTCTGTTGGTTTGACTGCGCAAAAACCTTTACCTATTTTTGCAGCCTAGGTGAGGCAACCTATCTATACGTATTTATACATGATCAAAAAATCGAAATCAAAATTACTGCGCGAAACTTGTTCACGGCAACCTATAGCCAATAATATAAAATAAAAAACTAATTAAATTTTCGGAGTAGGTAGACCAACGACGTGATGTTTTCGCAAAATATTTAACAAAAATTCGACAGCTAAGTTTTAAATCTTTGTGAATTAAAACATCTTTATCAATTATTTTCTATTACCTTTTTGGCGGATATCATCTGTCCTCTATATTGTTTATTGGGTTTTTCTATGAAATTCTCAGTAGCAGGTCGGAGTTTGGATTTGTGACCGGTTAGTGGCAATAGGCTCGCACCCTATTACATGGGACTTAAACATATCGGCAAACTGTGGGTGTACATTGGTACACCTCTGCCTACCCCTTCGGGGATACAGGCGTGATGATGTATGTTATGTATATAGTGTTTCTAACTAGTTTATTTTGTACAGACCTATAACTTGTGTGTGTGGATTTGAACTGTTAATTGAGGTTGGTAATTATAAATAAATAAATAAAGTATTTTTATTCATCCGTTAATATACAGTAAAAATGGATATGTCAAGAACATACAAACAGAAAAATAAAAGAAAAGTTGTATCATACATAATAATTATTTATTGCTAAACATTTCTAGCTGAGCTTAAGCATAATAAAACAAAAGTATCTTTGTTTAAATTCTTCTTAATACAAATATTTAAATGGTCACCCATCTTTAACAGACTAGCGTTACTTTGCTATTAAAATAAATAAGCAAAGCATTTTATAATTCTTCATATAGGCGAACTATATCTTTACTCCTTTTTAGGCATATTAAAAATTTCTTTATAACAGGCATAAGGTGTGGTTTATTGCGATACTTATTTTAAATTGTTGTCTCGATTTCTCGACAACGAAACATTTTTGTCTATTTTTTGGACTTATCAATGTATTATATACAATCGGAATATACATTTAAGTGTCCCAATGAATTACCTAAATACGTAGCGCAAATATAAAATATTAATAACATAATAAGCATATTGTTCTACATCTTTCAATAATTTATCTAATATATATTATAGGACTTACATTGTCAATCGTAGCAAGTGGAAAGAAGTGGTCTCTGCCTACCCCTACAAGGGAAAGAGGCGTGATTATATGAATGTATGTATATTGTCAAAGTTACAGGCATGTAACTTGAACAAAATATATAACTATCATTTAATCAACCAATCAAGTAGCTCAGCACGAAAGTAGCACGCGAAAGTGAGCCAATAGCAGTCGACTGACAATAGGGTAGATGACTGGCAAAAATAGTCAAAATCAATTTAGACCGCCAGTTAGATAACAAAAATATAATAGACACGTATTCTTTTTTCTTTCATCAAATCAATAAAATAGAACTAAGATAAACAGCTCTTAAGTTCAAGAGTGAAATCACTGCTTAGTACAATTCTTGCACGACGTCTTGCAAATGTTGTACTTACTGTATCTTCATATTATTTTATGTTTACGGGAATTAAGAAAAAAATACTTGACTTATATTCTTTTATCATCTAAAAGAGGGACGTAATAATAAAAAATAGTCATCATACCTATTTTTATGTCGGTCATAAATGTCACTTGACTGTTGGTTGCCGCGCTCAACTTAACCAGGCAACCAGTGGTCAAGCGTTGTAATTTTATTTATTTAGATAAATAAATAATTATTATTTAATTTCCATCCAGCAAAGTTTCTGACAAACGGTAAAGGAAAACATCGTGAGGATATCTGGGTTCGTAAAATGGGGTACGAAATCGGCCGCAGAGCAAGCGTGGTGATCAATGTTCGTGCCTTCTGTATATGGGAAGAGGCCTGTGTCCAGCAATTAACGTCTCAATCAAACACCAAGTCTTACGAGATCTGTTGCCTATCTTTACAATGTCTGCAATATTTCACATTGATATAATTACGATTATAAGTTTTATTCACAATAGCTTCTATATATTTACAATCATTCATTATTCCATACAAATGGTTCCAGTCGTTTATCTTCTGGCAGCAAAGCATTCAGTTCTTCTGCATCTAAGAGGGTCTGAAACAAAAATAAATAATAATAAATAAATAAATGCGGACAACATCACATACATTGCTCTGAACCCAAAGTAAGTAGCTATTAAGCACTTGTGTTATGGGATTCAGAAACAACGAAGGTACCACAAACACCCAGACCCGAGACAATGTAGAAAAGTGACTTTCTACATTGACCCGTCCGGGGATCGAACCCGGGACCTCAGAGCTAGCGACACCTTGAAAACCGGTGCGTACGTCACTCGACCACGGAGGTCGTCAATATCTTCCGTCGATAAACACAGTTAATTATAAGTATAAATATTGCTTTCTCTATATATTGCATGCTTATGACTTTCAGCAGGAAGTAACAATTTTATCAGTCAGTAATGACCGCTTGACTATTGGTTGCCGCGCTCAACTTGCTCAAAGCAACCTAACCAAACACAGTTACTTTTGACTGGCGAACAAATAGTGCGGTGTCTGCTCATCGCATAAATTGTTTTAATCAAACAAATAACTTTAAAAAAACCGCTTTTATTAGCTTCAACCGTGAAACTACTATGAAAAAAATCTTGCTTAAACTAAATTTATGCGTATAAATTTAGTTTGGATAACAATACAGTCAAGGTAACTTAATTGAATTGCCTATTTACAATAACATATTTATATATATATTTATTTTATTTATTAACTAAAATAAAAGTTAAATATCTAAATATAAGTTTAGATTTTTTGGCTTTTTTTCAAAGCTATAATGTACTTTCTCAATTATTCTAAGACACTTCTGACAAACGGTGAAGAAAAACATCGTGAGGAAATCTGGATTCTAAAATTGTGATCTGAAATCGCCCGCAGAGCAAGCGTGGTGATCAATGCTCGTGCCTTCTCTATATGGGAAGAGGCCTGTGCCCAGCAGTGGGACGTTTATAGGCTGGAATTATTATTATTATAAAGTAACATACCTGCTGCAATAAGGAGTTACACCTGGTCAGCTGGTGAGACACCTCGTGCACTCTGGCGAGGCGCTCGGCGTGGCGCGCGTTGGCTCGCTGCTTCTCTACCATCTGGGAGTATAAGCGAGCTATCTCGGCGTCCGCCTGGTAGAAAATAATTATATAATTTTATATAGGTGTAGTATCTTGGGATTAATGGCCATCGGATGCCAAACTAGGCAGTCTATACCTTGATAACAGACAACCAATAAATAAATACAGACATAATCAAAAAGTTTAACTATAATTGAAAAGAGCATGTATGAAGGGAATATTGAAAGTGGACGAAGCGCAACAAGTGTGTAGGATCGTAGCAAGTGGAAAGAAGTGGTCTCTGCCTACCCCTACAAGGGAAAGAGGCGTGATTATATGTATGTAGGTATAATGAAAAATAAGATCTTGCCATTTTGCTTATATCTTTCAAATTGCTAAACGGGTTTTCATAAATTATACCTAATAACGTTACAGCTTAGAGTGCAAGATAAGTCTGCGCGCGACTGGTGGCGTGCTTAATGTTGCCAGCCCAACTAATATTTTGTCTCCTTTATTTAAGGTAAATTTTGGGATGATCTTTGGGATTTAGGAATATGTTATTATTCTAATTTAATATTTAAGTTAATTATATAGGTATAAGTATATTGCAACAAACATTAAACAATAAAATATATGATGAAATAAATAAAGTTCATTAGATTATTGTTAATAATTTATTCAAAACTGGGTAAATTTGGTATAGGAATGGTCCTGGAGTGGACAAGATGGCGGTCAATGATTAGTTCCAATTTTGGCCGCGCGCAGACTTATCTTGCGCGCACTCTAGTTACGTCAAAAATAAAAACCCTCCATTTGCTTCGGAGGTTAAATAACTTGAGAAGTTTCGACCATTTTTAAGCTTGAATCCAAAGAATCGCATTACCTTCGGCCTATCGTTTAGGAGTTACGATGCTACAGACAGATAATCAGTCGTCTATTTACAAATTTGAGACCCGTTTTTTTCCTCCCGGCCCAAAATGTTCGCTCATTTTGAATTAACGGTTAAAATACGTTTATATTCTGATTGAATGGTAGCCAAGGACAGGGCGAAGAAGTCAGGGACGACCGAGAGCACGTTGGGTTGATGACATAGCCAAGGTAATGGGAACCACCTGGATGAGGGACGCGTGACAGACAACAATGGCAGAAAAAAGGGGAGGCCTATACCCAGCAGTGGGTGATTCCGGACTGATATGATGATGATGATTAATATAATGTAACTTACCTCTTTGATCTTCAAAGCTATGCTAATCTCGTCGGCGGCTAAAGGATGGGCGCAGGCGGCGAGGTGCGCCTGTAAGCGTGTGGTCAGACGAACCCAAGGTCTGTAGTCTAAACCTAATAAATAAACAAATATATGTTAGGACGGTTCACATACGGCCATCTGACATAACCATTGGTAGGGTCGGTTTGTATCAAACGGAAAATGTTTTTACATTAGGGTCGGTTCATATCTAACGAAATATATTTTTTCTACTATCGTTAACAAATATTTAAACTACATGCACAGTTATCCGTCAAGTGATAAATATAGTAAGGCAGTGTTAATAATTTGTCCTTTACCTTCCAAAACCTCAGGGTCTCTGGCACCGGGTAGTCCAAGAGTTCCTCTCATGATTGGTAGGAATGTCGGTATCTCCTATAAAACAAAAAAATATATAAATAAGAATAACTTATAATTACATCGGTCTATTGTTGTTTTACTGCTAGTAGTCTGGAGGAATAGATGATTGATCACATACTAAATATGTGTTTTGTAAGCAATTATGAATTGTTAAAATGTATAATAATATAATATAATAATATTCCTGGACAATTCACACAGGGTAATCTGATCCCAAGCTAAGCTCTAAGAGAGCTTGTGTTATGGTAACCAGACAACTGATAAACATACTTATATATTTCTAAATACATACATATCTTCTTATACATAAAAATGAATCGCTAAATGTGTTGGTAAGCGCATAACTCAATAACGTCTGGACCGATTTCACTAATTCTTTTTTTGCTGTTTTAGTTATTATCAGGAGAAGGTTTTTATGAAAGAAAATGGAAAATTGCGCAGAATTTTTTTTAAGTAAGCTAGACCTTTGTTACGATAGTGATTTGTTGGATTCATCTGCGCCCTAAATAACATAAAGGCACCGGGAGCGGGACCTAGGTATTCATGCGGGTGAAACCGCAGGGCACAGCTAGTTGTAGATACATTACACCCAGACCAGAACAAATGATCGTGCTCATCACACAAACATTTGCCCTGAGTGGGAATCGAACCCACGACCTCCGGTATAGCAGTCAGGGTCACTAGCCGCTAGACCAACAGGCCCGTCGAACACGAATGACTTAAAAATGGCTGCCCTAAATTCTATACTGCATATTTTTATCTTCCTTACAGGTTTCAATTAAAAAAGGGTCAGTTTCAGCGTGTAAAACCACTGAGAACAGCAGGCAAATGTAAGTTAAGTCTAACAGGACCACTAGCTTAAAAACTTTAAAAAATATATTTTTTATATAATTATGATTGTGAATAAAAAATCCTTACAAACCTGCAATCTCTGAATATCCTCATCCAACTGGTTATCAGTAGCCTGTTTAACTACGACTATATCCCGGGTTCGCTTGCTCTTCCTCGCTTGTAAGCTTAACTGGCGTCTTTGTAACAAAGATTTCTTACTGTCCGATCCACGCTGATTCTTCGCTGATGCTTTTGGTGAATCTGTTAGTGAAAATAAAATAAATAGGTATAAATGGATATGGACAACATTACATACAGTGCTTTATTTATTGATTTCTGAGGTTTACGCGAATGTTAGCCATTAAAAAAAAACTAACTTTACGGATGGGGAGCTAAAGTCTAAACCAAAACCGCGATAAAATCCGTAAAAGTAGTTCAATTGATTTCAATCATAAACGATTTTTTTTTACCCGTGTCTGTAACATCTTTGCTCGTAAAAAGCTAGACCAATTTTGGTGCTGTTTGTGTTCTTTGGCTTATAGCTTACATATAATTTATGAAGATCTGTCTTTAAGCATAAGAATCTTTTATTAACAAGAATAGTAAAATTCACAAAAACACAAAGATTATATTCTATCAATAATTAGTGTGCATATTTTAGATTTAAGATTTCAAATTGGTGTGATATTCCCTAAAAGTCGGTGTCTTAACCAGTTCCCTGTCCCCTACTGGCGGGACAGTTAAGTTGTTAATATGCTACTAAAAATTACGATTGATATAAGTAAAACATACCCCCAATAGGTCGGTCCACGGTATAAGATATGTACGGAAGCTCTGAATCCGAGCAGACACTGGTGCCTGGAGAGTTGTTGCCACTGGCCGGCGGTTCACCCACTCTTGATGGTTCTAGAACGAAGAATAGATATATTAATATACATAGCTACAAATAAATTTATAAAAAATACGAGGAATAAAAAAAGTCACATTTATTTTTTGAAAAATATTAACTAAATAATATTTATTTAATAATTTATCTACACACACAATTACATACAGATACTACTATAAAACATTTAATAAAGGTAGAAAAAATATAACTGTACCTAAATTAAGATTTATACCTGATAAATAATCTTGGTATGATCCTTTTTATCCTAGGTAGGTATATTTTGACCTGTTTGTAACAGGTCAAAATATATTTAAACAATTAAAATTATGTAGGTGGCATATCAAAACACTATTTTTTATTTTATTCAAGCGAGCCCCAATCTATGTACAATTGAATAAAAATTATTTAATTTAATTCTAGATTGGTATTATAAAGAAATGTTATGATTTCTTTAATCATATACTTTTTTGGCAATTTCAATTCAATTCACGCAATTTCATATTTTAGTGTAAGGTGAAATGTTTTATACCAATAAATTATCCCATTTCCTTTGTCTCCAAGGTTCATTAGGCATTCTCTTAGTGGCCAGACTATAGCTGTCAGCTTTTTTAAATATATTATTAATATAATACCTGGTATATTAGTCACAGCTATAGTATGCCCTCTTCGGACAGGAGGTGCTCTCTGCGTTTGTTTCTTAGGCGGCACTGATGATTGTTCTGACCCCATTGTACCTTAAAATAGATTAATTACAGTTACTCAACACACTACAAACTATAAGACATCTGTATAATAACTAGATTACTAGCTCTATGTAATATAAAATAAAATAAAAGGTTTATTTCATCAACTTTTACACAATAACTATTAATCTTACATAGGGACCTTCTTTGAACATTGTATGAATAAATATAATATAATAATATAATATTCCGGGACATCTCACACACGGTTGTCTGATCCCAAGCTAAGCAGTGCTTGTGTTATGGTAACCAGACAACTGATAAACATACTTATATATTTCTAAATACATACATACTATAGATAAATTACACCCAGACACCGAACAAATGATCGTGCTCATCACACAAACATTTGTGCCGGGTGGGAATCGAACCCACGACCTCCGGTATAGCAGTCAGGGTCTCTAACCACTAGACCAACAGGCCCGTCAAATAAATGAACACAAAGAAAGTGTCTAAATGTGCATTATGGATTCAAAGATAACAAAAGTTAAATTACCACCTAGAGCAGAGACAATTTAGAAAAGAGAGTTCATTAAGATATTATTGTAGGCTTATCTGAATATGAAAATAAGGCACAATGACAAGTACACTGACTGACCACGGACAGGCATTTAAAATAGCTGAATCGTGGCCCTGGATATACAAAATATGGCATTCAGAAGCCAAGAAGTGATTCTAATATGGCTTGCAACATTTGAACAAAACAAATATAAGTTAAAAGTTGAAACCTTGGAAAGAAACAAAATTACACGCATTTTTAATACAGCAGTTTTAAACATGTATAAGTTATTGATAAGGACATTTTATTTATTCATACCAGTCCAGGCTGTGTATAAGACACACAACTTAAGCTATATTATATTTACATAGTAAGACATTGGAAATAGTTGCATAGAAATTGATATCAGGTGTTTGTTATGAAATAATATTCACAAAATCAATACAAAATGTATCGGTACTTACAAGCTCAGTAGTAATAATTCGTTTATTCTTAAGTTTGTCGTGTTAATAGTACCCGCCTTATGTAAGCGCCAGCTTCTATAGTATCTTAATAATGTATCTCTTTTATTTCTACCATAATAAATAAATTACTTAAAACATGATAGTGAAATCAACTTGAGATTTTTTAATCTAAGTTGACAGTGATTAAATGTTATTGACATTTGTTTTTTTCTTGTATGGTTTTTTTTTGGTACAGAGTACACAGACATATAATTTAATATCTTTTTCAGCGATCTTTTTCTTAATGTAAACTGCGTGGAAACTTGTGAATTTAACGTGTAAACACAACACTGTTTGTAAAATCTATTGGCTGGTTTACGTTGTTTCTACCCCGTTTTACTATTCATAGGATCATCTGAGCGTCAGTTCAAGGATTCTGTTGACAAGACATTAACCATTTAGCTTGTAGAGTAGGTACCTACGCCAAAATAAGACTTAAAACACTAGAAAAACATAAACCTCCTTTGATGCAGTTGAGTTTAAAAAGATTTACTTATTTTTTTTAATTTTTAATCTGTAATCTCTTGCTGACATGTCGAAAACATGTCACAATGACATTAGCGAAATGAGGTAATGACGTTTTACGTCAAACAGGTATACACGTAGTCTGCAGGCTCACGTTTTGTGAAATTATCGTAAATTTATAAGAATACAATGCAATAATAAATTAAAAACACACAACAATGGTTGACGAAAGTACAAGGAAGACATTGAGCAGCATACCTTTGTTGCAAACAAAGGCGGGACCTAGAGACAAGGAGTTATGGACAACAAGGCTCAAGGAAGAATATCAGGCTCTCATTAAGGTAAAAAAAAAACATTTCCTTCTTCCTTTTTCAAAGAATCTTAACTCTAAATAACAACAATTTTTTAATTAAGAGTTTGTTGTTATGAATGTTTAATTCCAGTTACCTATAGATTTTGTAATCAACTTTCTAATTCCAACCGAGTGATTTATTCCGTGTATGTAGGAAGTTTTATGGATTCCTTTGCCAATTGATATTCAACATAAAAGTTTATATAATTAGCTTTAGACTTAGTTACATAAATGTGAAAGTTACGATTTTAAGTGTTCGTAACTATTTCTCATTAGTAAACAAATAGTTAATTATCCCTAATCATTGCTAATAATCAGTATTTGACTAATCTTTCGTTTTACAATTTCAGTATGTACAGAACAATAAAACAGCGGACAATGATTGGTTCCGTTTGGAATCGGATAAAACCGGTACAAAGTGGTTCGGTAAATGCTGGTACGTCCACAACCTGCTGAAGTATGAGTTTGACTTAGAATTTGACGTAAGTAATAACTTAAGTATATTTTTTACATAATAAATATTACTCTTGCATAGAGATTTCGTTTAAGTATAAAATAATACTATTTAGTATTTATTATCAACCCTTTTGGTATAGCCATATCAGTTCAGCTATTCTGGAGTTGTAAATAGTGTAACCAACATAACTCTATTTATTTTATTTCTTTATTGTACATAGGTAAAGAACACAAAATTAAAAATAAAGTAGATAAATGTACCAAAAGATGTCCTTATTGTAGCTGGCAATCTCTTCAAGGCAACTTTTATATATTAAAAATATATTTTTTGAAGTAAAAACGTCTTTAGCGGTGATGTAAACTTTTTTGTGATGCGTAAAAAATGTTAAACTCGCAACAGGACATGTAAATTGAGATTCATAAGAACACGTGACCTGATCGAAAATTCGTAAGGCGAATGTCATGTTTGTGTACGATAGCAATAAATAAATATTGTATTCTACCACCTTCTCTATATGGGAAGAGGCCTGTGCCCAGCAGTGGGACGTTTATAGGCTGGATTATTATTATTATTATTCTACCACATAAATGATAGTACTTTTACACTGATTATTAAACCAATTCGTGCAAAATTATTCCCTAAGCATTCCAAAAACTCAAAAATACAGAATGTTAATAGACAAGTTTTTTGTATTTTAGATTCCTGTGACGTACCCCACTACGGCGCCTGAGCTAGCCTTACCAGGTCTGGACGGAAAGACCGCGAAAATGTATAGAGGCGGGAAAATCTGCCTGACTGACCATTTTAAACCGCTGTGGGCTAGGAATGTGCCCAGATTTGGAATAGCCCACGCTATGGCTTTAGGGGTAAGAATTTTTTACTTAATTAACCAACTAGAAAAAGAGGTTTTTGTTTTTTTTTGTATGTTTGTTATGCTGTATCTCTGAAATTTGTTATTTTTTACGCTATTTCACTGGGATTTTCATAATAACTCATGCCTACATACTTAGTTGAGATTCTGGATCGTAGAAAAAGTATTAATAAATATGTACAACACATTTATTTTGCTCTTAACACAAAATAAGTAGCTAAAGCACTTGTATGGAATCAGAGACAACAATACCACAAACCCCCAAGACGATATACAAAAGTTGTTTTCTAAATTGACCCATCAGAGGATCGAACCCAGACCACAGAGCTAATAAATATAACTGACCTGTTGGTCTAGTGCTTAGTGACCCTGACTGCTATACCAGAGGTCGTGGTCATTCCCATCCAGGACACATGTTTGTGTGATCAGTGTAAATTATTTATTCAATCGTTTATTTAATAAGGTACACGGTACAACTTTAGAGACAAAAAAAAAGTCCAAATAAACTAAATTTACATAGTTTTTCTGGGTTATATAGGTTTTTAATCTGTATCTGTTTTTTTTTCACAGCTCGGACCATGGCTCGCCGTTGAAATACCGGACTTAATAGAAAAAGGTGTAATAAGCTACCAAGAGAAAACAGAAGAAGCTAAATAAAGACGCCATTTAATGAAATTGTATATAATATGTATTATAAACGAATAAATATGTTTTGTAAAGAAATCTTTTATTCGATAAAAATATGACGGGCCTGTTGGTCTAGTGGTTAGTGACCCTGACTGCTATACCGGAGGTCGTGGGTTCGATTCCCACTCAGGACAAATGTTTGTGTGATGAGCACGATCATTTGTTCTGGTCTGGGTGTAATTTATCTATAATATGTATGTATTTAGAAATATATAAGTATGTTTATTAGTTGTCTGGTTACCATAACAGCTCTTTTAGAGCTTAGCTTGCGATCAGATTACCGTGTGTGAATTGTCCAGGAATATTATTATTATTATATTTTATTCACAGACTGTCTCGTTGGCCTAATGGTTCTAAGCGCGACTACGCTAGAGTTCTTGGGCACGATTCCCGAGTCGACCAAGATGTTATTGGGGTTTTTTTATGAAATTCTCAGTAGCAGGTCGGAGTTTGGATTTGTGCCCGGTTAGTGGCAATAGGCTCGCCCCCTATTACATGGGACCTAAACATATCGGCGAACTGTGGGTGTACATTGGTACACCTCTGCCTACCCCTTCGGAGATACAGGCGTGATGATATGTTTATGTATGTATGTTTATGAATGAAAAAAAGCCAGGTCAAGAGTACCCTAAACCGAAGTGCATGCATGAAGGAACGTGAAAGTGGAGAAAGCGAAACAAGTGTGTAAGGATCGTAGCAAGTGGAAAGAAGTGGTCTCTGCCTACCCCTACAAGGGAGAGAGGTGTGATTATATGTATGTATGTTAATTTTATATTTATTTGTAATGGGATAGTCTCTTTAGAAGCAGCGTAAGTAAAATAACCCCTTTCAATTATCACTTATTCAGAAATTTAGCGCAGCATGTGTAAGTTCAACAATAATATATAATCGAATTCGTTCTCATCGAAATTGGTCTAGCAATAAAATAACTTATTGGAATTTACACGAGTCCTATTGGTTTATTTTTAAAATAAAGTAATAAAGTTTTATGATGCACAATTTTATTTCTGATACCCATAAAAATGAATAGAGTCGTAGTTTTTTAAACCTATATATTCAAATAGAATTCAAAAGTTTAAACAATAAGTTACAACGTTCGTAAGTATAATTTTACTATGTTAATTAATTAGGAAAAGGGCAGGAAAAAGAAGATTATATTTTCTATGGAATTTAAATTAAACAAGTAGGTAACTTAAGTTAATCAATAGCTTATTATTAAGATGCATTTGTGAAACGTACCTATAGCACGGCCGCAGAGCGAATGCGCTCCTGACAGGTCGTGGTCAACAGGATGATATAACTTTAATGTGGGGAAGAATTTACTATAAATCAATAACCATCACATTTATCCTACAAACTAATAATATCAGCCAAAACTGTATCATTATGCCAGGTTACAATGATTTGTATTTCCCAACGAGGTTGCATTTGAAACTATAGAGTGAGCCTATCAGAGTTTAAACCGTAAGCACTAGTGTGAACAAGTATTGTCGTGAATTATGTATGAAGATGGAGCGTGCCGTTTTAAAAAATCTATCTAAAATATTATCCTAACAATGTCAAAACCATCGAAATTTTCTTATATAAGTTTCTCGTTGCGCGAAAATTAACTTAAATGAAAAACGAAATGTACTAGAATCAGACTAAAAACTGCTCTCGCTTGGCACAAGGGGAACCTAGCGATAGTAGCAGTCTATGCATATCATACGACGATGGTATTTCCACATACAAATCAAGGCTAACTGACATTCGTCAATGTGTCAGAAACGAATGCTCTCAGCGGCCGGATTATAGTAAGGTTTCTTCGGTGTTTGGGTTAATTTAGTGCGTTACTTACAATCTTTAATTAAAAACAGCAATCTAGAACTGGATATAAGAGACCCTTTAGTTACTGGTTTGATCTTAGGGCAGAAGAATAATAAATTAAATGTTATGAAACTATTTCGTTTTAATTCCGCTTCAAAAATCCAGGCTTGGAAGCAGGATGCAGTCCCACCTTACCACCCTCATGCAATATGCACATGCAGGAAAGCCCACGCTCCCGCCCTCATGCATATGCAAACATACACGAAAACTCGGCGTGAAATACACGAGCCATTGTCGAGTCAACATCTCAAGAGAATGCCCCGTAGTAGAGGGGCGAAACACGTGTCGTGGTTGCATCTCATGTCACCCCTTTTTTCTCGCTTTTCGATCACATTTCCATAATATGCATAAGAGTGGGAGGGTGGGACTGCATCCTGCTTCCATGCCTGGAATTAAAAGTAAATATTTTCATAAAATAAATAATAAAAAATGGTCAAAATCTTAATGATGATCAGTGTGCTGGGGAATTTGCAGACTTTTTTAGATCGGTATATAATCAGATACCACCGCGGCTAGACGCAGAGGCGGCAGCGGCGGAGGTCGGCGCCACCAATGCAAGGGTGCATTTAGAAGCATTGAGTCTGAGCGACATACAAATAGCGCTGCGGAATCTCAAGCCAAAACGATCAGCTGGTCCTGACGGTATACCAGCATTCCTTTTCAGGGACTGTGCCAGGGTGTTAGCAAGTCCACTGCATCACATTTATAACACCTGTTTAAAACAGTCCACATTCCCGACACGATGGAAAATCACACGAGTCGTTCCAGTACCTAAGGGTAAGTCAGGTCCAGAAGTCAGCGGTTACAGACCAGTGGCAGTGTTGTCGACACCGGCGAAAGTCTTCGAGTCTGCCATTCAAAGCTGCTTACAGGGGCAGGTCCGAGCGCAACTGTCGGATGCGCAGCACGGCTTTAGGCCGGGGCGCAGCACTGCCACTAACTTGCTTAACTTCATGGCGCAAGTTATACCGGCAGTCGACGCTGGCGTCCAGGTGGATGCAGCGTACTTTGATTTTAAAAAGGCCTTCGACACCGTGGATAATGATGTCTTATTAAGGAAGCTGGTCGAAATTGGATGTACATCACACTTGTTACAGTTCTTTGCTAGCTACATGAAAGACCGCCAACAGTATGTTGTCTATAATGGGTACGAGTCGGAGCCATACTACACCAGGTCTGGGGTGAGTCAGGGCAGCAATTTGGGGCCTCTCGAATTTATCATAATGATAAACAGCTTGCCGGAGGTCGTCAGACATGGGTCATGTTTATTGTTCGCAGATGATCTCAAGTTGCTGCTCGAGGTTAGGGATGACTCAGACTGCGCGCGACTTCAGGATGACATTGACAGAGTGGTGAAGTGGAGCCATGACAATAAGCTGTACTTCAATGTATCCAAATGCTCAGTAATATCCTTCACTCGTGCGCGAAACCCTGTCTGCTATGAGTACAAAGCAGAGGCTACACCAATGCAGCGAGTAACGCAAGTACGTGATCTAGGAGTGCATCTCACCCCAGATCTCACTTTTCGGGAGCATATCGTTAGGATATGCAAAAAGGCGTACAGAAACCTTGGCTTTGTGCTTAGGCAGTCGCAGGGTTTCACGAATATAACAGCAGTAAGGGTATTATATGATGCACTAGTCAGGAGTCACTTGGAGTATGGGGCTATCATATGGGCTCCCCACGAAGCCAAGGACTCAGTCATGCTGGAGCGCGTGCAGAACAAGTTCACACGCTACTTGTACTGGAGACTGTACGGGGTGTACCCGCTGTACCCGCTGATGTACCCCTCACTGTTCGTGCTGGGCATGGTCGGGTACAATCAGCTTAAGGTGCGGCGGGAATTCACACTCGTCGTGTATTTGGTTAAGTTAATCCGAGGCAAGGAATTCAACCCGGGAGTATTGCAGCGCCTGTATTTTAGTGTTCCGGACCGCTACGTATGGCGGCGGCATTGCCCGCCACTGCTGGCCGTGCCGACAGCCAGGACCAACCTCCTGGCGAAAACGCCTCTCACGCGAGCAATTCGCACTATTAACGAGATCCAGAATTCTATTGATATTTTTTCGTGTCAATTGAGTGAACTCGCAAAGATGCTGTTGTATATACTATGTTACAAGATAGAATAGAATATTAATACCTGTAATGTTTACCAATTGTAATTGTGTTTTATTGTTTAATTTTATTTTTATTTTTATTATGTATTTTGTAAATGTTCATAGTTTTAATTTGATGTTATCTTATAGTGCTATTTCTTTTTATGTTATGTATAATTAAAGTGCCTCACTAACGAATTGGGTTGGTACCTGTAATGTTGTTGTTGTTGTGGTTAGTGTTAAATAAATAAAAAAAAAAAAAAAAAAAATTAATGCCAGAGAACTAGTCACCGACATAGCTCGAAGAATATGCAAGTTGAAGTGACAATGGGCAGGCCATATCGCTCAAAGAACCGATAACCGCTGGGGAAGAAGGGTTCTCGAGTGGCGACCACGAACCGGAAGATTCAGCGTTGGCAGGCCTTCCACCAGGTGGACTGACGATATCGTCAAAGTTGTCGTTCATTGTGGCGTTCTAGGGGGGAGGCCTTTGTTTAGCAGTGGACGTCTTCCTGCTGATGATGATGATGATGATGATGATGATGATGAATGTCATGGATTTCTGCAAAGTAACGCCTGCTTCTTTAACTTTTTTAACGGAAGATTAGTTATAAAACCAACTAAATAGGCTTACATAAACTTTAACGATATTTTTTCTTGCAGGAAATGAAATTTATTTACGTGTCGCTGTTCGTCGTCCTTATGTTTTCTGATCCAGTAAGTTATTTATACCTTACATTATTTTATAAGATACATTGATGCAAAAACGGAACCCTAATAGAGTAGCAGGTCGGAGTTTGGATTTGTGCCCGGTTAGTGGCAATAGGCTCGCCCCCTATTACATGGGAACTGTGGGTGTACATTGGTACACATCACCTAACCTTTAGGGGATACAGGCGTGATGGTATGTTACTACGCGGTCACATTAACTTGACGTTTGGCCTTGGTGACGTCATTTCATCAAAACGTAAAAATAATGTCCAAAAACAATATAATAACAACAGAAATCTAGCCAAATTATCGACGGGCGTCGGTAGCAAATATGCTGACCATACTGACACCTGCCGGGCGAGCTAAAGGAATGCGACTGGAAGCATGCGGGACCACGCATTCCAGAGATAAAATAAAATAAATAAAAATAAAATGCGGACAACATGACATACATTGCTCTGACCCCAAAGTAAGTAGCTATTAAACATAACATAACAACATAAAATAACATTTCGTGTGGTTTAATTATATATTTCCTTTAAACCACACGAATGTGAAGATGCACTAAAATCTATCAATAAAGATTTAGTAAGGATAGTAGATTGGTCAGAACAAAACTCTCTTTTCCTTAACCCAGCCAAGACTAAATATATACTTTACGGTTCAAAAGGTCAGCTGGGTAAGGTCAACTTGAACCATGGCGACGTAACTGTTATGGGACAACCTATTGAACGCGTCAGAGAGGCGCGGAATTTAGGGGTAATCGTTGACGAAAGTCTAAACTTTGAGACTCACATCTCGAACTGCGTTAAATCTTGCTTTTATAAGTTAAAAGTCCTATACAGAATGCGTCCATACATTAGCGAGGAATTACGAGTGCAGCTAGTCGACAGCCTGGTTTTGTCTAAACTCAATTACGCGGACACTGTTATAGGACCTAGACTCTTAGCACGCACCAAGAGGCTGATCCAAAGAGTGCAAAATGCCTGCGCACGATATTGCTTTAATGTACCACCAAGGAGCCACATCACACCCGTTTTAAATAAACATAATATTCTTAAAATGAAATCACGGCGTAAATTACATCTTGCGTGTCTTCTTTTTGGCGTAATTAAATATAAATGCCCTTCATACCTGCACTTGAAACTAAGGTGGGTAAACGATCACCGGCAACGCGAGGGTAGACGTTGTGCGCAGCAACTGGCTATACCGCAGCATGGCACTGCCGCCTTCCGGGGTAGTTTTCGTTATGCAGCTTCCAAATGTTGGAATAACATCCCTCCGCCGATCAGAAACCTGAAAACAATTACCGCTTTTAGAATCCACTTAAAATCATTCATTTTAAATTCACAGATTAATTTTAATTCTATAGATATTGATAAGTCTTTTATATAATTATTTATTTTTTAGTTCATTTATCACGCAATTTTAATTTAACATTTTATTTTAGTTTTTACATTTATATAAATTATTAATAATACTCTTATAGTACTTACGATATTCCCCACTTGCTACAGGCTGAGTTTGGTTCACTGACTGGCACTTCAAGTTAAATAAATTTCCTTAGAAGTTCACGAGCCAAAGTCTTCTTTGTTAAAGAGTTAGATATCGTGCTGGTTTCCCGTTTTATATCAACCCAAATGACATATTACCTCCATCTGACATTTTTATATTTATTCTTACCCTTCACATCTTTCTTTTTTTCTATAGCTGCATTGATAGATATATTACTTTGTAATTATCTTGTATCGTTATTTTAAGTATTTTAATTATTGTTACTAACATTTTATAAATATTTATGTGTATATATGCTTGCCTACGTCCGTGTGTCACTGTGGGGTTCCAACTGAAAACCAGCGCTGGGTGTACCACACCTAGCATATGCTGAGTTGGTGACCTTTTTGGTACTGTATGCTCGACAACACCGTTGAAATTGTGTATTTGTACTTTTTATTATTACTACTTTTTTATTGACCTTGTTTTTTTGTGTTGCTTGTTTGTGTTTATTTCTTTGTGTTGTCTTGTGTTCCGTACTAAATAAATAATCTTTCTATTCTATTCTATTCTAAACACTTGTGTTATGGAATTCAGAAACAACGAAGGTACCACAAACACCCAGACCCGAGACAATGTAGGAATGTGACTTTCTACATTGACCCGTCCCGGGATCGAACCCGGGACCTCAGAGCTAGCGAAACCTTGAGAACCGGTGCGGACGCCACTCGACCAAGGAGGACATCAACGGCTAAGTAAGTGCGGCAGTGTAAGATGCGTCAAGTTAATGTGACCGTCTTGCATGTTATGTTTTAGGTGATACCACAAGATGAACCTGAGGCTGACCCACCAGCATCTGAAGACCCTGACCCCGCGAACCCTGGCGGTGGAGGTGACGAGGGGGGAGGTGGCGGCGGTGGCGGCGGTGGCGACGAAGGTGGCGGAGGTGGCGGCGGCGGAGATGACGGTGGCGGCGGAGGTGGAGAGGGAGGCGGCGACGGCGAAGACACACAAATAACTCCACCGGTATGTCTCCTTATTACATCACTAGTTAAACTTGGTCATTCTCAAGCGGGATCGCTCGTGGGTCTCGATTTAGCTATTAAGAGTTGCTTGAATTGACCGAATGACCTGCTTCATTTGGTAATTTTTACGATATTTTGCATTCTGCGAACTGTCATTAAGATCATTAATTGGTCATTAAGATCAGTCTATTCATGAGATTTTATTGTAGGCTTATCTAAATACGAAAATTAGGCACAATGACAAGTACACAGGCCACTGACATGCATTTAAAATAGCTGAATCGAGGTCCAGAGCGGTCTGGTTATATTAATGATGACAAAAGAAGGATGAAAAAATTTTTATAGCAATTATTTAATAAACTCATTTTGAGCTGCAATTTTGTAAACTAACTCTTCACCCCTTTTGGATAGATATACCCTTTTTTTAACGCTTTGTTAATTTAATAAAACCTAAAAATCCTTATAATAACGGTAATTTTTCCCTTTTTTTTAGATTGAAGAAGCTGAGGTAAGTAATAATATCAAAATCAGTTCACCCAGTCGAAAGTTCTGACGTAACAAACATAAAAGGAAAATGCAGTCGATTTGAGTACCTCCTCCTTTTAGAAGTCGGTTAAAAAGTCGAGATCAAATGTCTAATTATTTGTTTCACATATTTCCAGGTCACTGTAAGTAAAACACCATTTTATAACACTTTAATAATAAGTTTAAAAATCATTCTTATGGGTTGAAACGCTCGGGACATGGGGACTAAGTGCGGGGCGTTATGGTGTTAAGACTTCGGTTGGACGCGTAACGCCGCCACTAAGGCGAAGGATGGCACCAGGTGTTTTGCCGGAGTAGTCGGAGCCTTTCTCAAGGCTCTGGAAGCCGGACTCTTGCATCCTCAACCCCCTGGGGATGCAAGGCTGGCTCATAAAAGAGTTTCACCTGACAAAAAAAAAATGGGGACTAAGTGCACGAAATCTTTTTAAAGAATTCTCAAAACGTTTGGGCGACTCTATTCGTGATCAGAGGGTTGGTTTGTTCCTCGCACGGAGTAATTTAAATTTTGCTCTGGAGATACATTTTTTTTTTTCAAAATTTGTAAGTTGAGTGCGGCAACCACTAAAACTTTTACAGCAACCAGTAGTCAAGTTCATTGCTAAATAGTTTTTTTTTAAAATACATAAGTAGCTATTTGTAGCTTGCTGAGTTTAATTATTGGGAAGATCCTTTATTCAGTTTCAATATACGTCCCAATAATGATTTTTAAGATTGACATCCGAATTTTAGATTAAGATTTTACATGGCTCTAGATTTTTTGGATTGTGAATAATAAAAATGTTAATTCGTTTATTGTTACTATACTACCTACTGATAATTTTGCTTACGTAATTTAACTTACGTCATATTAACACAATATCTTAATTTTAGCTTGGAGTAAGTATTTTATTTATTTATTTTATTAGTAAATATCCAATATTCCCCTGCGGCCTATAAACCTAGCATCCAGGGATAATGAGGATTTTTATAAGTGTACATTTTGGATTGACAAACAAACGACCTTACTTTAATATTTTATATTGTATAGAATTTTGAGCCTTAAATATAGAAGGAAATTATAAAATATAAATATTAGTATTTTACAACCCGTTTTTAAGGTTTAAATTGTCTATAAAAGTCCTGTATAATTATAACGACTTTAGCCAGCCAATGCTTTATTAAGCGAACTTAAAAAAAAATTAAGCTGGTCTAGTGCATAATTATATATAATTAATAATAATATTTTAAAATTGTAATTAGTTATAAGTTTTTATTTTTAAATCTTTTGCATGCCTACATGTTAAATATGGCTGTACTATTTATGTTTTTTTTTTTGTCATTTTTTGTCATCACCCATATTTGCAAAATAAAATTATCTTTATCTTTAATGCAGTACAGAAACTAATTTTCTTTGATATCATTTCAGCCTGAAGATGTAAGTTTACTGTTCTTCAGTTTTTTTTAAGAAGTTTTATTTCCCGTAACTTGTGTATGAACCTTAGAATAACATAAACAAAGAAAGAAAAAACCTATTTAGTTAATATAAAATACAACGAAACAATTACCTATTAAAATATAGTTATTATTTTAGGTTGCTGTAAGTACTTTATGTTTATAATACAATATGTATTTCACAAATAAATAAATTGAATTAGTAATAATTTGAATTTTTGCTTCTTTTTTAGCCGGAGGTAAAATTATTTTTTTTGGGATTACTAAAATGAAACTATAAGAAAAATAATGTTAATTAAATGTATTTTACTTCTTATTCTAGCACGTAGTAAGTATTTAGTTTTAGAATATAATTAAATGTCAAATAACTAAAGTATATTTTGTGTATAATTTAATAATTTAAAACATCTTTATTTTTAGGCAACAGTAAGTTTAATTCAATTACAACTACTTGATATTATAAAAGGTTTTTTATAATGTACTCATATTTTTTTTTCTGATTTTAGGATCGATACGTAAGATTTGGGTTTTTACTTTACTAAATAATTTTTCTAAGATTTGTTTTTTTTTTGTGTTTTAATATATATTTATTTCTGTTTCATAATCGTCGTTTCAACGTACGTGGCGGAACAACGGTTAGTCTATTAATTGTTTTAATATTTTAAGATAAGTTGGAAAGGGGTAGTTTTTAAATTAAATATTTTATGATAACGGTATAACTAAAGTAGCCTAGCTGTGGATTATACATAATATTATGCCTCGTTGGCCTAGTGGTGCTAAGCGCGCCTGCTACGCTAGAGGTCTTGGGTTCGATTCCCGAGTCGACCAAGGTGTTATTGGGTTTTTCTATGAAATTCTCAGTAGCAGGTCGGAGTTTGGATTTGTGCCCGGTTAGTGGCAATAGGCTCGCCCCCTATTACATGGGACCTAAACATATCGGCGAACTGTGGGTGTACATTGGTACGCCTCTGCCTACCCCTTCGGGGATACAGGCGTGATGATATGTTATTATTATGCAGTTTTAAAAGATACATACACTCCAACCAACATAGATAATAATTTATTGGAAGTCGGTTAAAAATTATTGTGATTATGACAATATTTTAATTACTCCTTTTTTTATTTACAGGTATAGGGTGTAAGTATTTTTAATTATAAATAGATCTTTTTCGTTTTTTTTAATAGTAACGAGATTATTATTATAAGTTCTTTATTAACAACATAATTACACTATTTTGATTATTTTAAATATTAACGATTTAATTTTTTATTGCAGAATCCTGTAAGTTTTTATTTACTTCAATTACTTGCTTTATTTTAAATAAGTTGTTGTTTTAAATTCACCTAAAAAGCCGAAAAATTTAACACATAACAATAGCTTCACTGATTTAGAGGAAACCTTACTTTAGACATACATATCATTTACTCATTTAACTTAATAATCACACTTTTAACTAAAGAATAAAAATAATTGAAGTGCTTTCCTATTCGCATTTCGTTTCTACTGTGGAGATATATCTCAAAAAATATGTAGGTATATGGCGAAAATAACAATACGTTTCTTAATATTTTAGCAAACTGTAAGTACACTTTCATCATTATTGCTTATATTCTCAAACTCCCTAAAGTTTTCTTATAGAAAACACAAATTAAATATTGATTTCATGACTAATTTCATTGCTATATCAAAATAAAATCGAGTTAATTTACCTGTTTACGTAAGAGCTAGGATTACTACTACTCTTACGAAAGAAAGTTCTATCAACTATTTAAACACAAAACACCCTTTTTTATAAAATTATTTAAGAAAACCGTTTCATTTAATAAATGAAAATTTATTTTATTTTAGAGCCAAGTAAGTAGCAGTCGAATCTGTATTTTACTGCATTGAAATATATCTGCTGCCTCGTTGCTCTGCCTCGTTGGCCTAGTGGTGCTAAGCGCGACTGCTATAGGTGTTATTGGGTTTTTCTATGAAATTCTCAGTAGCAGGTCGGAGTTTGGATTTGTGCCCGGTTAGTGGCAATAGGCTCACCCCCTATTACATGGGACCTAAACATATCGGCGAACTGTGGGTGTACATTGGTACACCTCTGCCTACCTCTTAGGGGATACAGGCGTGATGATATGTTATGTTAATGTTAATGTGAAATATATCTAACATGTTCCAAGTTTGCTGAAATCCTTTTAATATAATTCAATCATTACTTTTACAGAGCACAGTAAGTTTCTTTTTTCATAATCCAATATGGAAAGACAATTGGAGATTTATTTAATGATTTATAAATATCATTTAAATAAAAAATTAATTTAGTAATAAAACCTTTTCTAGCTACAAGTAAGTGAAACAGTTTAATTTGAAAGTACATTGAAATAATAAAATTTAATTCTTTGTAATGCATATCCTAATCATGCTTTATATTTACTTTTAGTATGAGGTAAGTGTTTTTTTAGTAACTTATATACTTTATTATTTAAAAAATCTAGTATGCTAATATCCTGCTATCGATACATTTATTAATTAAATATTTATTTTACCAATAGCTGGCGGTAAGTCAACACCTATCATATTAAATTTTTTGAAAAGACAAACCAAGGGCAAATATGTTTTAAACAACCGACGAGCATTTTATCCGCCGACTAGAAGAGACCTTGGTTTAGTATAGGTTGCCGAGCGCAAGTTGGCAAGTTGACGGCAGCAACCTTATAGTACACATTAGCAAGTATAGAGTGCGCTAATCGCTAGTGGACAGTTGTATTAGCTGTATATACTACGCTCGTATTTTTATTTAAGTCAGTTTCCTTGCGGCCGTAGACGTGTAAGAAAATATAGATGTATTGGATAGTATTAGATTATTAAATAATAATAAATACTATGATACAAGGGTAATACTTTAGTAGTAAAGTAATTAGGTTTTGAGACAGTATAAAAGATACTGTGCTTATGTGCACTCTGTTTTGACACTTAAGACTAGTTCACATTGGTGCTCTGATAGGTGTAATTTAAAGTTTAGTTTAACTCTGAACAAAACAACTGAAATGACACATTCGCGCAAACCTCTAAAATCAATTTGTTAATACAGTTATTTTATTTCAGAAAGGCGTAAGTGATTTCTTTATTTAACGATAAATACTTAAGAATTTTGTTTGATTCCGACGATAAGAGCGGATAATTGGAAGGAGTTTTGGCCAGCTGTGGGATAGTCTAAAACTCTAAACGATGTCAATTACAAAATAATAAGGAGAATAATGTATATACGAATTTAATTTAAGATCATTCTGTTTTACTTTCAGACACTCGTAAGTTTCATTTTTATACTATTTAGTTCTTTTTTTAGATATCATGACATATTAATAATAATGAAGATATTTTAATGTTGTTCATAATTTTTTTTAAAATATAAATCAATTTCGATTCGCAATTATTGCATTTTTGCGAATAAACTTTTAGTTTTCCATTTGTATTTCGTATTGATCGTTCTGTAATTAAATTATTATTAACACTTAATTAATATTTACATTTTGTTACATTACAGCGAGTTTTTGTAAGTATACTTTAGTTTTAAACAAGATAATTATCATTTACACAAAAATTTACAAGTAATATAAATAAAATGATGACACATTTATTCTTCTAATTAATTTTGTTTTTGTTTCTAGACTGAGGTTTGGAAATAGCTTATTTATGTTTAAAAAAATATCTTTAAAACTAAGTTCAAATACCTATTAATAATGTATTACTCTTTAACAGTTCTGGGTAATGTATTAAAGTTCATTTGCTAAATGAAGTAAAGCACATTTTTGTAATAATTTTAATCCTTTTTTATTTGTTTTATAAAGATGACGGTGAGTTATTTTGACGTTATTCTTATAAGGTTTCTGGAAGGCCGATCAATATAAAATTAGTAAATCATCTGTGAATTCTGAAGTCAAGTACAGTGATATGTTGCTAGTCTTTTGGTCAACCAATCACATTGGTTGTCATTGTTTAACAAAATATATAATTTGATCAGTTTTTCAGGAACCGAAGTTTAGGCTAAGGCTTTTATACAATTTCATCAGATAATTGGGAAAGTTGTGAGATAAATATTATAATAATTATCATCTTTAACTAGTTTTCTGCTAGTTTTTTCAGCATCGTCTGGCAATGTGCTCAAATACTTGATGATAGTCTGTGTATAACAGGTGAAATTTTTGCCGGACGGTAATTACGGCCCTTGACCTATGGTTGCTATGAGCAAATTTAATTCGGCAACCAACAGTCAAGCCTGGTCTTTTATGTCCGGAAAAAAACTCTTTTTCTACATAATATCTACAAATCTGACTTATTAATAAGTTTTTTTTTTATTTAAACAATTAACTTTAAAGGAAACTTTGTTGAATATTTACTAAATAACAATTTCAATTTATTTACAGCGTTACGTAAGTACGATCAAAGTGTATTGATATGTATTTCAGTTCAAAGCGATGATTGAAAGATGAAAATGAGTTTTGAATACTGTAGACAACCTATAGGCAATCAATTGTGTGTCAAAGACGCTATTAAGTAGGCATAAAGTTTCTCTCATTTACCCTAAACTTTTATATATGTCACTAAAAACATTACTTGAATTGGTGTTCGTTTAAACAATGGGTATGAAAGGTATGTATGCTAAAATTTTGTAATTTATAATATTAATTTACTTTAACATCTTATTGCAGACAGTGGTATGTTATTTTCACTTACTGGATTTTAATTTTTTTTTGCTTTGTTTTGTATTTTACTCAAACCATAATTTTAAATTTATTTATTATTTTTCAGCCACCCACGGTTAGTTGAGATTTTTATGAAGATTTATGTGTTATTTTGTGGTGTATTCAACAAGTTTTTTTACTAATCGTTTGTTTATTTTATTTTCTAGAAAGTAAGTATTCTATTTTCAAGTCAAGTTATTTATTCAATGCATAATTAATTTCATATTTTTTCTACAATTTACGATTTTTTACTTTTTAGGTTAACGTAAGTTTTAACTGTAATGTTATTTTCCTATCATTTTATCGTTAATCTAAACGTGGGTTCTGCGTTTATCTCCAATTAGGAACAAGTTATTACATGGAATTGCTGTTTAAAAAACTGAGTAACCTATTAAAAGCCATGCATTTAGCACTACGATAAAAATTATAAGATTTTAATAATTTCTTGTACAGTTATAACTCTTAGAAAGTGTGCATGTGAATATGGAAAAACTGTCGACCAGACAGAAATGACCACGATTGACCATTGGTTGCCGGGGTCGGGTTGAGCGCGGCAACCAATGCTCAAACGCCGTTCTTTTGTCGTCTGGTTGTCATAACACTAAGAAGAAAAGAATTAGACCTATGTTGCAACCAGACAAGACACAAACATTATTTATATTCAGAATTACTAATATGTTCGTTATCTTTTCAGTGCATTTGTTTGACAAGAGGCCCTCTATCAATATTCAAGTTGATTGGAAATATTCATTTCAAACACGTTAAGATAGTAAGAACGTTTTTCTATGTTATCTTACAATTATTTTGTTTCAAACAATTTTTTAGCAAACTTTTTCCTCCTGCTATTAAGTGTCTCACTGCTGGACAAACCTCTCCTCTGACTTCATACTCTTCCACCCTGAACTTCAACACAATCGGTGAAAAGAAATTAAAACATATTATTATCTACATCTACCTATACTAAAGTATAAAAAAATAGGGATCCTTACTGAAACTTTAATGAAGTAACCCAAAACTATTGCGAAGCCAGGGCTGCTGGTATTCAATATGTTTTTTTTATTTTAATTTCTGACTGAGTAATTGGTTGGTTTATTTTTCTAGTCATCAACCTCATTGTACGTGAAAATTGGTTTTGATTAACAAGGTTGCCTTGATCAGTACTATTTTTGACAGAACAAGCGGCGCGGGAGTACGTCAACCGACGCGACATCTACTATATGCCCGCCGTGCGACTGCTTGTCTTGCTACACTACTGCAACTGGACCAACGACGAGAAGAGAGAAACTGTGCTGAGGAAGATTGGAATAAATGATTGAGCTTTGAGATTTTATTTAATTTGTTATGCCTGGTTAGATAGATTAACTAGCTGAATGGGAACCACATGTAATTACAAATTGATTTGAAAAAGAGGCAATCACAATTCGTGTGTATGTTTTAATGTAGGTTGACTGGTAGAGAATGCCTTATGGCATTAAGTCCGCCTTTGTGCAATTGTACATGAAGAATTAAATAAATAAATAAATAAATAATGTAAGTATGCAATATCTACCACAATTGTGGAAAGAGATTTTTTTTTTTGGATTTATACCTCGGAGGAATTTTATCAAAATCGATCCAGTAGTTTGTTATAATTGAATTTATTTTTCAACATTTAATTTTGTACAATCAATTACATCGAGGACTGACGAGGATAATTAGGGTTCTAATCAAAACTTTAGCACACTATTAAGACTCTTACTAAAATTAAATAAACCAAATCAAACAACATCTTTAAAAAAAAAAAAAATTTATTCTACAAAAAATATCCTAAAGAGAACTAGTTGAATCTTTAATTATCTTTAAATCCTTCCCCAAATCTGTATCATTACTAGACGAACAGACAGACGCTCGGGAAATGTGCAGTAATTCTAAATCTAAGTCTTTCTTCTCCAACCCAGGGTCAGAAGCTGGACCCTTAACCTTTTTCGTTAACAATGAAAAAACATTCTTCACCACATTCCTTTTCGATGTCTTACTTGACTGCGAAGACGCTGAACTTTTAGCTGCTGAAGAAATACTCGTATAAGAGTATTTAGACGCATTATCACCTATGAATATAACACCTCTTTCTGATAGGAAATCGTCTATTGAGTCGTTTGAAAAGCAAGCTTGGGCTCCTTGCTCAATAGAGTCTTGTTTTTCTTGTTTGTACAAACCAAAATGGTTGCTATGCCCACTCTTTTTAAACCCAGTTACATTACTTTCGTAGTTGTTATAACTGTGGCATCTGATTATTTTTTCCGATGAATCACTTAACTGGTCCGTAGTGTTTTTGATGTCAACCTTTTTGACGATTCCTTTGATTGGTTTCTTTTTATCGCGTCCTTCCTCTTGAAAATTTACTTTCATATCGTTACCCTTTTTGTGTTCTTCTTTAATGTCTGTAGATTTCATTTCTTCGTCGTTTCGCATTTCAGGGATTGTTTCTGATCTAGGGAGTCGGTGCCAGTCTCTTCTTGTCAAGCATTTTGATAGAATATCATCTGACATGCTTAATTTAACATTATTTTTCCTTTCCTTTTGGCAAGCTTTATAACATTTGATTTTCTTGTCAATGTAGTTTGAAGATTCGCTTAAATATTGGTATTCAGTTGTTTCTGTGTCTATATTACTTGTGCAAATAAGAGGTGTTGTGACGGAGGCGTCTTGTCTGTAGTTAAAAAACTTGTTGATCAATTTCTTCTTTTTGAAACAACTACAGTTTTTCGTTAAGCAGTAGATCATGGTGCATATTAAACAGCACTGTAGAAGTATTACCACACTGAGAATTATAAGCGTGTATTTATTGGTCTGTAAGTATCTTAGGATGCGATGTATTCGTTCCTGTTTCGTTAAAGGTTTGTCTTGAGGTGCACAAGTGGTTGTAGTCGTCTTCTCTTCTTCTTTGACTTTTTCTTTCTCTTTTACCGGTTCTTTTTCTACCTTCTTTTCTTTTTCTTTAGCTTCCTTCTCTTTTTCTGCATCCTTTGGATCAGGCATCTTAACCCCTTTTATTCTGGCCATCGTACTGAATTGATAATCGTCATAATTCGAAAATCCTGAACAGTTATTTTTATCCATGAGTTTAATTATTAATATATCTTTAGCTTTTCTTGTTGTACCACCTGTTAGTGCTTTAATAAAGTCTATATCATCTTTGCTGATCGCTGGTTTACTAAAACATTTGTTCGAGATAGGATTGTAAGCAGTTTTAGGGATGTCACTTTCGGTATAAGCTACACAGGGTGGTACTTCAACGCAGCGTCTTTTTATGACATTGAAATAGGACTTTTTGCCATTGTAATAGACATCACAATTGACTGGCTTACATTCATTCAGTGGGTCTTCGTCAATATGCTTACAGAATTTCGCGCCATCGGGAAGATCAGATTTACGTAATGTTGTATCGAATTTGATTTTGATTGTGTCTCTTATAAAGTTTTTTGGTTTAGATTTTGATTTGAAGTCGACGTATATCGTGCAGTGACCCTTCCTGTTATATGGGTCAAGTAATGGTGCTACCAAATTAAGTGTTTTACTGCTACCTGGAAGAAAATGGGAGAATTAAGTTTTAGGAATTTAACGTTATCCATTGGAGTGGACGACTGTTAAAGAGATTGTGTGTAAATGATATGAGAGAATGCTAAGATGACTAATAAGATGAATTACAGATGAATACATATTGCGCCAGTCTTTATTTATTAGGAATAGTCTGAAGGGATTATTTATAATTACTTTCATCTATGATTAAAAATACTTTGCTGTACCACTGTAGAGCATATTATTTAAATGAATAAGTTATCCTCACAGAATAATAAGACTACCGTTAGTAAGGTCAAAGATAGAATTTTGGTGGTTTCATATACATAAGTTTAGATTATTCTTCATTAGTATAGGCACTTTCCAAATGAGGCTTTAAGAATAGATTGAGTTGTATAAATTTACCACAGCGTTCTGTTGTGATTAGTATGGAAATCACTAGTGAAGTAAGTATTTTTGTTAAACATGATATGTTTTTAACTAGGTACATGTCGACAACACTTTTCTATAAAACATTCAAATATCTATAAATCTTCAAGCTTTTAGTTCATCTTGAAACTTCCCATTCACAGTACCCACTCCGTAAATTACCTCAACTAAGTTTACACTAACTACAAAACCATCTACAGCCTCACCTTCAGGTATAACATCAGCAGCACTCCCTATAACTTCGATAACATTACACTGACTGTCATTAGTGACTAAGCAGCACTCATCCGGATGTATTTCAACAGTACAATCTTCACCACTAGTATTATTGATCTCAGCGAAAAACTTCAACCCAACTGAACACGGGGTAGGCTGGTGTAGACCAGACTTAGTAACAATATTTTTACTACACACACACATAACTATATTAAATAATATAAAACTTATGTAAAAATTCATCGGAAGTTATTAAATCTGTCATTATTTGCATCGTAAACGATTGATTACGGGTCAAAATTAGTTTTGACGTTTGATGTCAATTGAGTTGTCAGTTTTGGTGTTTTTTTTGTAGGTGTAATGTATAGACTGGTGTTTTAAAACCTTTTTGAAATTGAAGAAGGCAGAATTACTAAGAAATTAACTGTTAGTAGTGGACCCGCATATCAGAAAGGCAGGTTAGTATGGAAAATATACCCACGCTGTACATAAACAAAATAAGGCGAAATAGATTAATGTCTCTAGTTCACGATAGTATGGGTCGCATTACTGTGGGTATAGTCTGAAGTTACGCAAGAGAAGAGTGTCTGGAAGGATATAGGGATGGCCTTTTCTTTGTATTTTGACATTGTTCTTTGACCTACTAATGTTTAAAACCGCAATTTTCATAGTTTTTTTGTAATTATTATTTCTACTTTTAGTCTTCCAATTTACATGCTGTTTACTGCTTTTATTTAAGCTTAATCTTTGATTCCCCATGGGATGGGGGATGTCTGTGCCCAGCAGTGGGACGATAAAAGGCTGATGATGATATCTTTGATTAAAAAGAATATTAAATAAAAACAACACAGTCTCATTTAATTCTTTATTGTTCTTATAACAAAATGGCATTTATAATATAACATTCATAAAACCGATTAAAAATAATTACGTAGGTATAATTAATTAATAAATGAGCAAAAGTATTATATCACAAACATAATTATGCTAAATTAATCAATTTTAAAATAAACGCAATAAAAACCTTTGGATAACCATATTTTAGCAGTTACTTTTTAAAACTATCGTCGTCTCTTTCTTTCGTACTGCTTTTCTTTAAGTGTGAAAAGGATAGATATATTTCTGATCATTCGTTGACTTTTTTTACTTAATCTATTCTTGCTTACCCATAATTATTGTATATACAGAGTACATTTAAAATGTACTTTATTTTTTTAACTATCACCTATTAAGTCCAATATATACAGTATTTATTATATTATTATAATTATTGATTTGTAAAGTGCAAGTAGAGTTTGAGACAATCTACAAGATATTAACTATCAATAAGGGCCTTCATACACGATGCAACGCAAGTCTCTGATACCAGGCTTTAGTGTCAACGTGTGTATCTACAAACTTTTATGAGATTGTATGTAATCGCTTGGATATTAAAATCCTTACGTATTGATTTGTGTCGCCTAGTGTACGATAGGCCTTAATTATTTTGTGACATAGTAGGTATTTACCAAGTAGTTCCAATGAACAAAGTTATATTTTTTAACTTATTTAGTTTAAAAAAATCCCAAAATTTTTAGTGTTACTTTAAAAAGCTGTGTTTAATCCAAGGTTAATTGCTAATAAGTTGGTTCATTGAACTCATTTAAACATAAAACTGATTTATATATGTTTTAGAGTGCTCTCTTACCAGATAGGAAATGAAGTTTTACAGATAACAAGAATTTCCAATCCTCCTTTTGACCACCGAATCTATTCATCAGTATAAATAACATTTACTATGAAACCAACATCAAAATCACCAAAAAAAAACTCCCTAAAAAGTGATCGATTCAGTTTATTTTTATACCATTTGTATCATGGTATAAAAATAACCTTTTAAACAATATTCAGACATGGTATAAAATGAAACTCTAAAAACATTTTTGACATACTTTGGGTACAGATAAAAATCCTAATTCAACCTAAAAGAACCCGCCAAACAGCGCCCAAAGGAGCCTCAAAAACAGCAACCCTAAAATACCGCAGAAAGTATAATGCAGCATCCTAAGTCTATTCAGTTTCTTCAGACCATCTGGTACGGTTTCCACCGGGTCCTTAAGCAAATAGACTCTGACTCCTCGAATATAACTGTAGAAGTAGTCATTCCAATCTAATGCGCTCATGTCGAAGTCGAACAGATGTTTGTCGGCATCACACAACTCGCTGTACAGTTTCTGAGTGTTGCTGTTGTCGAATTTCCATTCGCGGGTCGCGAAGTATGCCATCACTTCGGAGAATTTTGTTATTTTCTTGTAGGCTTTTCTTAACCTGGGAAATAAGAACCGGAAATAGAATTAAATGGTTAGTTTATCAATTTCAGTAGTAATTTGGTTGTCAGGAGCAAAAATGTCTTACTCAGATCTGAAGGAAACAGAAGGTCAGTCAGTGACATCGTAGCTTCAAAACTAATAGACATTATGATGCGGTTTTTATGATTAAAGGCTGACGTGATCGAATCTTTTTTTGTAATAATTACTTATCTTTCGAAGCACAGAATAAACTTATTTAAGTACATGGAGATCGACATAATTTTCTAAAATTACCTTTATTAAATACTATTTGGAAGGAGGCACGATATCATTAACCATCTTTAAAAGACGAAAATTCTCAATACTCGACTGACTGTTTTTTGGTCCTTCGTAAAAACTTCTGAATAGCTTTTCTATGTCTGTTACGCGATATCTCCAGCACATATAAATCAATATCATTTTTTTTTGTCATCTCAATAAACTTCAGAGGTGCTCCTATACAAAAGAACAAAGAAAGAAAAAGGAACCCCTTTTAAACTCATTAAATTCCAAAACTACTTACATAGGTTTCTTCCCAATAATAACCGCTATCCCATCGATGATGTAAGCCGGTATCCAATGCAGGAAGAAGCAGAACAGCGTGTAGAAGAACTTGGAGGAGGTGATGTGGAAGAGGTAGTAGTAGACCGCCTGGATCGTAGGCACTTGGAACCCGTAAATCTCGTTGTATTGCATGAATTTCTCTGAAAAAAACAATAAATACAATTTAAGACAACATCACATACATTGATCTGAACCCAGAGTAGGTGGCTAAAGCACTTGTGTTATAGAAATCAGAGACAATGATACCACAAACATCTAAACAGGTGACAATGTAGAATAGTTATTTTCTACATTGACTTTTCCGGGGATTTTTCTACATTGACTTTTCCGGGGATTGAACCCGGTATCTCAAAGTTAACACACCTTGAAAACCCGTGTGTACGCCACTCGACCACTGAGTTTATAATCATTATTTTAGTGGATTTGTCTTTACGATAGCTTTGAGTATAGTCGTTAGGCTTTCAGCTGTTTGTATACGGTAAAAAACCACTATACTCTTTGCAGGGTTATATATTTTATTTGCAACTCTAACAAAGAATAATACTCAAAAAAGAGTCCTTTGACCATTTCCAAACATACCGAAACCCCTCCGTGCCTTCCGCCGTAGGTTCCGTCTGTCATACTATGATCCTTGGCAGCCGTTAAGTCAATTCTGACGACCAGTTTTACTATGGGATACTGTGTTTCCCGGTGGGTTGTGGAGGTCAGATAGACAATCGCAATCTGGTAAGACCGGAAGCCGACCCAACATTGTTGGGAAGTTGGGCAAAGGCTTAGCAGATGATGATGTCAATATAGAAAAAATAGACACTCACCCCAAGTCAGCGGATTCTGTTCACTGCTGACATAGTTATACACCGGCGGGGGCAGGTCTGGTGGCGGCGCGGCCTCGTGGTTGCCGGGGAACTCGCGCGCCGTCTTCCAGGCGGCCGCTATGCAGGCGTTCACCACCATGTCCCCGGGCACCAGGTCCGCCAGCACCTTGGGGTTGCAGTTCAGCACGTGGAGGAGGCCCACTGCGGCTCCTACTACCACCTGAAAATAGAGGAAAATATAAGTAATTCATCAGAAGATGTAGTGACAGAATGTAGAAGAATGATGTAGAAGATGTAGTGATAAACTCAAACTCAAAATCTTTATTTGCATGTTAAGGTCTTACATAGGTCTTATTGAAATAACAGGCACAGCTTAACGGCCTTTTCCAGGCATAGCAAATATGTAGATAAAGGTATGTTAAGATGGTTTGGCCATGTCGATAGAATGAATGAAGAACGATTGACGAAAACAGTGTATAAGGCGAGTGTGAATGAAAGTGTCGGAAGGAGTAGACCAAGGCGGACGTTTTGAGACCAAAAATTGTCGAGAAAAAAAAACCTATTCACCAATTCAAAAACATTGGATATCGAGGGGTAACGGGCTATTTGGTTTAAGCGACATTTTGGGTAGTATTGAGTTATTTAATATATTTTTGAATCGGTGAGTAGGTAAATAAATAATGCTAATGGGAAGTATGTAGTTTTGGACATATTAGTCTTTTACTTACACCAGTAGGTCCGTAGACGTTGTCGATCCAACCAGAAACTGGCTCCTTTGATGTACCAATAACTGAAAATTAAAGTATGTTCTTTTTAATACCGCCAGCCTTTTGTGCACACTTTTTTCGACTGCGATTGGGATGATTTTTTGATGCCATATTCTTCTATTAGTTAAGTCTGCATACAATTTTTTTATTGTCAAAGATAGGGAAGTATGTGAATTTTTTGCGTTACCAAAAATTCATGACTGTAGTTATATCGATTTAAAATATCACATACAATATTGTACATTTCGTGCGAAAGCATGACGTCATTAGAAACATTAATTTGATTTATATACTTGAGATTTTTATTATTTTTAACCGACTTTAAAAAGGATGAATTACTCAATTCGAATGTTTTTTTTTTTATGTTTGTTACCACAGAGCTCTTGACTGGGTGAACCGATTTTGATGATTTTTTTTATTTGAAAGCTGTTGATTTCCCTTTGGTCGCATTTCATTTTAGTCCAGTTTTGACAGTGTAATCCATAAGAAATAAATATAAGACTTATTTTGAAGTTGGTTTTTTGTTAGAATAATGATTTAATTATCTTACCTATAGCTGGCCTGAAGAGAGCGATGGGCAGACCTTTAGAGTACTCCTGAACTATGTTCTCAGCCACGGCCTTCGTGTAAGCGTATGTGTTGGGGAAATCTCCTAATAATCTGTAAAGTAATATAAAAAATTAGTAAATATAGTTCGATGAAAAATTTGAAAGGCTGTGCGGGAATAATACCCCATGTCTGGAAAAATAGAGCCATCATTTAACTATTAAATAAATAGGTAGGTAAGGTATATAAAATAATTATCTGAAAACACTAGGTATCACCTAAAATTATTTTAAAGCCCCTACAAAAAAAGAGGACTGTTGCAAGTTTGATGTGTCTGTCCGTGGCATCATAGCACCTAAACGAAAGAACCGATTGTGATGCGGTATACTTAAAGTTGTTCTGATCGAAGTGATTCTAAGTTATAATTTATGATTTGATGAATATATCGAAAGTTATCAGGAACTTTTGTTAGTTCTTTAAGCAGTAGTTGTTCAGTGATTTTAGTACAATACCTACCGTTTGGTTGGTTACTTACCCAGGAGTAATGTTATTGATAGTTTTAACATCCATGGTTTCCACAATATCAATTAGTTTGTCTCCGGGCAAAGGACTGTGGTAAAACTTCTCACCAATCATGTTCTGTGGGCAGTTACTGTAAAAAAAGAGAAAACATTAACTAATTGCATCATAATTAATCATAATAACTAAAACTATTTGGTGCTATATGAGGCAAAGCATTTTTTTCGTTTAATTTCGCTGAACTGCCAGTCAGAGTTGAAATATTTTTTTTTGTATTTTTAGCTTTCATGGTAGTATTGGAAGGTTATAGAAAATTAAACATCTTGTGACTGAAATTCAAATAAAATCAAGGAAAGTAAAGCCATGAGGCACAGCTAGTATATAATATTGTAAATGTCAAAGTTTGTGATGACTTGATGATAGATGAACTTTTACTCTTTCCCACATCAAATGAAAAGATTAGACATAGATTTAAACAGAGGCTACTTTTTATAAGAATTATTTTCGGCATACTGTAAGGTAAGTATTTAAGAAAAAGATATTTACTACTTATTACAAATTACCTATTATCGTTACATAAGTGTTTCTACAAAATACTCCAATTAGGAACACGTAAAAGAATCTAAAAGTGTTTCGTAAAAACTGACCAAGACACACAAAATATGAACAAAAAACATTCATTAGTAGAATGAATTTTTTGCTTTCAAATACATAATAGCTTAAGTTTTGTGGTTACAATCATCATTACATTAATATTTGAATGTCTGTTACATCCTAGACAGATTTTAGTGTTAATAAAATATATAAAAATCAAGTGTGATATGATGTAATAAACATGAGCCCATGATTTCTGTTTTTATATGCTGATCAGCCTTGTAAACAGATTAAGTTTCATCCTTTTTTTTTTGTTGAGAGCTTTGCAGTTATCCTGAGCGCAAGCTTTGACTGCTTCACCGGACTTTTGGCGAGGACCTTAAGGCCTCCAGCCAGAGCAATAGGAATAACTAACTACGTCAGCAACGTCCACTAAGGGCACCCCCTGCGGGGTTCGGACCTCGACATAACAATAATACGGTATTCAGCTGAATCCGGTGAGACTGGAAGCCGACCCATAGCTTGGGAATCAGATAGGAAGAAGTAGACTGCCATTATAACGGAAGTCAACTATTGCTTTTTACTGAAACTGTAAAAAGCACACTAGTAAATCTTAATACTTTTTCTTTGATAGGCAGTCGCTCTGTAACCTACGGTGTTCAGCTGTCGGTGAGACTGGAAGCCGACCCTAACATAGCTTGGAAAAAGGCTTGGGAGGAGAAGACTGCCATTATGGACTACGGAGGTCAACTATTGCTTTTTTCATTTTATTAGAAACAGTGAGAAGCTCTCTAGCAAACTTTAATATTTTTTCTTTTACATATACTCAGACAAAGGGTCTGTTTGAAAGATAGGCGGTCGCTCTGTAACATACGGTGTTCAGCTGTCGGTGAGACTGGGAGCCGACCACAACATAGCTTGCTAAAAGTCGCTGAAGAAGTTACTAACCCTATATATTCTTTTTTATACTATGTAAAGGTTATATAGTCATGTGTGTAGAGGAGAGTTGAATAAATAATTAATAAATAACAACATCACATACATAGCTCTGAACCCAAAGTAAGTAGCAAAATCACCTGTATTATAGAATTCAGAGAAACAAAGGTGCCTTATACATCCAGACCCGAGATAATGTAGAAAAGTGTTATTCAACATTGTCCCGTATGGCGATCGAACCTGGGACCTCAGGACGACAGCGACACCTTAAAAACCAGTGTGTACGCCACTAGACCACGGAGATCGTCTATATAATATTTACAAAAGGTTATACCTTGTTACACCTCTGCCTACCCCTTCGGGGATACAGGCGTGATGATATGTTATGGTCTTACCTGTAGGCTGTAGAAATATGTACGAAAGCCTTCAACTTGGTACAGCCTCTTGCTAGTATCAGCATCTCTCTTGTCCCTCTCACATTGATCTCCACAGCTGTTTTTAAAGGCTCATCAAATCTGACTGTAGCTGCTCCATGGAAAATAACTTCGACCTGGAAAAGAAAATAAATATTTATTACTTTTTGTGAAAAATATTTCATCGTCCCTGCCCTGTTCCCAATTATTTCGCGGCGCAATGCGTGTTCAGCTTCCATTCATCTCTACAACTCGTCATCTCAGTATTCACTCCTTTCTTTCTCATATCATCTTTCACACAGTCCTTTTTTTTTATTTTTTTTTTATCTCTGATCCGATCTTCTTGTATTAGCTAAGAACAAGCTCTAACAGCTGTTCAGGACATTCGTTTAGGAGTTACTATGCCACAGAAAGACGACAGACAGACTGACAGACACGTCAAAGTTTTATAACTTATTTTCATAAACCTCTCTTTTTGCATTGGGGATTAAGAAAATAATAATTAAAAAATATTCAACTTTGTAACACTCATCAAATCCCCGTTTACGAACATATCGCTTAACAAACAAACGTACAAAAAACAACCTACAACTTGAGAACCTCAAAAAAACATGTAACAATTAAAAAGTCCTTTTGAAATCGGTAAAAAGACGATTATCCTTGAAATAAAGCTACTTTTTACGGATTTTGTCGCGGTTTATATTTAGATTTTAGGTCCCGACGTTTCGACACCTTTGCAGGTATCATGGTCACGAGCAGACTCAACAACTCAGAAACGTTGGGACCTAAAATCTAAATTTAAACCGCGAAAATACCCGCAAAAAGTAGTTTTATTTCAATGTCTAACATTCGCGTAAACTTAAAAGACGATTATCCTTTGATTAAAGCTAGTCGTTTTTACATAGATTATATTATACATTCTCAAGTATCTAAGTTAAGTAAGCAAAGTATGAGTGGTTATACTTGAACTTTATTACAAGTAATGTTTATAAGAACGTTTTGTATGTTTATTAACCGACGGCAAAAAGGAAGGGTTATGTGTTTAACGAACTATGCTATGGTTATTTACATTAAGTAATATGTACTAAGAAATAATTGCTATTCTATTTCTTATTTATTCCTCTATAAATAATTCAAGATGAAACAAATAAAATAAATAACGTGGGCAACATCACATACACTGCTCTGAACCCAAAGTAAGTAGCTTGTGTTATGGAATCAGAGACAACGATACCACAAACACACAGACCCGTGACTATGTAGAAAAGTTAATTTCTACATTGACCTGTCCGGGGATCAAACCCGGGGCCTCAGAGCAAGCGACACCTTGAAATCGGTGCGTACCTACGCCACTCGACCATGGAGGTCTTCGAATAAAATATAATTGAATTTTTGATATCGGTCCACAATTAACGTAGCAATCGCGTCAAAAAAAATTGGACGAATTGAGTATCTCCTCTTTTTAAGGCCGGTTGAAAATACTAACCACTAAAATTATATAATGTGCGTTAAGTCAATTTACGCAAAACTACTACTCCGGCAAGATGGCTACTTTAAGTCAATATGAAAACGATTTTTAACACTCATGTTACATTGTACGTTTGTTTGGTGATCAAATTAACGTAATTTACTAGTTTTTAAATATCCGTTTGTATGTTTTTTGCAGTAATATCTAAAAACTTTGTATTATATGTGAAGGTTTATCTACTAAACTGTTGAATCGATTTTGCCTGTCCCGTAATTTTGTCTGTCGGTTTGATAACAAAGTTTTGGTCCCGTTTCCTGTTTTTTAAACTGCCTTGTTGGCCTAGTGGTGCTAAGCGCGACTGCTACGCTGGAGGTCTTGGGTTCGATTCCCGAGTCGACCAAGGTGTTATTGGGTTTTCTATGATATTCTCAGTAACAGGTCGGAGTTTGGATTTGTGCCCGGTAAGTGGCAATAGGCTCGCCCCCTATTACAAGGGACCTAAACATATCGGCGAACTGTGGGTGTACATTGGTACACTTCTGCCTACCCCTTCGGGGATACAGGTGTGATGATATGTTATGTTTATGTTCCTGTTTTTTCTGTTCCGTGCGTTTACTAAAGTTACAATTGTCTTTAAGACGTTTTTAAAGGTTTATGTGCCATTCTTCGACGAATGATGCTACTAAAAATATCAAGTTTCAACTGTGAGAACTATAATATAAACTATCTCAGAAACTTTTACAAACTATTTCGAAACACTAATAATCTCGGAACCTTCGAGATTTTCTTCTCGTCCCGTCTTTGCACGAAAAATAACTTCAATCAGTGAAGGAGTGTACTACATACAGCCAAAAAAATTGATTAAGGTACGCTCGGCAAAACGGGCTATAAACAATAGACACTCTATACATAATCTATACCGTAAGACTATACACTTCATATTCAAATATACTGGTTATTTAATGTAGTACTTACATCATTCATAACTTTGATCCTATCTTCTGGTGACATGCCCAGCTCTGGTTGTCCCATGTCGCCTTCCACTATGCTGATCTTCTGGATAAAGTTGGGACATTCTTTCCTTAATCTGTCGTATAGCTGTAACAAAAGAACAATATATTGTATTAAACATAACATACCATCACGACTGTGTTCCCCGAAGGGTTAGGCAGAGGTGTTAGTGGTAGGTCCCATGTAATAAGGGGCGAGCCTATTGCCACTAACCGAGCATAACTACAAACTCCGACCTGCTACTGAGAATTTCATAAAAAAAAAAACCAATAACACCTTGGTCGGCTTGGGAATCGAACCCTTACGTTTAAGCTTAGAAACAATAGGCCAACGAGGCAGTTTAAATTTAAAAAAATAATAATGTTTGAATTACTAGTAGGTATCTAACAATAGCAGAACGAATATTTTTTTTGCTTATCTCGTTCTGAAAAACAACACATTTACTGAGTGATATATTATCATAATTTATAGTAGGTAAGTTTGTTTGTTTGTTTGTTTTCTTACCACATCATCGAATTGTTCTTGGAGTCGCTTGGCTATGTCCTTATTTTTCTTCGGTCTGGCTAGAAGATATATTTTCTTTAGATCTGGACAGGACCTGAAACAAATAAAATACAAACTTAAGTCACCTTTATTACCAGGAAAATATGAACATGATTAGCCAGCATTTTTCTATATTTTTTCCTCTGCTTTTCTCCTTGGTCCCAAGTCTCAGGGTCCAAAAACACATTTTTTATTATTTTTATTTATATATATTAGTTTGTTGAGCCTCAAGACAAGTATTCTGATTTCTTTATAGCATTTTAGTCAAACAATCATACAAGTGTGTTTAAGATTTCACTTTTGTAATAGTAACCTTTTAGAAACCGAGCGATTTTAACTATATGTATATTTGTCTCAATTTTATGAGTTTATCATCATAGCGATATGCTCAATAGGCTCATACAAAAAAAAATAGAAAATTGGTGCAAATACCCCACAATGAGAACCTCCTCCTTTCTCAATGTCGGTTAAAACACATCCTAAACTCACAAAAGTCTACACAAATAACGGTACCTTATTTAAAATTCAATTCAAGCAAAAAGAGGTGTGATTCGCAATAAATTGATTTATATAACCGATATTAATTAGTAATATAGTCGCGTTCGGCCTCAGCACGTATAGTACAGCCTTGGTTGTGCAACTGGTTCGTTTCTTATTGTCTAAACAATGTCCAATCGTTGCAGGCTAGACAAACCTGTTTGTTAGACCCTTAGTTAAAAAAAAACAGTCTTAAAAACGGGATATTACTTGGCAAGAGAAAGTATCCACTGAAATTAAGTAGATCTCGAGTCTCTAATCTAATAAGAAAGTAATCTAGTCTGAACACCAGTATTTATTTATTTATTTAATGATTTGAGCCCAGACACTGGTAAAAAAATATATTAGGTACATATTGACGGGCCTGTTGGTCTAGTGGTTAGGTGCCCTGACTGCTATACCGGAGGCCGTGGGTTCAATTCCCACCCAGGACAAATCTTTCTGTGATGAGCACGATCATTCTTTCTGTATGTATTTATAAATATATAAGTATGTTTATCAGTTGTCTGGTTACCATAACACAAGCTCTGCTTACCTTGGGATCAGATAACCGTGTGTGGGTTGTCCCGGAATAATATTATTTATTATCATCCCGGTATAATCCCGGGGTCAACAAAACTTATTTGTTTTAAACTAAAGATCCCACGCTCGGGATTGAACCCACTTACCTTTGAGTCAGATTAACCGCAACTCATCCTTTATTTATAATGTTTGTAGCTTTTATCGCTGATTTGAACTTGCACTGAATTTAAATTGTCCCTAAGTGCCTTTACCTTTGCAGAATGGTTGTGAGAAAAAATATTCTAATACAAGGTTTGCTCTGCGGCTTTTTTTGCCTTTATTCGGGAAGAAACAACGACAAAAAATAAAAAATCAGCCCTATTTTTGGGTTGGAAATATCTAACCCGATCTTTTTTGTTTATAAATAAGTAATTCTAACAAAAAATATGAACACTGTTGTAGTAAATACCTTTTGCCTGCTAAATCTGTTCAAAGCCTAAATTAGTTTAAAAATGAAAATAAAAGAAAAACATCTAAGATCATAGTTATTTTAAAATATAGTTGGTTTCAAATCAAACAGGCCCCTAATAAGAGTTCCTATGACCACCTTCTGGCTCCATCCTCAGAATAAAATCTAACTTAGTGAAAATCATATCATATGCACGATTTTCTTCGCTTTAATAAACACTGGGGAGTGGCTTTTTATTTAGTAAAACTGACACCAGAAAGGTTCAAAAATATTATTATTTTTTGTAAACAAACTGTGAAGTCTAAAAAAACAGTAGATTTTCCAAACCGTTCTGCCCGGTTAGTGGCAATAGGCTCGCCCTCTATTACATGGGACCTAAAAATACCGGCGAACTGTAGGTGTACATTGGTACACCTCTGCGTAACCCTTCGGGGTTACAGGCGTGACGGTATGTTATGTTATGATTATTTTCCAAACACAGTCTGCAAAAATACATGTATTAGCAGTATGTGTTACGTTACATAGATATTATCTTTAATAATATTAGCATTTAGCACATTTACTAGAACTTACATGCAAATAGTTAATTCAAACAATTCAGTACAGAATCATCTTTTTGAATAAGATATTTTTGTTGACTGAATGAGAGGCAAATATAGTCTTACTTATAAGTGGGAAAAGGACATCAATATCATAACTTGGTAAACAGAAGTTTCTAGTTATTTTTGTAGTCGGCTTATAGGAAAAACCGTCAGTTTTTTACTTATTTAATAGTTTCCATTCAATACTAACAAATCATTTACAATTTTTTAGAAGTAAGTATTTCTTTTACTCGTTATGTATGTGTATGAAAATATAATAATATAATAATAATATTCCGAGACAACTCACACACGGTTATCTGATCCCAAGCTAAGCAGAGCTTGTGTTATGGTAACCAGACAACTGATAAACATACTTATATATTTCTAAATAGATACATATTACAGATAAATTACACCCAGACGAAGAACAAATGATCGTGCTCATCACACAATCAATTGTCCTGGGTGGGAATCGAACCCACGACCTCCGCTATAGCAGTCAGGGTCACTAACCACTAGACCAACAGGCCCGTCAAGTATGTATGTTTAGTTTAAAACTAGCAAGCTTAATTACAACTACTTCTTTTCATTCAATTAAGATATGATTTTGCATAATTTATATAAATTCGGTACTTTCGAGCTGGTCTGATGATGGAGCCAGAAGGTGGTCATAGGAACTCTGTAACGACACGACGCAATCCCGTCGTGTTTGGGCTTGTTTGATTTGTCTTTACTAGTACTTTAATTCTAACTAATTAAATTGCTTTTGTTTTCAAATTCATCTTTACCTAATCTTGTTTAGTTTTTAAATTAATTCGAACATAAGAGGTCTGTCTGTCTGTGTGTTTTGGCACCGTTTGTGGCATCATATCTCCTAAAAACTGAGAAGTGAGAACCTCTTTTTTTGAACTCGGTTGAAAAGAATAGACCAATTGTAATTCTTTTTTTTTCGTTTAATTAAAAGCAAACGTTATCGAGATGATTCTTAGGTATAATTTATGTAGATTTTCACTTAAAAAGATATGAGTGTTTTCTAAAAAAAAAAACGAATATTCTTTTTTTATTAATTGAATTTTATTCATTGAATAGTTCTCGTATATTAGTTAAATACTAAGTTACGTACAACCCTGCTTACCCTGCATGTTTTAGCGTGTAGTAATCAAAGATCTGACTGTCACCAGCTTGTCTGTCACTCCTGACCACGTTCAGAATACTAATGTGGTCACGTTATTGCATTCAATAGAATTATGTACTAACGGTATATAGGATATACATTACTTATATTTATTTTATTTTAAATTACTATGTAACTATATTTTTTATACCTGTTAGTTTTTATTTATGTAAGTTTTAATTTTAGTATAGTTAGAGTTTGTTCTTATATTAGATTTAACTGTAGAGAAATAAATGTTAGTAACTATATATTATTATTGCACTTATAGCAAAATATTTTGCTAGCTTAGCCAATTATTAAATGCACGAAATAAAAAAAAAATTGTATACTCATAGAAGAAAACAAGAAACACACTTTTACTAGCACTGCGGTACAGTAAAAAATAAAAAAACTAAGCAATAAACAGAATGCTGATCTTCATAAATTATACTTTAGATTTCAAACAAAACTGCATCAGGATTTGACCATTCGTTCAGGAGCTACGATGCCATAGACAGACAAACCGATACGTTATGCTTATAACACCCCTCTTTCTGCGTTGGCGTTTAAAAATATCAAACTACATCCATACCAAATTTCATCAAAATCTGTCAAGCGGTTTAGTCGTGATAGAGTCACAGACAAAAAGTTACATTTGCATGTATAATATAATTATAGATAGATAGTTTACATAATTTAATAGAAACGTGATGTTCTGATAATAATATTACAAAGAAATTACTTAATCGATAAAAATAAGTTTTTGCTTACATGATCAATTTTATCAATCTATCTTTACTATTTATCTAATTATAATTTTACTATGCTGTAATATGCTCAGATTTATGTAATAAAATTGTTTTGTAAAGTTTTACCTGTTACATCATATTTTTTATCTTTTTGTTATCAATAGAAACTATTGTTGCATATAATATATTATTATTGCATAATAAAGAAAAATTAAACCAAGGTATCTCTTTTTATTTATTACGAAAAAAAAGGATGACATCATAAGTTTGACCTGTATAACTGTAGATTTAGGGGTATATTTATCTGCTATATCGTAGAACCCAAAAAGATGGACCGATTATGATGCGGTTTTTTATTTAAAAGTTGACTTTATTAAGATTTTTGATCTATGCGCGTGCTCATATAATCCTTTCTATTTTGACGGGCCTGTTGGTCTAGTGGTTAGTGACTGCTTTACCGGAAGTCGTGGGTTCGATTCCCACCCAGCACAAAATGATACCGGAGGTCGCGGTCATTGCCACCCAGGACAAATGTTTATTTGATAAGCAGGATCATTTGTTCTGTGTTTGGGTGTAATTTTGTATAATATGTATGTTTTAAGAAATATATGCGTATGTGTTATCAGTTGTCTGGTTACCATAACACAAGCTCTGCTTAGCTTAGGATCAGACAACCGTGTGTGAGTTGTCTAGGGATATTACTTTTACTTTATTTTAGTACTTTCATCAGAAAACTTAAATGCATACAATTTGAAACAAAAACCTTTTTAACGTAGTTTAATTTCGATGTCTATTCGCGTAAATCTTATAAAGCAATAACCATAAATTGTTCACTTCAATTATTTCAACGTTATTGTCCCTTAAATTATTAACTTTACGACCAACCCTACTAGTTTTAAGCTTACAGTAAACATATAGAATTATTCAATAACCTCACAAAGATATATCGTTTTTCCCTATAAAGTTCAGTAACTTCGTTATTTACATAAAACACGAATAGAACCCACATACCGTACAAGTCAACACGACAACTCTATGTCTGTGTGTTTGTTCACGCATAACTTCGAAACTACTTGGCGGATTTCGATGGTTCTTTTTTTATTTGCTTGCATATACTTTAACTTGAGATCTGCGAGTGTCATGTGTGTTATTTTTAACCAACTTCAAAAAAAGAGGAGGCATAGACATGACAGTATATTTTTTTAAGTTTTCGATTGACAAATATGTAGTAAGTTTATAAATAAGATTGTTGATGAAACTAATTTATACCATACGAAACATATCATCACGCATGTATCCCCGAAGGGTTAGGCAGAGGTGTACCAATGTACACCCACAGTTCGCCGGTATGTTTAGGTCCCATGTAATATATTGTAATATATATTCTTATATTAACACATACAATTATATTATGTTCTAATTTTATTCTCGAATGCTTCAGTAAATTCTTTAGTCCACACAAAACTTACTTATTGGAATAAGCTATATCCTTAATAAACTTGTTTAGTACACAATGAATAATATTTTAAAAGACATAAAAGTTTATTGCCAACTTCTTAAGATTAAAAACTTTACGACTTAAAGTTGTAAAGTTGTTAACATGCAAAACAATTTATGTTACATTACAAAATAATAATGTGTCCTCCTGTGGACACGGCTTGAGGTGCGAAAATTCAATTATTATACAAATATATTGATATAAAGAGATCTCTATATTTTAATCTGCCTCGTTGGCCTAGTGGCGCTAAGCGCGACTGCTACGCTAGAGGTCTTGGGTTCGATTCCCGGGTCGACCAAGGTGTTATTGGGTTTTTCTATGAAATTCTCATTCGCAGGTCGGAGTTTGGATTTGTGCCCGGTTAGTGGCAATAGGCTGGCCCCCTATTACATGGGACCTAAAACATATCGGCGAACTGTGGGTGTACGTTGGTACGCCTCTGCCTACCCCTTCGGGGATACAGGCGTGATGATATGTTATGTTATGTTATATTTTAATCTAGGTTTTATGTAATCTGTGTGCTAAATTTCATCTAAATCTGTTAAGTAGTTTTTGCGTGAAGGAGTAACAAACATACTAACAAACTTTCAAACCTAATGAAGGAAAAGTATTTCTTTGTTTGAACGCACATATCTCTTAAACTGCCAGTCGGATTTGATAAAATCTTTTTGTATTTGATAGCCTAATTCTTGATGAAGGTTGTAGGTTATTTACCATCACGTTACTAGCCTTTGCCATGCCATGCTGAGAAGGTTTGGCTATGTCGAAAGAATGAATGAAGACCGATTGACGAAAAAAGAGAAGAGCATGTATGAAGGGAATTATGACAGTGGACGAAACGAAACCAGTGTGTAAGGATCGTAGAAAGTGGAAAGATTGACACTGCCTACCCCTACAAGGGAAAGAGGCGTGATTATATGTGTGTATGTATGTTACTAACCTTAGGAGAAAAGCAAAGTTTGTAAAACTAAGTAATATAGAATAACTAATTTGATTTTAAGACCTTTATTGATCTCGAAGAAACCAACTCTAAGTTTATGTTTATAATAAACCTCTTTACTCAGAATACATAAATTACGTTATTTTATGTTTATTTATTGCCTTCTAAGTAATAAAGTCCGCTCTCCTTAAGTTATTATATTTTATACAAGGTCATACATAAAACTTTTAAGTGCGATAATGAACCTTAATGCCATTACAATAAGGACGCTATCATTTTCAAAGTTTGACAAATATTGTGTTGCACTCTTAGAGTGTACATATGAAACTATAGAGTGAGCCTATCAGAGTTTAAACCGTAAGCACTAGTGTGAACAAGTGTTGTCGTGAATTATGTATGAAGATGGAGCTTGCCGTTTTAAAAAATCTATCTAAAACACTAATATTATCCTAACAATGTCAAAACCATCGATATTTTCTTATATAAGTTTCTCGTTGCGCGAAAATTAATGAAAAACGAAAAGTACTCGGATCAGACTAAAAACTGCTCTCGCTTGGCACAAGGGGAACCTAGCGATAGTAGCAGTCTATGTATATATATATAGTCTATATATATAGTACGTCGATGGTTGCACTTCATTACAAAATATTACCATAGAATAAATAACAGTATAGAAGGTACACTTCAGAAAAAGCTGTTTAAATTGCAGCTCTATCAGCGGCGAAATAAAGTTCAATTTAGCTTGCATATGCTTGCGATATTTGCTTAAATATTGCCTCTCTTATAATTCTGTTTCGATTCTTAAATGTAGTTGTTATTTTGTGGACAGAAGCAGTATTTAAATATGACTGCATTTATTGAACACCCTGTAGGTGTTATCTAAGATTACCATCGACACTTCCAACTAGCTGACTATTTTCAGATTATTATATTATTAACCAACTTGAAAACAAGGAAATTCTAAATTCGTCTGGATGTTTTTTACTGTTTGTTACGCGATATCTAAGGAAAATTTTAATCAATTTCATAAATTTTTTTACATTTATTTCATAAAAGGATGATGATAAGTTTTTATTTGTATGTTCATCTTTTAAATCATAAAAAATATTAGTCACGTAGTTTTCCTGCGAGTGCAATTCTTGCGTGACGTCACGTCTAAGGAAACATTTCACCTACCCGTGACGTCACAAGCCCCCACTGCTGAAATATAAAGCGGTTTATCTCAGTATTTTCTTTATTAGTTTGGTAAAAGAAAAATACGTGTCTATTATACATATTTTGATTATCAAAATGGCGAACTAGATAAATTTTGACTTTTCATACCTATAAATCTACCCTTTTCTCAAAACGATGTTTTTTATCTTACTAATAGTTACTAATAGTCAATACTGTCTTGGTATATACCTACTTGACATAGTAATTTGGATTTGAACCTACAATCTTATCCAAACCGGTCACTGATCCACTAAGTTACTACAATTTTCATTTCTTGTTTTTCCATAATAACTAAGTAGAACAAATCACCCAGTTTCACTTAAAATTATACTTATTTGTAATTCTTTCGTCAATCCTTATTACTAATATACGTAACTTAAATACGTGAGGCCGACCAAAGAATAAGACGCAGAGTCGTCATATCAGAAAAACAGAAAATATATAAAAAAAAATTATACAGAGGTTTTGAAGAAGGAAAGGGAGGCCTAAATTAAAATAATAGTAATTTAAAAAGAAAAAAAAAGTAAGGGCGATTTAAATGTTAATTTCAGAAATTGATTTTATTTGAGGTACTTATTTTCTTTTTTAAAATTTTGATTTTATGTTTTGAGATTTCGAAAAGTGGCTACATTTCTTTTAATTACTTTGTCTAATTGTTGCTATATACCTTGTAATAAAAAATAAAGGAACTAAAAGTTATTGAACATTATTTTGCTATACACTATAGTTTTTTTTCCTTTTGTAGAGCAGTGGTCTAACTATATAAAAATAATATTAATATAGATACAATTGAAATAAATAATTTCTTATTTGCTTCTGTTAATAAATATTCATAAAGACTTTTATAACATGTCTCCTCTACAATGTTCTCTAGTCTATGGCACGAGAAAGTGAACCGATCTATATAACACTAGCGGCCCGCCCCGGCTTTGCTCGGGTGCAACGCTGATACCTACACTATATATCTGTCGCAGACAAATAGTATAATATGGCATTTTACATACGGCGTCGTCAGTTTAAAAACGTTTGCGGTTATGTAATATGCCGAAGGCAAAATGTCAAATCATTCAATCGTCATAATGCGACGTTAGTGTTATTTTAGGGTGACTATGCTCATTAAAATCTCGAGAAAAACTTTGAATTACATACGTCGTCGCTCGCTTCGCTCGCTCTGTTGCAAGGTCACAATATCTAACCTAACCTAACCTATTGATCTCTGTCACAAAGTCGAACCTACTCAAGCAATTGATTTCAGAGCCTATGAATATATGAATATTCGATCATGGATTCGTTCATACATGGTTTTTTGACCAAAAATACTCTGCAGGAGTCCTTCACGACCCAGGGTCTATGGATACCTTAGCATTTTTGACGTGCTGGATAACCTCAAAAACTAAATACTTCAATTTGCCTCGGCATTATGTATATGGTGTTTAAATTTTCGATGAAATGTTGTGGTGAGGCATATTATAAAGTGACACGGCAATCTACATTTTGCCTTGGGCATATTACATAACCGCAAACGTTTTTAAACTGACGATGCCTTATGTAAAATGCCAAATTATACTATTTGTCTGCGACATATCTACACAACCATAAAGTTCTGTAGTGCGAAGCACAGCCTTCGACGCACTACTTGGTATAGGCACGCGCCCTACGGCCCCCCGGCCGTTACCGCCGCAACCGCGATGTCGCTGCATTTTAAATTTTGTAATATCTTCGAAAATATTCATTTAAATTACATGCTGTAAAAGGCAATATTGATCTATATTACATGCACAATTTATTAAAGGTACTTAATTGGATAAGGATTAATACTGTATAGCTTAAAATCGCTTTTTCGTAAATAAGTAATAAATAAACGATAAAAAATGGTTATTGTGGGTTATCCTTAAGAGATAGACATATGCCATCGCGGACTTTTTTGTAGATCTTTTTAAGGTGCACAATATTGTAGTACATTTTTTTGATCTATCTCGTAGGGTTCAGCCAGCGTTTGCAATGTAAGCGCAAAAAATTTGTTCGTTTACTTAAATCTCTAAGATTATCCGTGTTCCTCTACTATATTATGCATGTATTATACATATAAACTTTCCTCGTGAATAACTCTATCTATTAAAAAAAACCGCATCAAAATCCGTTGCGTAGTTTTAAAGATCTAAGCATACATAGGGACAGACAGCGGGAAGCGACTTTATTTTATACTATGTAGTGATGATGATAGTGATTTTGTAATATCTTCGAAAATATTCATTTAAATTACATGCTGTAAAAGGCAATATTGATCTATATTACATGCACAATTTATTAAAGGTACTTAATTGGATAAGGATTAATACTGTATAGCTTAAAATCGCTTTTTCGTAAATAAGTAATAAATAAACGATAAAAAATGGTTATTGTGGGTTATCCTTAAGAGATAGACATATGCCATCGCGGACTTTTTTGTAGATCTTTTTAAGGTGCACAATATTGTAGTACATTTTTTTGATCTATCTCGTAGGGTTCAGCCAGCGTTTGCAATGTAAGCGCAAAAAATTTGTTCGTTTACTTAAATCTCTAAGATTATCCGTGTTCCTCTACTATATTATGCATGTATTATACATATAAACTTTCCTCGTGAATAACTCTATCTATTAAAAAAAACCGCATCAAAATCCGTTGCGTAGTTTTAAAGATCTAAGCATACATAGGGACAGACAGCGGGAAGCGACTTTATTTTATACTATGTAGTGATGATGATAGTGATTTTGTAATATCTTCGAAAATATTCATTTAAATTACATGCTGTAAAAGGCAATATTGATCTATATTACATGCACAATTTATTAAAGGTACTTAATTGGATAAGGATTAATACTGTATAGCTTAAAATCGCTTTTTCGTAAATAAGTAATAAATAAACGATAAAAAATGGTTATTGTGGGTTATCCTTAAGAGATAGACATATGCCATCGCGGACTTTTTTGTAGATCTTTTTAAGGTGCACAATATTGTAGTACATTTTTTTGATCTATCTCGTAGGGTTCAGCCAGCGTTTGCAATGTAAGCGCAAAAAATTTGTTCGTTTACTTAAATCTCTAAGATTATCCGTGTTCCTCTACTATATTATGCATGTATTATACATATAAACCTTCCTCGTGAATAACTCTATCTATTAAAAAAAACCGCATCAAAATCCGTTGCGTAGTTTTAAAGATCTAAGCATACATAGGGACAGACAGCGGGAAGCGACTTTATTTTATACTATGTAGTGATTATGGTTACAAAGATTGTCAATTCAACCACTATGCTCTTGCGCAGATCACTGCAACAGTCTCGATTCAGTTAAATGCATGTCAGTGGTGAATGATACAAACTATTACAAACTATAAAACTAAATACAAACTGTCCCACTGCAGGCCTCTCATACAGGGCGTTAAATTCATATCAGTGGTCAGTCAGTGCACTTATCATTGTGCCTAATTTTTGTATTCAGATAAGCCTACCATAAAATCTTATTGAACTCTCGAAGAGAATGATCGTAATGACAGTTAGCAGATTGACAATTATCGTAACAATGACCAAATGAAACAGGTCATTCAGTCAACTCTTAAATAGCGGAATGAGGCCCCAGATTGTGCGGATTACAAGAATCAAATCGATCATGAGTCATATTATAAATCATGTCATTGGTGCATGTTTAATGCAAAATAAACCTTATTGCCTTGGTTAATGGATGTTATTAATTAATGACTGCCTCGTTGGCCTAGTGGCGCTAAGCGCGACTGCTACGCTAGAGGTCTTGGGTTCGATTCCCTAGTCGACCAAGGTGTTATTGGGTTTTTCTATGAAATTCTCAGTAGCAGGTCGGAGTTTGGATTTGTGTCCGGTTAGTGGCAATAGGCTCGCCCCCTATTACATGGGACCTAAACATATCGGCAAACTGTGGGTGTACATTGGTACACCTCTGCCTAACCCTTCGGGGATACAGGCGTGATGATATTTTATGTTATGTATATTTATTAATTAATGTTGAAGTGTAATTAATGATTGATTGATTGTATATTTATGTAATTAGTTCCGTACTTGTTGACGCTTTTAATATTCTGATACACAACAACAGCGATTTTATAAAAACAAACAAATTATCCAAACCGGATGCGTTGTTTCGAGTCTCATCCAAGACAGATCTTTGTGTGATGAGCATGATGATATTTTATTTTGTGTTTATTTTATTTTTATTTTATTTTATTTATTAGGGAAAACCAACAATTACACACTTAACATAGTTATCTAAATATAAGTTACATAAGTAATAGAATCAGTGCGTAACTCACTACGTTATCCACAGGTTATATATAAATTTACTAGGATATACTACTAGGATATACACGTACGGCTGAGGAACTTAAAACTTAAAAATAATAATAATAATAATTCAAATGACAGTTTCTAAAAAATACAATTTAACATTAAAACAGCTGAAATCAAATTATCATGTCTAAGAGAGAATGACAAAAATGTTTTAGTTTGGTTTTTTCAAAATCAAAGTCAAAATATTTTTATTTCAAGTAGGCCTTTTTAAGCTCTTTTTGAAAGTTAAATTTACTGACTCTAGTTGCAGGTTCCAAAATGTAATTCCAATGGAGAAGAACCGGCAAGAAATTCCATAGGTGTTAGCTTTAAAAAAAAATATAGGCTCTGCTTACGTAGTATTACGTAACTATTTATTAATCTGTCTCTCTGCCTAGTATTTTATGAGTTGTCCCAAGACATAATAATTAACTACTTCTTATTTTTAATGGACACCTTCAGTAACAAGAAAACCTGGTCCTTTGAAAGGCTTACATAGCCATAGGGATGCAGCTCCAACAAGCAGAGTTCTTGTGGAGAACTTTACTTAAATATAAAATGGAGCCTCTACCAGCGGCCATTCAACCCTGCCCTATGGAAGTACGACAAAAGGTAAATAAAACCCAATATCACCTTGGTCGACTTGGGAATCGAACCAGAGAATTTTTAAACACCATTACTTAATATTTTTTTTTAATCATATAGCTACCTTTGTGTAGGTACATGTTAAGTGGATTGGCTCTTTGTGTGAAATCGGAAACTATGTCACCTGCCAATCAACCGATAGAATGTAATCAAATGCTCATGTTGTTTTTCTTATTAGTTTTACAGGAATCACTCACCTCAACAATTTCTCCACCATCAGCTTCCCCAGAAAGCCAGTCCCTCCAGTGAGGAGTACAGCAGACCCTGAGAACAGCTTCTGGATCTGTGACTCTCCGAGAGGAACTGACTCTTCAATCATGTCCTTGTAGGTGATGTCTCCCCCTTGCTTCTCGAAGACCTGGCCATCAGTGATTTCTACAGCCATGGCTGGAACAAAGAAAAATACTGTTAAACAACCCTGTACAATAAAATTTTCGCAGTTGCAGATCATATTTTTAAACCGACTTCAAAGAGGAGGAGGTACTCAATTCAATTGTATTTTTTTATGTTTCTTACCTCAGTACTTTAGACTGGGATTATTTTTTTATTTAAAAGGTGGTGTGGTTTATATATAACTTATGTTATGTCTTTCAAAATTCCTCTCAAATTGATTTTGCTAACTTACTTATATGAATAAAAACATATATTATTGTCCTCATTCCAATGAAACAAATTACATTTTCGAATCTGATTTGGAAACCAGCTAAACTTGCCAGACTAGTGCACTATCATAAATACAAAATCTATGTCTCAAAATTAATGATACAAACTATTGCAAATTATAAAAATAAATACAAACTGTCCCACTGCAGGCCTCTCATACAGGGCGTTAAATTCATATCAGTGGTCAGTCAGTGTACTTGTCATTGTGCCTAATTTTCGTATACAGATAAGCCTACATTAAAATCTCATTGAACTCTCGAAGAGAAATATCGTAATGACGAATTAATGATCGTTATGACAGTTAGCAGAATGCCAACTGTCGTAAAAATTACCAAATGAAGCTGGTCATTCGGTCAATTCAAGCAACTCTTAAATAGCTAAATCGCGTTCCTGAACAAGCATTGATCACTCTTGTAAGCCCCACGGTGGGTGCCTACCGAAGCTGTTAATAACACCACTGTAACTGTCCCACTGCCAAATATATTTGAAAACACGTAAAAAATACATAAACAAAGGACTTTTTATGTACATGTATTAAAATAGATAATTATAATTAAAGATTGCTAAAAATATCTCATTACCGTCAGTTTATTTCCATTAGACATTTTTACAGAACAAAAAATACGATGTTTTCATACTAATGAATAAAAACTTGTGTGCCTAATTATGATAGAAAACTTTTTTGTGGTTGTTTAGGTAGACAGATACAAATAAATAAAGCAAACCAAGAGTCAAAATGAAATTGCGCACTTTCCTGCTTTCAAAATTGAAGTCAGTAATCAGTGAGGTGTCTGTCTGTCTGCTGCATCGTAGCTCCTGAATACATGAATCGATTTTGATATTGTTTGAAAGGTGAATTAGTCTACAGTTTTCTTAGCTATGTTGACAGTAGGTAATCTGTTCAATATTTCAAAAGTTATAAGTAATGTTCGACAATTGCATTTTTGTACCATCAATTAATACTCTACTCGTGATCAGAGGGCTGGTTTGTTCCTTGCACAGAGAATCGGCATAGCCATTCAACGTGGCAATGCTGCCAGCCTTCTGGGCACGTTGTCCGTCATTGACAAGGATGACGATGAGTTTTTTGACGCCTGTTAGTTTTATTTATTAAAGTAAACTTTAATTTTAGTATAGTAAGAGTTTGCTCGTATATTAGATTTAATTGTGTATAAATAAATTAAAACAATACTAAGTAGGTCATTCAGTTTTTGACTCGCGGAAGATATTTTCTATGCGGCCAATGTACCCGTAATGATGTAAGGAATGACTTCAATAGTCCTGCTCAGAATAAACAATTGCGCGCGGAGGGAAATCACTGTTTTGAAATGCCATCGTCATATGGTTCCACCTAAGAGTATGTAAGTATACTATAGAGTGCGCATACTGGAGTATGAACTGTGACAACTGAGGGCGCATAATGGGTATGAACTCATAATCATATGTCTTTTCCCAAAGTATGTTGTGGTCGGCTTAAAGTCTCACCGTATGTTACAGAGTGACGGCTTTTCTGAATTCCACAACACATGTTACTGGGTAACACAGTATCCCACGGTAAGACTGGTTGTCAGAATTGACTTAACGGCTGTCAAAGATCAATGTATAATGTGTGATAACATAGTGTGAACTGTAAGTATAGAACTAAATGAATTTAAATTTGAAGTAATAGTATGAACAAGCGTCGTGGTTAAATTGTTTTATTTATCTAACAAACAATATTGGGCCCATCGATATTTTCTCATAAAAGTTAATCGAAGCGAAAAATCAATAAACGATCGTAGTACATACAGCCAAAAATTAGCTTTCGCTATTAAAATTGGCTTCTAGCGTGCACTCTATGCTTGTTTATGTATACTCTATGGCTTCTACCTATTCGTCTGTCATTTGCATAGTAAATCGCGTAACTGTTTTTGTACAGTAGTTTATAGCTTAAATAAATGTTCCTAAGATATTTTTTGGCTAAGTATTTATTAAAATAATGCGAAGTTAGATTTTGGATGATTATTGTATAATTACACATTGAGGTGTCTTTCCAACCTCCGACGCAAAACGAAGAGTGCTGAGTTTGACGTATTGGTCTGTCTGTTGTATCGTAGCTTAGGAGCAAGAATAAGTGGACCTAATGTGATGCAGTTTTTATTGTTTGAACGCTTTGAACGTTACTGAGATGTTTCTTACGAATTTTTAAAAATCTTTGTGTATTTTTAAAGTTGAGCCAGCGTGGTGATCAATGCTCGTGCCTTCTCTATATGGGAAGAGGCCTGTGCCCAGCAGTGGGACGTTTATAGGCTGGTATTATTATTAAGTATTACTTTGGGTCTTGGATATTATATGGTAGTATAACATAACGCTTAGTTTTAGAGAGGTAAGCACTAGAGTATGTCATGGTAAAGAGAGCGGGGCTCTTTACTTATCAGAATAATGATCGGGTTTGTTAACTATTCATTAATATACACTAAACAAAATATGCAGAAATACAACACTTAAAAATGCATATCTATAGTAAAACATAGAACCTACTCTTTATTTGATGTTGGTTAAAAAGAGAGTTAAATACATAAATTATAACAGACCTTATTACTTTTTTACTTTGGTTAAAAGAGGGGAATTCAAACGATCTTATACCTACAGACTTAAATCTGTGGCATCTTTACTCCAAAACGAATGAACCGAATTTGATGGATTTTTTTATTACATGGCAAAACTCTGTGATATCCCTTTGGCTAACCATTTATACTTTGAACACAATATATTAAGATATACGTTTCTAAAATAATTAAAAAGTCTTATACTGTGTCTGTCACTTTAAGAAGTAGAATTAAATCAAATCAATTTTTATTTTTTAAACATAGGTGTAGGTTACAAGTTGTTAACATAAAATAATTGTGCTCTATGTTTCACCAAGCAGGTATACAAATATTGTAGTAAATTATACATTTAACCAATAATAATAATAATATTCCTGGCCATCTCACACACGGTCATCTGATCCCAAGCTAAGCAGAGCTTGTGTTATGGTAACCAGACAACTGATAAACATACTTATATATTTCTAAATACATAAATATTATAGATAAATTACACCCAGACACAGAACAAATGATCGTGCTCATCACACAAACATTTGTCCTAGGTGGGAATCGAACCCACGACCTCCGGTATAGCAGTCAGGGTCAATAACCACTAGACCAACAGGCCCGCCCCTATAATATTTAATATACATAAATATTATAGGTCAATCTATAGTCAATCCTAGGCACAATATAAAATATAGAGTAGCGATAATTAAACCTTTAAAAACGTCAACATGCATTATATTTGAGAACACAAGTTATATTTTCAAACATCTAACAGACTGGTCTTACTGATAATATTTTACTACAGCATAATTAGCAACACCTTACACAAAATATTTAACTGTACGTTATGTAAACAGTTAACTATGTTATACTTTCAGTTAATACTCTACATAATTAGTTAACTTTAACTAGTCTAGTTAATTTTAACTAACGACGTATAATTAAGAATGTAATAGAATAACAAAAAATGCTGAACACATTTTATTGCTAGTGTTTTTAACTCAAGTTTTTGAGTTATTTAGTAATAAACAAAAGTAGGTTTGCTAAATATATATTCTGTAATAATTATAAAAAGAGTTTTTGAATGAAGGGAATAATGAAAGTGGACGAAGCGAAACAAGTGTGTAAGGATCGTAGCAAGTGGAAAGAAGTGGTCTCTGCCTACCCCTACATGGGAAAGAGGCGTGATTCATTATGTTCCGGGACAACTCACACACGGTTATCTGATCCCAAGCTAAGCAGAGCCTGAGATTTAAATGTACGTATAGAATCTTAATTAGGATATTAATATACCTTTGCAATACATTTACCATTACTAGATTTTGTCTATAAAGGTAAGGCCAAACAAGTCATAATAAAGCCTACTATTAAATTAGAATAATATAAGATTATTGAACCAGAATGCTAATTGAAATAATTACTTAAAACACTACGTTTTTCTTTAGGGTTTTCCCGCATGGATACTAATTTTATTGAAGAGGTAAATTTGTAAAGTGTTTCCGAAAGGGTATATCTATCCAAAAGGGATGAAGAGTATATCTGGAATAGAGTCAATTTATAAAATTTTAGTTAGTTAGTGACAAATAATTATTAGAAAAAAAAAACGATATAAAATATAAAAACAAAAAAATTTTATATTTTAGATAGATGATGATGATGCTTGCTAAAACTATGGGGTCAGCAATAAAATATGAAAGCTTTATTAAATTTTGAAATAACTTTAACATTTGACAGCTAAAATATTTCAGAGTTTCCTTTCTATTTCATCTAAATTGTAATTAATAATTAAAATATTAATATCGAAACAAATTACATAATATAAAGTATACGATAAATATTACCATTAAAATCTTCGGTTAGTGGCAATAGGACCTAAACATATCGGCGAACTGTGGGTATACATTGGTACACCACTGCCTAACCCTTCGGGGATACAGGCGTGATCATATGTTAAGTTATGTTATGTTTTAAAATCATACAATTTATGTCATTTAAAACAGTAAAGCACAAAAATTATAAACTAGTCCGACTAGTTTCGAAATAGCCTTGAAACTATCCGGAACTATGAGATAAGGAAATAAAAAGCCTCGGATTTTGAGCATTTACACGTTGTCCGAAGCGACATAAATTAGCATAATTTACGATTACTTAAAAATTTTAAATAAACATCAACGATCAATGTTTGACTGAGTACTCGTCAAATAAAGTATATTTGAGCTGTTACGCAACTAGTGGAGTGCCGTAAGATTTAAAAACGACTAGTTTCTGCGTAGGTCGGCTGGAATTGGAATTTATAAGCTTTATTTTTAACTTGCAATGTATGGATGTATGTTTGTTTGATTAGGTCAAATCTTGCAAACGTAGCATTTTTTATTTTCGCAATTAAACTTTATATATTTACTATAAAAACTAAGCCTATCTTGCAAACTAAATAAGAACTAATTCTAGACATCCAAAATTTGGGATCTGAAATCGCCAATCCGCAGAGAGCAAGCGTGGTGATCAATGCTCGTGCCTTCTCTATAAGGGAAGAGGCCTGTGACCAGCAGTGGGACTTTTATTGGCTGAAATTATTATGTTATCTAGACATCCAATAAAGATAAAATATTGCATAAAAAACTTATGTAAGATAGGTGACAATGTATTTTCTTGATATTGTAAACAGTAAGGTACTTTCGAGCTGGTCTGATGATGGAGCCAGAAGGTGGCTCTAACTCTGTAACGAAACGACGCAACCGCATCGTGTTTGGGCTTGTTTGATTTTTCTATGCTATTATTTTAATGGTAGCCAATTAAAACGGCGGAAGTATCGTATATACTTACGCCGTTTCTATAAAATATGAACATAATAAATATTCATATATAAATCTATTATAGGTATTGCAATATATGCAAAATAATGAAATTAATATTAATATTCCGGGACAACTCACACACGGTTATCTGATCCCAAGCTAAGCAGAGCTTGTGTTATGGTAACCAGACAACTGATAAACATACTTATATACTTGTAAATTCATACATATTATAGATAAATTACAACCAGATATAGCACAAATGTAATAGGTGCACAGACCAACTAGTACTGCGCTCGGTGCGAGCGAGCATCCCCGCTGGCGACAAACATTGGTGTTTGAGACAAATGTTTGATCCAAGTCTGGTGAACTTTTGTCCAATATAATGATTATAAAACTCAAGATACCTTCTCACAGAGTAATAATGAATAAATATCACAGAGCAGTGTTATTTGCTTAGCTAGCGACTTGTTTTAAAGAGTGTGAATAAACGTCGAACGCTGAATAAACAAGCTCATTTTTACTGACATGCAAAATCGTTTGTTTGTTAATATTACATAAGCACCATTTTTATACGTTTCAATACGACTTTTAGTAATTGTCACGTGACTTTTCTTTTAAGAAATTTTTTGTGCTATGCTGTGTATGGGCTGAGTATGAAAACTAAAAAAGAGATGGATGGATTGTGTGAAAGATGATATGAGAAAGGAGTGAATGCTGAGATGACGAGTAGTAGAGGTGAATGGAAGCTGAATACGTATTGCGCCGACCACAAATAATTGGGAACAGGGCAGGGACGATGATACTATGTTGTGTTCGGCTGCCAGTCTCACCGCCAGCTGAACACCAGTATGTTATAGAGCGACTGTCTATCTGACACACGACACATTTACTGCGGGATACAGTATGTCTTGGTAAGACTGGTTGTTTTGAATATTTTTATGATAGTATATCTGAATTTTTCTTCGTTTGTAAGATCCTAAGCTTTCATGCGAAAACGACTAACCTCAATATCATGAAATCTTACATACTGATACTTCGTATATTGGATTAACATATGAGATACTTTGTTTCTCGTTGTTGTCGAATGTTTCAATACTTTCAATGCAATTATTTGGTGTCTTTTTAAAGAAGACGGCAGCAAAAACTTCTATATCCTGAACATTATTAACAGAATATAAATAAAAGAATATGTACTTATAAAAATCCTATTCATAGATCTACACAAATCATTTACACATTGACGGCAATTCAATCGAAACACAGTTAATCAAAAATCGCTTTTATAACTATTCAACTTAAGGTTGATTTTCCTAAAACAGTCACTGACTGGTAAAAACTCGCGAAAAATTAAGCACACACTCCAATCCAAGCCCACTTAAGTAAACTAAGGTTAAAAACATCTAATATTAAGTATACAGACAAAACATTAATAAAATTATACGATTTTGAACCTTATGCCTTTGTAATAGAGACTACCCAGAAATAAAGACAGTATATCTATGAAAACATAACTATTCAACCTTTTAAGTGTTTAGTTATTTTGCACGTGACTTCAAGTGGGCATGATTTTGAACTTCAAATATTTATTTGAATATCTATTAAATTCACGTGACCTTATATCATCATCTCTGTAGAACAAACTGGCCAGAGCCGACCATACAAACTAACCATAAAAATATGTCCCTAAATAATAAAAACTTAGATCCAGCCATCCCTTGCTGTTTTGCTCTATTAAGATTGTTAGCAATGTACTAAGTCGAGGTCCGAACCCCGCAGGGGGTGCCCTTAGTGGACGTTGCTGACGTAGTTAGTTTAATTTGTTGAGCTCGTATCCACCCTAAATAGCAAAATAACTACATAAAACATAGGAAAAATAAATCCTACAATAACTGGGGACTTACAAAGACTGAAATGTGGAGTTACGCGGGTGAAATATTAAAAATAAAAAAGTTTTTTGTAAAACTTTAAAGACCTACCTTTTGACAAATATGGAGTAACGAAAGGTGTTAACATATTATCTTATAATATTATATATATTTAGTTTTAAATATTTTTAGCGTTAAGATATCATAAGTTTCATTGTTAAAAATGAATTAGTATTAGTCATCATGCCCACAGACAAACTGTGCAACCAGTTTTGTGGGGTTTTATGTACTTAAATGTTTGTCTTATAATTTAAAGAGTTAAATAAATAAACAAATAAATAAACCGCGAGGCATCACTAGTTAACTAATAAAATTAACTTTATCGATCTTTTGCCTAACTACCGGCCTAACATAATATTATTGGAAGCCTATTGGAGTTCATTAGTTTTACATATAATTATCAAAAGACATAAAATGATATTAGCATAAGATAGGAATATCGCACCTGTGGTAGGATCTGTTTAGGTAGATAGATTTATACATGAGATAGATTGAGAATAAAGGCTTTGGGTTCCGTACCTTAATAGATAGATTTAATATTCGCGATTACATATAAATGTGTACATTGGTACACCTCTGCCTAACCCTTCGGGGATACAGGCGTGATGACATGTTATAATAATATACATATACTCGTAAATGTCTTAAGAATCGACTTAAAAAAAATATGGTCCTAAGTTAATTCCATTAGTCGTTTTTTTTTCTTATTAAGGTAGTCTATAACTATGACATAAATGTTTTTTTAAATCGGTATCACGTAACAAAGATATGAAAAAAAACATTCCCAAATGTGACGAATTTTCGTTTCTACATAGTCTCGGGTCTGGGTGTTTGTGGTATCGTTGTCTCTGATTCCATAACACGCGTGTTTTAGCTACTTATATTGGGTTCAGACTTGAGAGTATTGATGTTGTACATATTTATTTTTGTTTGTGATTATTTGCCCTTTATAAACCTCCAACTAAAAACACAAGCTGGTTTTAAGTTTACGTGTCTATCTGTGGCATCGCGGCTCCTAAACGCATGGACCGATTTTTGTACCTTATTTAATGTGAGCTTACATAATCGAGGTGGTTTTTAGCTACAACTTAAGAAAATCTGTTAGGTATTTTGAAAATCATACACAGTTTCCAAATTTTTATTAGTCTTATTTTTTTTTATCTTCAAATATTTCTAACGTTTTTTATTTATGTTTAGATTTAATATTTTCTTAAGGAACCCTAATATCGCCTCGTGGAACATTTTACCATACTCGCTTTGCGTCTCACTCGTATTGTACCAGTCGTGACGTCACGACACGTGATCTTATGAAGGTTATATTCATAACATTAATATTACATTTCTTTAGATTTAAGATTTTTCTTAACTTTCAGTTTTTTTTTACTTTCGGCCGTCATTATCTGCAATGTTAAACATTTTAGCATAGGATTTTCAGTTTATTACCCAATTAAAAAAATATGATGATGTTAATTACGTTATTTAAATCGAACCTAAATAACAATAACTACGTGGGGCGCACGTGGACAGAAATCGCCAAAAACAGAGAGGTTTGGAAGAATACAGGGGAGGCCTTTGCCCAGCAGTGGGATCAACAGTAGGCTAATAAAAAAAAAGAAAGGTTCTGACTATTGTTTGTTTTTATGTATACATATACAACCTAACACTTATTAAATATATTAATACTCGGCAAGTCAGCAGTAAGATATCAGTCAGAAAACATAATTAATCAAAAAACTTCATTTCGGCACATACATAAAAATATAACAAAGAAAACAATACGAACACAAGACTATCCATTTTTTTATTTCAAGTTACCGATCCAAAACCCAACCTTACGGCGAGTTGCTTAACTTACTCTAAAACACAGGCGAATAAAATATATAAAACAACGTAATTTAAAAGAATCTCGTTTTTGGAGCAATCGCTCTGTTTATTTTAACCGACATAAAAAAAGGTTGAGTAAACATTTTGCAAGAGTTGTTGTTTAAAGTGAAAGTCAAATTACATCTCGTTACTTAATATGGCAACCGATCTTATTACTGATCTTATTTTTAACAAAAGTTGATCTAAATAATAAAAATATTCCGGGACAATTCACACACGGTTGTCTGATCCCAAGCTAAGCAGAGCTTGTGTAAGTAACCAGACAACTGATAAACATACTTATATATGTCTAAATACATACATATTATAGATAGATTACACCCAGACGCAGTACAAATGATCGTGCTCATCACACAAACATTTGTCCTGGGCGGGAATGACCACGACCTCCGGTATAGCAGTCAGGGTCACTAACCACTAGACCAACAGGCCCGTCGAGTAAATTGTAAACATGCAATATTTTATGTGAAAGTTCTGTTACAGTTTCACGCTAAAATTATTGTACCGAGATTTTGACGTAATTTTGTATTTAAATAGATTATAAACTGCATTAAGGCATAGGATACTTTAGATTAGACTATTAGGTACTTTCTTGAAGACACCTATATATTTTTATGGGCGGTGTTTCAAAAATGACCACGCATTTCTGTAACACCCTGAATATTTGTCGTTATTATACAAAAAAAAGCGATATTTTTGACAATTTCCTGCTGCAACGAGAGTCTTTAAATCTTTACAAATCAAATCTGGACAACATCACATACATTGCTCTGAACCCAAAGTAAGTAGCTAAAGCACTAGTTTTATGGAATCAGAGACAATGATACCACAAACACCCAGACCCGAGACTATGTAGAAAAGTAGTTTTCTACATTGACCCGTCCGGGTATCGAACCCGGGACCTCAGTTGGCGACACCTTGAAAACCGGTGTGTACGCTACGCGACCACGGAGGTAATATAACGGGTTTTTAATTACAAATAAACTCGTTTTTCAATATTTTTACTTTTGACCTTTATACTAATTAATTATTGATAATAATAGATGTCACTAGAATGTATTTCCGTGATTCCGTAAAACAATTAGGTATACTAGTAGTGCCTGCGGTTTTACTCGCATTTCTTGTTAATTTATAACGTATATGATTATGTAAATAGAAATAATATATGTAGATTTATTGGATAGAATCGAATCGATACAAAATTTTGTCCAAAACTGTTTTTGGGGGAAAGAGTAACAAATATAGTATATTTTCTCTTAATTAGGATCCATTTTTTTTTTTTTTTTTTTTTTTTAGCCTACATTAGATCCCACTGCTGGGCAAAGGCCTCCCCCTCCGTCCTCCAAACTTGTCTGTCCTTTGCGATTTCTGGCCACGTGCATCCGGATCCATTATTACTGTTTCATAATTCCACACTAATAATATGAATATGCGGAAGTAACTTTGTCTTATATGCGTTCACAGGTAATCCGCTAAACCGATTTTTATGAAACCTAGCCTTCATGATATGAGCTCAAAACACCTGCTCTACCAACTTGCAACAATTACCGATACTACATCTCTTAATGGTTATTTGTGAATGTTAGAGATATAAATATAACTATTAATAATTATGTCATAAAAGCTTACAATAGTATACTAATCGTACTAATACGAAGATGATTTGCGCCAAAAATAATGCAATGTTTGAAAAGGTCAACCAAAAATATTAGTCTGGTTACATCAGATGTCTGAAGTTTTTGAATACTTAATTTTTAAATACAGGATTACATAATTGGGATTTAAAATAGATACAATATTTAGCAATTAATTAAATACTTAAATAATTTAAAAAAAAGCATTTATAATAAGTAATATTGCTTATGGATTCCACTGTCAAAACTCGCCAAAAATGGGATCCCACACGAAGCACCAGCTTTCAAATAAAAAAGAATCATAAAAATCGGTTCAACCAGTCGCAAGTTCCGGGGTAATAAAAAACATACAAAAATACAGTCGAATTGAGTACCTCCTCCTTTCTTTAAGTTGGTTAAAAATTAAATTAAATCAAGCGTTTATGTAATTTTCACTTGTCAAATATATTTTTGCTATAAGTTGATAGTTTAAAAATGTTTAATCTTAGGTCAGATTCCATTTAATTATATACAAATAAGATCTTTGCAAAGGCTAACAAAGTTTATTCACCTACATTAAAAACAATAAATCATTTACAACAGTCAGTAATCTAAATATAACATCTCGCCATTCTAACGTACCAATCTAGTTCTTGTTAATCACATTAAAAGCTACATTTATTATCTAACTCAAAAATAAATTGATTAGGTACTTAAAAAATACTCATGAAAAAAACAAAGTGAGTAATAATAATTTTGAGGACCTCCTGGTCGAGTGGCGTACGCACCGGTTTCAAGGTGTCGCTAGCTCTGAGGTCCCGGGTCCGATCCCCGGACCGGTCACTTTTCTACATTGTCCCGGGTCAGGGTGTTTGTTGTACCTTCGTTGTTTCTGAATTCCTTAACACAAGTGCCTAATAGCTACTTACTTTGGGTTCAGAGCAATGTATGTGATGTTGTCCACATTTTGTAAAAATAATAATTTCAAAGTAAAAAGTCTAGATAGAACGTTAGGAAGATACTATATAAGCTTGCTCTGGCTGGAGGCCTTAAGGTCCTCGCCAAAAGTCCGGTGAAGCAGTCAAAGCCTGCGCTCACTGCAAAGATCACCACCAAAAAGAAAAAAAAAACTACATAAGCTAATACTCCCTGACCTTTAGTACTACAATTCTACAAACACATTATAATATGGCCCTTGTAATAAATAATCCAGCCTATAAACATCCCACTGCTGGGCACAGGCCTCTTCCCATATAGAGAAGGCATGAGCATGGATCACCACGCTTGCTCATTGTGAGCTATTTCTTATTACACTTATTGGTCTCCAGGTCTCCCCACTACGTTTCTCTACACCGTTTATCAGTATTCTTAGAATAATTAAGAAAGTACATAAAACTTTCAAAAAGCATTAAAACTTGCCTGGATTAGAACCTGCTAACTTTTACATACAAATCCGTTCATTGAACCGCTAGGCCACCACGACATTGGCCTTAAAAAAAAACCTTCTTGATCTAACAATCTATTTTTGAAAACCGCATCAAAATCGGTTTACCCAAACACGGGATAATCGCGGACAAACATACATACATACAGGTCAAACCGAGAACCTCCTTTTTTTTTAAGTCGGTAAAATGGTGGGTAAACCCACTTGGCATAGTTAGTTATTGATAAGAATACGTCAAGTCAATTATGAGTCAATATGTTCAGTGCCCCTAATGGCTGAGGTCTTTATAAGGGGCCTATTACTGCCTATTTCATCACTCGTCACTATTGTCATCACTTCATAATATAACATAACATATCATCACGCCTGTATCCCGAAGGGGTAGGCAGAGGTGTACCAATGTGCACCCACAGTTCGCCGATATGTTTAGGTCCCATGTAATAGTGTTTGTCAATTATATTGTAGCTTCTAAATAAATGGACCGATTTTGATGCGGTTTGATTGAAAAGTAATGTAGGTCTGTATGAACGTAAAATCTAAAGTCACAAACTATTTCCGATTTAAATTTAACTAGTCGAGGTCACACAAGGGCCTATAATAAATTATAATAACTTATTCAGAATAAATTAACTGGTATTATTTAAACTTAACAATAACTGGTTTTTAAACCAACCTTTATGTTAATTAATTAATTTTTCGCTTAGCAACATTATTGGGAATTGTGGGACTAGTGGTTAGTGACCCTGACTGCTAAACTAAAGGTCATGGGTTCGATACCCAACCAGGACAATTTTTTGATGATTATGATCATTTGTACTGTGTCTGGGTGTAATTTATCTATAATATGTATGTATTTAGAAATAAATAAATAATTCCTAAGTCTCACATTTAATTTATTTCTTATATATCCCACTGTCAATATGACCTGACAAAGTACATGGGAAGTACCGTCTTACAAATAAAAGAAAAAATCGATTCGACCTAGTCAAGAGAACTGTGGTAACAAAAATAAAAAAAATACAGTCGAATTGAGAACCTCCTCCTTTTTTGAAGACAGTATAAAATATGTACAGGGGACTGATTCCGGTATTTTAAAGTCAGTGGGTGGCAGGTTAATTAACGTTCCTGTGTACTAAACTTGTTATTGTGCCTAATTTTCGTATTCAGGTAAGCCTACAATGAACAGTCAGTGGCTATCCCACAATGACAACAGTGGCAACATGGTGTACATTTGTCATCAAACTTAAATCATCTGAATATGAAAATAAGGTACACACTGGAACGTTCATTAACCTGCCACCCACTGACTTTAAAATACCGGAATCAGTCCCCTGTACATATTTTATAACGTCAAAATTGCGCATTGGAACGATTCGGTTCAATGTTCAACGACAGTGACCAATAGTTCATACATTTGGTACAAATTGTAATGCGCAATTTTGACGTTTTGACGTTTAGTAGAATACCAATTTTCCGAAAATGGCTCTACTGGCACGACACTATGAAGACATTGAACCGACTGTAAATAGCAGACTTAGGCCCCTGGTGTCTTCCGGAAATGCGATTCTTCTGCCTAATCTCATACATACTCATACAAGTTGTATACATTTGTATGCAATATGCATCTGTCACATACGGATATAACGACTTAAGTACATTTCCTAATTTAAAGCGATTTTTGAAGGTTATCCGGAAATATAACTAGTTTGTTTTGGGTTCCGTATTCATGTGTGGGTTCAAATTACTAATATGGTTAAGGTTAAGTTTGTTTGTTTGTTTGTACATGCTAATCTCTGTAACTAACAGATTTGTGTTTTGTATTTGATGGTTTAAATGTGTAAATATAGTTTAGCTTCTACACTTATTTTAAACAAAAATTTTGGTCCTACATTTAAAATAAATATACTAAGGATACATATACTAAGACTCTAAATAATATTATATTATATAATTAATAGCAATAACCAAGTATAAGTGACAAGTATCACTCTATCTATAACTGAAAACCGCATTAAAATCTGTTGAGTAGTATAAAAGATCTAACAGACAGCGGAAGCGACTGAATTTAATACTATGTAAAGATAAATAGCTTTTGAGCTAGATTTTAAGTTTATTTATACTCCATTAATACTTTTGTGTCTCTTCAGAGGGTAGCCTGGTGATCTGTAACTCAGGTTTTACCTATCACAGGCACCAGTCTCTATTTAGGAACCTAATTACTAACTGGATAATATTATGTGATGATGAGAAAAATAAACATTTTTATTATTTATTTATTTATATTCATTTTAATATACTTATTTGTTATATAATAGTTATACATATAATTGGTTTAGCTCTAAAAGGCGAACGAAAATTAGAAAATACAGGCAGTTACTTTCACATTTAAAATATTATTTTTCATTAATTGTTTAGAAAAACATAACCTTCAAAATGATATCGATAATGTAAGTCATTGCACTTTAAAACTTTAAATATTTATGAGAAACTTTATAAATATGCAAAAAATAATATTTTTACGAAAATCATTGCACATTTTTAATACGCACTAAATCAATATTATAATATAATTAACATAAAATTCAAAAAATAAATTTTGCTTTTGAAAAACTTAAGGTTAGCAAGTTCAATATTATTTTTAATATATTTTTTTAATTTACACTTATAAATATTAACTAAATAATTTAAATTAATTTATTGTTATTAAAGATAAATGTAAAAAATACTCATAGAATTAAAACAAAACAAAGCTACTTACCCTAAGGTTTACTTTTTTTAATCAATCAATTACTCTCATTGATAACAGGTAATAAAACAACAAAACACAAATAATATAATATAATAATAATTATATTCCGGGACATCTCACACACTGTTATCTGACCCCAAGCTAAGCAGAGCTTGTGTTATGGTCACCAGACAACTGATAAACATACTTATATATTCCTAAATACATACATATTATAGATAAATTACACCCAGACCAGAACAAATGATCGTGCTCATCACACAAACAATTGTCCTGGGTGGGAATGACCACGACCTCCGGTATAGCAGTCAGGGTCACTAACCACTAGACCAACAGACCCGCAACTTTAAATTACTATTTTTGTAACAAAACCGCTATATTGAAAGTGGACGAAGCGAAACAAGTGTGTAAGGATCGTATCAAGTGGAAAGAAGTGGTCTCTGCCTACCCCTACGGGAAACATACGTGATCATATGTATGTAAGTTCTTATAACCATAATATCAGAAAATTGTTATTTCCGTATATCAGAAATAACTTTTATTATCTCAGTCGCCATATTTTTAATAATCAACAACAAATTAATTTTGGCGAAAACCTGATTTTTCGATTAAATTACAATACACATTAAATATATGGACTTTGTCATTTCTGGGTTTAGTAACAAAACTTTATAATACATTCAAATAACTATGGTAATAATAATACCAGCCTATATACGTCTCACTGCTGGGCACAGGCCTCTTCCCATATAGAGAAGGCACGAGCATTGATCACCACGCTTGCTCTGCGGGCGATTTCAGATCCAAAAGGAGACGGGGATTTCTGGGCCAAATTGTAATAAGTTAAGACACGGCTGAAAAAAAAGGTTATATTTTTCTATTTCAAAGTGTGAAAAATCAACTCAATTTACAATCTGGAAAATGAAATATGCAATAATTAAGTTTGGGTTACGAAGTAAATAGTCTAAGTAAATACTCTGTTGATGATGACATTTTAATGTCATCATCAACAGAGTTCATACTATTTACGAAAATGCTTTCACTAGATGATACAATTAATTAAAATAATTAAATCCATTAGAATTAGAGTATTTAGAGATTAAGTTTTACATAATTAAGATAAATCGATTCACATTTACTAATCGATTATTGTATTCTTTAATCTGTGCTAACTCTGACTGGACATGCATGACATTGACATCGATCGACATTTGACACGAAACAAGTGTCGAATTATCTACCTTAGAGTATATATTATACAAGAAACTAAAGAGTGAGCCTATCTAGAGGGTATGAATCGTAAGCACTGGTATGAACTAGTTTTGTCGTGATTTTTTTATAAAGATGGAACGCGCCGTTTTAATAAATATATCTAAAACACTAATATTATCCTAACACTGTCAAAACCATGGATATTTTCGTATATACGTCGGTCGTAGAGAAGCAATATTAAAATATTATTATAACTGCATCGTAGGCAAACGGACTGTGGGCTGCTGCGCCCATGTGATGTCAATAATATGGTACCTTAGTTAGGCTAAGTACCTCTACTAGATAACATAGTACCACCTGCACAATTCTTAGATGACGTTCTTGTAATAATAGAAGATGAATAAAAATACTAGCTAATAAAATTCGATTTTCATTTTTGTACATCATCTCCTTCCCACTCTACAGAAATATTAAAAATCCTGTCTAAATTATAAAAAAAAAAACAAAACCATCATAAACCTTGACTGCTTAGCGGACTAAACAAACCATGATAAATTCACTCTTTAGTTTCTTATCTATACTCTAAGGCAGTTAAGTATAGTTTTTACTTAAACTTAATCTCTTTTATCTCAGCTCTCAGATTGCCAAAATCTGCCATATTTTCAGTAATTGTTTGTTAATATAGTAGCTATCAATTCACACCAATTTCATCTTTTTACATTCTGGCCCAAAATTGTATGAAAGCGTATCTGTCTCCTTTTGGAAACCACGGCTCCTCACGATTTTTCCAAATAAAAGCATTTAAAAACCACCGACAATATTAAATAAATTGCATATAACTTTCAAAATACTAAATTTACTTTCATAAACCAAAGTCAAAATCATCTAGATCGGGTCAGTTACGAAACAAAAATCCACATCACAATCGGTCCATTCGTTTCGGAGCTGCGATGCCACAGATTTACACGTAGACTGACTCTTTTTCGGTTGGGGGTCAGTAATAATTTGAAGGTTCAGTTGGCTTTATGGGTCATTGACCGGATACAAATGCACAAGGCTTCGCAAGGCCGTATTTAGGTTCGAAGATAGTTATATACCTGTCCGATCCGTTAAGGTGTTGTAAGGTATCGATATTTGATTACAAAAATGTGGAAAAACAATGCAAAGAAAAAATCTAAATTTGAGAAAAAAAATATGTTATAATTTTTTTTTTTGAAATTTCTCAAAATTATGTTTAATTTTTTTTTCTCAAATTTCGATTCAGTGAGGTCAACGTCATCACAGTTGCTTCCTTATTACCAAACAAAAGGCTCCCAAAAATACCGACGGAATTGGTGTTGTAGTTTTTGTTTTATTCTCAAATTTAGGGAATTACGGGGCAAAAAATGGTTATTTCAAAATCCATTATTATTGTTTCATAACACCTTGTTTAGATATAAATATTAAAATGTATATTTTGATAAAGTACTATGTAATTAATTGCTAATCATCATCTCCCGAGCCTTTTCCCAAATATGTTGGGGTCGGCTTCCAGTCTCACCGACAGCTGAACACCGTATGTTACAGAGCGACTGTCTATCTGACCTCCACAACACATGTTACTGGGTAACACAGTGTTCCATAGTAAGACTGCTTGTCAGAATTGACTTAACGACTGTCAAAGATCAACGAATGACAGTCGGGACCAACGGCTTTACTTGTTTTAAAAGGTTTTCTTGATTTTCTATAATAAAGTATATTCGATTTTATGTAATTCTCAGCCATATTGTTTTGCATAGTTTTGCTTACATTAATATAAGTTCAGACTGGTTTATGATATTTGCATCTTTGAATTAATCTCATAGGAATGTTGTGAACGTTTATAATATAGTCTGCAAGGTCGTGTTACAATCCGGGTTATCCAGGAAAATAGTCTAAAGAGGTTATTTTAAGTTATTTATAAATGTGGACAACATTACATACATTGCTCTGAACCCAAAGTAAGTAGCTATTAAGCACTTGTGTTGTGGAATTCACAGACAACGATACCACAAACACACAGACCCGATGTAGAAAAGTGATTTTCTACATTGACCCGTCCGGGGATCTAACCCGGGACCTCAGAGCTAGCGAAACTTTGAAAATCATTCATCAATCATCATTTAATAAATAATAACCAGCCTATAAACGTCCCACTGGGCACAGGCCTCTTCCCATATAGAGAAGGCACGAGCATTGATCACCACGCTTGCCCAATGTAAACATAGATACAATTTAGTAATATCTTGCATACAATACAATAAGTACTTCCTATAGCAAACCTATTCAGTTCAGTAATTAATGGTAGCCTTCAGGACATTTCCTATTTATGTGAAATGTCATTAATTGGATTTTTCCTGTTACAGATGTAGGTAATCAATATAAGATAATGCAATAAACACTTGATTGCACGATTTGCTTTTTAGCCGATTTCAAAAGGGGGGTATAACTAGCTGAAGCACGTGGATCCGTTCAGGTTTCGAATACACAATAGAAAATAGTCTATTACATTTTTTCTACTACCTCCGTGGTCGAGTGGCGTACGCACCGGTTTTCAAGGTGTCGCTAGCTCTGAGGTCCCGGGTTCGATCCCCGGACGGGTCAATGAAGTCACTTCTCTACATTGTCTCGGGTCTGGGTGTTTGTGGTACCTTCGTTGTTTCTGAATTCCATAACACTAGTGCTTAATAGCTACTTACTTTGGGTTCTGAACAATGTATGTGATGTTGTCCGCATTATTTATTTATTTATTTTCTAATTATTTTATTATATTTTTTCCCTAAGATCTTAATTACATGAATATTTTCAAACATAAAGTCAAATAAATAAAATTTAACAAATTCATTTAGAATCCTTTACAAAAACGTGTCAAAATGATGACTATAACTCACTTTTTTGCAGTTCAAAAAAACTTACAACAACAATAATAATATAAAAAACCTTTATAAACGATTAACTAGTTATTCAAATTAACACCGCAAGAAACCTTTTAACCACAGATCCATTATTTTCTCAATTCGCGGAAAATTATGATTAAGATTGATTTTACTGCCTCGTTGGCCTAGTGGTGCTAAGCGCGCCTGCTACGCTAGAGGTCTTGGGTTCGATTATCAAGTCGACCAAGGTGTTATTGGAGTTTTCTATGAAATTCTTAGTAGCAGGTCGCAGTTTGGATTTGTGCCCGGTAAGTGGCAATAGGCTCGCCCCCCATTACATGGGACCTAAACATATCGGCGAACTGTGGGTGTACATTGGTACACCTCTGCCTAACCCTTCCGGGATACTCATTCTCCTCAATTAATCCGTCCAGTTTTATAGTATGTTTTTGTTAATTGTAAGTTTGGTGTTAATCTCCGGAACTGCTCTTACCATTTCAGCAAAGTTTTGCTTTCAGATAGCTTTTTTATCGATGAGTTTTATTGGGAAGGCTTATATCATAATTTCGGAAGAAATGGTACCTCTAAAAAAGTTAATTTTCGTATCTTGATGCGTTTCATAAGCATTTAATTCAAATATGCAAAAGACTTAAACTAAATATTTGTCTCACACACAAATGCTTGTCTCGCACGGGAATCAAACCCGCAACATGTCACACATTGGTAATTTATATAATGTTAGGAATGAACATTATATAATAATAACAAGCAAAGAGACACAGAAACTAATAACTTAGTAGTTTAGTAGTTGGATTTGTTAGTGCAAGGCGCAGGTTTGAAACTAGGCTAACATGAAAAGGCATACAAAGTTAATCTAAAAATAATTCTAACAATAACCCTTCTTTGCAGTCGGGTAAAAACACCGCCTTCAAAATAAATCTTATACGGTTTTCTTATGGATCCCAATATCAAAATTGGACCAAAATGTAAAAAGACACCTTTTCTTAAATCGGTTAAAATGGTAATCCTCTCTAGGATTATATTAATAGAAAACCTTGATATATCCTGATGTTACATTATAAGGAAAATAATAAAGTTTTATTAGAAACGAAAACATGGCAATTACTTAAGCTTTATGTCAAAAATGTTATTAAAAACTCTATAAATAACGACAAACCTAATAGTTCTATAATACCATTATTTTATCTTATAAAACTAAAGAGATTGTCTGTGTGAGACTGCTAATCTCTGAAACTACTGCTCCGATTTCAATAAAACTTCGTGCGTTTGATAGCTAAATCCTCAAGGGAGGTTATAGACTATTTGACATGACGTAGTTTGTCTTTTTAAACGAGTGGCTCCTAGGATATAGCTAGTTAGTTACATATAAAGCAAAATCTAATAAATTCAGCCATTTGATTTAGATAAATTATAATTTAATATTTCAAAACATAATTTTAGATACATAAAACTTTTGCAAAATATCTTTTAAGTGCAATGCTTTTGAATAAGTACTCTAAACGATTTACATTCGTAATTGTATAGAACATTGCAACAAGACAATAAATAGTAAACTTTATGTTCGCAACTTTGTGCATAATAACATGCATTCAAGTTTCTAAGAAATATCCATACAAACTTACAAACAACACAAATACTCATAAACTAAACCTATAAAATTAAATAATAAAAAAAAAAACAATTTAAATTCAAAAAAGGAACACTCACCTCGCAACACTAAAAATAACGGCCACAGTCACTTCAAAAAACGAACACCACTTTCAAATATCGATCGTTATTCGAAATTTTATTTTATTATTTTAATTAATTATTTATTTATCGTTACAATCTACACGTGTGCACTCTTTGAGGTCTAAAGGAATACTGCTTGCTGACTGGACATTTCACAATCGACCGTACGTGAGTTTAGATGCGCGGGCGCAGCGCACATTACCGCTCTGACGTCATACTCGGAAAATGATTCGGTTGTTTTCGGCTGTTTCCGGCGATGAATCCTTTAAGGCATGTGGTTAAAGGATAAGCTGAGCTAGTTGAGGTTTGGAAGTGGATGGGTGACCATGGACGTACCAAGACCCCTAAGTGCCTCCAAAAGTTAGTACTAAGCCTTTGATCACGACTATTATTTGACAGTCGTTAGGTCTTTGATTGGCCTGTTAGTTTAGTGGTTAGTGACCCTGACAGCTATAATACTGGAGGTTGTGGGTTCTATTACAACCCAGGACAAATCTTTTTGTAATGAGCTTGATTTGTTCTATGTCTGGTTGTAATTTATATAAAACATGTATGTATTTAGGGATAGAAGTACGTTTATCAGGTGTCTGGTTACCATAAATAGTACAGGCTATTAATTAAGGATCAGATGACCGTGAGTGAGTTGCCCCCAAGATATTATATTATGACTCAGAAAACCAGAAAAGGAATTTATTACACCTTACCGAGTATATCGAGCCGACCTCAATGTAGCCTGGGAAAAGCCAGAAATTTAATTAAAGTCTTAGTCAGTAATTATTACAATAAAAATAATCCAGGTTATAAACTTCTCACTGCTGGGCACAGGCCCCTTTCCATATAGAGAAGGCACGGGCATTGATCACCACGCTTGCTCTCTGCGGAATTCACATCCCATCTAGTTCATGATCTTTTCCTTCACCGTCTGTCAGTAGTGTCTGAGACTAATTAATATTGGCTGTACTCTTGGTACTGGCCTGGATTCGAGCCTGCAACTTTGTGCATACAAAGGCGTTCATTGAACCGCTAGGCCACCACGACTTTTTACGGTAATATTATTAAAGCAATGTAATTCGATGTTAATTCAATGTTATACAATAAAATCTGTATTCTGAGTACATATAATAATTGTATCCTTATAGAAATAGAAGATTTTTAATATATTCTCAAAAACCAGTATAGTTGACCATTATGATACATCTGCTAAAACCGGTCGCTAAATCACATTTGTTGACAAATCGTAGACCTTTTAGGGTTCCGTAAGGATTAAGAAAATCATTTTTAGGTTTTCGTTTGCAGTTTTATTTATAGTAATATATGTAATATATAAAATAACGGAGTCATTATATTTATTTTGTATTTTTATGGTAATTAGTAGGTCTCTTTAAATATTTACAGAATATTAAATTTTACTCTTTTTTAGAATATAAAGTGCTATGATTAATATACCTTAACAAAAAACGAAAAAAACTTTAATTGTCAAAGTCGTATAAACATGGTAATAAAAGAAAAATAATAGACTTGACTCTAATATCCTAATACTTCACTTTCGACCCTTATTTTTTTTAGACCAACCCTTACGAATAATTACCCCTATTAATGATCTCACAGTCAAACAGTTTGTACTGTTTTGTGGGACACTGTTAGAATATAAGATTACCATGTACCTTTTCTAACTAAATAAATAAATAAATAATAATAAATAATTAATCTTATTAAAAAAAACATTGTACGGAACTCAGACGAGTTAAATCTTTTTAAGCCTATTAAAGTTGTAAATAATATCTAATTCCAACCACAAAGGTATCTTATTAGTTCCTAATCGTTTGCTATTGCCAGGTGCCACCTACCGGGTTTTTCTTAGGAAATTCTAAGTCTTAATATAAATAAAAAAACCGCAAAAGGTTTTCACTTCGATATTTTTTATATATTCCTGGACAATTCACACACGGTAATCTGATCCCAAGCTAAGCTCTAAGAGAGCTTGTGTTATGGTAACCAGACAACTGATAAACATACTTATATATTTCTAAATACATACATATTATAGATAAATTACACCCAGACCACAACAAATGATCGTGCTCATCACACAAACATTTGTCCTGAGTGGGAATCGGACCCACGACCTCCGGTATAGCAGTCAGGGTCACTAACCACTAGACCAACAGGCCCGTCAATAGATATTTATATTCTTAAGTGATTAAATTTGGGTAATCCTCAGAACTTATAAGAATATTACTTAAATTAAAGAAAACAAAAATATTATTAATAATAATTGCTGATAACTTTAAACATTCTGAACAGATCTTCATAAATTATAGCTAATTACTTTCTGGGTCACGTCATTTTTCAAAACAAAAACACATCATAATTGGCCCATTCGTTTAGGAACTCCGATGCCAGTCAGACAGACACATCAAACTTATAACATGCCTTTTTTCAGGTCAGGGTTTAATATATCACATACCTAAAAACATTCTTGTGCGAAATTTTACACACATGAACCGTTAACAAAAAAAAAAACAATGCTTGAATAATAAAATAAGAATAATACCAGCCTATAAACGTCCTACTGCTAGGCACAGGCCTCTTCCCATATAGAGAAGGCACGAGCATTGATCACTAAGCTTACTTGTGGGCGATTTCAGACTTCAATTTTGGAACAATGGTATAGTATCGTTTACAATGACCTTTTCTGGTTTGTTACATTTTTAACTAGCGGTTAAGTAATCTAAGTAGTTACATTAAGCTATTGTTAGGGAGCTCCACTTACCTGTTTACTTAACGACCATGAGCCGAGACATTGTGTTATGTTGCAGTTTTAATTCAATTAAGACAATGTTGGGAAAGACCAGATTTAATGGAAGGGGAAATTACCATGTTGTAAATAAAAAAGTTTGATTTTGTGTAGAAGAAAATCTGTAGTGAAAAATATGTAGTATATGTATTTTTTATTTCAAAGGGTTTTCGTTTTATTCTAGATACTATTTCAGTTAAGCTGGCAAATGGTTTAGAAATAAAGATACATAATCTTGTATTTAATATTTTTTACAAAATAAATGTATAATGAAAAAAATATATTGAATACAATTCTCAATCTCATTTTTTAGACAAGGCTTTTTTTCTTTTCCTCAGAAAATTAACTCAAATTTATTTTGATTAAACCTCTTCAAACTGTTGTGGGTTCTAGTCACTTCAAAAAACTTACAAAATCAATTACTGTAAGCGACACATAATCAAGGGAAAGTAAGAACCGAAATAATGACGTAACGAGTAACGACACATTATCTGTTTTCTAATCATTGTTTGTGACCACAATATGGACTGAAACATCACGCTATTTAACTATACTAGGTACTTGCCTCGGTTTTGCACGACAATGTCATTGTCTGCCTAGTCTTTTTTCCTGTCTCTGTCTAGTCTATCTATATACATATCTACTATATATCATAAAAAGTATTAAGTAAAAAAGAAAATTATGACTATTTAATTTCTTAAAAAAAAAAGAGAACCGCCTTCAATTAGCCTATTCACTGAAAAGTATGAAATAATTTTAAATGTACTGCTTATAAAATAAACAAAATATTACGATAATCAGTATAATTATACTTCAAGCACAATTATTGTTATGTTTATCAGTTGTCTGGTTACTACACAGGCTCTGCCTCGTTTGGGATCAGATGACCGTGTGCGAGTTGTCCCATACATATATCATCACGCCTGTATCCCCGAAGGGGTAGGCAGAGGTGTACCAATGTACACCCACAGTTCGCCGATATGTTTAGGTCCCATGTAATAGGGGGCGAGCCTATTGCCACTAACCGGGCACAAATCCAAACTCCGACCTGCTACTGAGAATTACATAGAAAAACCCAATATCACCTTGGTCGACTTGGGAATCGAACCCAAGACCTCTAGCGTAGCAGTCGCGCTTAGTACCACTAGGCCAGCGAGGTAGTTGTACCAGATTATTATAATTAGATATATATTATATAATAGCTCTATTTAAAGGCATATCTAGGTTATCACAAAAGGTTTTGTAGTTATTATAAGGAGTCACATAAATAAGGTCTTTGGCCATATTAGTTATTTCTCTTGATGTCAAGACCACTAAGTTTAGGACTTATCAAATTAAATACTACTCTTTTGGTATCAGTCTTGATTCATATTTTTAACCGACACCAAAAGGAGGTAGTTCGACTGTTATTTTGTATCTTTTTTATGCTTTTTCTATAGGTAGGCAATTGTGAATTAAAATACCTCAGAGGTGATCCTATACTTTAATTAAGTCGGTTTCTTTATACATTTATATTGAATCAATTACTATTCAGTGTTTGTTGAGCTTTCACTGCTAAACCGCTGAACCGATTTTGATAAAACTTAGTGAAAGGTAAGCTTGTATCCCAAGAAAAGACATAAGCCACTTTTTGTTTTATAACCGACGCTAAAACAACACATAGCCACAGTCCAAAGCTATTTAATAATCGTAAGTAAAATGTAATATTGTCTTATCCAATATACATAATGATGGTTACCCATAAATATTTGCTGACCTCGTCGTAACCTATACCCACACAGTTTTAGCAAATAAACATAAAATAAACAAACTGCCCAACAATGGACTTGTCTTGTTCACCTTGAATTAAAGCCACCATTTTTGTCATATATGTTGCCCCACTTTAGGATGTTTTTCCTTCCTTATATTAACAGTATAAGTAAAACATAACATAAACATATCATCACGCCTGTATCCCCGAAGGGTTAGGCAGAGGTGTACCAATGTACACCCACAGTTCACCGATATTTTAGGTCCCATGTAATAGGGGGCGAGCATATTGCCACTAATCGGGCACTAATCCAAACTCCGACCCGCTACTGAGAATCTCATAGAAAAACCCAATAACACCTTGGTCGACTTGGGAATCGAACCCAAGACCTCTAGCGTAGCAGTCGCGCTTAGCGCCACTAGGCCAACGAGGCAGTTTATAAGTACTCAGAGACGTAAATTACTTAAGGGATTCCTCTTTTTTTCCTAGCAATTTCTGTGCCACTGCAGGGCAAAGGCCTCTCTACCCTTCTTCCATTTCTCTCTGGTTAGGGCCGTGGTCATCCACTCCTTATCAAAGAACTCCAGTTTTTCCCGCCATCTCTGTTTGGGCCTAACGCGATGACAGATAAGGGATTCCTTAGTAAAGATTTAAGTTATTGATTTGAAATCGCCAATCAGCAGAGAGCAAGCGTGGTGATCAATGCTCGTGCCTTCTCTATATGGGAAGAGGCCTGTGCACAGCAGTGGGACGTTTATACGCTGGTATTATTATTTATCTTTAAGAATTATTGTTTTTTTATATCAATGATAGTTAATTAAAGTTAACTATGAACTCTCTTAGCGGCATGTATTATTGGTTTAAATAGGAGAAATTAGTAATAATAACTTATTTGTAATCTTTGATTATATAATGTCTAGATGGAGCGTGGCCCTACATTCATACCAAAGAAAACTAGGACGCCATTTGTGTATGTGTGCGTGCAGGCGTCGTTTTACACTATACGTCAATGTCTCTGTGTGCGTAAATAGTGATACCAGCTATTACAAATTCTCCCATAAATCACATTAAATAAAGACGAATTAATTATAATAAAATATTTACTTATTTTAGTTATATGTTGGTACTTATGTGGTATTATTCAGTTAAAGTGTATTTTAATAATAATAAAAAATATTTTTATTAAGTATTTACTTTTTAAATCAATAAAAAAAAGAAATTTGGAGTTGTGTGTTTGAATCGAGTATTAAATCAACTAAGTTAGTATTTGGTACAATATTAAAACATAATGAGGTATAGGTACTTTAACATTGAGTTATTTATTTTTTTACTTTTTATTTATTTTTTTATTTGAAAAAGTACATCGGCGCTATTTTATAAACGTAACGATAAACCAACAAAATTACCCACAAAAATGGGAGAATGAAAAACAGAAACTGGCAACACTGATAAAATATGGCGTGATTTTAATAATCATAAAAATAAAATTAATTATAAAGTTTCTTTAAATAGTGTGTAGTAGTTTTAGTGATAGGTGATGTGTGTTGGTATTTTTTAGCCTTCCTTTTTAATTCCAGCACACTTTAGAAGCACATACTATCATTTTATCGCAGTTATGTGGTTATTCCTGAGAGCGCGTAAAACGTAGTGTCACGAAAGCGGCACGATCTGTACTGGTGGCGGGAAAGTACTTAACAACCACTTTTGGTTGTTATTTTTTGACACGTCTGCGCGCACTTGACAGTCCATCTAGACATTATATAATCAAAGTTTGTAATAAAGTAACCACATTAGTTAAGTGTCTTCCTTTTGACCATCAGGAAGACATATTTAAAAGAAGTTTTTTTTTTAATTCGAAAATTAGACGTAAAAACACTAACAAAATTAAATCTAATATAAGGACAAACTCTAACTACTTATACTAAAATTAAAACTTACATAAATAAAAACTAACACGCGTCAAAGAACTCATCGTCATCCTTGTCAATGGCGGGGAACATGCCCAGAAGGCTGGCAGCATTGCGACGTTGAATGGCTATGCCGATTCTCTGTGCAAGGCACAAACCAGCCCTCTGATCACGAGTAGATTCTACCAAACACACTAATTGTTTTTACGCCTAATAATTAATAAATGTTGCAGTGTACGTACACTGCAACATTTATTAACCTGCCACTCACTGACTTAAAATTGGGTCTAGAATGATTACGAAGGACATTTAAAGAAAAAATACGTTTATGAAAAACAAAAATATTTATCACATGCTGTGGTAGTTAGCTATGCCTACTAGGTAATCTACCAATTTAGTATAAGTACCTACGTGCCCAAAATAACTTAGAATCCTAAGTAAACAAGGCAATAAAGCAAAATTCTAAAAATAATATCCAAGGCTGAATCACTTCTAGTTGACTAATAATATTTATTCTAGATCATAGAAGGTTCTATAAACTTCCTCAAAACTAATAGTTTATAATATTAGTTAATTATTTAAGTCATTAGTGTGACAAATGTTTTATGTTAATAGTACGTCAATCGCTTTTTCGGCTTTTCCCAAATTATGTTGTGTTCGGCTCCCAGTCTCACCGCCAGCTGAACACCAGTATGTTATAGAGCGACTGTCTATCTGACACACAACACATTTACTGCGGGATACAGTCTCAAAAATAAATTGCATCAAAACCGATTCTGCCGCGCGATTCTTTTGACTGGCCTGTTGGTCTAGTGGTTAGTGACCCTGACGGGTATACTGGAGGTCGTGGGTTCGATTCCCACCCAGGACTAATCTTTGAGTGATGAGCACTATCATTTGTTCTGTGTCTGTGTGTAATTTATCTATAATACTTATGTATTTAAAAATACATTAGTGTGTTTAACAGTTGCCTGGTTACCATAGCACAAGCTCTGCTTAGCTTGGGATCAGATGACCGTGTGTGAGATGTCCCGGAATATTATTCTACATACATAACATACATACTTAACTTTATTATTATTTTTTCCACATTTTAGAGAACTTAAAACACGTATTTTGTATTTTCCAGTCGTTGTTTTTATTTAAGGTATTTTTATACATCAAGTAATTAATTATGTAGCTTGAGTTGGTCTGTTATTCAATATTTAAAGGTACTGTTTAATACGTCACAAGTGAACGTTCATTGACCTTTAAGGCAGTTTAAGGTTCCAATTGACGCAGGACAGCAGGACTACCGGAATTGCAATAACCTGTTTTAAACTGCACTTATAGGAGAGGAATTATTTAGGTTTTTTTTATTTATTCTTAATTTAATTATAAGGGCTTTTGTCATAAACATGTCAGCCCTATTGTCACAAAAAAAAAATCACAAATTTTTAATTCTACAAAACGCTTATAATAAGTATGAGCACTAGGACATTTTACACATATCAAACACTGCTCTGGCTGCATCCGAGTTAGGGACAGACAAGATGGTATGAAATATACCCACATTTTTTTATATTTAATTTAAATGCCTCAAATAATTTTAGATTTTATAGTAATTGAATCGACGTCACTTAAAGAAATTACCACAATATAAAAGTGTGTTAAATAGCCTAATATAGACTTTTGAAAATGAAACATCAAAGAAACAAATTAATTAAATAAATAGGGATGATGACAATGATATTCTAATAAACAGATATGTCATAAGCGTGCTATCGTGAAGACTCGAAAACGTCCTAATTGGGACGTATTGCCATTAACAACAACACTATTTGTCTCTTTTTTTCTTATGGGTTTTATCGCGCTATCTCTTTTGATTGTTTTGTATGCGTATAACATATCTGTTTATTAAAATATCATTGGATGATGACAAATTTTTATTTTTGTGCTCGTTTTTTATTTTTTCCCGTTAACAAATAATTATGAAGATACAGCAAAAATTACTCCTTTAGGTCATCATTAGGGCCTTTAAATACAAGTTTAAAAGGACCATATTACGCTAGTATTTATATTTTATCTTTTTGCAAAGGAATCCGGTCTTGTTGGCGTTTATTTTACAAAAGTTTTGTAAGACGATATAAATAGACCTGGTATGTCCCGTAGGCCTTGGGAAGTTCAAAACGATTGAAGGATATCTTGGTTTAAAGATATTTAGATAGTACGATATAATATCGTAGGTAACTACATCGCAATGTTCATATTTTCTTAATACATAAGATTTTACAAAAATAACAAAAAAAACAGTGGGTCGATTTTGATAAAAGTTATTTGGGACCATCTCTAAGGTATATAAAATATTAAATGCACTCATTTTAAGCTAAAACTTCGTAAACTGATTCTATACTCTCAACCCATTTTGGATTGATATACCCTTTCGGTAACGCTCTGTAAAATTAAAAAAAAAAAAAAAGCTAACCTATATAATAAAAGAAAAAACTAGTAATCCGGCTTTCTTCAAAAACATCTAAAAATCGAATCGGTCCACAATTCTTGTAGATATAGCATAACATAAGTACGTAGGTATACGAACTGAGAACCTCCCCTTTTTGAAGTAGGTTGAAAAGGGTACAGACCAAGTCACATCGGCAAATAAAATTACTATTGACTCAGTAAATGTATGCTCAGTCGCAGAGTGTAAAGACCAAATAAGGATTATCTTTGTTTTGCATTTATTGTAGAAATAATAACATGTAAAACCAGATTAATATACCTACATACATCTATTATAACTGTAAAGGGCAAAGGCCTCTCTTACAGATTGAGAACATGCATTGGTCAATTTGCTACTTCTCAGCTTGCTAGGCTCGCCCCCTATTACATGGGACCTAAACATATCGGCGAACTGTGGGTGTACATTGGTACACCTCTGCCTACCCCTTCGGGGATACAGGCGTGATGATATGTTATGTTATAACCTTACTCAAGATTTGGGCTATTAGATGCAAAAGCTTTATTCAAATCAGACCAGTAGTTTTTAAGATTATCGTGTCCAAACAAAATACACTTTCCGTTTATTATTTCTTAAGTTATTTTTCGAATTAATATTGAATGTCGAGCTTTTTGATTAATTATAATTACGTATTTATTTACTGTTAACTTCGATATCAAGGTGAGTATAATTTATAGTTTTAAAACAGTTTATTTTTAGCGTATCTTTTCGGGAAATCCTTTGAATTGGATTTTGGACCTAACAGTTGTTGAAGGCTCTGACATATGGAGGGTTTTTTTTATTAATTATTTATGTAAATGTTACCGTTTGTTTGTTAACGTCATTGGCAAACTATTTTCAAGATATTATAATAAACTGTAGAAACAGGAAATCAGAACAAGAATATAATTTATAGAAGTTTTTAATAGTTTGAAACAGTGTGTAACGAGAATGTGTGGGCATGGTAAACTTTCTTCTTGCATTTATCATTTTCAAATATTTTTTGCAGATAATTAGCTACTCGTCCCTGCTTCTCTAGGTATCAAGAATTTCTCGGGTTTTCTGTACTGCTATATGCATGTAATTCCCTTATAAACCTTTCATTTTAATCACCCTATTTATTGCTTAAAACTGCACTAAAATATGTTGCGCAGTTTAATATATTGCGAACAGACATCAGAGGCGATTTTATTTTTATACTATGTAACTAGATTGTGATATATTTTTTCGGAATAGATTATTAATTTCTTTCAAAAAGATTATTTTCTATTGGGCAGAATAATTATATCAAACTAACTGTGCCCCGCTGTTTCACCCGCGTGAATGACAAAACATACACTATCTTTATAAATTATAGCCTATGTGTTATTCCGATGTATAGCTACATTGTCGTAAAGTTTCATTAAAATCCATTCAGTAGTTTTTGCGTGTAAGAGTAACAAACATCCACACATCCATTCTCACAAACTTTCACATTTATAATATTAGTAGTATATCACTCATTTTCTTTACGTCTAATATTAAGGCAATGCATTTTAATTTGTTTACCAAAGCATCATTAATACGCAATAGAATTATAACGACCGAATCCCTCTTCTAAAATATCCATTCATAAGATATAAATAGATTATCTAAAAAACCGTACAATTGAATTAAAAAGCCATAAGGTATTTATACCCAGGTTTTACCCAGTCCATGACGCATGTTAATATCATACTGTAATGATGTAAAAAACAAAGCAACAGTGGAAAAATTTAGGTTTAGACGATCAATAAAACCCGGTTTGTGCGAGTCTGACTGGCGCATTGTTGATTCTGTACGAATTCTGGGCCTTAAGGCGCTGTGTATAGCCAGCATTGGTGTTATTGAAGGGGTGAAGCGGGCAGGTGCGGGACGGAGTAGCCCCGACCCTGCTACTCGTTTTTTCCGAATTCGTCCGATGCGTAACGGTGTTATAATATTGAAGCTTTGTTTCGCTGATTTGTTTAGATGTAAGTTTAGCCCTGCTTGAATATGTTTACTTTTGAGCTGCGCTCTCGCGGCGATCAGTAGGTTCGAAACCCGATAAAATCATAAATTTTTGGATTATTATTTTTAAAGTATTATGCACCAACTGAATATTATCGTTTTATTACTTTTAAAACAAGCATTTAATGTTGTTGATTTATTTTTAGAATAATTTTTCAAATACCTATTCTGATTTTATGAAAAAAAAAATATGTATAATAATTGAAAACCTGAAAAATATGTTTTATGACAATCTATATTTTTCTTCAGTATCAAGAGTAAAATATTAAAAAAAAACGTACACTACGCTTGATGGTTCAGTCTGGAGATACAGCGTGTTTCGAATAGTAACGAAACTTATAATTTTTTTGTGAATAAATTTTGTGGTATGAAGTCCTCACACTGCAGATAGTCCAAACACTCACCTGTAAAACTTGTATATTTATAGGTTTTTTTTTGTGTACGAAAGGGTAAATTTATCAACCTCTTTTGTTTTTTTTTATTATTCACGTGAAATTCATTTATGAGCCAGCCTTGCATGTCCAAGGGGGTGAGGATGCGAGAGTCAGAGATAGAGACCTGAAAAAGGCTCTGTCTAATCTGGCAAAACACCTGGTGCCATCATGTGCCTTAGAACTGGATATGTAAGGGAGAGGACAACGGGGGCAGTGCATGCCACTACACTCGCCCAAGTAGATACGTGCAATGAAGGCTGAGGGACCCCCGTCCCCGCCCTCTGCGTCCTCCCCAGGGCAGGTCTGGCTACAGAGATTCTCGTCCGCGCTCTGCCCACCATCGGCCATCGGCGGAGCAATGGAACGAAAGGGTCAGCCTCCCGCTCGCGGTCCAAGGTCTCTTTCTGAGAAATAACAAGCTTGCAGAAATAAGACACTAAGGCAGACGATTGTCTGCGAGCTTGGCGTTGACCACACCCACGAGCGAAAGGTCCGGGCCGTGTCTTCCATTTCGTAAAATTAGCCTTCCCAATGCGCCCTTGGGGCCTGGGCAGGAGAGACAAGTTTACTCTCCTATAAAGAGAGACCTATATTGGGGCTCACTAGCTGCTTTTAGAAGGCGTGTGGCAAGCATTTGGGGGCCGTCCTCTTGCACTTAGACAGGACACCGCGTCCCCAAACTCTTCCGGGGACAGCAGGGAAATTTCTTCCGATGAGCTCATCCCGTAGGTTGAATTCAACCTGGGCAGGGTAACGTTGACGGCTCTCAGGAAAAACGCCTGAACCAATGAGATCAGTCTGAAGGGTCTCCGTCAGTGGGGGACTAATGAGGTGCAGATTGTTGCGCAACATTTTGTAAGGTCTGACATCGCCTCCCTCTCCCTCTCAAATGGCGACTGTCAGCGGCTTCTTCGCCTCTTGCTATTGCAGGTGGAACCGGGTTGAACCCTAAAGATCCCGGTTCTGGCGACGTCGACGAAGCCACTCATAGCTTATTCTAGCGGCCGAGCAGGCACGTCGTAGATCGGTCAGCTCTGTAGAAAATCAGTGAACCGCCTTCCTAGCTGGAGGCCCAAGTAGGTAATTGACCACCTCGAGAACGGTGAGCACCCTTGCGTACCCTGTGCTAACTGAGAGGAGAACCCTATCCGTTTGTATCGGTGATCGGATAGGTTCTCCACGAGCTCGACCTGCCTATACGCAACGGTGGAAGCAAGTGCTGGGGTGGTGAAGGTTAAATCAACCACGGACCCTCCGTGCAGCCACCCGCACATATGCGTCGTCCCTCTATTAAGGAGGGAGAGGTAGGTGAAACCACCCACGCCTCCAAAGCATGGCCTTGTGCTTCATTCGATGGATTACAACACGCCAGTGACTTTGCATTAAAATTACCGAGGAGGACCACATGCTTCTGCGCTAAATGCAACAAGACCCCCGAGAGGGCAGCCAAAAATCGCTCGAATTCCAACGGTGTGCGATTAGAAGAGAAGTACACTCCTAACAGGGCATTATCCCCCTAAGCGGAAGCAACAAAGCCGAGCCCCTTTCCAAAGATGTCAGAGAGATGTGGGAGAGGGTCCTGCCATAATGTCAACAGTCGGTCGGGTCGGAATTGACTCGTTCTAGCATGTCCTCAGCGACTCTCATGCGATTGAATTGTTGGAGTAAATTCAGGTCTTTTGGGACTAGCCGACCGGTAACATGTGGCGTCCCCAAATGATTAGTTAAAATGGTACTTTTCAATTCAATTCAATTCAAAAATTCTTTATTCAATATAGGCTACACAGTAGCACTTATCGAACGTCAAACAATACAAACAAAATAGACAGCACCCTAAGGGTCGGTTCATATCCGGCGGAAGCGCACCACGCACCACCAGCCGCGCAACGCCAGAACAAACAAACACGCAATGATACATCCAACCCCCACACCTGACGCGCTAACGCAACATCAGTTGAGTGTGAAAGGCTGAACGCCCCACCACGCATCCGCCCGCCCCAGCGCCAAGCGACCGACAACGCGACGCGCCCCCCGCCAGAGATGAACCGACCCTAAATCGCCCACCCTTCACCGCTTCCTAAGTGCTTTGGCCGAGGAGAAGAAATGGCGCAACAAACTCCCCAGTAGCACTAATAGACTCGTGAGATACATAAAGTTCGGCAGCTATCTCTCTCATAGTTGAATGAGGATTTTGACAGTTGTTAGAATTTGAAATTGTAAACGACATTTTAAACAAAAACGTGACGGGCTTTCACGCCGAGAGCCAACGGCGTACTCCTCTTGAACAACAATCTCTTCCCACGGATGTGCAAAGAGGCGATAGTCATCTTCATCCACAAACCCGGTAAACCGAAGTCTGAGCCCACTAGTTATCGCCCCATTAGCTTACTCAAGGTTCTTGGGAAGCTATACGAGCGAAATAATTTATTCCCGTCTTATGGATTGTGCTGAGTCCAGGAGTCTCATACCAGACGAGCAGTTCGGTTTTAGAACCCAACAATCATGCGTCCAACAAACGACAGGGAACCGTGCCTTCTCCCGAGCCAGTCGTCGAGTACTGGCCGGATCGCCTCGACGGTAGCGAGGCCGGCGGCAGGGCGCAGAAGCCTTTGCCGCCATTCCGCCACCAGGACCTGACCTGACCTCGATCTGCCGCTGCACCGGCGTCGAGCCCCGCGCCCGCATCCTCCTGTCCCTAGACCAAGCTGGCCCGAGCCCGCCAAACTAGCAATAAAAATATGTCCCTAAATAATAAAAACTTAGATCCAGCCATCCCTTGTTGTTTTGCTTTATTAAGATTGTTAGCAACGCACTAAGTCAATGCCCAAACCCCGCAGGGGGTGCCCTTAGTGGACGTTGCTGACGTAATTAGTTTTTTTCCTATTGCTCTGGCTGGAGGCCTTAAGGTCCTCGCCAAAAGTCCGGTGAAGCAGTCAAAGTTTACGCTCAGGCTAAAGATCTCTACCAAAAAAAAATACTTTGCTCTGTCTGCGCGCACACTTTTCGTCGTCTTTCCATAAGACGCCATACATATACTGAATTTGTCAGATCCGAAATATTTTTCATTAAATAAATGACTCCTCACAAATATCTCACATTAATTAAAAAACAGCAGTTTACTTCATTATTGTAATTATTACAAACGTTATTGCGTTCAATTACATCTTTTGGTATTACTAGTTACTTCAATATTGTACACCATGTATAAGCTTAGTCATGAAATATTTGTCATGAATGAAAATGAAAAAAATATGCATCTTATTAGAAATCAATTGTTTTTTTTTTATTATTAAAATTGAACAATTTATTAAAAATTACACAAAAAGTAAAAAAAAATACATCATTGAAAAAAACATGAAAGCAAAATAACAAACATCTATTGCTAGGTCCGAACCTGCGGTCAGCCAACGCATCGCAAATTTATATAAGCACGCGACCGCTAGACCAATGTAGCTTCATCATAAATATTCAAATTACGCTTCTATAGAGAATCAATACAAAAGAGATTAGATGTGCAAAAAGCAGGAAGTAATTACTTTACAAATTCTATTATGTGTCATTGTGTGACAGATTTCATGAAATTATTTTCGATTTGTCATGTATTTTAGATCTGTCAATCAGAAAAAAAGTGACACAGGTCCGTCTAGCACCGCGCCTCAGCGCACACTGTCTGTCCGCGTAGGAATGAAAGAGAAGCGAACAAAACGCCATATTTAGTTTGTCAGGAATGTGTTATTTTTCATTAATTATCTGAATATTTGGAAAAATACTACCTTAATTGAAAAACTAAAATAAAGGTTATCTTCATTATTGGTTATTACGTTTCTGTTGAAAAATTTATCAAGATTGGTTCAACAGTAATACCGGAAAACTTTTTTGAAAATCCATTTTAGAGGTATGTTTACGAATTTTTTTTATCGAGAAAAATTAATGAAATCGTGTTTTGGAAATAAAGGTTATCTCACAAAAATGATGAAGATTAACATATATTTTTTTGGCTGCTCTGACATTTATACAGTTTGCTAAAAAACTGTTTGAAAAAGCCCATTTTTACTATACACAGCGCCTTAAATACGACGGGCCTGTTGGTCTAGTGGTTAGTGACCCTGACTGCTATACCGGCGGTCGTGGTCATTCCCACCCAGGGGGCTGAGTCTGCTATTGACAATTGCTTGAATCGTCTGAGTGGGTGGCGTTAGTAGGTCCATTTTGGGATAATTACGTAGGTAAAACATCATTTTAACGTCAAAATTGGCCATTGGGGCGGCCAATGTTGACGTTTTGGTGTTTAGTAGAATGCCAAGTATCCTAAAATGGACTTACTAACGCCACCCACTCAGACGATTGGAGCCATTGTAAATAGCAGACTCGGCCCCCAGGACTAATGTTTGTGTGATGAGCATGATTATTTGTTGTGTCTGGGTGTAATTTGTCTATAATATGTATGTATTTAGAAATAAAATAAATAAAGATGTATTTATTTCTCTTCACAAAAGTTACAATACATTTACATTTACTAGAAAATAATAATAATGACGAAAACGATTGCTAGAAATATATGAGTATGTTTATCAGTTGTCTGGTTACCATAACACAAGCCCTGCTTAGCTTGGGATCAGATAGCCGCGCTCAGGCTAACTGCAAAGATCTGTACCAAAAAAAACACCGTGTTTGGGATGTCCCGGATATTATTATTACAAGGTAAAGCTGGGTTGTTTTTTAATTAGGTAATAAAGGGCTCCAAAACCCAAATCAGTGAAGTTAATAAAACCTAACAACCTTGAATCTGTATCTGGAACCTTTTTTATGAGGACAGTGGCCTTTGCCCAGCAGTGGGACATTTACAGGTCGATCACACAAAAAAAGGATCTTTGTTATTGTTATTGTTTTAGCTGTTTATTTGTTAACCGACTTTCGAAGGAGAAGGTTTCCGATTCGATTGTATGTTTCCTTTCGTATATTTTTTACGCGATCTCATCAGAAAATAACATTCTCGACTATAGAATAGGGTATATCTGAGAAATGGTTCCATAAATATTATGACTGCCTCGTTGGCTAATGGTGCTAAGCGCGACTGCTACGCTAGAAGTATTGGGAGTTTGTATTTGTGCCCGGTCATAGACTACGGGCCCATGAACAAAATCGATGGGTCATATGAACCACCAGGTGACGTATATAGGACGATAGAAGAGCATAAAATAATAAGATTCAGCACTATGCCGTCACTTGTGATCAGTCCAACTGGGTGCTGGTGAGCATTCAAAAGTGCAGCTAGAGTAAGTACATTTTGGTCATTTATTTCTGTACTGCATTGTTACCATCGAATAGATCCATGAAAAATAATAAGAAAGCGCGCAGTGCCGTACAAAAATGGTGGTCCAAAAAGTTGGTATTTTAGTTTTACTTTCTGTCAATTTCCAGGGTAAATTTGGTCATTTGATTCTGTACGGCGTCAGTTTCATACTGTTTCAATACAGCTTCTAATCCATTATCTAAAAAATATTATCTACTAGCGGCCCGCCCCGGCTTTGCTCGGGTGCAACGCTGATAGCAAATATAGCTACACAATCATAAAGTTCCGTAGGGCGAAGCACAGCCTTGGACGCACTATTTGGTATAGGCACGACCCCCGGCCCCCGCGCGGCCCTCCGGCCGGTATCGCCGCAACCGCTATGTCCCTACATTTTAAATTTGTAATATCTTCGTAAATATTCATTTAAATTACATGCTGTAAAGGGCAATATTGATCTATATCGCATGCACAATTTATTAAAGGTACCTAATTGGATAAGGGTTAATACTGTATTGCTTAAAATCGCTTTTTCGTAAATAAGTAATAAATAAACGATAAAAATGGTTATTGTGGGTTATCCTTAAGAGATAGAAATATACCATCGCGGACTTTTTTGTAGATCTATTTAAGGTGCACAATACTGTAGTACATTATTTTGATCTATCTCATAGGGTTCAGCCAGCGTTTGCAATGAAAGCTCAAAAAATGGGTTCATTTACGACCTTACATTGGAAATCTCTAAGATTATCCGTATTCCTCTCCTATATTATGCATGAATTATACATATAAACCTTCCTCTTGAATCACTCTATCTATTAAAAAAAACCGCATCAAAATCCGTTACGTAGTTTGAAAGATCTAAGCATACATAGGGACAGATAGCGGGAAGCGACTTTGTTTTATACTATGTAGTGATGCATGAAATACTTTCAAAATAAATAATTTGATGTTGTTCAAATCACTCCTCGGACCACGGAATGAAGGCGGGTTGCAACCCTCGATTTTTTCCCCTTGTTCAAAGATTTTTGTTCGTTTGTACGGCGTTGCGGAATAATGGATTAGAAGCTGTATTGGAACAGTATGAAACTGACGCCGTACAGAATCAAATGACCAAATTTACCCTGGAAATTGACAGAAAGTAAAACTAAAATACCAACTTTTTGGACCACCATTTTTGTACGGCACTGCGCGCTTTCTTATTATTTTTCATGGATCTATTCGATGGTAACAATGCCGTACAGAAATAAATGACCAAAATGTACTTACTCTAGCTGCACTTTTGAATGCTCACCAGCACCCAGTTGGACTGATCACAAGTGACGGCATAGTGCTGAATCTTATTATTTTATGCTCTTCTATCGTCCTATATACGTCACCTGGTGGTTCATACGACCCATCGATTTTGTTCATGGGCCCGTAGTCTATCAGTGGCAATAGGCTCGCCCCTATTACATGGGACCTAAACATACCGGCGAACTGTGGGTGTGCATTGGTACACGTCTGCCCTTCGGGGATACAGGTGTGATGATATGTTATGTTATGGTTCCATATAACTAACTTAGGAAATTTCCTTTTGAAACCATGACATCATTTTCGAAATTGACGTAGTTTTTAATTTCACCTAATAGTAATTATTATACAAATTATAATCAAATAAGTTATATGTATTTTTAATGTTGTTTACACAAAAATGTTTACTATTACTAATGTTTTGTTAATAATTGACTTTGTGGTAGGTAAGTGATAAATAACTTAATTTTCCATCAAGGAATTTGCGTCATTGTAATGCGTTTAATAAAACCAATTAGGTATGTAGTTAGGTTATCTCCAATTTGTAATTAATAATAATAAGTATATCAGGTAATAAAGGGATACTAAGTACCACTTACTGTAGTACACAGAGACGTACTTATAATTGATTTGACGAACTCCTTGGTCGAGTCATCGAGTGGCGTACATACCGGTTTTCAAGGTCCGCTAGCTCTGAGGGGACCTCAGAAATCTCGGGGTTCGATCCCCGGACGGGTCAATGTAGAAAGTCAGTTTTCTACATTGCCTCGGGTCTGGGTGTTTGTGGTACCTTCGTTGTTTATGAATTTCATAACACAAGTGCTTTAGCTACTTACTTTGTGTTCAGAGCAATGTATGTGATGTTGTCCGCATTTATTATTATTATTTAATCTTCTCAAGGCTTGGCTCACTTAAATCTATACTAAGGAATCTATGATACCAACCATGTCTTTGAGTACTGCAGTCCATTACCCCGTCCTACAGTATATACAATACAAACTAGCGACTTCCATGGTCGAGTAGCATTTCAGTTTTCAAGGCGTCGGCAGCTCTGAGGTCCCGGGTTTGATCCCCAGACAGGTCTAAATAGATAATTAATTTTCTACACCGTCCCGGGCGTGAATTTTTGTGGTATCGTATCTCTGATTCCATAACACAAGTGCTTTAGCTACTTGCTTTGGGTTCAGAGCAATTTACGTCATATTGTCCGTATATTTACTTACATATCGTCAAACAAAAATAAAAACAAAAAAACTACTACAAAATTATATATTACCAGCCAAAAACACGCATAATACAATAACCAACAAAGCTTAATAACTTAAATATAACATAAACATATCCTACGGTTACTAAACAATGCAATTTATGCAACCAAAACTGTTTCCTAATCGCATAATCCGTATTTTTGATACCATCTTTCATTAAATATTTTCTCAAACCTACACACCATAACGTCACATATTCCATTTGATCGATATCCCCCGTGTCAAAGTTAAATATTAATCTGTCATTCGGTGTCAATTCTTTAAATAATTTGTCAGAATTGTCATCATTGAAAATCCAAGTGTGTGTTGTGAAGTATGAGAGAGCTAACGATGCTTTGTAGACTCGTTTATATAATTTTACGAACCTGAAATAATAAAAATTATAATCATATAAATATTTAACAAGGAAAAAAGGAATTAATATTTTTGTCATTTTATTACAAGCGCCTGCAGAATTTTAAATAGCAATGACGCTGATCATGCACTAAAATGTTTAAAACGACAGGCGCTTTAAATACATTAATTGTAAAACAAAATTACTATTTGCATATGTTTTTAAACTATAACTAGGGTAATTAAGGATCTTGTTAAAAAATTAGATGTATCATTGATTAATACGGATGTGTTCGCATATAATTGTCGATTTCTTTATACTAAGGTAGGAGGCATATGTAATTATTTCAACTTACATAGGTGGTTTTCTTAACAGCCAGAAGACTCCATCCATAAGATAGCCAGGAATGAAATGCAGTAACCAAGTTAACAGCAAGAATAGATGTTTGTTCCCAGTTGTGATTGTGAAGATATACCATACTGCTAAGGGCGTTGGTAGGGATTTTCCTATTTCCCTTAATTTTGTTACTATTGGACCTGAAAATTAAGAAAATAAGTAGAAAATTAAGTAAATTATAATTACTCGTATCTTATGATTTGGTTATGGACAAAAAAGAGAAAGGATTTTTTTTTTTTGCATAAGTGTGATAAAAATTATAGATTTCTGATGACTTTTGTTTAAGCTACAAATTGATTCGTGTTCAGCATAATATTTTAATATAAATGTTCTATAAATTTCAAATTGAAAGATCTCAGACTTTTAGAAAATAGCATATATCTCAAAAAGCTGAAAAGGCCTTTATAAACTAAAGCTATGAACCATCTCGATAACGTCTACTTAAACTTAAAAAACACCGTATCTAAATCGGTTTATTTATTTAGGAACTACACACAGACAGACTTTTAACTAGATACTATAAAAACTACTTACGCCAAACAAACATATTCCTAGCACTAGAGACTGCATAAATCTTGATGTCCTTGTCACTTTTAGTGCCAGTTTTGTAGCCTGCCACTAGAATGGCATTATTGACGTAGTCGACTGGTACCAAGCTGTATGAAGCACTGTTGTCTGAAAACGTTGTGTGTATGAGTCCTGTTGCTGGGCCTAGGATTAGCTGAAAAATAAATAATACTATAATAATAAATTGAAATTTGAACAAACCACAGACATTAAAAAAATATCTCACTTTTTTAAATACTGGACCGATCTTCATAAATTATAACTAAGATAAATATCGATCAATTCAGCTTTAAAACAAAAAACTGAATCAAAATCGGGTTAGCAATTTAGGAGCTACAATGCCACTGACAAACACACACACAGACAGACAAAGACGTCAAACTTATGAGACTTCGTCGTTTTAGCGTCGAGGGTCAAAAAACATTTGGTACTAAATAATTGACATCAATTATTAAATTAACTTATTTAGAGCTGAAATCCTGTAATCTGACTCTATACCAGATGTACTCTTCACCCCTTTTGTATAGATATACTCTTTGTTTACAAAGATAGGTCAAAGGCCGACAGGGATTGTCAATTTTTTTTCTTAGTCTATCCTTTCTTTTATACAGGGTTATTTATCATGACCCTCCAAATTTTCAGAGTTGGTTCAGAATCGATAATAGTTGCGATGTAATGAAAACAAGACATGATTTTCTTATCCACCGCGAGAAATCACGAGGTATTACATTAGCGCAACCCAGTTCAGATTGACCAATGACCAGTCATTAAAAACTAACCCTGATTTTATTAAAATAAGAGATTAATCTCAAAAGATTCTCTTTATATAAGTACTTAAATAAGATAAGTTATACTTACTCCACTGGCCCCATAAGCGCAGCTCATGTCTGTCCAGCCCGGCATTGGCTCTCTGTATGATGATATCACTGTAATCAAATAAATAAAATAAATAAGTAAGTTAATAAATGAGAAGAAGTAGAAGTAAATTCAGTATATGTGGTTAATACTTCTTTTTTGATTGAAGTAGAACAACATTTAGGAATATGACAGCCTAAGCATCGATTCAGTTATTTAAGAGTTGCTTGAATTGACTGAATGGCCTGCTTCGTTTGGTAATTTTTACGATAATTGGCATTCTGTTAACTGTCATTACGATCATTAATTGATCATTATGATAATTCTCTTCGAGAGTTCAATGAGATTTTATGGTAGACTGATCTGAATACGAAAATTAGGCACTATTACAAGGACACTGACCGACCACTAACATGCATTTAAAATACCCTGGGCAACGGCCATTATTGACATGATTCAGCTCAGCGTGTTGATCAATGCTCGTGCCTTCTCTATATGGGAAGAGGCCTGTGCCCAGCAGTGGGACGTTTATGGGCTGGTATTATAATATAATAATATGATAGTGGATAGTTATACCGTGGTTATATCTTACCAACAGCAGGTCTCACGATGCTGATAGGCATATCCTCAGACAGTGTCCTGACGATATCCTCGGCCACACACTTCGCGAACGTGTATGTGTTGGGGAAGCCTTTTATTAACCTGAAAAATATAGAAAACAGTTTTAGATAAAAATATGAAGACGATGAAACATTATTTATTTATTAAATTAGTAGGTTATTGTTATTTATTTTTAACGCACTGTTGGCTGCCCTTTTTTGCCATTTCCAGTCACGGGTCTTCTCCCAGCAATGTCTTTTGAAATAAGCAGTTCCTATGCAGCTAAGTAATTTTGATGTTATAAGTCATCTAATCCTGAATTAGGCATTCGTACCAAGACAACTGATAAGCATGCGTATATATTATCTAAATACATCAGATAATTAATAATTACACCCAAACAAAAAAATATAATGTTCATCAAAGAAATATTTGGGAATCCAACCCACGACCTATGATTAAGCTTCCAGAAGACCAAAATACCAGACAATTTTTAAAAGAAATAAACTAACTGTGTCTCCATAGCATCCAGGCTCTCCTTCGTCATGGTCTCCGCCATGAGGATCATGAGGTCGGGAGCCACGGGGCTCGGGTAGAACTGCTCCAGCACTTCCCGGTTCACGTTGCTGTCCGTCGCGACAAGTTAATAAACAAACTCACTGTTTCTCCATAGCATCCAGGCTCTCCTTCGTCATGGTCTCCGCCATGAGGATCATCAGGTCGGGAGCCACGGGGCTCGGGTAGAACTGCTCCAGCACCTCCCGGTTCACGTTGCTGTCCGTCGCGACAAGTTAATAAGCAAACAAACTCACTGTGTCTCCATAGCATCAAGGCTGTCCTTCGGCATGGTCTCCGCCATGAGGATCATGAGGTCGGGAGCCACGGGGCTCGGGTAGAACTGCTCCAGCACCTCCCGGTTCACGTTGCTGTCCGTCGCGACAAGTTAATAAGCAAACAAACTCACTGTGTCTCCATAGCATCAAGGCTCTCCTTCGGCATGGTCTCCGCCATGAGGATCATGAGGTCGGGAGCCACGGGGCTCGGGTAGAACTGCTCCAGCACCTCCCGGTTCACGTTGCTGTCCGTCGCGTTCGTGTACGTTGTTGATACGTAGACGAATGACCTGGGAATAGGAATATAATATAATATCCTGGGACAGCTCACACACGGTTATCTGATCCCAAGCTGAGCAGGGGCCCGAGTCTGCTATTGACAATTGCTTCAATCGTCTGAGTGGGTGCTGTAAGTAGGTCCATTTTAGGATAACTACGTAGGTAAAACGTCATTTTAACGTAAAAATTGGCCATTGGGACGGAAAATTTTGACGTTCTGACATTTAGTAGAATGCTAATTAAATTATCCTAGCTGCATAGCAGACTCGGGCCCCAGGGCTTGTGTTATGGTACCAGACAACTGATACACATATTTTATATATGTATATCTTATATATAAAAATGAATCGCTAAATGTGTTGGTAAGCGCATAACTCAATAACGCCTGGACCGATTTCGCCAATTCTTTTTTTGTTGTGTTAGTTATTATCAGGAGAAGGTTCTTATGAAAAAAAAATGGATAATTGCTCGGTGAAAAAAAAAAGTAATCCGGACCTTTGCTACGATAGTGATTCATCTGCGCCCTGAATAACATAAAGAGACCGGGAACGAGACCTATGGATTCACGCGGGTGAAACCGCGGGGCACAGCTAGTTATAGATAGATTGTACCCTGACACAAAAAAATATCGTGCTCATCACATAAAGATTTGTCCTGTGTGGGAATCGAACCCACGACCTCCGGTATAGTAGTCAGGGTCACTAACCACTAGATCAAGAGGAAAGTCAAAAAGGGTCCATACATTTTTATTGGTTCTTTTTCCAAAGATGTCGTTTCTTATATTAAAAGTAATCAATAATTTACCTCTACAAAACATTATAAGTATACTAACTTGATTTTCTTGCATGCTTTTCCGAGTAATATAGCTTCCCTTGTCCCCCGGACATTGATCATGGTAGCTACACTGATGGGCTCGTCGAATCTAGTTGTTGCTGCCATGTGGAGGATTACTTCGGTCTGTGAATTTCAATAATTTATAGATAAACCACTATAATAGTACTTATACATAATTATTGAAAACACAAAAATAAACTTTAATGTAAATTACCGATTATGATTATGAAATACAGCGAAGCAATTTAGTTGGAATGGTTTTTGGTATCCAATAAATGGATGAAAAATTGGATATCATATTTATTTATATTATATAATATTTTATCATACATGAAATTTTGTTATCTGAGTCTACACCCTTTCGGTTACACCCTGTATATTTCCAAATACGTACATAGTGTAGATAAATCACAACCAGACATAGAACAAATGATCGTGCTCATCACACAAACATTTGTCCTGGGTGGGTATGACCACGAGCTCCGGTATAGCAGTCAGGGTCACTAACCATTAGACCAACAGACCAGTCCTTATATAATTATCATCTTACCTCCTCAGTAATATTTCCCCAATCCTTATCATTGAGTCCTAATTTCAATTCTGCCACATCGCCTTCCACTGCCACTATCCTCTCAGCAAACAAAGGTTTCTGCTTTCTTACCATATCAAATACCTGGAAATAATAACACCATACTACTTGTAATATAAGAACAAACTCTAACTGTACTAAAATTAAAACTTACATAAATAAAAATTAAACGGCGTCAAAGAACTCATCGTCATCGTTGTCAACGACGGGAAACGTGCCCAGAAGGCTGGCAGCATTGTCACGTTGAATGGTTATGCCGATTCTCTGTGCAAGGAACAAACCAGCCCTCTGATCACGAGTAGATTCTACCAAACGTTTACACCATACTTATATTTCAAAACAGCGATTGTTCTGAAAACATTGTAAAGAAACCTGGATTCCAAAAATTAGGATCTGAATCGCCCGCAGAGCAAGCGTGGTGATCAACGCTCGTGCCTTCTCTATATGGGAAGAGGCATGTGCCCAGCAGTGGGACGTTTATCGGCTGGTTTTAAATTTATTAAAAAAAATAATCATAATGACCGATAACCGACAGAGACAAAATTTACTTGAGTTAAATGCGTAGTTTAATAAGTATGCTCAAAATTTTTGACACGTATTTTTTGATTGTGTGAATTAAGATAAATATATGCTTGGATGGAAATTTCAATAGGTTCGTGAGATACATAGTTTTGAACAATTTAACTATGGAGCATAGTCCAATAGTTAGTCCGATCAGAGTTTATTAGCATCATGCTTAAATGATCATTTTACTAATAAATAATTAAAATGATGAGGTCTTTTGAAAGCCATTTTACTAAAAAAATATTCACAATAATATGACGTTAGTTCTGAAATGATTTCCATGTAAAGGGAAGAGCATTACATTAATGTTAGGAACGTAAAAAAATCATGTATGCAGGAAATAATGAAAGTAGACGAAGCGAAACAAGTGTGTAAGGATCGTAGCAAGTGGAAAGAAGTGGTCTGTGCCTACAAGAGAAACAGGCGCGATTATTTGTGTAGCCCTCAGAATTTCCCAAATAAAATACTCATAATATCTCTTAAACTATAAATTTTAATAATTGTTGGTCACACAAAGGGGTTTTTCAAATGCCCCTAGGCATGAGGAATCTATTTACTGTATAAGAAAAAACCGACTTCAAAATCCATCTTACATTTATTTCTTATGGATCACACTGTCATAACTGGACCAATTGAAATGGTACCACACGGGAAGCACCAGCTTTCAAATATTAAAATGATCAAAACCGGTTCACCTAGTCGATATTTATGAGGTAACAAACATACAAAAAGACGAACATTCTAATTGATTAACTACTGCTTTCTTCAAATCCGTTAAAAATAACTATGCTTACCGGATCCTGTAACATTTCTTCTAATCTCTCCCGTATTTCTTTCCCCTTCTTTGGTCTTAAAAGAACGAAAACTTTTTGAACGTTGCATGCCCTGAAAACATAAATAAAGTCATCATCATCATCTCCCCATTCCCATTTATTTGTGGTCGTCGCAATGCGTATTCATCTTCCATTCTCTACAACTCGTCATCTCAGCATTCACTCTTTTCTTTCTCATATCATCTTTCACATACATCCATCTCTTTTTTGGTCTTCCTCTGCATGTATACCCATCCACATTCATACTCATAACTCGTCTAGTTACGTGACTTTCATCCCTCCTCATAACATGTCCATACCACGATAAACGGTGACCTCTCTTTTAATTTTTTGTATAATATCAGTTGTCTGGTTACCATAACACAAGCTCTGCTTAGCTTGGGATCAGATAGTCGTGTGTGAGATGTCCCGGAATATTATTATTCACGGGCGCTGCTTTCAAGCATAAATAAAATATTAAGGCGCTGTGTATAGCCAGCATTGATGTTATTGAAGGGGTGAAGCGGGCAGGTGCGGGACGAAGTAGCCCCGACCCTGCTACTCGTTTTTTCCGAATTCGTCCGATGCGTAACGGTGTTATAATATTGAAGCTTTATTTCGCTAATTGTTTAGATGTAAGCTTAGCCCTGCTTGACTATGTTTACTTTTGAGCTGCGCTCTCGCGGCGAACAGTAGGTTCGAATCCCGATAAAATCATAAATTTTTGGATTATTATTTTTAAAGTATTATGCACCTACTGCATATTATCGTGTTTTTACTTTTTAAACAAGCATTTAATGTTGTTGATTTATTTTTAGAATAATTTTCAAATACCGATTCTGATTTTCTAAAATAAAATATATATAATAATTGAAAACCTGAACAATATGTTTTATGACAATCTATATTTTTCTTAAGTATCAAGAGTCCAATATTAAAAAAAAACGTACACTACGCTTGATGGTTCAGTCTGGAGATACAGCGTGTTTCGAATAGTAACGAAACTTATAATTTTTTTGTGAATAACTTTTGTGGTATGAAGTCCTCACACTGCAGATAGTCCAAATACTCACCTGTAAAACTTGTATATTTATAGGTTTTTTTTGTGTACGAAAGGGTAAATTGATCAACCTCTTTTTTTTTATTATTCACGTGAAATTCATTCTATACACAGCGCCTTAACTGAAATAACTCATTATGTAATATGAAACAGTGAAAAACTAATTTTAAGTGACCTCTAATTTTTTGCTTCGTTACATACTGACATTAAAGTTATTTATTGTTTCCTTTTTTAGGTAATTAATGTAGTTTTCATGTCTATGTATATTTACCTATACCTAACATAACATACATATAACATATCATCACGCCTATATCCCCGAAGGGGTAGGCAGAGGTGTACCAATGTACACCCACAATTCGCCGATATGTTTAGGTCCCTTGTAATAGGGGGCGAGCCTATTGCCACTTACCGGGCACAAATCCAAACTCCGACCTGCCACTGAGAATTTCATAGAAAAACCCAATAACGCCTTGGTCGACTCGGGAATCGAACCCAAGACCCCCAGCTTAGCAGTCGCGCTTAGCACCACTAGGCCAACGAAGCAGTTTATAGTATACTTATACCTACATTAACTTAAACACAGTCGCTTCTATATTTTTTCAAATTATGTACAGTATTGTTGAAGAAAAGCCGGGTATAATAATATCCCGGGACAACCCACACACGGTCATCTGATCCCAAACTAAGCAAAGCCTGTACTATGGTAACCAGACAACTGATAAAAATACTAAAATATTTTTAAATACATAAATATTATAGATATTTTACATGCAGACACAGAACAAATGATCGTGCTCATCACACAAACATTTGTCCTTGGTGGGAATCGAACCCACGCGCTCCGGTATAGCAGTCAGGGTCACTAACCACTAGACCAACAGGCCAGTCAATTTGTTCTGTGTCTGGGTGTAATTTATCTATAAAATGTATGTATTTAGAAAGATGTAAATTAAATATGTTTATCAGTTGTCTGGTTACCATAACACGAGCTCTGCTTAGCTTCCGATCAGATAACCGTGTGTGAGATGACCCGGAATATTATATTTTTATTATGAATTATATCTTCCTTACCTAAAGATTTTCTCTATGAGTTGCTTTCCGAGAAACCCTGACCCTCCAGTGATGAAGAGAGTCCTGTCTTCATAGAACTGCTGTACTGGAGACTGGCCGAGAACCAGTACATCATTCATGGTCTTCTGCCGCGAGAGAGCTGCCAGCTCCACGGATAAAGCTGGGTCCATTTCTGATTTGCAAGCCCTGGAAAGTAGATAAAATATTTTTTGTAAAGTTACTTAAATCTAAAGGTTAACCTGCGCTCGCCACGGCTGGCCACTGGATGGGTGACCATTTTTAATCATACCTAGACTAAAAACATCTTTTTGGGTGGTCGTTAAATAGGAATGATGCTATACGTTAATGTTTATTTTTTATCGTTTATTTAAATTATATCTTACATACTAAAGGACAATAATATCGCGAAAAAAGATCTTATCTTATCCTTTTATTATTTACTATTTGTTTAGAGTTAGATTTCAGCTTACATACCATATCATAACATATCATCACGCCTGTATCCCCGAAGGGTTAAGCAAAGGTGTACCTATGTACACGACCACAGTTCGCCGATATGTTTTTAGGTCCCATGTAATAGGGTGTCCGGTAAGTGGCAATAGACTCGTCTATTGCCACTTACCGGGCACAAATCCAAACTCCGACCTGCTACTGAGAATTACATAGAGAAACCCAATAACACCTTGGTCGACTCGGGAATCGAACCCAAGACCTCTAGCGTAGCAGTCGCGCTTAGCACCACTAGGCCAACGAGGCAGTTCCACCATATTATTATTCTGTATACGCCTAAAAACTGAGTTTTCCTCTAATTTTAACACTCAAAATGTAACTTAAATTATTTTTACCTTGATAACATCTTTCTCTTAACACGACCGTGACTAAAACGCACCAAAAGATAATAAATTATTATCTATAACTAACTAAGCAAAATGCCTAACTATGTATGCAAGTCAGCTAAATGCAATCTTTAGTCACGTGCGAGCATGTATGTAACATGCAGTTTGGTTATAAACTGCATTCATAATAATATAAACTAATATTATAATGTAGGTTTGTCTGTTGCGCTATGACGGCTAAACTGATGAACGAATTTGGATGAAACTGAGAAAATTGATCAGCAACTGAGATAGAGTAGTAGGATCTAATATAAAATTAAATGATTCGTTAAATTAATATTTTATTTGCTTTTTCCCATAGTTATTACTATTATGGAATTATGACAGTGGATGAAGCGAAACAAGTATGTCAGGATCGTAGCAAGTGGAAAGAAGTGGTCTCTGCCTACCCCTACGGGAAACAGGCGTGATTATATGTATCAATGTATATTCACTTTGTATGTTTGTTATTATTTTACGTTAAGAATATTGAATGGATTCGGAATAAAAATAACAATTTTATTCCGGGACAACTCACACACGGTTATCTGATCCCAAACTAAGCAGAGCTTGTGTTATGATAACCAGATAACTGATAAACATACTTATATATTCCTAAATGACACCCTGACGCAGAACAAATGATCATGCTCATCACACAAAGTTTTGTCCTGAATGACTACGACGTCCGGTATAGCAGTCAGGGTCACTAACCACTAGACCAACAGGCCCGTCATTATTAGTATTTTTTTAACCTGTATTATAATATAGAATAATAAATTATCAAAATATGAACTACGCAAATAAAACCGCGTGGCACGACAAAAAAAATAAAGGAGGCGCAATAAGTTAATTAGTATCTTGAAATAATTAAGAAAGGATGTGTCTTATGAATAATTATGTTGTTATAATATAATAATAAAATATTGTTTACGTAGTTTTTCTCTGATTACAATTATACCCTTGAATGTTAATTAAAATGCCGAACAATCTTTTGTTATATTTTTTATGACATTTGCGTAACTCAAATAATTGTTGTTTCTTATTTTTTATAATTGTTTCTCAACTAATGTCATGGTGGTATAGCGGTTCAATGTACGGAGTTGTATGCACAAGGTTGCAAGTTCGAACCTAGACAAGTATATCGCTTTTTCTTCATCTGTTTTTTCTTAAGACTACTAGCTTATGGGGAAGAAAAATTTAAGGAACCCTGGATACCGAAAATTGGGATCTGAAATCGCCAATCCGCAGAGAGCAATCGTGGTGATCAATGCTCGTGCCTTCTCTATATGGGAAGAGGCCTGTGCCCAGCAGTGGGACGACTATAGGCCGGTGTTATTGTTATATCTTTATGAGTATTTTCAGGCACTTTTAAAAGGTTAATGACTCTAGTTGCTTGGTTAAAAAGTGTCATTCCTGAAGAGTCAGTTAAAGAGAGAATGAGCAGGATGGATTGTGTGAAAGATGATATGAGAAAGAAAGGAGTGAATGCTGAGATGACGAGTTGTAGAGATGAATGGAAGCTGAATACGCATTGCGCTGACCACGAATAATTGAGAAAAGGGCAGGGACGATGATGATGATGCAACTCTCTTAATTGTTCTCAGACACTATAACTTTTTCTATATAGAATTTACCAAGCTATGTTATGCTTCTAGTCATACTGTATACTACACAGAGCGACTGTCTATCTGACCTCCACAACACATGTTACTGGGTAACACAGTATCCCATAGTAAGACTGCTTGTCAGAAATGACTTAACGACTGCCAAAAGATCTACGTATAAATAAATAAATTATTAAATACAACACATATAATAATGATCTAAACCCAAAAAAAGTAGCTAAAGCACTTGTGTTATGGAATTTAGGAACGACGATACCACAAACACTCAGACCTGAGACTATGTAGAAAAGTGTTTTTTTACTTTTTCCCGTCGGGGGATCGAACCAGTCAATGTATCGTCATAATATGACGGTTATATTCTCAATAAAATTCACCACAAATACACCTTTAGTAAAATTTTATACACATAACCACTGAGTCGAATTTATTAAAATTTTTGAAGTAATTTCAAAGTCTCAAAATTAAAAAAAAAATACGAAAACAATACACAATTATCAAAAAAAACTTCTACCGAACATGAAGAGGAACCACGAATTGATAATCTCCTCATATAAAAGTCGGTTAAAAAAGAATTACTTACATGATCCACACGTGCTGTTCACGAGACATAAAACAATACTGTTTCGTGATGCATATCATAATTATTTATATAGGCACTTATGTATGAATATCATAATTAAATACGACTGAGAATTCATTATGTATTTATATCATTAACCCATCTTTTTAAAGGGTAAAAAGGAGATGGTAAGTATGAAACGTAATTTATTTTTAATCGACTACAAAAGGAGGAAATTCTCAAATTTGAAAACATCATTTATTTTTAACCGACTACAAAAGGAGTGAGTTCTCAATTCGAATATGTTTTTTTTTTATCGTTGTTACACGGGTAACTTTTTAAGGATGGTAAGAGATAGAAAATTTCATTTTGCTTTTAGCCGATTTTAAACAGAGGAGGTTCTCAATTCTTCTATGTGTATGTTTGTTCCGCTATATCTATGACTTTTGAGAATTGATTTAAAAAAATGTTTTAGTTATAGGTTCACCCAGTCAAAAGTTATGAAGTAACAAATAAAGTTACTTCATGACTTTTCATTATTTTTGAAGTCATATTACTAAATAGTCACTAAAATGACAATTAATGTCAGAACGTCATCTTTGTCTCATTAAAGTTAATAAAAAGAAAAAATAAACTGGGGGATTGTATAATTATATTGTTGCAATACTTGATCTTAATGCATTTAAATTAACATTGAAAAATAAATAAATGTTTTGGCGAAAATTTGCATTAAAATGCATTAAAACAATAACATAACATTGTATGAATCATGATACATTACATTATATTAAGTAATAATAGTAATACTACTTAAATAAAAACAGCATAATATTGAATGGTCGTCAGTCGGTATGTTACCGTTAAAACAACTAAATAGATTTTAATGAAATTTTCCACGTAGATAGTTCACCTCCTAGTTATGTCATGTTGTGAATGACTAGAGTTTTTTTTTTCGGGATAGAGTAATAGGAAAAACATGAATGAACTTTATTTATAACCTTATAAACCAGGATATTATTGTTACGCCACCTCTTATCACAAACTGTATCATGTCATCAAGGTTTCATCGAAATCGATTCATCAATTTAAGAGATAAGACTTAACAAAGAAATATTATTATATTAATAATACCCAAAAATATATTTTTTTGCATGTTTAATGTTCTTTTTAAATACACAGGATTATAAATGAGTGTTCTCAATATTTTGTGATTACACCTCTTTCTCTTGACCTTAAAATCGGTATTTTAAGGTCATATTGTAAACCTTTGGAAAATAAATCATGGTCGATTTAATTATAAACACTTAATTATCGATTCAAAAAGTGTTACCGAAAGGGTATATCTATCCAAAAGGGTTGAAGAGTACATCTGGTATAGAGACAGTTTACAAAAATTCAGCTCAAAATAAGTTATGTAAATAATTGATGAAAAAAAAAATCGTACGAATTATTTGACACCAGTAATTGTAATCGGGTCACCTCATTGCAAGTGTTATTATCTTATTACGTAACTTGCTAAATGGTAACAAAAACGTTTCCGTGGTCTGGTTATGCTTTGGGTCCCTAACAGGTTCCATGATTGTTCCTATAGCTTTAAGCCATGGTTACACCTGTCAAAACATTGTGGAAGGCAAATAAAATATATGAATATGGGTGTAGTGAGTGTATAAACAGAAAAAAAATACTTTTCATTTAACTAAAAAATTTTGAGCTGAAATATTGTAACGGGGGTCGTGGGTTCGATTCCCAACCAGGACAAATCTTTGTGTGAAGAGCACGATCGTTTAATCCGTGTCTGGCAGTAATTCAACTATAATGTATTTATTTAGAAATATTATATAAGTGTGTTTATCAGTTGTCTGGTTACTAACACAAGCTCTGCTTAGCTTGGGATCAGACAACCTTGTGTGAGTTGTCCCGGATTATTATCACTCAAAACGACATTCAATTCTACCAAAATATCTTATTTTTAAAAATTAAACAAAAACATACCTTTTACACTATATTACACCACTGCACTTTTATTATTTTAAACACAATATTTTATCAAAAACCGACTGTCCGCGAGATTTCGGCGTAACAGTATGATTTTTGCACTCAAAATGATTACCTTGACCGAATATGCGTATGCGCACGTTGGATGGGTGACCATATTCACGAAGTTGTATAACTTGTAGGGTCAGCAGAATATTGCATGTGCAACGAATGTTATGTCAGCTTTTGATGACTAATTTTGTAAACAAATTGGTAGAAAGTAGAAAGTAGTGATTTATTGTAGAATATTGATAAAGTTATGTATGTAAAGAATGTCGTTGTGGCCTAGTAGTTCAATGAACGGATTTGTATGCACCAGGTTGCAGGTTCGAATCCAATCAAATACCAATATGTTTTCAAAGTTATATGTACTTTCTTATTTATTCTCAGTAAGTTCTGACACAGTTGTGACGGAAAAAATCGTGAGGAAACCTAGATTCCAAAAATTGTGATCTTAAATCGCCGGCAGTGAGCAAGCGTGGTGATCAATGCTCGTGCCTTCTCTATATGGGAAGATGACTGTGCCCAGCAGTGGGACGTGTTGCCGTGTTTTAGCGTTTTTCAATATAGTCCCGTCCGGGGATCGAACCCGGGACCTCAAAGCTAGCAATACCTTGACAACCAGTGAGTACGGCACTCGACCACGTAGGTCGTCTTTTATGTAATAAATCTATATTTTTCCCACTAGTCTTCCCTTTAAACGACTTAAAAAAAGAAGGAGGTACTCAATTCAATGTAAAAAAAATATTGGTTTTGAATACTTTCTTTTTATAGCTGACTGTACCGACCTTTACAAACCTTATAATTAAATAGGGGATGGGCAGATGACTCTCAAGTTCATCTCAACTTTATTGCCACCTGTTTTACCGACTTTGGATAAGAGAGGTGACGTTACAAAACTATTTTCGTACTTTGAGAGCCTTGTGTTACCATATTTATTTACTAATTATTGACTAGCTATAGCCCGCGGCCCCGCCCGCGCGGTAAATAGTAGTACCTATATGTGTATATGTCCTTCCTTCGGAAACAAGCTTACTCCATATCGAGTTACATCAAAATCGGTCCAGCGGTTTGTCCGTGATAGGACATTTTTTTTATTATAAGTGCTTTGATTTTTTTTAGATTTTTTTTTTTATAAAAAGTTATCTCTGATACTGAATTAAATTTAGAAAATAATCCCAAAATAAAGTATTTATCTATAGATACCTGGGAGTTTATCTATTTGTTTTTTTTTTATAAGGAATAAATTTTGAAAATCTTTCCGAAATTGACAGAGAAATCGATAAACCTACATACAATGAAAAATAAAACCTTCTCCTTTTTTAAGTTATGAAGTAACAAATAATTAGATTTTTATTTTAAACTTGTAGAATTACTTCTACAAGTTTAAACTTGTAGAAGTAACAACGAGGACTGCCTCGTTGGCCTAGTGGTGCTAAGCGCAAGCCAAGTCGACCAAGGTGTTATTGGGTTTTTCTATGAAATTCTCAGTAGCAGGTCGGAGTTTGGATTTGTGCCCGGTTAGTGGCAATAGCCTCGCTGAACATTGGTACACCTCTGCCTTCTCCTTCGGGGATACAGGCGTGATGATATGTAGAATTACTTCTGAAAGTACCTCAGAGTCTAGACACATTTAAGGCAATCAATAACGAAATAAAGGCGAATTGAAAGCTCTTTGTATATTAAATAAAAAAAAACACTTTCATTGTCCTTTCATTATTAACTATAATTATTTTTTTTCTTACCTGTCTACCTTATTCTTCTTAGATATTATTTAAAAATCCAATACACATAATACTTTGTTTTATTAACACAATATTAAAGTCCACCATTTTTATTTAACGAAAACACTAAACATGTCAACAAATATCATTATTTTTTTATTTTATTAAAATTAGTCAGTGATATTATTATTTTATTATATTACTCAAGTCACAGACTGCATAATTATATTTACTAAAGATTTTGCTTGTATAAGTCTTTTGAAGTTGATAATCATTTTATTTCAATATACCCTCCATTCGTTCGCTTTGTATTTATTAATTCTAAGAGGATGAATAAAAATTAAGAGTGTGCATGTCAGGGTATGAACATTGAACTCAACTATGAACTATGTAGTTTCGTCGTAAAATATCAATACAACCGTGTCGTTTTAATAAAACTATTTCAAACCTAATATTAGACTAATAATATTGGAACTATTACTTTTGTATAAATGTCTAGGAATCGATTCAGCTATTTAAGAGTTCTTTGAATCGACCTGCTTCATTTGGTCATTTTTACGATATTTGGTATGCACTGCAAACTGTCATTACGATTATTCTCTTCGAGAGTTCATTGACATTTTATTTTAGACTTTTCTGAATACGAAACCTAGGCAGACAAGCACATCGACCACTGCCATGCATTTAAAATAGCTGAATCGAGGCCCTGTCGTTGCATGGGATGTAACTTAAATCAAACGAATGTACTAAATAAAGCCAAAAAAATATTTATGTACCCTAAGTTACACGCACTCTATATTTTTACTGTTTTTACTCTATGCTCTATCATATCATTGGCATTATAAGCATAAACAACGCATATTAAGACAAGTGTTGCTATCTCTTTTCATTACTTAGATTAGAAAAGGACGGACAAAAAATCTTCTTAAATTATACAATCAGTAGATAGTACTTAGTTAATTAAGTACTTAATAATTCCATAAACGATTGTAAAAAAAACGTGTTGCCAAAAAAATAATGTAAATTGACTGTAACTACACACTTTACATTAAAAACCGTAATTAAAACACAAATTACTTAATAAAATTTATTTTTACATAAACACAAACTTTAAAAACACATATAAACAACCTAAAAACCACCAAAATACATAAATAAATACGACATCTAAAACATACGTCGCCATTTTAAAATAAAATTGCTTTTTGACAGCCCACGCTGTGTTTTGGACGCCATCTTTGATAACGAATTTTCTTAGACCAGTACACCAAAGTAATACCTGTTCTTTCCATTCTACATCAGATATATTGCAATGGTAAATTATTTTGTCGGTTTCAGAAAGGTTTTTATATAATTCCAATGTGTTTTTATCGTCGAAAATCCAGTCGTTATTCGTGTAATACGCGACTACGGAACCCACTTTTGTTATTTGAGCGTATATCTTCTTTAACCTGTAAAAAACAAAGAATTTAATTTTTATAGTGATATATGCCATAATTATGTAAAAGAAACAAGGTTATGCATCGCTTGATGAGGTCGGGAATTAGATGGGTGACCATTTTTATATCATCATTGTTCGAAAACTGTTTAAATTATTTTCTGAACATTCCAAAGCGTTGGTAAGTCCCTACTTTTTGGTAAAGTGTATGTAATTTCTAGTTAGTAAATGATGAAAGTATAAACGAATTTGCCTATCTTTTTGACTGTATGTCTGTCTGTCTGTCTGTCTGTCTGTCTGTCTGTCAGTCTGTTTGTTGGTTCCGGCTAACCTCTGAAACAGCTGTACCGTTTTTGATGGGAATTTTACTTGCTGATAGCTGAGGCAACTTGGTCTACTTTTATTTTATATTCTTGTATAGGACTTGATATTATCGCTAGTGAAACCGCGGTTCACAGCTAGTGAATAATAAATATATGCCCATTTAAGTGAACATGGTCACTTGGTCAGTTTATAGTTATACTAATTGTCTTGATGTAACGAATATTATATGACAAGAAGTTGACACGTGTAATAAGAATGATTAATGAATACAAATAAGCCTGAAACACTGATTCACAATTCAATCAATTTAGATGTTTCGTCAGTTAATGTAATCATAAGAATAATTATAAAGTTACGATGTTTACAATCCTACTAATATTATAATGTGTTGATGTGTGGATGTTTGTTAGTTTTTCACGCAAAACTACTGAATGGATTTCAATGAAACTTTACAATAATGTAGTTTATACATCGGAATTACACATAGGCTATAATTTATGAGGATAGTGTATGAATTGTCATTCATGCGGGTGAAACTGCGGGAAACAGCTAATTATAATATAAAACTAGCTGTGCCCCGCGGTTTCGCCCACGTATCCCTTTTAAAATAAAATAAGAGTTCCTAGCCCAAGATATTCCTTATAACATTAGGTATCTACGAGTGAAAGTTCCGTCGAAATCGGTCCAGAATTTAGAAGATAGACAGACAAAAAAAAAAAATTTTGTTAGTCTTACAAGAGTATACTAACACAAGCATTTAGTGAAAAGCTGTTATTGAAGAAGTTTAAATTTTAATTATTTTTATAGATTCTAATTATGTTTAATTTAAATGTTTTATTTATGACTTAAATATTTACCGCCAGAGGCAAGCTCGAGGTAGCACGGGAAAAGGACCAATGCAAGGATTTGGGGTGGCCGGTTGGCCTTTGCCCAGCTGCGGGATAACCCAGCATAAGTTAAGAAAAAATATTGATTAATTAGTTTTTTTTTTATAATTACCTTGGTTTCTTGTCCAATAACACAGCCAAACCATCGACAATATTAGCTGGGATCGTATGCAGTAGAAACTTGTATATTGAATATATATAAATATTACTTGATTGTAACACAAAACAGTACCAAATAGCCTTCGGAGTGACAATCGTCTTTCTGGCAACGTTGTTTAGTATATTTGATAGTCCTCCTGAAATGTAAACAAAATAAAGTTTTGTAAAGTTAAATTATCGCCAATCCGCAGAGAGCAAGCTTGGTGATCAATGCTCGTGCCTTCTCTATATGGGAAGAGGCCAGTGCACAGCAGTGGGACGTTTATCGGCTGGAATTATTATTATTTTAACGAGTTCAAACTACTTCAAATATTGTGCGAACTGATGTTATTTACTCTTTAACAAATATCAAGTTTATGTGAATAGGTATAAAGTGAATGTCAGATTGATTAGTACTGGATTTTCTTCTTAGGTCCCGGGTTCGTTTTCAAGACGGGTAAAATATAAAAAACTTTTTTTGCTTTATTTCGGGTCCGGGTATTTTGACACACTCTAATAGGAATGTTTTATTAAGATAAATCTTCCTCTAGAATCACTTTATCTATTTCTGAAATTGTATTAAAATCTGTTGACTAACTTCATTTTAAACAATGTAAAGACTAGATCAAAACACAGAAACCGCTAGACGGAATAATATATAGTCTAAGCTATAACACTGGTTAAGTCTCGTTCGCGAACATACCCCTCTGTGCTTCGGAAAGCACGTTGAGCCGTTGGTCCCGACTGTCATACTATGATCATTGTCGTGACAACAGTTTTACCATAGCCTACTGTGTTACCCAGTAACATGTGTTGTGGAGGTCAGATAGACAGTCGCTCTGTAACATACGGTGTTCAGCTGGCGGTGAGACTGGAAGCCGACCCCAACATAGTTAGGAAAAGACGCGTTAAATGATAATGATGATAAACATAACACATCATCACGCCTGTATCCCCGAAGGGGTAGGCAGAGGTGTACCAATGTACACCCACGGTTCGCCGATATGTTTAGGTCCCATGTAATAGGGGGCGATCCTATTGATACTAACCGGGCACAAATCCAAACTCCGACCTGCGACTGACAATTTCATAGAAAAACCCAATAGCACCTTGGTCGACTCAGGAATCGAACCCAAGACCTCTAGCGTAGCAGTCGCGCTTAGCCAACGAGGCAGTCCTGATGAGGCATAATGATGATGAATAGTAATAATTAATTTGTTCCTACCCCAAGTAATATGGTTCCTGCAGCTACTGCCCACAGTATATATCTTAGGTTCAGCAGTCGATATGGTGGCGGCAGCAATAGCAACGTTGCTGACATAGTCGACCGGTACGAAGTCGATCTTGATGTCCTGGTCTGTGTGTAGGGCGTGTATGATGCCCATCATGCAGCCTAGGATTATCTGGAAAGAGAAACAAATAACTTTACAATAAAGGAAACTTTTGAAAATTGATATTTATAATGGCTTTCTGAATACTGTAGAAATTTTCATAAGTTGTAGCCAATAACCATTTCGATCACGTTAGCTTTCAAACCAAAAAACGCATCAGAATCGGTTCATTGGTTTAGGAGCCACAGTGAGATCAAACGTATAACACGCATCTATAAGCGTCAGGTAAGAAGACAGCATCATCTCCGGAGCCTATTCCCGACTATTCTGGGTTCGGCTTCCAGTCTCACCGCCAGCTGAACACCGTATGTTACAGAGCGACTGTCTATCTGACACACAACACATGTTACTGGGAAACACAGTATCCCATAGTAACGACTGGTTGTCAGAATTGACTTAACGACTGCCAAAGATCTATGTATAACAGCCGGGAGTCGGGACCTATAGTTTAACGTGCTTTCCGAAACACGGAGGGGTCTCGGTATGTTATAAATAGTCACCCATCCACGGACCAACCGCGGCGAGCGCGACTTAACCTGTATTATCGGTTAAACCGTACGGCTTACATTTAGCCACCTGGCCCTCAAGTCAGGTAAGAAGGAAACAGAAAAATTAATTTACAAGCTGTTGCCGGAAGGGTATATTTATTATTAACGTAATAATTCATTGCACATAAATGCGGGGACATTTTCAAATCTTAATAGCTTTTTCTACAAGTCAATTCTACGATTTCTTGTTTACAAAAGGACACAATGAAGTATCTTGATTTAGAGATGCTTAATAAATATCTAGTGGGTACTTACACCGTTAGGTCCCATGATACTGCTTAAGTCTATCCAGCCAGCATACGGTTCTCTTCTCGCACATATTACTGGAAAACATAGTACATTGCTGTATAATTTTATAATATGTAGGTAGGATACCAGGGAAATACAGGAAAACATATATTTTTACCCAACCTCATGTGCGTAAATAAAAATAAGATTTATTTATTGATTACACACCTTACATCTATCATTACAGGTTACCCTAATTCAATAGATGAAGTAAATCTAAATTACATTACATAAATCACATATTTATAAACCGGCCCATAAACTTCCCACTGATGAGCACAGGCCTCTCCCCATATGGAGAAGATACGAGCATTTCAAATTTTGGGTTCAGGTGACCGTGAGTGTGTTGTCCCGATATTATATTATATTCATCATCACCATATCTCAATGTCACTTGGCGTGCGAAGGAATGATAAAAATATATTGACATACCAACAGTAGGTCTGATGATGCATATAGGAAGGTCTTCCGAGCTGGACCGCACCAGCTCCTCAGCCAAAGCCTTCGTGAAGGCATACGTGTTCGGCCAGTCCTTTATTAACCTAAAACAATAAACATAATATTATTATAACACCAGCCTATACACGTCCCACTGCTGGGCACAGGCCTCTTCCCATATAGAGAAGGCACGAGCATTGATCACCACGCTTGCTCTGCGGATTGGCGATTTCACAGCCCAATTTTTGTGTATTCATAATATTTATGTAATACATGTTGCTTGTTTGGCTCTAAACGTATAAAAATATTTTTCTGGTTTGTTGGTCTAGTGGTTAGTGACCCTGACTGCTAAACCCTACGTTGTGGTAACGGATTTCAGAAAAAAAAATACTTTGTGTGATGAGCACGATCATTTGTTGTGTCTGGGTGTAATTTATCTGTAATGTATTTGTATTCGGAAATATATATCAGGATTTATTTTTATACGGTGAAAGAAAACATCGTGAGGAAACCTGGATTCCAAAATTTGGGATCTGAAATCGCCAATCCGCAGAGCAAGCGTGGTGATCAATGCTCGTGCCTTCTCTAAATGGGAAGAGACCTGTGCCCAGCAGTGGGACGATTATAAGCTGGAATATTATATTATTATTATTATTTGTATTGTTATCAGAACCATCACAGAACAATTGATGATGCTCATCACACGAAATTTTATCCTAATTGGAAATCAAACTCTCGGCCTTCGATTCAGAAGTCAGGGTCACTAACCACTAGACCAACAGGCCAGTCGACTCGTGTAAAAGTAACTGATGCGTTAATTATTTATATTCATTGCATAAAATTAAACATTTGTTCTATAATTAAGGCCTAAACATAAAAATAGAGAAGTTTAATTACAAATTTAAACGTAAGGAAGTTCTATACAGGTTGTTATGAAAACCCTGTGCGATCTATTAAGGTGTTGTTAGGTGTCGATATCTGATTCAATTAATGAAAAAAGTAAATAAAAAATTGGAGCTTCATTTTTTTCTCGAAACCCAAGATAGTCATGGGGTCGACAGGGTGCTACCTAATGACCAAACAAAAGGCCGCCAAATACTTAAAGTCCGGTGAAGCAGTCAAAGCCTGCGCTCAGGCTAACAGCGAAGATATCTACCAAAAAAAAAAAAGGCCGCCAAATACTTAAAGTCCGGTGAAGCAGTCAAAGCCTGCGCTCAGGCTAACAGCGAAGATATCTACCAAAAAAAAAAGGGCCGCCAAATAACAGACGAAAATGATGGTGTGATTATTATTTAAATTTCAAATTTAGGGAATTTCGAAAAATCTTTATTTCAAAGTATTATTGATAATATCATGAATATTCCAAATTAAATATGTTATTTTGAGCATATAATTGTGAAACCTATGTCACCCTTTCGGGTCGGACAGGGTTTTCTTAACACCCTGTATAGTCAATTTAAATATCTTCATTCCTACAATATTACGGTAGGATGTAGCTTTGACGTCACTTACGTCAACAAAGAAAATATTACAAAGTAAATGTTTTAATTAAGTCATTAATTTCCGGAGACATTGCTTAGCAAAAATACTAAAACAATAACATCGAATTGAATCTCCTACTTTTTAAGTCGGTTTACTTAAATAACATAAATATAAAAAAGATGCTGTGATAGCTTTTAAAATGCTGATTTTAATTTGTTTGACATTTCGATCTGTCTGGGGCCCGAGTCTGCTATTGACAATTGTTTGAATCGTCTGAGTGGGTGGCGTTAGTAGGTCAATTTTAGGATAATTAGCATTCTACTAAATGTCAGAACGTTAAAATTGGCCGTCCCAATGGCCAATTTTGACGTTAAAATGACGTTTTACCTAAGTAATTATCCTAAAATGGACCTACTAACGGCACCCACTCAGACGATTCAAACAATTGTCAATAGCAGACTCGGGCCCTTGTGTGTTTGCCTGTGGCATCGTAGATCCTAAAAGGATATACCTTTTAATGCAATGTTTACGGTTTGAAGACAAATAGCTAGCTATAGTTAATGAAGATCAATTATCAAACTTGTTTGTTTTGTCACGAGTTTCATAGTTTTATTTATCTAAGGTTTGCGTGTGGAGTTAAAAACATACCCATTAGTAATACCATTGAGCCTGTCATCATCCAGGGTGTCTGCGAGGTGTATCATCAGGTCTGGTGGTATGGGACTGGGGTAGAACTGCTCCGTCACCACAGCACTACGCCTGCTGTATGTCGCGTGCGAGTAGGCGGTGGAAAAGTGGACGAATTTCCTGAAATTTAAGGAAATTAAATGCAGGTTCAAATGGTATCTATGATGTTATAATAAAATGTCTATAACTGACAATGTCCCACGGCTTCACTTGTAGGTAAGTAGCCCTCGTTCCTGATATTTCTGATATTCTGTTTTTAGGGGCGGAGCCGAATTCAAATCAATCGACCCATTTTTTGATGTATAAATGGTATTAAGATGATAATTTTTGAGGACATTTTTTAATCACAGCGTTTTTAGTCCCTTTGCATGGTAAAACCCTCTCTACCCTCCTTTTATGTCTCTGGTCAGGGTTGTAGTAAACCACTCCTTATCAAAGGACTCCAGTTCGTCCCGCCATCTCCGTCTGGGCCTGCCGCGATGTCTCTTGCCATTTAGAGGGACCCGTTGGAACGTTCGTTTGGCCCATGGGTCGTCTGACAAGCACCGTGTATCCATCCTATCGCAAGGTAGCGACGTAAAAGTATTTTTCAGTTACCTTAACTGTCTACACTGCTTAGCTAATTTGATGAGGTCACGTGTACCCCTCACGTTGGTAACAGTGGCCGTACGGAGAGGCGCTTGAAAAGTTATCGTAGCTGCCACATGAAATATTATGTCTACCTGAAATAATAATTATTGATTTTTATTTATCTAAGAAGCAGATAAAACATTTAAATAAATAGTTACTAAAGATGAGGACCAGTTTTTACAACGCGAGATAGTTTTATCTTAAGAAAAATTTTAAATTTTTGATAATTCTTCAGTACAAAATATTATGTCAGACGTAAATTTTATTTCTCGAATAAAATTGTCTTGTGTTGGATTAACAAACGGAAAAAGGGGTGTCTAATATTTTTCATTATGTAACTGGTGACGTAAATAGATTTCGTCTTTAAAACCTACTCATCGACAACATTGTCAAGAGTGGTCTTTTATTTACGATGTACAAAATTTCTCGACATAATTACTTATATATTAATGTGTTATCGCAATAAGTTTATATGTAAGCATTAATATACAAACAGTATTAGTTTTAAAGATATTTGAAGAAGACTGTGCTCATTCGTACCCCGTGGTTTCCCAACAGACCCATATACTTTATAATTACTGTAAATCTTTTCAAAGAACTCTCCAAACGTTAGGTAGAATCTACGCGTGATCAGAGGGCTGGTTTGTTCCTTGCACAGAGAATCGGCATAGCCATTCAACGTGGCAATGCTGCCAGCCTTCTGGGCACGTTCCCCGCCATTGACAAGGATGACGATGAGTTCTTTGACGCCGTTTAGTTTTTATTTATGTAAGTTTTAATTTTAGTATAGTTAGAGTTTGTTATTACTGTATAATATAAACTTTCATAATATTACCTGTTTAATAATAAGTTGTTTATCTTCATCAGAGATTCCTAGATCCAGTTCAGCTATATCTCCTACTACTGGTACTATTTTATCCGCAAAATTAGGCTGATATTGTCTTAGTGTTTCGTAAATCTGAAAAAGAGAAAATATAAGAATCAGTTTCGGCTTAAGATGTCTGAAATCTCAGTGAGCAACAAGCGTGGTGATCAATAGACAGAGACACAGAACAAATGATCGTGCTCATCACACAGTTTTGTCCTGGGTGGGAATCGAACTCACGACCTCTAATATAGTAGTCAGAGTCACTAACCACTAGAGCAACAGACCCGTCAATCAATAGCATAGCAGTCATAAATATGGACACCATCACATACATTGCTCTGAACCCAAAGTAAGTAGCTAAAGCACTTGTGTTATGGAATCAGAGACAACATTACCAAAAACACCCAGACACGAGACAGTGTAGAAAAGTTTGTGTGGTAGTGCAATCAAAAATATAACTAACTACTTATTTAAGTAATACTTACAGGATCTTTTAATATTTCTTCCAATCGCTCTTCTACTCTTTTTCCTTTTTTGGGTCGTAATAGCATAAATAGCTTCTTTATTTTACAGGACCTGAAATAAATGTTATTAAAATCAATGCAATTCAATATTTTATTACGACACTTGTTTCAGAGGTCTGGGTCTTATGGTAATTTTTTTATTAACTCATTTTGAGCTGAAACAGACTCTATACCAGATCTACTCTTCACCCCTTTTGTATGGATACACCCGTTCGGTAACATCCTGTATAAATAGAAATGATGACATCCATCTTTCAGTCATTTTACAGTTATTATATTTGTATTTGTTTAGACGTCTATTTTTCTTAAATATTGCAAGTTTTTACTGAAAGTTTCACTATCTAAAAACACTGCTTAAAATCCACCTTCTCACCTCAAGAGTTTCTCCACCAGCTGCTTCCCGAGAAACCCTGAGCCCCCCGTGAGGAGCACGACCCCACCCTCATAGTACTGCTGCACTGGCGACGCTGTGGACAGCATCAGGTCCTGGGCTACCTTCTGACGAGTGACAGCATTGTCGATGACAGCTGCACCAGCGTCTAAGGTCGGGGCTTTGTTTGTTCTTCCGTTTCTGTAAGTAAAGTTATGAAAATAAAAGCTGTTCAAAACTTAGCAGAAGTCATGGTAGAAACTGACAACATTACGTGGCTTAGTGTAATTAAGATTTACTTCATCTATTGAATTAGGGTAACCTGTTATGACACGACGGGCCTGCTGGTCTAGTGGTTAGAGACCCTGACTGCTATACACCCGGCACAAATGTTTGTGTGATGAGCACGATCATTTGTTCGGTGTCTGGGTGTAATTTATCTATAATATGTATTTATTTAGAAATATATAAGTATGTTTATCAGTTGTCTGGTTACCATAACACAAGCTCTGCCTTGCTTGGGATCAGACAACCGTGTGTGAAGATGTCCGGGAATATTATTATATTATTATTATTTTAAACATCTTTACATTTCTCGGCGAACCGGAATAACTGATGGCACGGGCCTAGGCCAAGTATTATTATAGATGAAGATAATTTTACAGTCGATAATTATTTATCAATAATTTTAATGTCATGTGGCTCGAGACAGGAATGTCTGGAGTCAGACGGAGGAGACCTTTGCCCAGCAGCGGGACACTTAAAGGTAAAATAAAAAAAATAATAAAGAAAATTAAAAATAACTGCCTTAGTGAAAGGTCATTGGGTCATCTGACCCGGTTTGTGAAAACTTCTGAACTTTTAGTTTCATGTACTTTTTTACTTTTATTGCGGTATTAAACATTTGTAGTTCAAAGAACAACGGTACAATGTTGGGCAAATGCCTTCCCCATATCCTTCCAGACACTCTTTTGCATTACTTAAGACTATATCCCATAATATCGGCAAATGCAACCCATATTATCGCAACCCATATACTGTTAAACTCCTTAGGCGCAGGCCAGATAGAAGAGACGTAAGACGCAAACGGGGCGCGGACATTTGTCTCTACCGCGTCCCTTTCATACAAGATGTATAGAAGCGTTGCGCCCGCGCCCCGTCTCTTCTGTATGTTTTGCGTCGCGACGCTTCTGTCTGCGCCCCGTCTGCGTCTTACGTCTCTTCTGTCTGGCCTGCGCCTTATTTTGTTTTGTGTACAGCGTGGGTAGTTTCCATACTAAGATGGCCATTGATCTTTATAAGGGATCCTACCGATGACTATATTATAATTATTAGTTACGAGTATAGCAATTAGTATTGAAACTTACCTGTTTGACCATAATGGAAACGGCCCAATCATTAGGAAAACACTTTTTAAATAAGTTTATAAGTTTTTGTTAGTATGACAGACACTAAAAACTATGAAAATATCTAATTAAATAATAGCTATTCACTTCACAATGTCGACCTGAAAAGAAATTAATTATGTAAGGAATGGCCTTTAGTAGCATTTATAAGAAAATACTGATTAATATTAATTATTCTAATGCACTTTACTAGCATAACACAATACTATGTTGTATATAGGTAAGTATATAATATAATATATAATATAATACCAGCCTATAAACGACCCACTGCTGGGCACAGGCCTCTTCCCATATAGAGAAGGCACGAGCATTGATCACCAAGCTTGCTCTCTGCGGATTGGCGATTTCAGATCCCAAATTTTGGAATCCAGGTTTACTCTCGATGTTTTCCTTCACCGTTTGTCAGAAGTGTCTCAGAATAATTAAGAAAGTACATATAACTTTTGAAAAAGGTATAATATTCAATAAAATCTATTTAGTTACAGCGATCCAAAATGTTTCTGCCTTTATTATGTTATTATGATAATACATACATACATAATATAACCACGCCTCTTTCCCTTGTCGGGGTAGGCAGAGACCACTTCTTTCCACTTGCTACGATCCTTACACACTTGTTTCGCTTCATCCACTTTCATGATTCAGAAAGATAGAAGAAGATGGCGGGACGAACCTGACTCCTTTTCAGCATTATGTACAACAATAGCTCAAGACCAAGAGAATTGGAAGAAGGAAAGGGAGGCCTTTGTCCTGCAGTGTGACTACAATGGCTGAAAATAATTAATTAAATATATTTTGATATACAAATTACACCCGAAGTGAAAGAAACATTTGTGTCCGACTCAAATAGTGGCTGATATTGTTCATCATCATCATCATATCAGCCCGGAATCACCCACTGCTGGGTATAGGCCTCCCCGTTTTCCTGCCATTGTTGTCTGTCTTGCGCGTCCCTCACCCAGGTGGTTCCCATTAGCTTGGATATGTCATCAACCCAACGAGCTCTCCGTCGTCCTTGACTCCTTGTTAAATTAGGTAAATTTACTACGCATAGTAATTTAACTGCTGTCTTGTTAAAATTACAGATATACTAAAGGATTTGCAAAAAAACTATTCAAAACTAGTCCCTCATGAGACTAGTCGTGGGTCGAAACTTTTCGCCACTAATAATGGTGTTTTGTTCAGTGTGTTACAGATTTCTAATCAAACGCATTTTTCATTAAATGCATAAAGGTCTTACATGTGTTAACCTTTTATAAATTATTTTAATTAATTAATGCTTAGTACTTGCTTGTTTTACAGTCTTATTTATAACTTTATAACTAAGGATTTATATTACGGGCCTGTGGGTCTAGTGGTTAGTGACCCTGACTGCTATACCGGAGGTCGTGGTCATTCCCACCCAGGAAAAATGTTTTGTGTCATGAGCATGATCATTTTTTCTGTGTCTGGGTGTAATATAATCACGCCTCTTTCCCGTCGGGGTAGGCAGAGACCACTCTTTTCTACTTGCTACGATTGTTACATACATGTTTCGCTTCATCCACTTTCATTATTTCCCTTCATACATGCTCTTCGGTGTAGGGTACTCATGACCTGGCCTTCTTTCAAGACGTCCCCGATTTGGTCTCGAAACGTCCTAGGTCTACCAGTTACAGTCAGGCGTCAGATATATAGATAAAATATTCTTTATTATAAACATAAAATAACATATCATACCCACAGTTCGCCGATATGTTTAGGTCCCATGTAATAGGGGGCGAGCCTATTACCACTTACCGGGCACAAAACCTCCGACCTGCTACTGAGAATTTCATAGAAAAACCCAATAACACCTTGGTTGAATTGGCAATCTAACCCAAGACCTCTAGCGTAGTAGTCGCGCTTAGCACCACTAGGCCAACGAGGCAGTTCTTTATTGTACACCATTAAAATTACATAATAATAAAATACATCAACAGTAAAGCGTACAATGGCGGTCTCGTCGTTAAAATAATAACAAACAATACCTTTACCCTTCGCAAGGTGAATGCCTCACAATTTAGGCATATGTTTACCTAATTATCATAATTATACACTACAGTCTAGACACGACCTAGCACAAAAAAAGAGTGAACAAATCATGAACAAATCATTGAACTATTAGGTCGCCTATATACAAACTACACGACCAGTTGGTATCTATTTTCGTAATCTAATATAACAAAAAACACAACTATACTAAAATTAAAACTTATATAAATAAATGAAACTAACACGCGTCGAAAAACTCATCGTCATCCTTGTCAATGGCGGGGAAAGTGCCCAGAAGGCTGGCAGCATTGCCACGTTGAATGGCTATACCATTCGTTGCACAGTCTTACCAACAGCTGAATACCGTATGTTACATGGAGCGATTTTAGCCGACTTCAAAATATTAGGTTCCCCAATTCAACTGTTCTTAACCTACGTTTTTCTCTGTTTGTTTCTTTCGAAATCTCTGACTATTCTTAACTATGCAAGTTGAGATATACATATATATAGGTATGGTGAGATGGTTTGGCCATGTCGAAAGAATAATGACTGACGAAAAAAGCGTATAAGGCGGCTGTGAATGAAAGTGTTGGAAGAGGTAGATCTAGACGTTTCGAGACCGAATTAAGGACGTCTTGAAAAAAAAACCAGGTCAAGAGTACTCTAAACCGAAGAGCATGTATGAAGAGAATAATGAAAGTGGATGAAGCGAAACAAGTATGTAATGTATGGATCCTAGAAAGTGGATATAAGTGGTCTCTGCTTACCTCTACGGGAAAAAGGGGTGATTAAAATATCATTGTATTGTGGATTGATTTCAAACATTCGTCTATACTTCCCATATAAACTAAAATAAAAATCGGTCTCTTTGTTTGTTGTCTTATCAATTAAGTATTTATTATAAGACTTAAATATCCCAAACGAGCAACAAAAATATGTCCCTAAATAACCAAAACTTAGATCCAGCCATCCCTTGTTGTCGTGGTCTGAACCCCGCAGGTGCCCTTAGTACACGTTGCTGACGTAGTTTTTCCTATTGCTCTGGCTGGAGGCCTTAAGGTCCTCGCCAAAAGTCCGGTGAAGCAGTCAAAGCCTGCGCTCAGGCTAACTGCAAAGATCTCTACCAACAAATGTAAGAGTAAAAACTCCTCTTCAACCTTGTCTTAATATTCTATTCTCAGATCACATCAATGTGATCTGAGATTCTATTCATAAGTAATTATCATTAACATAAAATTTGATCATAATAATAATAATAATATTCCGGGATATCTCTCACACACGGTTATCTGATCCCAAGCTAAGCAGAGCTTGTGTTATGGTAACCAGACAATTGATATCAGAAAAACACTAACTCTGTTGTCTTGCAGTTGCTAAGCAAGTACTTAACCAAGAGTTAAAAATATTTTTTCATTTAAATTAGTAGACAATGCATAATGAACATGGTAATGAGAATTATAAATAAATTGACACTGAAACTCCACTAATGCGTCAGTTGATTTTAATTTATTTTACTGTATAATAAACATTATTTTTCGAAAGAATCGGTTTCAATTCTGGGAAAACCACCGAGAATTTAAATATAAGAGAACCTTGCCATCATTAAGATTCAATCATAATGATTTTCGATGTATAAATGTCTAAACTAATTTATATGATAAATCTAATATACTAAATCGTTATTCAAGTATGAATGCAATGCAAACGAAAAGTTTTTTTTAATGAATCGCCTTTCAAAAAAGCTATAGCAATCCTACAACAGATGACTTGGCTCATCCTAAACTGTCAGGCGCTTTATCCGTTTTTTTCTGTTTGTTTGTAATGTTTATAATTAGTCACAAGTGTTTCGAAATAAATAAGAAAGGGCGAATGACATTGAATGTCACATTAATTTCGTGGAACATTGCACTGCAAGTAAATCAGGTCAATACACTACTTTCTAGATTTACATATTTTTTACAGTAGTCAGTTGAGAATTACGAAAATCAATCTTATTCCGTTTACAATAAGGGTCCTTTCGTGCAGTGCTAGACTTGCTACCACCACTCTTAAGTTGTATACTCATTGATATACTTTTTTCAGACATTACTGTCCCACAAAGCAAAAGCCTCTCTACCCTTCTTTCATTTCTTTCTGTAGGCGTATTCGCTATCGCTTGTTGACAACCCAAGCGATGTTCAGTAAATAAAAAAACGGTATAAGCACAATATTAGGATCGACTATGATCGGTGCCCAATTATTTAATAGTATATCTCGTAAATAATCGACGTTAGACGATGCGATGATTGGTATTTTCACATAGTATTTAGGAAATTAATTATCGCTTTTGTTGACAACTGCCACAGCGGATACGCCCATAGGTTAGGGTTATGGTCATCCACTCCTTATCAAAGGACTACAGTCCGCCATTTTATCTTGGCCTACCGCGATGTCTCTTGCCATTTAGAGGGATCCATTGGGTCGTTCGTTTGTCATACTTGTTTACTTAGTAGATTAATACTCACTTATAAATTAAGTAAAAACAAAATACTGACTTAGATATTTTTAGCCAACTGCGTCAAAAAGAGAGTTATGTTTTTTGACTGTATTTACTTATAAATGTATGTTTATACGAAAGCATACAGTGGAAAAACATTGTATGCACACAAACAGCATGTATTCTTATTGAAAAAGAGAAAATGAAAATGCATACGAGTCTTTTGATTCATAAACATAACCTACGCACTTTGACTTTTCTTTTATACCTATCTGTAGGTGTTATTGTTTGAGAATGAATTATGCAATGCTTACAGAACAATAAGATTTAACCCACATAAATACTACATGGTGGTTTCTTTGTGAAAATGTTTGTTTATATTTACAAGTCAGGAGATGTTTTTAGTCTGCCCGTGACCTGCAGCAGAGGTCTCAAACCGAAAAATCGATAAAAGTAGTTTTATTTCTAAGTCAGGCACTGTTTTACATGTTTTTCAATACATTTTTTTCTAAATCAACAATCTACAGACCAAATGGGCTTAACCGCGAATGATTGTCTGTACGTTACGGCTTATAGTTAGCCAAAAGCTCCAAAATAATAATCTAATATCTGGGATGAACTCACACACGGCCATCTGATCCCAAACTAAGTAGAGCCTGAATTATGGTGACCAGACAACTGATAAACAGACTTAAATGTATCTAAACAAATACTCTATTATATATATAAATTACACACAGCCACATAACAAATGATCATGCTCATCACACAAAGATTTTTCATAAATGGGAATTGAAACCACAACCTCCAGTATAGCAGTCAGGGTCACTAACCACTAGACCAACAGGCTAATATCAAATACCAATTTACCCATCTGTAAAATATTTGGGTTCTGAAATTACCAATCCGCAGTGAGCAAGCGTGGTGATCACTGCTCGTGCCTTCTGTATATGGGAAGAGGCCTGTGCCCAGCAGTGGGAGGTAAATAGACTAGAATATTATTATTATAAAAAAACCTTGGCACTGCTTACACCTTATTTTACCTTGAACTTAGAAATCATAAAATTTTCGTATTAAAACAAAATTTTCCGTTCAAACGAAATCAGGGCGCGTAAATATTCATGAATTTGCATAGTGAATACATTTATTAATTTACATACCTACGTCATATTAAGAGTCAGTGAATACTGAAAAACAATTGAGTTGAACTAGAATATCAGTAAGTTTATTATTGTAATTAATGCAGTCAGACCAGGCACTGACGCATGTATTGAATCAATGATTTTGCAAAATATAATTCATTTTCAAATAAATTAATATAAAATATATGTGTGTATTTTATCGATACTTAATTCTAATATTACAATTTAATAAAACTATAACCTAAGTTAATAAATAAAACTAAAAAGCGTCAAAATATTAATAAATGTGGACATTGGACAATCAGGGGCGCGAGTCTGCTATTGACAATTGTTTGACTCGTCTGAGTGGGTGGCGTTAGTAGGTCCATTTTAGGATAATTACGTAGGTAAAACATAATTTTAACGTCAGAATTGGCCATTGGGACGGCCAATTTTGACGTTTTGACATTTGGTAGAATGCTAATAATCCTAAAATGGACCTACTGACGCCACCCACTCAGACGAGTCAAACAATTGTCAATAGCAGACTCGGGGCCCAGATACATTGCTCTGAACCCAAAGTAGCTAAAGAACTTGTGTTATGAAATCAGAGACAACGATACCACAAACACTCAGACCGGAGACTATGTAGAAAAGTGACTTTTACATTGGAGGGGATTCCTTATTGCAAAGTTATACTTCCACTTGTTCGGTTTTTAGCCGACTTCCAAATAGGAGTATGTAATATGTTCGACTGAATGTTCTTTGTCGTAGTCCTATCTTAGTAGTTCCTATCTTACTATGTAGATTCATCGCAACCGTTGCGCTTAGGCTAACTGCAGAAATCTTTTAAACAATCTCAAAATAGGTCTACCTGGATATCACTGTCGTAACTGGACCACAGGGGAAGCACCAGCTATCAAATAAAAAAAAATAATCATCAAAACTGTTTCACCCAGTCAAGGGCTGTGCAGTAACAAACATAAAAAAATGCAGTCGAATTGAGTACCTCCTCCTTTTTAAAGCCGGTTACAAAACAGTATTTTACAGAGCGACTGCCTATCTGACCACAACACATTTACTGGATAATCAACTGTCAACGTCACTCGAAACCAAACTTTGAACTATAAAACACACAAATAAATTTAAATAACTAACTTGTATTTAAGTGAATAATTTGAAATGTTTTTACAATTAAAAATTGATAGGCAAGATCCTGGTGTATTGGATCAAACATTTGTCATCATCTCTCGGTCCCTTTCCCAACTATTTTGAGGTCAGCTAACAGTCTTACCGGATTCAGCTGAATACTGTATTATACTTGGAGCGACTGCCTATCCGACCTCCACAACCCATTTTGCTGGGTAATACAGTACCCATAGTGAGACTGGTCGCCAGAATTGACTTAAAGACTGCCAAAGATTTGACGGGCCTGTTGGTCTAGCGGTTAGTGACCCTGACTGCTATACCGGAGGTCGTGGGTTCGATTCCCACTCAGGACAAATGTTTGTGTGATGAGCACGATCATTTGTTCTGTGTCTGGGTGTAATTGATCTATAATATGTATGTATTTAGAAATATATAAGTATGTTTATCAGTTGTCTGGTTACCATAACACTAGCTCTCTTAGAGCTTAGCTTGGGATCAGATAACCGTGTGTGAATTGTCCAGGAATATTATTATATTATTATTAAAGATCATCGTATAACAGTGGGGACCAACGCGGTCTCGGTATGTTCACAAATGGTCACCCATCCACGGACCAACCGCGGCGAGCGCGGCTTCACCTGTATTATCGGTCAAACCGTACCCTTAGCCATGAGCGCCTCAAATAGGAACAAACATTTGTCTCAGTGACAAATGTTTGTCGCCAGCGGGGATGCTCGCAGCACCGAGCGCAGTGCTAGTTGACGTATCAGGTGCCCTAAACTACTATTTAAATATTATTGTTTTTGTTTCTCAAGGGCTAAGGGATAAGGTTGTGTACGTAACTAGATTACGTATTTATAACAAGAATTAATCGGTAAAAATAACCTTTAATGAATTATTAACATAATAGTATACAGGCTGTTTCGATTTTGCATTATTTTTATTTTTAGGTAGGTAGGTACAAATAGTACATAAAAAAAAATACTATACTAAATTAAGTCAAGCGAAATTTGAAAAGGATAAATAGAGATGTTTGTTTTCAACTCAATCATGTACATGTATCAATACTGACAAGTCGAGTGGCGTCAACACTGGTTTTCAAGGTGTCGCTTCTGAGGTCCCGGGTTCGATCCCGTGACGAGGATTCATCATCATCTCCATGCCCTTCCTCAATAGAAATAATGTCCAGTTTTTATTTTTCTGTCCATATTAAGATACTAAAAAAATATTGGATACTTTTTTCTTTTTTGACTTTTCATAAATTTTTTTCTTTTTTGACATTTCATACCTAGTCATCTACCTTATTTGGGGGTTGCGCAATGTGCTTCCATTCATCTCAATAGTCAATTCGATCTCGCCATTTACTCCAATTGAAATATTGTATTAATAATCAATATTTATTATTAATTATTATTCTTATTAATGTTTTTTTTACTATTAATAACTTAAGAATCTTTATTAATTTTTGCACAGAGAATAGAATGCAAAAATGCAAAGAGAACAGCCATTCAACGTGGCAAAGCTTATGTTTGTACAACGTACCTTCTGGGTACGTTTCCCGCCATTGACAAGGATGACGACGAATTTTTTGACGCCTGTTAGTCTTATTTATTTATATAAGTTTTAATTTTAGTATAGTTATAAGTGTTTGTTGTTAAGATTAAATTAAGAATTGTAAATAAAAAAAATCCTGAGTATGTTTTAAATAGTGACAGTTTAAAAACTTCTTTTTTCAAACACCCTGTACCAGCCACTATTTTCTAAATATAATCAGAAACTTTATTTTTAAACATCAATAATATGTTTATTTTTGACAGAATCGTGTGTGTTTTTGTGAGTGTCGGTAGCTGAAAAGAAATAATATCCTCCATTTATTCAGTCGGTTATAAACCCAAGGCCTTTGGATAAAAGGAAGAACATAGTGAATAAACATATAAAAGGAAATAGTTTTTTTTTTTGTAAGTATCGACATAAATAAAATTAAAATACGCGTGGTCTAATTCTTTAAATGTTAAAATAATCTTCACGACGTAAGCGGTTACTGTGTTATAATTAACTATTTGAAACTAAGTTAATTGAATAAACAAGTATACAAATAAATTAAAATATTTAATAAGTGGTGTTAGCAGTTAAGTGTAAGCCATACGGTTTGACAAGTATAAGGTGCGTAAAAACTATTACAACGATTACTTTATTTCGAAGAAATATTTTAAAGCCAAATCTGACCCTGAATGTGAAAACTACATAAGCCAAAGTAGATTCAAATCGTTAAGTTATACCCCACTTATAATATAATTACTTCCTTTTTTTTATTGCGGTAGTAAGCTTCAGTTGGTCAAAGAAAAACGGTACAATGCTCTTTTCTCTTGCGTAACTGCAGACTATACGCACAGTTATGCAACCCATACTATCATAACCTAGAGACATTAATCTGTCTATTTCACCTTACTTTGTTTCTGTAAGCTGCCCATTGACTTGAAGTCCCGTTACACAAAAGTGGTTTAAGATTTCTAAATAAAATTATCAGGACAACTTCTTTTAAACTTAAGGCATTGTGGGGGAAACCCATTCTGGTTTAAAGAATTAGATACTCCTGTGGGCGCCACGAGCGTCGCGCGCACGTCTGGCGGACGGCGTTATTGACACTAGTGCGTTTGTGGTATGCTCTCGATCTGCTTGTGTGCTCGTGCTCGAATTGAGTTTCCTCCTTTTTGGAGTCGCTTAAAAGCATGTCATATGCTTAGAGTATAAGTACAGGAGCAAGCATAAAAAACAGACAAAATCATTAAACAAGGCTGACAGCGGCGAACAGCGTTGATGGCTCTCTATAACATTTGCGTGATAAAAACACGTTGATCCCCATTTTATACTGGTTTGCCGCGAAAACAGAATGGACGCGGAAAGCAGAATGGACGCGTAAACATCTCCATACAAACTTGCTGTATTCTATGGACAAAAGCTGAATAGAGCTGAATAAATGTGCGTAGTTCCTAAATTCACCGTCCGCCAGACATGCTCGCGTCAGATGTGGACGCACCCTTACATCATCACTTTCGACCGGGTGAACTGATTTAGATAAATTTTTTCTTAATTAAATCTGGTTCTCCCGGTGTCAATTCGAAATTGAAGACTAATAATTAAGTCGGTTTTTTCTCTTACAATTATTTTATTTTGATGACCTCCTAGGTCGAGTGGCGTACGCACCGGTTTCAAGGTGTGGCTAGGTTCGATCCCCGGAAATTTTCTACATTGCGTCGGGTTAGGTTGTTGTGGTACCTTCGTTGTTTCTGAATTCCATAACACAAGTGCTTCAGCTACTTACTTTGGGTTCAGAGCAGTGTATGTGATGTTGTCCGCATTTATTTTTCTTTCTTTTCAGAACAATGGATCCCGCCTTAGAGGTAGAGACCAAGGCTCGAGAGCTACAGAACCCTATGAATGCAGTCATTCACCTCGGCGACTCGCCCGTACAGAAATATTATGAAGATGCTACCATTTTTGTGACAGGCGGCTCCGGATTTCTTGGCAAGCAACTTATAGAGAAACTCTTCAGGTAAATCTTAATATATATAAATCTCGTGTCACAATGTTTGTCCTCAATGGACTCCTAAACCACTTAACCGATTATAATAAAATTCGCACACCATGTGCAGTTCGATCCAACTTGAGAGATAGGATAGTTTAAATCTCAAATTATAGTCGCAATTTTAATTTATTGCTAATTATTTGTCTGTTATTATTTGACAGTCACAATTATCTGTTAACTCCAAATGATTTTAACAGATGTCGATACCATTCGACTGGGTTGAGTAAGTAATCAATAGATGGCGCTGCTATGGTAAATCTACGAACGTGATCTGCATTGCACCCGTGCGAAGCCGGGACGGGTCGCTAGTAACTTATAAGGTTTAAAAATTATATGTATCTTCTTACTCAACCAGTTTTACTATGGGATACTGTATTACCCAGCAACATGGGTTGTGGACTTAAAGTATACATATGAAACTATAGAGTGAGCGTATCAGTGTTTAAACCGTAAGCACTAGTGTGAACAAGTGTTGTCGTGAATTATGTATGAAGATGGAGCTTGCCGTTTTAAAAAAGCTATGTAAAACACTAATATTATCCTGACAATGTCTTAACCATCGATATTTTCGTATATAAGTTTCTCGTTGCGCGAAAATTAACTTAAATGAAAAACGAAATGTACTAGGATCAGACTAAAAACTGCTCTCGCTTGGCACAAGGGGAACCTAGCGATAGTAGCAGTCTATGCATATAGTACGTCGATGGTTGTGGAGGTCAGACAGACAGTCGCTCTGTAACATACGGTATTCAGATGAATCCGGTGAGACTGGTAGCCGACTCCAACATAGTTAGGAAAAGGCTCGGGAGATGATGATGATGATGACTGGCCTATTGGTCTAGTGGTTAGTGACCCTGACTGCTATACCGGAGGTCGTGGGTTCGATGACCACAAAGGACAAATCTTTGTGTAATGAGCATGATCATTCGTTCAGGGCCTCGATTCAGCTATTTGAAACGCATGTCAGTGTACTTACATTTGTGCCTAATTCGTACTCAGATAAGCCTACAATAAAATCGCATTGAACAGCAGAATGCCAATTATCGTAAAATGACCAAATGAAGCAGGTCATTCAGTCAATTCAAGCAACTCTTCAATAGCTGAATCGAGGTTCTATGTCTTTGTAATTAGTGTACAATATGAATTATATATATTACTAGCGGACCCGACAGTCGTTGTGCTGTCTACATGGTCTACAATAATACAATGATAACAAAACTTTTTTTTTATTTGATCGCAGCGCTAACTGTCGGGACAGACTAAAATTAAAATTCGAATATTATTTAAAATTTGACACTGCGATGGTAGCGCTGTCTGTCGGATCCAATGTAAAACATTCCAAAATCAACAACTACTAATAAATTAAAAATTAATTAAAAAAACATTGTCCAGCGGACAAAATTGTGAATCTAAACTATTCCCAGATCCCCTTGAACACACACAAAAGATTTCATCAAAATCGGTCCAGTCGTTTGAGAGAAGTTCAGTGACATACACACTAACAGAAGAATTATATATATAAAGATGAATAATAACAAAAAAAAACTGACTTTTTTATATTTGCTGTTCTGGATGAAAAGCAATTTAAATTTATAATTATATAACATATAGCACCTCATTTTAATTTTCGATTCCTGTTTCCTAAGGAACCCAAAGTTTTTTTCAAAGTATATGATTTTTAAATTACTTACCTTACCTTCACAATAGTTGAATACTCACTACATATAAGCACAAATTTATAATTGAATTTGATCCCGTGACCTTTTGCATAAGAGTCCGTTAATTAAACGTAAAAAGTATCTACCATTGAAAAAAAATCGAATCGCATTTTCTTCAAACGTTATCCAAAATTGCAGGCTGTTTTTGTACAATAAAGCTTATGTATTATACATATACAACTTCCTCTTGAATTAGTCTATCTATTGCTGAAAACTACATTCATATCTGTTTTGTAGTTTTACAGGGGGCCGAGTCTGCTATTTACAATGGCTCCAATCGTCTGAGTGGGTGGCGTTAGTAAGTCCATTTTAGGATAATTGGCATTCTACTAAACACCAAAACGTCAACATTGGACGCCCCAATGGCCAATTTTGACGTTAAAATGATGTTTTACCTACGTAATTATCTTAAAATGGACCTACTAACGGCACCCACTCAGACGATTGGAGCCATTGTAAATAGCAGACTCGGCCCCCAGATCTAAGCGAACAGACAGCCGAAGCGACTTCATTTGATATAATGTAAATTTTAAGAAACGAAAATGGCTCCCTTCTTTTTTACATAACTGCCCAAAAAAGGAGTGTTATGTCTTTAGGGTTCATGTATATATGTATGTTTGTGAGGCTCTTTAATCCACCATAACTTCAGAACGTCTGAACACATTTTGATGTGTTTGGTAATTAAGTTAAATTCTTTTTGACACATATAGAATTTATTTAATTTTCTAGAGCTTGCAAAATCAAGAAAATATACATGTTAATACGAGAGAAGAAAGGCAAGTCGGGGCAGGAAAGAATAAATGATGTTTTAGAAGATCCGGTAAGTAGTACTTTGTCTTTCTTTACTTACATTATTCCTTGCCATAACCATCATCATCATCATCATCATCTCCCTGCCCTGTTCCCAATTATTTGTGGTCGGCCCAATGCGTATTCAGCTTCCATTCATCAGTATTCCAGTCATCTCAGCATTCACTCCTTTCTTTCTCATATCATCTTTCACACAATCCATCTCTGTTTTGGTCTTCCTCTGCATGTCTACCCATCCACATTCATACTCATAACTCGTCTAGTAACGTGACTTATTACGTTAGTTATTCCTAGCCATAATCGTAGTATCAAAATTTAAGAGTTGTTGAATTGATCGAATTACGTGCTTCATTTCGTAATTTTTACGATAATTGGCATTCTGCTAACTGTCATTACAATCATCATCTTCGAGAGTTCAATGAGATTTTATTGTAGTCTTATCTGAATACGAATTTAAGGCATAAAGACAAGTACACATAAACGTAAAAAAAGTTTGATATGGAACCACCTGAGGTGTCCTTAACTAAAACATTTTTTTCCAAAACTAACACGCATCGTCCTTGTCAACGGTGGGAATCGTGCCCAGAAGGCTGGCAGCATTACCACGTTGAATGGCTATTCCTATTCTCTGTGCAAGGAACAAACCAGCGTTGATCACGAGTATAGACTCCCAAACGTTTATTTATTTTGATATCTCTTCAGGTGTTCGACCTGGTCAAAGAAAAGCAGCCCAAGTTTGGAGAGAGGATCATTCCCGTGTCTGGAGATGTGTCGGAACTCAGACTGGGCATATCCGACAAGGACTGGAATACAATCACTAAAGAGGTATGTTATTCTTTAAGGTAAATGATTTTGTATGTTATAGGAATGACCACAATGTCGCTGCGGATTTTAACCGCCTGATTTTGTGAATAAAGGAAACTAATGGAAGCGGCCGCACTGACAATTGTTTTCTGCGATTGATTTTTTACAGTAGAGTATGCGTATTGGGCGGTTTCACGGTTTACCGAATAAAAACCGTAGTGCGGCCTTAGCCTAACTATTTCTAAAAATGAATGTCGTGGATAACTGGCCTGTTGGTCTAATGGTTAGTGACCCTGACTGCTATACCGGAGGTCGTTTCGATTCCCACCCAGGTCAAAACTTCATGTAATGAGCATGGTCATCTGTTCTGTGTCTGGGTGTAATTTATCTATGTTTTGTATGTATTAAGAAATATATATAAGTATGTTTATCAGTTGTCTGGTTACCATAGTACAGGCTCAGCCTAGTTTGGGATAAGAATATCTTATATTTTTCCTTTATATTATTTCCGATCACCGGTTTTTTCAATTTGTTGCCTGAGTTCTGGGTTCAATCCCCAGGCGTGTAAATATAGAAAACCACTTTTCCACATAGTCTCGGGTCTGGGTGGTTGTGGTACCTTCGTTGTTTCTGAATTCCATAACACAAGTGCTTTAGCTACTTACTTTAGTTCAGAGCGATGCAAGTGATGTTGTCCACATTTTTATACTTATTTATAATGTTTTCAGGTCGATATTATCTTCCACATGGCAGCCACAGTACGTTTTGATGAGCCACTCAAGGTAGCTGCTAAGATAAACGTTAGAGGTACTATGGAAGCAGTTAAACTAGCTAGGGACTGCAAGAAACTTAAGTAAGTATACCTTAAAAGATGGATGATACATATTGAGACCCCTCCGTGCCTCGCACGTTAAACCATAGGTCCCGACTGTCATACGTTGATCTTTGGCGTCGTTAAGTCAATTCTGACAACCAGCCTTACTATGGGATACTGTGTTTCCCAGTATAATGGGCTGTGGAGGTCAGATAGGCAGTCGCTCCATGTAAAGTGCGGTATTCAGCTGAATCCGGTAAAACTGGAAGCCGATCCCGACATTGTTGAGAAAAGGCTCAGGGAGATGATGATGACCTTAAGAGATGGATGATGGATATTACTTTTACTCAGAGCTAAGTTACCATTAATGATTCTGAGTGTGGCACTTAAAGTTAAGTTTTTCAATCACCTGACGTAAATAGCGGTGTTACAAGTTCGACTAGTCAGTCTATCTGTCGATGGCATCCTAGCTCTTAGATGAAAAGACCGACTATAATGCAGTTTTGTTTAAAATGTGACGTTGTCGAGATTATTCTTAGTTACAATTTATGAAAATCTGTATTTTAAAAGTTAAAACTTGTAAGCGAGTTTTTCAAAAAGGATTTAGATGTAAAGTAATGTAATGTGATGTCAAATAATTGATACCAATAATTAACTTAACTCATTTTAAACCAACTCTATACCAGATGCACTCTTCACCCCTTTTTTATAGCACCCTTTTAATAACACGCTGCATATTGCATTTTCAGGCAGTTGGTCCACGTATCGACTGCATACTGTCAGGCCACTGACGAGAGGATCAACGAGGTGGTCTCCGAGCAGTTCTACCCTTGCGCCATGCCTCCTGATGTCTTCGTGGATTTTATGGAAACCATCGATGAGCAGCGGCTTACTGATATTACTCCGGAGTGAGTTTATTTTATTATTCTTTATTTTGTTTTCAGCCATTATCGTTCCACTGTAGGTCGTCAGAGGGCAAAGGCCTCCCTTTCCTCAGTTTTTCAAGGTTTTGGATTACAATTAGTTTAATAATGAAAGAAGGCTTTATTTAAAAATAAAGCACAAAATACACAATTGTTTTGATAATTTTTACTACTCTTTTGTTTGTTTAAAAGCCGAAGTTTTGTACATACAGGTTTGAATGAATTTTATATTTAAAAGCTGTACTTATCATGGCTTTTTTAAAGTAGCAAAATCAGAATGCTTTTCAAGTAACAAGCTTAAAATTAAAGGAAACAGTTTTTTCAACTCTACTATATTAGTAGGTAATTTTTAATCATATCCATCATATGTTATAAATAAATTCTATGCTTTAAAAAGAAAAAAGCATTGCAAAAAAGAATTAAACACGCATAATTTAATTTAAAAAATCATATCGTATAAAAGAAGTTTCTAATATTACTTTATTTCGTAGTTTTACTTTAATACGATAATACCCTGTCATGTGTCCCACTGCTGGGCAAAGGTCTCCCCCAATTTGCTCCAGGCTTTTCTGTCTTGAGCCATCTCCCACCAACCCAGCAGATAGCGATCGATGTCTTCGCGCCAGCGTCTTATCAGCCTAATCCGTTTACGAGTACCCGCTCTGATTACTTATATTTTAATTTTACAGATTGATCAAGGGTTGGCCTAACACCTATACATTCACGAAGGCAATTGCTGAGGATGTGATCAGGCTGTCAGCTACAGATTTACCAGTCTGCATTGTGAAACCACCTATAGGTAAACAGAACATAATAATAGAAAGATAATATTTTGTTGCACAAAGAGAGATCACAGATAAAATTACTAGATGAAAATAGAATAATGGTGACATTGAAATCATTACATAAAACAATTAAAAAGAAGGCATCATAATGTGTATCTAATAAGTATATATTTTAATAGACTGATCTTGCAGTCACGGTAATATTAACTATAATGTTACGTGGTATAGTCGTTAGTGTCATCATGTCAGTACGTCATAACCGTGGCGAATAAATGATTTTTCTTTCTTTCTTTCTTCTTTTTTTCAACATACCAAATACGGGAATTAAACACAGCAGCGCCGTCAAATCCTTTGATTATTCTCTTTCCATGCATACTCTACTAAATTTAGTATTTTGATTTGTAAACACAATCAAAATTTAACAATACGTAAGCAGTTTTATAGCTTTGAGCAAACAAGCAAATAATATTTGCCGGTCAGTAATCACTGATTTTGACCGGGTTGCCGCCAGCACCACCACTTTTGGTTGGCGCGGTAAATTTTTTAGTGCCAACGGCAACCAAGTAACATTTTTGTATGAAAGACTTATATTATTTGTATTAATTTTATTCACCCTTATTTAAGTAACTCCGTGTTACTACGAGCCGCATCCAGGCTGGCTGGACAAGTCAGCCTTAGGAGGACCTAGTGGGGTGAGTTAACTAAACCGATTTAATTCTATCCATTTAATTATATCCATTCCACATTACAATTATATAAACGAAAAAGAGGAAAATCGTCTAATTGAGAACAACTTGCTTTTGAAGTCAGTTTAAAAATCTGAATTCAGTTGACTACTCGTTTTAAAAATGATTCCTAAGTTCATTTATCACCAGTATTATAGTCTAATTACCAGTCTTACTATGTGATACTGTGTTACCCAGTAACATGTGTTGTGGAGGTCAGATAGACAGTCGCTCTGTAACATACGGTGTTCAGCTGTCGGTAAGACTGGTAGCCGACCCCAACATAGTTGGGAAAAGGCTCGGGAGATGATGATTATAGTCTTATTAACTAATATTGGTTTCCTTTTTAGATCATCCTGGGCATAGGTCTAGGTGTCATCCACGTGTTTTTCGTCGATCTAGAGTGCAAGTTAGCCACTGTGCCCCTGGATTATGTCAACAATGCCATCATAGCCGCAGGTTGGGACTCCACCGAGAGGAGGAAAGAGGGGGATACAGAAATACCTCTTTATTTAGTCTCCAACGAAGATGTATTGGTTAATTGGGGTGAGTTGACAATTAATATGACTCCGTGGTCGAGTGACGTACACAGACCTGTTCAAATTCAATTTCAAATTTAATTTATTCTATATAGGCTATACAGTAGCACTTATCAACGTGAAACACAAAATACAAAAATCAGACAGCACCCTAAGGGTCGGTTCATATCCGAAACGCACTGCGCACCATCGGTCGCGCAACGCCATAACAAACAAACACGCATTGAGACTCCAACCCAATACCTGACTCGCTAACGCATAACGCAACATCATTGAGTGTGAAAGGCCGAACGCCCCACCACGCATCCGTCCGCCCCGGTGCCAAGCGACCGACAACATGCGACGCGCTCCCCGCCAGAGATGAACCGACCCTAAATTGCACCCGGTTTTCAAGATGTCGCTTGCTCCGAGATTCCAGGTTCGATTCCTGGAAGGGACAATGAAAATCACTTTTCTACATTGTCTCGGGTTTATGTGGTATCGTCGTTGTTTCTGAATTCCATAACAAAAGTGCTTCAGCTACTTACTTTGGTTTTTAATAATAATTATGGTCTCGGACACGCATCGCGAAGGCTAGTTTAAAGTTACGCAAGAAACGAGTGTCTGGAAGTATATGGGGAAGGCCTTTTCCCAGACGTGTGGTATTTTTCTATGACCTACTAATGTTTAATACCGCAAAAAAATAAAGTACTTGAATTTGATAGTTGGGGTGTAACCTAACAATTTAAATCTAGTTTGGTTTATGTACACAAGTTTTCACAAACCGGGTCAGATTACGCCCCTCTGTACTGTGGGTTTTTGGAATTGTTTACCAGCATTAAAAATAACTTTTTTTCTTTCCAGGTTTCTACAGTAAACTGTTGAATACAAGTTGCACTAAGTTAGCCACTCCGCTTTGCCTATGGTACTGCTATTTGGTAGAAACGAAAAACAAGTTTGTCTATTGGTTATTAAACTGGTTCCTGCATTACATACCTGCTTACATACTGGATGGTATCTGCGCAATTATAGGAAAGAGACCTAAAAATATTCCTTCGTAAGTTTTTAATTTTATATGTTCTTTTGTAAGGTTAATATCTTCGTCAGTCGAATTGAGTACCCCCTTTTTCTAAGTCGGTTAAAACAGGATAAACTAGCAAAATATAACCCCCAAACCTTTTTCTCTAAATATAAAAAAATGTGTCTTATGCAATATAAGAATATGTACAATTTTATTTCGTTGCAAAAAGTCGCTTCCGTATTCCGAGGTAGTGTAAATTGAGCCTAAGTGTACATCACAAAACTTGGAATTACTCTTTTAATAAATAACAACGTCTTTTTTTCAGATTCGTGAAAGTATTCGAAAAGATACATAAAAAGGCCAACGTTTACAGTTATTTCTTAACAAATTCTTGGAAATTTAGAGACGCGAACGTTAAGTCCATGATTGCCAGAATGACGCCAAACGACCGCGCCATCTTCAACTGTGACGTCAATAAAATCGACTCAGCAGAATACGCACACGTCTGGTGTGTGGGTATAAGAAAGTTTATATTAAAAGATGGACTGAAAGACAGTTTAAAATCGGAGGCCAAACAGACTTGGTTTAGACTAGCAAATTTATTGTTTATGGCTGTTTACACTTACGGTCTATGGTTAGTTGTGTCGACGATTTTCTCTCTGGTTTTCTATTTGATAAGTTTTTTTGTATAAATTTTAGATTTTATTGAATTGTTTTATTATTTTTTTACCTAATTTATTCTTAAGTTTTTTTTAGACTTAGTTAAGAATTGAAATTTTTTGTTTTATTTTTTTACCTAATTTATTCTTAAGTACTTTTTTTAAGGAATAAAAATACTATAAAAACTCAAAAATAGACTTTATTTGTACAAATAAATCTTAAAATTAATTATAATTATATCACTTTTCTCAAACATAGACTAGGGATGTGACGAAAGGGATATCGATACACAATTTATCTGCCATTCATTAAAATTGGTAAATAAATAGCTGGTAATTTGATTATGCGTTTGTTTCAATGTATTTTCTTTGTACATAGTAGGTTAAAAAAGGTCGTATCCAGTGAGCATAAAATGTAATTACTACATGTGAGTTATTGGACAAATAGATAAAATAATCGGTTTTAAAAAAACTTATCTGGTGATTTCATTTTAAAAGTAAATTTTTGTTACCAGTTTTACTTGCATCAACATCGATTAGTATTTAGTTGTTTACAGGCTTTAGTATACATTAATTCCCTTACTAAATCACAGAAAATGGTATCGGTATCGTTTTATCGATAGAATAATCGTCACATCACTAAAACATATACACTTATTATAACCCGACAAACATCATTTAATTACATTTAACTTATTACTGATACAAGTATTTTGTAAGGTAGATGAACATTTTGAAATATTTAAAAGCAGTGATGACAGTACATTATTATATTTATTTTAAAAGCAAGTAAACCTTTTTTCTTTACTGATATATAATTTTAAGCATTTGCTTAGCTAAGTTCGATTAAAAGACAATTATTTTTAGCACTTATAGTGCAAATAGATTTATGTACAGAAAACTAAGAATTAGCTTAAAATAAGCCATCTAAATTTCATTATTACAAGGTTGATATTTTTAATTTTTTAATCCACATCCCACTGTTGGGCATAATTTTGATAGATTTTCCTAATAATCTAGTACCATTCTGTACCTATTCAGACCCTGTGTAACATTTAAAATACATAGCTTTGATAACTTTACAAATAATTTTACCATATTTTTATGAGAAATACATTTAGTACATAAATGGTAACTTAAGTAATTTTATTTCTTCAATAATTTATGTACACAATTTTTGTTTCTAATGATCTCGCTCGTTACCAAATTATAATTAAAACTGAAGGGGTAGATGACTATTTTGTTAAATTCGACAGATGATAAATAAAAATATTAGACAGGTATTTTTTTTATTTTACTGTACGAAAAGCTGCCTCGTTAGCCTAGTGGTGCTTAGCGCGACTGCTACGCTAGAGGTCTTGGGTTCGATTCCCAGGTCGACCAAGGTGTTATTGGGTTTTTCTATGAAATTCTCAGTAGCAGGTCGGAGTTTGGATTTGTGCCCGGTTAGTGGCAATAGGCTCGCCCCCTATTACATGCACGACGTAACGACGCAAGATCACGACGATACTTTTATTTGCAATGTCGCGTAAAGTCACAATTTCATACGTATTTTTTATTGATATTTTACAAAAAAAATATATAATAGTACCAGCCTATAAACCTCTCACTGGGCACAAGCCTCTTCCCATATAGAGAAGTTACGAGCATTGATCACCACGCTTGCTCTGCGGGCGATTACAGATCACAATTTTTTAATCCAGGTTTCCTCACGATGTTTTCCTTCACCGTTTATCAGAAGTGTCTTAGAATATAACAAAAAAATACCTGTCTTATATTTTTGATTATTTAAATGACGGACTTATTAATAAATTTTGTATTTTCATACATAAGTATTATTTTGGATACCTCTTAGTATACAGTAAAAAAAATCTTTTTTTTAGTCATCTACCCCATACGTATTATTTGTTCCCTTTCAGTATAGAGATTACATTTAAAATACAATTTTATTGGGATCATCAGTAGGTTTCAAGTGTAGTTTAGCATCATGTACCTCTTTTACTAAGTCGGCTAACTCGCCGGCGCCGTAGCCGAGTAGCTGCTGTAAGTCGCACACGAATTTGTAGACGAATCTGTAATGAGAGAAAATAGTTTAATAAATAAAACGAATCAAAATATTTTTTTTTTGGGAAATAAATGGACCCCACGTGATTAAAAAAATAATTATTAAGATTGGTGCACCCAGTCAAAGGTAATGAGGAAACAAACATATAAAAGTACAGTCAAATTAAAAAGTTCCTCCTTTTTCAAGTCTTTTAAAAATTGTGAAAATTATTATTATATACCGACTTGAGACTTATTATTTTAATTCATGACACCCAGACTTTGTAACAAACATTTTTTATACATTCAATACAATAGTAAAGATGTAACAAACATGTTGATCCATAATCTTCTGATATTTGAGCCTTCAGTATAGCCATAAAACTTGAATCGTTCAACCAATCGCTCAACCAGTGAACAAAATATTCCTATTATACAACTTGTCTGTCAACTAGTCGATCAACAAATCCCAAAACGAGTCACACAACTAATCGCTTAACATTCCTAACTTGCCAACTGTTAAGTCAATTTGTTGGTGAACTAGTCGCATAACCAGTCCAGCGACTAGTCGACCACCACACAATGTAAAACTGGTCTACCAATCAGTTGATCAATAAGTCCTATATTGTAAATACAAAACTAAATAATAATATTGTCTTTCAGTCTGTCCGTTCCATGTGTGTGTATTTTTCTTACTGGGTCTATGTCTATTCGTATTTCCATGTGTTCGTCTGTTTTTCTGACTGTTTTGTCTGTGTGTCTGTCTGTCTGTCTGTCCGTCTGTCTGTCTGTGTGCTCACCGTTTCCCGGAGACCTTGGCTATCATGTCACCGTCGTAGTAGTAGCGCAGCGCTCGCGACAGCTTCTCGTAGTTCATCGCGGGCTTGTGTTTGCGAGCGCCCCATAGTCGCGCTACTCGCTCCGGTTCTAGCAACTTGAATTCGCCTTCAGTACCTAAAACAACATTAAAATATATGTCGAGTTAAACCAATGACTGCCATTAGTACAATGTTTTATTAGTCTATCACGCGGCAAGAGGACACACACTCACAAACAGAAGTGCATTGTAAACACATACATTACTGCAGGTACACTGTACTCACATAATATTAAAATACTACATAATAATATGACATACAACTTGAAGTAAACTTTTGTCTGTCATATGTCGATCTATTATTCTCTCTGCTGATTCAGACATATCTTCTACTAGGCTAGATAGATAAAGGGAAATGACCTTTACCTAGTTTTGGGCAATATGGGGAAATAAGTGGGACAATATACACAGTGGGTCCCTTGCAGGCCCACATTATTATTAAACCAACTATCAACGCCATCTATACACTTTCATAACAGTAGTCAAAAGGTGGACACATAAAGGTCAAAAAGTAGGGTAAACGTGGTCAAAAATCTTCAAATTGTGCACAAAAGTGGTCAAATTTTATAAATAACTAGCGGCCTGCCCCGGCTTTGCTCGGGTGCAACGCTGATACCAAATATAAAACAATCATAAAGTTCTGTAGGGCGAAGCACAGCCTTAGAAGCATTTATTGGTATAAGCACGCGCCCCCCGGCCGGGGGGCGCGACTTTGTTTTATACTATGTAGTGATAACGTAAACCCTTACCATGCCATCGAATAACAAGTACTCAGCGCTTTTCAGCAGCTCCAATAGAAACTACCACAACTGCATCTGGATCGATACACTTTGCCCAAAACTGGACAAACTTTGCCCAGCATTGGGCAAAAATTGGGCAACGTTAAAAACTAATGCTAACGCTTACCATGCCAGCATATAACATCAAAGTATTTAGCGCTGGTCAGCAACTCCAACAGACACTGCCTCACCTGAATCTATACACTTTGCCCAACAGTGGGCACAACTTTGCCCACCATTGGGCAAAAAGTGGGCAACTTTAACAACTATGCTAACGCTTACCATGCCATCGGATTACATCGAAGTACTCAGCGCTGGTCAGCAGCTCCAATAGAAACTGCCACAACTGTATCTGGCCGTTGTTGCCGTTCCGTGACGTCATGTATGACATGTCCTCCTCTGATTGGCGGATTACTACCTAGGAGGGAAAGAGAGAAATATAGGTATTTGATTTTGATGATAACTCAAAGCCAACTTTTAAATTATCGCGCTGCATGGTTATTACAGTAATATTATTCAAGGGGAATTAGGACTTTAGGGTATTTTTTTCACACCTTGGGTAAATTAATTTTCAAAAAAGATCCATATTAATGTATAATATGGATCTTTTTTGAAAATTAATTTTGACGACCTCCGTGGTTGAGTGGCGTACACACTGGTTTTGAAGGTGTCGCTAGCCGAGGTCCCGGGTTCGATCCCCGGACGGGTCAATCTAGAAACCAACTTTTCTACATTGTCTCGGGTCTGGGTGTTTGTGGTATCGTTGTTTCTGAATTCCATAACACAAGTGCTTCAGCTACTTACTTTGGGTTCAGAGCAATGTATGTGATGTTGTCCGCATTTATTTATTTATTTTAATTAAGCTTATGTTCACCAGAAACAGTGTAGCTTCCCAACAGTGAAATAAAATTTGAAATCGGTCAAGTAGTTTCGGAACCTATTCAATGCAAAAAACCAAAAGAACAATCTCTTTATATATTAGTGTAAATGAATATTAGGCTGTAAAAAAAGTAGATGAAGACTAATTTTGGTATCAAAGTAACCCTTTTTTCATGAGGTCAACTAAGTAACTGCAATCTATCTATACATATAATAAAAATGTAGAAAAGTGGTGTCTGTACAATGGAAATATATGTAAAAAAAGTAGCAGGGGTTGTTATTCTATCGATGCCGAACCCGAAATGGTAATCATTATTTTTTTTTGGCTGTTTGTCTGTGTGTTTGTGCACGCTAATATAAAAAACGGCTCATTCGATTTAGATACGGTTTTCACTAATATACTGTAGTAAGCAAGCTTCACATAGCATTTAGTGTTTATTTCATGTAAATCGGTTCATAAATAAAAAAGTTATGTCATATAACGTTCTACACAAAAAAAACTTATTGATGAGTTTCGTCATCCACGCGAAGTCGCGGGCACAGCTAGTACTAAATATTTACTATGCTAGTAATTGTATGGAAACAAATAATATTAATAAAACATACCTGTTTTGGTTTCTTCTTGATAGCTGATTGAGGCGCTTCTAAAGGATCTTTGGCTGGTTGTTCATCATTCTGAATGACCGCTGTAATTACATACATATGTTAGTAATTTGTATGGAATATGAAAGTATGCTATTATTTTGTCAGGGGCGATTTTAACATTATAAACTGAGTCCTAAGACCATTTAATCCCAAAGTAGGTAGAGTCAGTATTAAAAATAAATAATAATAAAAAAAGATTATTGCAGAAAATTGTACAACTTTTAGAATTAATCTTAGGCTCTAGGCAGACGGACCGCATTTCAACTGCAATCCCGCCGCAAAAAACCGCAGACCAAACGTGCAGTCCGATTGCAGTTTAATTGCAGTCGTGTAAACACTTTTGATTTGCAGTTCTATTGCAGTCGTGTCAACTGCATTAAAACTGCATCCGAACCGCAATTTGCGGTTAGATTGCAGTTGAAATGCGGCCCGTCTGTCTAGAGCCTTACATAGGGTCCTTTTAAGTAAGAAATATACCTAAAGTACTATGGACACAAAAGTTTAAACTATTATACATTTTTAAATGCATACAACATACTTATTGAAGTTTTGATACTCCTGCAATATTAATATATTTTAAAGGTATATTTAGGTATGACTTACCAATAAACTTGCATTTCCTAAGTAATTCGAAATGGGTCCAAAATATATCTCCCGGATCTGATGGCACTTTTGCTCTGAAATAAAGATATTAAATTAATTATAATACTAATCATCATCTCCCGAGCCTTTTCCCAACTATGTTGGGGTCGGCTACCAGTCTTACCGGATTCAGCTGAATTATGATATTAATAAAAAAACATAAAAACAAGGCACTGGCATTCTTTACATTTCCCGTCATTGACAAAGATGATTTTAATGTAAGTATATATTTTTATTTAGAATATATTTTTTATTTTACTATTGTTTCAACTTTTTTTATATATTAAATTTTTGTAATATTTTGATATATTGCAATATAGGGAATTTTATGTTTAAAATCTTGGTAGAATAAAAATGAAATAAAGTGCTTTTATATCAGTTAAGTATTTTTACATTAGGTACATATCAACTCCGTGTTTTGGAGAGCACGTTAAACAGTTATAGGTCCAACAAACAAAAGATCTTTGGCAGTTGTTAAGTCAATTCTGACAAGCAGTCTTACTATGGGATACTGTGTCACCCAGTAACATGTGTTGTGGAGGTCAGATAGACAGTCGCTCTGTAACATACGGTGTTCAGCTGAATCCGGTGAGACTGGTAGAAAAGGCTCGGGAGATGATGATGACATATCAAGTTAATCAAGAGCGTGTTATAACTTACTTAAATTCCACATTACTAATAGTACATAATTCTTCTCCGCTAATATTCCAGTCAGATAATTTGATACCAATCAAATTGAACCGGCGGACCGCCCACTGTATCCATAGTTTTACGTGCTGGACCGACCTGAAAAAAAAACAATTATTTGAGGATAAAATATAATAATAAGTTATACAAAGGGTCGTCCACGTTGGCCCTCAATAGAAAAGAATGGAAGGAAGGGAGGAAGGCCTTTGCCCAGCAGTGGGACAGCATGGGCTGAAATAATAATAATTTACAAACGAAATCAAAGTTTAGAGAGGAAATTAGGTCATGATTTTGCACAAAATGTAGAAAATCGTGATGCATACATACATATCATCACGGCTGTATCCCCGAAGGGTTAGGCAGAGGTGTACCAATGTACACCCACAGCGAGCCGATATGTTTAGATCCCATGTAATAGGGCGCGAGCCTATTGCCACTAACCGGGCACCAATCCAAATTCCGACCTGCTACTGAGAATTTCATAGAAAAACCCAATAACACCTTGGTCAAATTAGGAATCGAACCCAAGACCTCTAGCGTAGCAGTCGCACTTAGCACCACTAAGCCAACGAGGCAGTTTTATGTATCAAGGAAAACATTGTAAGGAATCATGATTCCTAAAAAATGGGGTGATCAATGCTCGTGCCTTCTCTATATGGGAAGAGGCCTGTGCCCAGGAGTGGGAGGTTTGTAGGCTAGTATTATTATAATTATTTGTCTTAATAAGTTACGAGTTAAGTGAAAAAGGAAAAAATATATGTATAAGTAATAACTATTACTATTAAAAAAAAAACAAGCGGTCTCAGTTCCAGTGTTTTTGTGACTTTTCTTTATGGTTATTTTGCCATTCAGGACGGAGGACGACAAATCAAGATCACGTTTTTTTTTTCACCTCAGTTCTTTTTATAAATTGTGTCATTGTGGGAATCGAACCTTCGGTATGGGCATGTAGGTTCTAGACCCATCTGTATACCCAGTTACACATACCACTCAGCAGGATCATCAGGTATCCGTATCCTGTGCTCGCTCTTGAACTGAGCGTCGACCACCCACTTGACGGCCGCGGCGTGGGATAGCTCCGTGTCTTCTCGGCTCAGACGCTCGGCTACCGGCTGGGGTTCGAGCTCTAGAACTGGTAAAAATACAAAAATAATTAATTTAGCCAATTGACATAAAAATGTGGACAACATCACATAAATTACTCTGAACCCAAAGTAATTAGCTAAAACACTTGTGTTATGGAATTCAGAAACAACGAAGGCAATGTAGAATAGTAGGTTTTCATATTGACCAGTCCGGGGATCGAACCCGGGACCTCGGAGCTGGCGACACCTTGAAACCGATGCGTACGCCAATCATCACTCGACCACGGAGCTCGTCGATTCTACATTTATATGATATCATATTTAAACTATATTTCTATGTATAATTTTAGAGTTATATAGCTAGTGGTAATTTTACAATTATTAAATCTGATTTATTAGATTTTAGAAATAAAATAAAAACAGTTTATAGACTTTTATGTCTAGGTATGAACTGTACAAATAAATAAAATTGAACTGTCTGTTTGTAATTTATAATAAAAAAAAATGACTTAATGCATACGAAAGTTCATACGGGACTAGCATATAAAAAAAGTTTTTGAAATTATTCTTTTTCTCTGCTCGTTCCAGCTATCTCTGAAACGGCGTACCGATTTTGACGGGACTTTGACCCACCCAGACAGCTAAAAGTAAGTAAGGCTACTTTTACTTTTTAAAAGGTACACAAGCGCGTGAAAACAAGGTTATTTACTTATTTAAAATGAGAAAAAACATCCTGTCTTTTTAGTTTTCAATTACTCAGTATGTATTTTTCAAAATTACCCTAAATAATTTAATGCATTATACTCACAGTCATGATCGATCTGGTTGGGCAGCTGCACGAGCTCCTCGTCGGGCTTGAGCACGTCCAGGATGTTGATCTTCCTCTCGGGCGCGCGGATCTGGATGTTCACCTGCACCACGCCCTCGCCGCGGATGCACTGCTCTACTAACGTCTTGTGGTTCTCCAACTGGGATTAATATGAAATATAATATTAGAAAAGCCAACAGATGGACGGCGTCGCCGAGGCCGGCCCAGGAAGAGGTGGCGAGATAACTTAGTCACTCACCGCGAGGTATGGTTCGGGGCAGTGCGGGATAAGGTATTAACTTCAAACTTCAAATATTAATTGAAGGACTCGGACTGTGCCCAGCAGTGGGCCGGGAGGTTAAAAAAAAAGAAATATACAAAATATTGGTAAACAAAACCTCTAGTTTATTTCTATGAAATAATCTACAGAATAGAAAAAACAGGGATTCATCATCATCATCATCATCAGCCAGAAGATGTCCACTGCTGAACAAAGGCCTCCCCCCTAGAACGCCACAATGAACGACAACTCGCCAATTGCATCCACCGGGTGCCCGCCACTTTGACGATATCGTCAGTCCACCTGGTGGGAGGCCTGCCAACGCTGTGTCTTCCGGTTCGTAAAATTAACTAAAATACGCTGTAAAACAGGTGTTTAAAATATTTTTTACTAGTCTTAGAATGCTGTATAGACTAGAAGGAATACTGGGATGGTGGTAAGAGGGTCCCATTCGTACCTTTTGGGTACAGATTCTCAAACTCACCATTTTAGCATTTTGCAGCCAGAATGTGTAGTCAGAGAGGTCTAGACCTAGCCGTCTCTCCAGCATTGCTCTCAGTCTAGATAGATTTGTTCTTATATCCATAAGCTGTACTATCACCTCATCTGTAATTAAATTACACAATATTATATCAAGTTTCTTGCCTTGTACAAAAAATAGGACCCCAAAAATATTAAATATATATTCATGCATTTTGGAATAAGAATATGTTATTGTTGAAGAATAACAGGATACCCACAAAAAAATTGATGAGCATAATTTATTTACTTATTGGAAGTGGGATCCCGTCAGCCCTTTCCATAAAATCTTAAGCACAAAAAAAATATTTCTTTTACTAATTAAAACAATCCAAGAAGCTGCATTTTACAAAAAGTGTGTTGAAACACTATCATGTCAAAAGGCAATGTTGATTCAGAATCTAGTTAAAAATAAGTGCAAAAATAGCTCTGCCTGTCCCTTTACATGGCTAAAACATAATGCTTTGAGTATAGTGACAATATTTGGCATGAAGTTACTTAATGCCCTAGTTTATGCCATATACCCATCAACATATGATATGCATAAACTGCTACTATCGCGAGGTTCCCCTTGTGCCAAGCGAGAGCAGTTTTTAGTCTGATCCTATTACATTTCGTTTTTCATTTAAGTTCATTTTCGCGCAACGAGAAACTTATATAAGAACATATCGATGGTTTTGACATTGTTAGGATAATATTAGTGTTTTAGATAGATTTTTTAAAACGGCAAGCTCCATCTTCATACATAATTCACGACAACACTTGTTCACACTAGTGCTTACGGTTTAAACTCTGATAGGCTCACTCTATAGTTTCAAATGCAACCTCGTTGCATATACCATAATTTGACATTAAGGGACAGATCTGCAGGTGAAGCTAGAATAATAATAAAATAACCAATATATACATACCACTACTCTCCGTGCTCTGCATAGTATCATCTTCATCTGGAGTATCGGAGAATACCGCTAGAGGTGTCTGCAATATCTCTCCGCCTGTTTGCATTAGACCTACAATAAATAATAAAAACATTTCTTTTCACGATACTCAGGCCCATAAATACTACTCTAAGATGGCCCAGTCAGGGTCACTAGACCAACAGGCCAGTCAAATATATGCATACCTTACAGAATAACATACAAAATAATATTTCATATAAAACATCATTTTTATTCAGATATACCTACGGAGCAAGACTGATGACTGATAGCATTAGTATTAGAGGACAATCTTATTAGCTTTTGAGGTAGCATAGTGCTCAATAAGTTTTTGGCCTAGTAGTACCACTACTGGGCAAAAGCTTCATCAAAAACAGACCACTGTGATATTATTAAACTTTACTTAAACACTAACATAACGTGGGGGCGAGCCTATTGCCACTAACCGGGCACAAATCCAAACTCCGACCTGCTACTGACTATTTCATAGAAAAACCTAATAACACCTTGGTCGACTGGGGAATCGAGTCGCGCTTAGCACCACTAGGCCAACAAGGCAGTTCACTAATATACAATAACAAAGGCTGATCAAAGTAGCAACTTAAAGTCAATGAATTACAGTTGAGTATAATCTTGCTTTTAGCATAGTTCTAATATGAAAATCAGTCCTACTTCAATATAAAGAGGTCGTAAGTGATCAAATTCATACATTTTTGCAATACACAAAGCTTTTGTATACTTCCGAAGCAGGAAAAACTGGTATCTAAAGCCGAGTAGACGCTCAGTAGCAGTTTTAATCATGCAACAAATTGACGGAAGTACCAATCATTGCACTCAAGATGTTACGTACAAGATCGAATAAAGATATATTAAAGACTTACCCAAGTCTGATTCAGTTACATACTGAGGAATTATAGATAAAGGATCAGTTTCCACAGTATTTTCGTCAAAAGTAGTATCGCCCTGTTCCATTTTTATTGACCGAACATTTAGCAAATCGTTTAGGTCCGCCACCTCCATTTTGCACTGTTTTACACACTACCACTTATCACAGTTCAATAAAAGTAAACAAAGTTGTGATATTAAAAATGTTTGTGTTGTAAATAATCAAAGTTTTGATCGGATTTGAAATTTTTAGGAAAAGGAAATCGCTCCAATGTCTACTTCCGCGTGCGACAAAAACGAAAAACTATAGACAATTGTCAGTTTTTGACAGCGCCTTGGAAATTTCGAGCTGTTTATGGCTGCGCATGGCATTTGAAACGAAATTGATTGACATTTATACCGTGGGAAGAACAACTTAAGAAAACTTTTATGTGTGTTAATAAAATACAAAGTATAATAATATATACAGTACTAAACCAAAACTGAAACTTACAAAATTATGATTGCAACAAAAAATAAATCCCTTCAAAGTGAAAACCTCTAACTTATGAAAGATGGCCCAAAATTCCGTGGTTAACTGTAAACGGAAGGAAATCTCTCATCTCATCGATTTTGCCTGCAGATACAAATTGTAAATACGTAAAACAAGACAAATAAATTAAACAGAAGTCCACTCATTCCAGTGCATTCAGTAATGATGTGCAAAACCTTATAATCAAAGCCGGGAGAACCACAGAAAAATAAAAATTGTCGTGTTGTCAAAGAGTTTGGCCAATACAGGCATAGCTGAATGTTGAAACAACAATTTTATGAAATTATCAGTAAACGAAGATACTAATCAACCGGACCATGTAAATTAAACATGCGATAATAAAATAGTGCAGCTTTCAAGTCATACACTCCGTGTAAATCGAACATATTAGTGGTTAATCGCGTAAATAAAATCTGCCAGTATGGACGGAACTTGGGTTCTGATTTTACTCGCTTTGGTAATGTTAGTGGGGTCCTATGTGGCTGGAAGTATACCCCTGAACGTTACCATGTCTGAGGTAAGCAAAACTTTCTATTTCGACCCATTTTAGTTAAGAAAAATGCGTAAAAATGTGACCCATCTGTCATCCATAATTTTTGTTGTTGTTGCAAAATTTTTGCTCTATAATTATATTTGTTAACTCTACGTTGCGTTATAAAGTAATATACGACTTATTCTAACGCTACATCATTATAAACGTGACTTTAAATAAAAATCTCTTTAATTTGTGGATATCTACACATGTATGAATATATTATATGAAAAATATTATCTTTCAATCTAAATACTTACCTATTGTTTTTTTTTTGTACGAAAACATTCTGTATTATGAAGTTGTGAGAATCTACTGAGTATTATATCTATGTATAATATAATATCTATGTAAAAACATGTTATTTAATTAATGTTGTTAGTTTGAATCATGTTAAATGTAAATAAATCATTTAGTTATACCTACTGATATTCCTTTTTGTAGGACTTTGGCTATCTAATTTTCTATGTACACAAATTAAAATTAAAACTTATGTATAAATTTAAACTTGAATGTAAACTTTCTAAAATAAGTAAAAGTAACAAAGATTTTCTCTTAGTTAAAATATTTAAACAAACAGTCAGGATGTTTACACCAATAACATTGGAATTTATTTCATATGCAATATCCTGGCAATTGTAACTACCTACATATAATTAACTAAAAGCTACTAAAATACATACCTTCCATATTTGCGTTATTAAATTAACAATTTTTTTAACTGACGAAAACAGAGGAGGTTCTCAATTTGACGCGTATATATATTTTTTTTATGTATGATCACGCATAACTTTTTACTGAGTAGTCCGATTTTGATAATTCTTTTTGTTATTAATATTTATTTGGATAGTCCTAATCATTTATAAAAAAACCAAAACCTTATAAACTCCTAATTAAAATGGCTATATTATTATGTATTACAAAGGGCTATGAATAACATAGGGCAGTATTTATTAAGGATATATGTGTTACATACGAAGGGAAGTATGTATTACATCAGGCAGTTTTCTGTTCAAAATCATTTTTTTTTAATAAAAAGCTTTTATACAAGAAAATCATTAACCTGTTGTATACCGGCAGCGCAGATCTACGCGAGACACAATTGAATTCTATTGTCTTATTTATTGCGGCATGCGAGAGGTTAACAATAATTGTTTGCTGTCATTGGCAAATAATTGCAAAAAAATAATAATTTTGCCTTTTTTTTTTCTATAAAATTATTACATATATTGCCATATCTAATTTAAAACTGTTTGATCGATTTAGTGTTTATTTTCAGAGTCAGGATATCCAATACCTACTTAATATTTACTTGATCCTCTAGAAAAATCTAGTATTTCTGTCTACTATTTCCTTTGTTTCAGGACAAGCTCCAAAAAGTAACGGTATTTGGAGCCGGACTCCTCGTAGGCACAGCGCTAGCGGTCATCATACCGGAGGGGGTTCGGTCCCTGTTCAGTGAACGGTCACATCCTACGGTCGTCACTAAAGACTTCACCGCTGAACCGCCCAGCCATGATGATGATCTGCATTCTGTTATTGGGATTTCTTTAGTTTTAGGTAAGTTTTATAATCTTTTATTTCTTCAGGCTGTCTTTACAATATGTTAGGAAAATCCCATCCAACTCCAAAGGGTGTTAGGTTTAGGTAGGTAAATATTTTATTTAGTCACATACCGTATGTCCGAATTTAGTTGGGCCAAAGTGACAACATTGTGGACTCCACAAAACATCAAAGAACCTCGCGGCCGGCCCGGAAGGAGATGGCGGGACGAACTTGACTCCTTTTCAGCAATATGTAACACAATAGCTCAAGACCGGGAGAATTGGAAGAAGGAAAGGGAGGCCTTTGCCCTGCAGTGGGACGACAATGGCTGATAATAATAATAATAATAATGACTAAATAAATTATTTATGTATTTAAACTTGTATACAAGTTATACCCCACGGTTTTACCCGCGCTTGACGTATCTGTTGGTTATGTGGTATCGTAGCTCCTGAATGAATGGACCAATTGTGGTATAGTTTTTTTTTTTCATTTAAAACTTCGTGATCGGTATGGTTCTTAGGTGTAATTTAATTATACCTGTCCATTATTGAAAAGTAATTTACAAAATGAATGTCGGAGTTTTCTCAAACTTTTATCTTGACATTTATTAAAATAATTCCATCTTGTTTCAGGGTTTGTCTTCATGCTGTTAGTTGACCAGATGTCATCAAGATTCAATGACCAGAGTAACCCCGTGGAGAAGAATGTCACAGCTACCGTGGGATTAGTCGTCCATGCTGCAGGTTTGTAACTTGTACTATACCACTATTGATGAATTGAAGGTTAATGATATATAGTCCGGCCGCTGAAGGAATGCGTTCCTGACAGGTGGTAGTCAACGTGAAGATATAACTTTATATGTAGTAAGGATTTTTACTACATATAAATTTCTATCACTTATTTGATCTATAAACGAATAATAGCTTTCAAACTATAATCATTATGCCAGGTTATAATGAATAGCGTGTTTGGTTATTTCCCCATACAAAATAAGGCCTACTGACATCTGTCAGGAACGCATTCTCTCAGCGGCCGAATTATAGCCTGAAACTAAGATATAAAAAAAATGGGTTCCTAAGAGCGCGGGCACACGATGTGTTGCGGCGCCGCACTGCAAAGATTTCACCATGTCAGTGGGCACACCGCTTAGTTGTTACGATCCACATTCATTAACAGACTGTCCAACGCTACTACGGCGCCGCTGCGGCATAACACCGTACGGCGCCGCACCGCTCGTGTGACCACTGTCACGGTCAAATAGAAGCGGTGCGGCGCCGCAACCCATCGTGTGCCCGCGCTCTAAGGGAATGATGGTCACAGTGGCTTTTTAACATAGGTTAGCCATTTACGCAGAAGATATTGCTGTGCAAGACTACGTGTACAATATGTACATATTATATGACCAAAGCACGCGGAATCGTAATTTAAAAATCAAAAGTAATTCAAGAATATATTTTTTCTGCGTTGTGGCCCGCAAATATGTGCACTAGTCTTTAATCATGACTACTATAGCGTTTTAAGAAATTCATACGAAATATGTAAGATGGTATTATAATGCTGCTATGTATAAGTAATGCTCAATTATTTATAATAGCAATTACAAATGATTGCATTGTCATAGGTTTCATTCTCATACTTAATTAAAACAAATCTATGAGAAAATATCAAGACAGAAAATCTTCAACATAGCCTTTTCCCGCACTATGTTCGGTCGGCTTCCAGTCTCACCGACAGCTGAACACCGTATGTTACAGAGCGACTGGGTATCTGACACACAACACATGTTACTGGGAAACACAGTTCCCCTGGGAAGACTGGTTGTCAGAATTGACTTAACGACTGTCATATCTTCGTATAACAGTCGGGGTCAACAGCTTTTCGAGGCACGGAGGGGTCTTAGTATGTTATAAATGGTCACCAATCTAATGAACAACCGCAACGAGCGCGGCTTAATAATAACACTAGCCTATAAACGTCCCACTGCTGGGCACAGGCCTCTTCCCATATAGAGAAGGCACAAGCATTGATCACCACGCTTGCTCTGCGGATTGGCGATTTATTATTATTATCATGGAATGGAATCAGATAGCGATACTTAACCATACCTTAACGGCTCGCCCCCTATTACATGGGACCTAAACATATCGGCGAACTGTCAGTGTACATTGGTACACCTCTGCCTACCCCTTCGGGGATACAGGCGTGATGATATGTTCTGTATGTTATGTACAATGTACTACATACATTTCACTTAGACTTGTTACAAACTTGTTTTATCGGAACTCAGTTTATCTTGACAATCAGAAAGCGTGGATTGTTATGATTTCCACACTGATAACATAATTAGTGAGTTAACATGTACTGATAATGATTTTAGTGTTATCATCACGCTTTATTGAGTAATGGGTAGGCAGGGATCGTTGGTTAATTGTTATTTTATTTTTCAATTTGTTTCTTATATTTTATTGAAGATGTAAGAAAAAACTACTTATTACCTTACTAACAAAATAAGAATGAAAATGCAAATATTTTTGTTTTAAGTAGGCCTTTCCAAGCTCATTTATAACGTTAAATTACTGACTCTAGTTGCAGGTTCGACAAAAACTAATAGAAACTATACTGCATTTATCAGTACTATACATTATAAACTCTATTTATAAATAAATAGAATGATCACCCATCCAAAACCCGACCTTGTCAACAGTTGCTTAACTTCAATCGCTCGATCAACATCAGTTATGAGCTCTTCAATATACAACTAATTATTAATACATGCTTGTCACCGGAAGTAAAAAACAAGTTGTTATCAGTCATATCGTGTTGTAACCATAGAGTATAAAAAAGTTAAAAATATAGAGTGCAACTGTGCAAGTATTGCTAAAACCTCAGTGCGTGCGTAAGCACATTTTTTTGCAGTGCAAAGCCACACGATTATGCGAAAATATCGTTTTTTCTGATCATCATCTCCCAGCCTTGGGTTCGGCGCAATGTGTAATCAGCAAAATTACGCAAAAATCTGTTGTTTTTGATATTATTAGTTTTTCAGATAATTTTATTAAAACAGTGCGCTCTGTTTTGATTCAATTTAACGATGAAACTATATCATACTAGTGCATACAATTCATACCCTGATAGTGCACTCTGTAGTTTATTTTTTATCCTCTATGGTTGTGCCATTTAATAGGCAATTGCATGGAGTTATCTAATCGGCGTCGGGAATAGCGTCAAGGCTTTAAATAACAGTTGTATGGCCTTGGTATGAATTATATTATGTTGTTAAAGACCTTCTTGAAAGGTTAGGTCATTGCGATTCTGACAAAAAATTGAGTACTTTTGTTACCTTAGAATAATATGGCCATCATTTTATGAGTGTTACCTACCTAGTAAATGGGATGTGGAGGTCAGATAGGCAGTCGCTCTGTAACATACGGTATTCAGCTGAATCCAGTGAGACTGGAAGCCAGCCCCATAGTGCGTTAAAATCTAGGTTGATAATATGGCCTTGGTATCCATAATAATCACAAAGTCATCTGATCCTAAACTAGGCAGAGTATGTGCTGTCGCCGGAGGCGTTATGGTGCTGAAACTTCGGTTGGACTCTTAACGCCGCCACTAAGGCGAAGGATGGCACCAGGTGTTTTGCCGGAGTAGTCGGAGCCTTTCTCAAGGCTCTGGAAGCCCGGACTCTTGCATCCTCAACCGCCTGGGGATGCAAGGCTGGCTCATAAATCATAAATGAGTTTCACCTGACAAAAAAAAAGGCGGAGTATGTACTATGGTAACCAGACAACTGATTTTTAAATACAAACATGTTAGATTAAATTACACCCAGACACAGAAGTAATGATCACGCTCATCACACGATGTTTTTTGCTTGGTGTGATCGAACCCACAATATCCGGTATAGCGGTCTGGGTCACCAACAACTAGACCAACAGACCAGTCGAAAAATTAAATGATGGGAGATCTGCCTACCCTCTTACAACATAGTTTGATAATCAAAACAATTACTAGAACCAAGACTGTAACTAAAGATGAAATTAAAAACTAACAACCAATTTATTACTGTTATGTACAACCTACCACAGATACACAGTTACATTAAAACGAAAATCAACCTTACACCTTTGACTTAAGATTGAAAATTTATATGTAAGTGTATACCTTGTGTGGTAGATTGTAGTAGTCTTTTGTAATTGTTATCAAACGATAATCAAACTTATAAAGAAAGGTCTGCTGAGATGGTTTGGCTATGTCGAGAGATTGAATGAAGAGGATTGAAAAAAAAAAAATGTATAAGGCGAGTGTCAATGAAAGAAGGCCAGGTCAAGAGTACCATAAACCGAACAGCATGTATGAAGGAATAATGAAAGTGGACAAAACGAAACCAGTGTGTAAGGATCGTAGCGAGTGGAAAGAAGTGGTCTCTGCCTACCCCTACAAGGGAAAGAGGCGTGATTATATGTATGTATGTATGTATCAACCCTACACCTTTGATATAAATGTGAAATTAATATGTAAGTCTTTTGTGTGGTAGGATGTAGTAATGCTTTGTCTTGATGAACGAAAATCAACCTTATTTATTTGACATAAAGATGAAAATTGATATGTAAGTGGATACTCTGTGGTATTTGGATTTATGAAAACTGTTATTGGTTTATAATGGTTTAACTGCTATATGTGACTGTTATCAAAATATAGTGTGTGAGAAAGTACTTAGCAATGAAGTTATTAAAGATTAGCTGATTTCGCGATCTTAGTACCGCCAATAAAAAGTACTACTTTCATTGCTTTTTCTTACTTTTTTCTTACATAAAGTTTCTTACACTTTCCTTAGAATTAGACAAATAAGTTAAAATTAATAATTCGTACTTTAAAACCTACATAAAGTAAATCATTTTAAACATACTGGATTTTTTGTGACACTAAAAAAACATGATTTTTATACCATACTTAAATAGCACATAAATATATGACTTCTATAAAATATAACATTAATATATTATAAAATAAATGTAAACAGAAACGACTTTTCTGAAATTTATATGGATCCACCTCTAAGGCAGGTTTTTAGGCTCCTAAACCAATGAACTGATTATGATGCGGTTTTTTAACTTAATCTGATCGGGATCGTTCTTAAATATAATTTATGATGATTGGCTCAGTATTTTAAAATTTATGAACAATCTGAGTAATTTTTTCGTGGATTTCTTAAATTTTCCACATACCTAACATAAAACATCATCACGCCTGTATCCCCGAAGGGTTAGGCAGAGGTGCACCAATGTACACCCACAGTTCGCCGGTATGTTTAGGTCCCATGTAATAGGGGGCGAGCCTATTGCCACTAACCGGGCACAAATCCAAACTCCGACCTGCTACTGAGAATTGCATAGAAAAACCCAATAACACCTTGGTCGACTTGGGAATCGAACCCAAGACCTCTCGCGTAGCAGTCGCGCCAACCACTAGGACAACGAGGCAGTTCAAAAGTCCTTAAATTTTCTCTTTATCATTATCATCATCATCGTCCAAATCCCTTCCTGGGCATTTTCGTCACTTTTATCATTCCTTTCTACTACGTCGTCGACCCATATTGCTCATCTTATAGCTATTATATGTATATGTCACCGGAAAATAACAAGAACCGTAAGTTTATAAATTTCCTAGGAAATTTATAAACTTCCGTAGGATTCTAAACGAGAGATTAAATGTATTATTTTACGCTCACATTTTCGTCAAATGATAAACTTACGTAAGTCGAGCATAAAAGTAATAAGTAAGCAATAACCAAACGCCATTGGTTGAACAAGTAACGTGTTCCTTCTCATTGTCAACATTACTCGGCATTCCTGTCAACATCGACCAATCAGGGAGCAGTGTGTTATTTTACGTTTTTTAAAGAAGCGTAAAATTTAAAGCATTTCTGTGATTGGTCGAACCGTTTAGAATCTTACGTATGGATACCCGTTAGTTTATAAATTTACCACGAGACTTACGTAAGTTTATCATTTGACGAAAATGTGAGCGTAAAATGATTTTACGGTTCTTGTTATTCTCCGGTGACATATATATTTTATTATTGTGTGTATGTATTGTGGTGAGAAAATAAACGTTTATTATTATTATTTCTTTCACAGCGGACGGCATAGCGCTTGGAGCTGCGGCTACCACCTCGCACGCCGATGTAGAGCTGATCGTGTTCCTAGCTATAATGCTGCACAAGGCGCCCGCGGCTTTCGGCCTGGTAACGTTCCTGTTGCACGCTGGCTTAGAAAGGTAAATATACATATAATCACGCCTCTTTCCCTTTTAGGGGTAGGCAGAGACCACTTCTACATGCTATTCCCTTCATACATGCTCTTCGGTCTAGGGTCCTCTTACTAGAAAGTTAATGCACTTATGAGTTCTGTGAAGTATTTTCTTAATGCAAGGTGTTACGGATAGTGTATATCTATCCAAAAGGGGTGAACAGTACAACTGGTATAGAATCAGTAAATGTCAATAAAGCCATTTTTTTTTTTTTCGATGCATATTATAGTCTAAAATGAGACGCTTCTCTCTCCTACTCCTGGACAAAGACCTTACAATGTGCTTAATTTAGTGTTTTTTTTTTATAAGAATTATTTTATAATGTCCTCTCTCCTACTACTGGGCTGGCGTTCCCATATATCATTAATAATAATGTTTGTTTTGTCCACAGGAATAGGATAAGAAAGCATCTTCTGATATTCTCATGTGCGGCCCCCCTGCTCGCCCTGCTCACCTATTTCGGTATCGGGAACGAGAGCAAACAGACGCTTAGTGACTTTAATGCTACGGGTAAGATTTTATAAACCTAAATTTTATTGTCAGGAATTTTAGGAGTCTTATTTTTTGAAAAGAGCTGTTTTTTTTTCAAATGTAGAGCTGCTATTATATGCTGATGGTTAAATACAGAGTAAATTGCAAATACCTATGATATCAGTTTCTACATTGCAGTGAAAGGAGAGATCTTATAATAAAAGCAATCATAAAATAATGTCGCCTCTTTTAAATACTAAAAGCATCAATATATTCACCATCTATAATAAAATGTTTTTTTTTTCCAAATAAGATTAAATTCAAGGTTAGTTATAACAATAATGAAATTAGTAACTGTTGAATAATGCCTTATATCAAGAAATTAATAATATATATTTTATTAAAAAAAAAAAAAAAAAGTTTTAGTTTCTGTAAATGAAGCAATAGGTCCAAAAACAGACCGCCTCATCTAGTAAGTGTGACAACTACAGCTGTTTTTCTGTATTCTTTGTAAAACCAGACCCATATAAAACAAAAAAAAACTACAAAATATATGTCTTTCTTTCCAGGCATAGCGATGCTATTCTCAGCCGGCACGTTTCTCTACGTAGCCACCGTCCACGTTCTACCGGAGCTAACACATCCACAGTCACACACACACTCTCTCCTACCCATGCAAGATGGCGTCCTACCTAAAAAGGGATTCGGGGGGCTCTTGCTCTCAGAAATGATCATCCTAACTGTAGGGGCACTTATGCCCTTGCTGTTAACCATGGGGCATAAACATTGATACAGAAAATTGGTTTGAAAAGGTCTTTTTTGACGCTTGTGTGAGAAGAGTTAGTTATTTTTGAGATGCTCTTAAAATCAAATTTTAATTAGGTCTTTCCAAGCTGTTTTTGAGTGTTAAATTTACTAAATAGTTGCAGGTTCGTAAATTTCATTCCTATGAAGAAGAACCTTGAATAAATTGTGTAAATTATAAGTTATAATGAACAGGTCTATAAACGTCCAACTGCTAGGCACAGGCCTCTTCCCATATAGAGAAGGCACGAGCATTGATCACCACGCTTGCTCTCTGCGGGAGATTTCAGATCCTAATCTTGGTATCCATATTTAGAGAAGGAATATAGTACTTAGTTCATCTGATACCCAAACTAGGCAGCTTGTACTATGGTAACCAGACAATTGATAAACATACTTATATATTTCTAAATGCATACATATTATAGATAAATTACACCCAGACACATAACAAGTGATCGTGCTCATCACACAACATCTGTCCTGGGTGGGAATGACCACGACCTCTGGTATAGCAGTCAGGGTCACTAACCACTAGACTAACAGGCCCGTCAAAATATTTTAAAAGTATAATGTAGACATCAATTTTAAGAGCGTCTCAAAAATATGTTTAATTTGAGTATGTAGAAAAAATGTATTGTATAGTTGGGCTTTTATTTATGAGTTTTAGTCGATTTTAGTCTTGTTACTAAATTTTAGTAGACTAAAAAAGATAAAATGGCAATAGGCTCGCCCCCTATTACATGGGACCTAAACATATCGGCAAACTGTGGGTGTACATTGGTACACCTCTGCCTACCCCTTCGGGGATACAGGCGTGATGGTGTGTTTATGTTATGAAAAAAGATGAAATTGACTAAAAATCATAATAAATGTAGAAAATTAAAAAGACATGTTAAGTATACATAATATATAGATATACCAATAGTTTTCTGCTGAAATAATTATATATATGCAATTTTGTTTAGTAGACAAATATTGTAGTTAAATCAAATTATTTAAATGAATATTATGTTTTTATAAATTGGTTTGCCTCAAATATATAATATATAGCGAATAGTCCATTTGTTTTGGTATCTAAATAAATGTAATAATGAGCATTCGATTAATAATTGTTACAGGATTTAATAAAAAAAAAATGAAACTGCTGTATATATATTTTGATAAAATTGACTTAGGAAGAATGTATCGAAGACATTTTTTTTAATCAATCAATGATATCGGATATCTCTTAAAAAAAGCGGGCCGTCGAATGGAGAACCTCCCCCTTTCACAGTCGGTTAACTACACAGATGTTATTACATTTATTTTAATAACAAATTATATGGACTATAATAATAAATAATATACTCTAGTACTCACTAAATAAAATAGCTTGCTAGTAGGTAAATTGTTGAAAGTTGAAGATATAACGATTTTATTTTTATATTAGTTTCACATACCAATGTTGTATATAAACTTTATTTTGAAATTATTATAGTCACTAATTTAGGTAAAAAAAAACTCTTCACAGTTTTAAATAGAAATAACAAAGAATTAGCGATTATTTGTGTCAAATAATATCAGCCTATAAACGTCCCACTGCTGGCACAGGCCTCTTCCCATATAGAGAAGGCACGAGCATTGATCACCACGCTTGCTCTGCGGCCGATTTCAGATCCCAATTTATGGAATCCAGTTTTTTTTTTTCAATTTTAGCCTTTATTAGTGATTATAGAAATTCCATAATAAAGTTTATATTTTTACACAGCGTGATAAAATCTGATAATATAAGTAAATATAATACAAGTAAAAATCCAGTCGTTGCCCCAAGTTTAAATGTTATAATGTGACGGACAAATTGTTGTGCGATTAGTTTATAGTATTAGTATTAATTATAACGTTATTTAAAAACTGTTTTTAGTCGATTTATTGCAAATGGTAACCCCAGACGCTAAGTTTGACGTTAAGTGTATTTGATGGTGATTAATCAGTATATTCCAAACTATTTCAGGCTCAGTCGCAAAATGACCACTTCTCAAAATGACTATAGGTAGCAAAATGTCCCTTTCTCAAAATGTCCCTTTCGCAAAATGCCCCCTTCCTCAAAATTTCCCCTTCCTCAAAATTTCCCCTTCCTCAAAATTTCCCCTTCCTCAAACAGGCATTAATTACTTTCATCAGTAAAAAAACGTGTCAAGCCTGCAGGTGTACAACACGGAGGGGTACTATACTACAGAAATTAATGTCTGTTTGAGGAACGGGACATTTTGAGAAAGGGACATTTTGATAAAGGGACATTTTGATAAAGGGACATTTTGCGAAAGGGACATTTTGAGAATTAGACATTTTGCTACCTGTAGTCATTTTGAGAAGTGGTCATTTTGCGACTGAGCCATATTCCACTTTTTTCACACCTGGGTGAACAAATGCGCCATTTTGGATTATTAGGGTAGACTTATATCACCCTGCACCCATATACAAAATGATATACACATGGATATTGAAGTATTTTTTGTCAATCTGTCTGTTGTACGTCAGGCATACCTGCATACTATAAGTAAAAACAGTAAAAATGCAAAGTACGTGTAATATAGTTAAATACTTCAATTTCATTTTGTATATAGGTGATATAAGTCTACCCTAATAATCCAAAAAGTCAGTTGTTCACCCAGGTAATATCGCTCAGGGGCCCAAGTCTGCTATTTACACTCGGTTCAATGTCTTCATAGTGTCATGCCAGCAGAGCCATTTTAGGAAAATTGGTATTCTACTAAATGTCAAAACGTCAAAATTGGCCATTGGGACGATTGGTCATACGATTTGACGAGTGGTCATAGTCTTTGAACATTGAACCGAATCGTCCCAATGGCCAATTTTTACGTTTTGACATTTAGTAGAATACCAATTTTCCTAAAATGGCTCTGCTGGCATGACACTATGAAGACATTGAACCGAGTGTAAATAGCAGACTTGGGCCCCAGGTGAACAACGTGGAATATACCGATTTATTGCATATGGTAACCCCAGAGTTTAACTTAATGTGTATTTGACAGTGTAGCTCCTAAACAGATGAATCGAGAGTTTTATTGTATATTTTGGATGACTAGATTATTTCAACTGCAACTGCAATTATGTAATTTTGAATAAATTACAATATAATTACTTTTTACGGATTAATAGTTTGAATGCAGTTAGTGCAACTGCAAGCCAAAACGATGTCTAACGAATAAGATTTTTGTTTCAATAAAAAAAAACTGGTTTTAACTGAGAATAAGGGGGTTATTTTAATTAAATTAATTGTAAATCGATGATTGACGAATGATTTAATGTAAATCGACTTTATAAATACCGAACAATATTGACAAAACGAATTCTACTTAGTTGTTATGAACAATTCAGTTTTGTAAGTTTTGAAACTGATATCATAAATGCTTCATTGCAATTTAGTATACAAATAGACAGCTCTTTAAATAATAGTATGATCATTTCCCGAGCCTTTCTCCCAACTATGTTGTGGTCAGCTTCCAGTCTCACCGACAGCTGAACACCGTATGTTACAGAGCGACTGCCTATCTGACCTCCACAACACATGTTACTGGGTGACACAGTATCCCATAGTAAGACTGCTTGTCAGAATTGACTTAACGACTGCCAAAGATCTATGTATGGCAGCCGGGCTCTACTATTTAACGTGCTTTCCGAAACATGGAGGGGTAATTAAATATTAGTTTGATTATATTATTATCATATAATAGTAAATAGACATGACAAAACAAAAATAGCAGGTAAAAAATATTACACGTATTTTTTCTCTTTTTCAATAACTAAAAACTTATTGTGTAATTCAATATAAGTTTTAAAATTTATTTTAAACGCGAAAATCATTTTTTTTTATATTTTGTAGTAGTAAAATTAGTATTTTTGGAAATCTAAAGAAGTCAAACTAAATTTAATGTGATAAAAAAAGATTTTGTTGTCCCTATATCAACAACACTTTTAACCATTTTTAAGTTTTAAATACATGCAAAATAGTTTTGAGTTAAAAACAATTATTTTTGTGAGTTTTTTTTAATCTTAAATTTATATAAATGTTATAAAATGATTTTCTGTCTTACATAAAGTACTCTCGTCTAGTCGTCACGTCTGTACGTCCTATCAAAGCGCGAATAACAACATACTCTTTTTATTCCAAGTCGGTTAAAGGATATTTTAAATGTATAAAGGTTGATTTTACTGAAGAATTCATAATATAAACATATAGCAAAATATAAGGCTGTGTACTAAAATTTTATTTTTTAAAAGATCTTTAGTTAAAAATTAATCATTTTTTCCTATTAGTTAAAAATGCTTTTTGTTTTAAAATTTCAGCAATAATGTGCCAATGTGGCTTTTTAAGATATGTATACATACATATATATAAAATGTACAATTTGATCGTTGTTTGTATGTAAATAAATATTTTGTATATTGTCTATTAAGTGGTGTTCGATTATTTTGTAAATACGAATAAAGTGCTTGTATTATAATTATAAATTTGTTATTTTAAATCTAATATAAGAACAAACTCTAACTACACTAAAATTAAAACTTACATAAATAAAAACTAAACGGCGTCAAAGAACTCATCGTCATCCTTGTCAATGGCGGGGAACGTGCCCAGAAGGCTGGCAGCATTGTCAATTTGTTATTTTAATTATTACTATGTATCATTTAGTTTTATTATTTCATACCAAAAATGTAGCAAGCTGTAGTGGCAGTGGGCTGGCCATGTTGTCGCAGAACCGACGAGAGGTGGAGCAGGAAGGTTCTCGAATGGAGACCACGCTTAGGCAAACGTAGTGTAGGACGCCCCCCGGCTAGATGGACCGATGACCTGAAGAAGGCAGCTGGCAGCGACTGGATGCAAAGGGCGGGAGATCGTGAGCCTCCGTCCTAGTGTGGGCTATGTCCAGCAGACAGCTATGTTTGCAGTTAGCCTGAGCTTGACCTTCACCGGACTTTTGGCGAGGACCTTAAGGCCTCCAGCCAGAGCAATAGGAAAAACTAACTACGTTAACAACGTCAACTAAGGGCACCCCCTGCGGGGTTCGGACCTCGACTTAGTGCGTTGCTAACAATCTTAATAAAGCAAAACAACAAGGGATTGCTGGATCTAAGTTTTTATTATTTAGGGACTGCAACAGGCTGATATGATTATTTCACCCCACTTTTGGGGAACATTCATTCCCCATTCCGCTCATTTTCAAAACCCCACGCAAAAAATATGTATCAATTTTGACGTGTCTGTTTGTTGCATCGTAGCCGTAGCTCCGAAATGAATGGACCGACTTTTTTTATTTTATTTTATATTGGTTGAAATAAAACTTCTTTTTACGGATTTTTTCGCGGTTTAGATTTTAGGTCCCGACGTTTCGACACCTTTGCAGGTATCAGGGTCACGGGCAGAGTCTTTTTTGCTTGCCTGATTGAGGATCTTGGCGCTCCCACGTATGTCCTTCTTGGGTGATATCTTGGGATGAGATTGTGGTCACGGCATCTCTTCAATTTTATGTTGTATATCTTTTTAGCAATAATCTATATTTTAAACAAAATTAATGGGCAACTATAAAGAATAAAACAATTAAACCTTTTACTAAAATACTTTATATTTAAAGTTAAATCATTATGACCACGATTTAAAAAAAATATCTTATTATTATCTTATAAATAATACTTAATATAAAATCACATTTCTTTTTTTTATGGATGGGTGTATATAATTTCATTCGTTTTAATTTCATAATTATTTTAATGTCAACGTATATTCAGGCGGGAGATCTACCCTTTGCTTATTTATTTGTATAATCTTTTCAATCGAACAACTTAATCTTTTTTTTCTTTACATATTATTTTATAATATTCCGGGACATCTCACACACGGTTACCTGATCCCAAGCTAAGCAGAGCTTGTGTTATGGTAACCAGACAACTGATAAACATACTTACATATTTCTAAATACATACATATTATAGATTAATTACACCCAGACACAGAACAAATGATCGTGCTCATCACACAAACATGTGTCCTGGGTGGGAATGACCACGACCTCCGGTATAGCAGTTAGGGTCACTAACTACTAGACCAACAGGCCCGTCAAAATATTTTAAAAGTGTAATGTAGAGATTGATTTTTAAGAGCGTCTCAAATATAAGTTTAATTTGAGTATGTAGAGAAAATTCCAATGTATTGTATAGTTGGGCTTTAATTAATGATTTTTAGTCGATTTCAGCCAGGGTCACTAACCACTAGACCAACAGGCCCGTCAAATATTCTTCATTCAATAATCTCCCATTTTTCCTTATAACAAATTCTTATACACTTATAAACTATACCTATGAAAGTTCTTTTTGAGCAAATACATTCTTTAACTTAGTAATAACACCACTTTTAAGCCAATAAGTTAGGTTTTTGTAAAAAAAAAAAACCCACCAATGAGTAGTTATATTTTAAGGGAAATCCATCTCCTGTTAATCTCAACTTAAATATTTTTCCCAACCATTTTCAAACAAGGCCTCGATTCAGCGATTTATTTTAATGCATCTCAGTGCCTAATGTTCGTATTCAGATAAACCTACAGTAAAATCTCATTGAACTCTCGAAGAGAATGATAGTAATGACATCAAAATGCCAACTATAGTAAAAATGTCCAAATGAAGCAGGTCATTCGGACAATTCAAGCAACTCTTAAACATCTGAATCGAGGCCCTGGCGTATCTTTTATTAGAGTAGTCTCTCATTCATGATTCAATTATATTTTTAATGTCGAATTAAATAAAATTGCTACTACATAGAATGATCCTATTCAATAACCGATTATCACAATAAAAATATTGAACCCTTTTAAAATTCAAACTTTAATATTTACAGTTAGATACAGTACGGTGCAAGCTTAATGGCGGCTCTGAACACGAGGCGAGTCGCTGCTGTGTAACAAACTGATGCGCCAGCGGGGGTGCGGGGCGAGGTACTGCGCTAAGTGTAGATAACTTCACAGCCGCCATTGACTTTGAATACAACTATACCTTAGCTTTTTCTTGTAATTAAGTTAATCTTAACGACCTAAGACTAAGGAGAATAATGGACGGAGCACAAAATAGGCTAGATTTAGGACTAGAACTAAAGTTACAGCCTTCAGCGTCTGGTGCAGGTAGTATAATCTGAAACAAGGAAAAATATACTAATATTATTATCATACATAAGACAAAAAATATAGAGGGCTGAAATGGTCTATGAAATTTAAGTTAACGTATACTATATACTATTTATGGTCAGTATCAATACAGAACTGCAAATAGGGTTTTTTATATATATTTAATTTCAATGAGAAATGAAAGGAGGTTAGAGAGGCCTTTGCCCTGCAGTGGGACAGAAACGGCTAGGAAAAAAAAGGGGACAACATCACAAAGGTACAGCATTCATAAAGGAGTTAGAGACAACGAAAGTACCACAAACACCCAGACCCGAGACAATTTGAAAAGTAGTTTTCTATATGTATAGACCTTTCCGGGAATCGAACCCAGAACCTTGAAAACTAGTATGTATTGTGTTCACTACTCGGCCATGGAGGTCGTCTGAACAGATTTTTTTTTAAGGATATAACTATTGAAACCAGCCAGGATTTCCGATATCTTCACTAGAGTACAGTCGGTTTTTAATTGTTAACAAGGATGTAGCTATTAACGTAATAAATAACAAAATAAATCATTAAAATATTTAAGTATCTTAAACTTACTTGTTCCACTTCTTTCTTGCTTCAGGTAACGTTGACAGATCATCTTTTATGAGGTAGACTCGAAGACCTAAAAATTATAACAAAATTACAGATTAAAAGACACTATTGTAATTTAATATTTATAAGTAGAAAATATTTCAATACTTTTATTTAAAATACTTAATTGAAAAAGTAGTATATGTAGTAGTATGTATGCGAGCTAAATTGCACTCTGTTAGGAAGAGGATAGAGTCACAATTCGTTTATTTTCAAACGCTTTTCTTCTGGAAATATTTCTATTAATTATTCTGTAATAGCCGACCCGGCAGACTTCGTACTACCTCAATCGATAAATTTAAGCCTAAACTTTAGTATAAAATAAACTGAAACTAATTTTTATTTTTTTGTTTAGTTTCGAACATTTTCATATTTTTTCACCTTTCAAACTTCTCTGGATTTCCACAAATAATTCAATACCAAAATTACCCTAATCGGTCCACCGGTTCTCGAGTTTTAGCGAGACTTACGAATAGCAATACATTTATATGTAATACTAGCAATAAATTAAAATTGCGACTATAATTTGAGATTTAAACTATCCTATCTCTCAAGTTGGATCGAACTGCACATGGTGTGCGAATTTTATTATAATCGGTTAAGTGGTTTAGGAGTCCATTTAGGACAAACATTGTGACACGAGATTTATATATATTAAGATATAGATAGATGGATAACTACAGATACACGTATAATATAACTTACCAACTAAAAACGTTTCACACATATATTCCCAGGACATTTCTCCCATACTGAACGGGAACACAGCTTTATCTTCGTCAGACAGCGAGCTCCACATATTTCTGACATTCATGTCGGAAAACTTCCAGTCTTGTGTCGAGAAATAAAACAATATGTTTGCTAATTTCATTACTTTTGAGTACAGTTTCAGCATTCTGTGGAAAGAAAATTGGTTTTAGCGCCATCTGTTGAGAGTTTTGGGGTTTAAAGCTACGGAAGATTATGACTAGATGGCGTTGTTTTTATTTGAGATAAGGAATTGTACGTATTATTTTAATATCATCAAATAATTTACAAAAAAAAAATATATATATATCAGACTTTGGAATCTCGTACTAAAAAAAATGCACAAATGCAGACGAATGTTGTTGGATTATATTAAAAATGAATGGTCGCATTATTCGACTCCATTTAATTGAGATTTGCTACTAACTTAAAAAAAATGTACTTAATGAAAATCTTTATACATATTAATATAACATAATAATAAGAAATACTTACGCTCGTCTCTTCCCAGTAATTGAAGAATATGTGTCGATAAGTAGAGCCGGCAAGTAATGAAGGAAGAAGTTGTAGAATAAGAATAAATAATAATTGTTCGTTGGGTTTAAACCATAATACCTGAAATAAATAAAAGCTTTATTAATTTTTTTCTAGCACTTTCCCTTTGTTCTGTCAGCATGGGAGTCGGTGACGAGGTTATAAAATAGCCTAAGTTCTGGGATCCAAGCTTGTTACATTCCAGGTATCATCAAAATCAATCAGCGGTTTAGTCCTATACGTCTAAATCACAGACAGAAAGCCTGACAGGCAGTTCCGTATTTATAATTTAGTAAAGAAATGTGGATTTACATTGAACAAGTCAAATGCTTTTTTTTTTAAATAAAAACTAATGTTTTTCGGATGCTATAAGAATCTCTAAGTGTTATAATAATGAATATATTTTATTCTTACCATACAGCTTTAGTGGTGGGTTTATCGATGCCGTACTTCCGGTTCCTTTCTATGAAGTCCCACCAGGTCACAGGGTTCTGTGCTCCGGATACGAAGTTGTAGATCGGTATGTGGGATGTTTGGCTGAAATAGTTAATTAACGATACATCTAGGGAAATTTTAAAATGTACCTAATGTACTATTTTGTAGGCTGTTCTTTTGCTTACCTTTTTCTATAAGTCTGGCCGGATTCAGTTGAATGCAGCGTATGTATAATATTAAGTTGTAGACGTTGTAGTATTATTTGTAGTATATTTTTCAGGTTATCTTTTTAATTTATTTAAAAGCCAGCTCTTTGTTTTGTGAAAAATCTTATGAAACTTTATTAACTGATGATTAAGTAAAAGGTTTGCCGCATAACATATTTATAAATGAATAAGGAAGCCGGAGCAAATAGTCGTACTTTCATGATCGGTGGGTAGTGCCTAAGTATTTATAGTATACTAGATTTTGCCTGTGACTCTCTCCTTGTTGTTGTTGGTAAACGCAGTAAAATGAGGCATATATCTATTTTTGAGATCTATTGAAATCTTTTAACCTGTTTACAGCTACAGCGTCACATACAGAGTTATTTCACATGTATAACATTAGTACAAAAATACTCACTTCTCTTTATAATTCTTGGCGGTATAGTATGCTGACGTCAGGATGGCGTTGACGCAGAGGTCGACGGGCACCATGTCCGCCACCTTGTCCTGATCCATGTACATGGTGCGGAGGACCTGGAGAATCAAGGTATATTGTCTTAGAAGAACGTAAGCAACTAATTAATACATATTAAGTAGTTTTCTAGCGATTGGCCTCGAGTAAATACAGTTTATTCAGTCGGTTTTTGACAGAAAATATCCTTAATATTACTCAATAATTCTTTGGATACCTTAATCCTTAAGAAATGTTTGTTTGTTGGGTAGGTTATTCACATACTCAGAGTAACAGATTTGGAACATTCTTCTTTTTTTAAAGGGTATATACTGCCAAGTGGGTAGTCTGCCAAGAGGTCATGATCTCATTATGCGATTCCATGGAAATATCAAGTGCATATTAAATATGACTTAATTTGAGGTCAAATTTAATATTTAAATAAATGGAGCACTATGTTTTAGACTGCGTGACATTGTAAATTCGCATAATTTAAATGTGCAAAGATATAGATGCTACTTACCCCGGTACCAATGCCAACGACGAGTCCCGTTGGCCCATAAACGCTGTCTGTCCACCCTCGCACAGGCTCTTCATATGTAGATACAACTGGAACATAAACACAACGAAATAACTAAATAATAAGTTTTATCATTCAGAAAAGGTACGTGGTGATTAATGTAAAAGAGAGTGGTTTTTATGAGGGTTTCTCGGATATTTATCTGAGCTTATTCCTGACCCTGACTAAAAACTACCTTTTAAGTAAAAAGCGAAAAGAGAGAGTAAGCAAGAACAGAAATTCTATAAAGGTCCCTCTTTTTATTTTATCCTGTTTTAATAATGTCAAGTATCTATATATTATTTTAAGTCTTGCGGACAGTAATATAATATGATTAAACATAAAATAATTAAAAGTAAGAGTTTACCTATGGAAGGTCTGACAATACAGATCGGGAGTCCTTCACCATATTTCCTGACAGCCTCCTCCGCTATTGCCTTCGTGAAGCAATACGTGTTGGGTCGCTTGCCCAGAAGCCTGGAAAGAGACATTTATACAGTAAATAATATTAAAAAAAAGCATACAGGGCTTAAGTTGCATCCAGGCAACTTAAACCCTGGGATTTGATATTCTTTTAAAAATTATATCCCTATACGTTCGTAAAAAATAATCCTGACACTGTCTGTATACGACTAAATTCAACATGATTAAATAAATTATTGAACAAGTAATTAGTGATCCTATTAACAGGGTTATTATTTTTTAAGTACACACAATTTCATGTTTTTTATTTCTTTTACTTCATAGCGACCTTGGTAGGAAAACTGTTTATGCAGCTGATTTTACACTGGTGTTTAAATTGATATAAAGTATTAAACTTACGTCGGCAAGATGCTTTCTATCAGTTTCTCATCAATCTCAGAGATCGCTTCCAAAGCCTCCACCGATATCGGAGGGTCATAGAACCTGAAATAAATAAATATTGACAAAATCACATACATTGCTCTGAACCCAAAGAAAGTAGTTAAAGAGCGCGTGTTAGGGAGTCAGAAATAATTGTACCAACGTCCAGATTCGAGACAAGGTAGAAAAATCGTTTTCTGCGACCCGTCTGGGCATCAAACCCAGGACCTCAGGGATGGGGACACCTTAAAAAAACGATGTATACGCCACTCGACCACACTAAAGAAATACCTACAATTATGTTTTTGCATTCTGACTTGTATGTACATGTACACAATTAAAAGTTCATCTCAAATGTCCAAAACAATACAATAACTGAAGAACCAACAATGATTGTACATACATGTAAATGTAAAGAGGAACAGGTTCCAAAATTTTTTGGAACTACCTCTGGGAATCCCTAACGTCATCAAAAATATTTTTAACTTGATCTTCACAATTTCTGAAGTGATCGCGTAAGAAACATTAAAATAAAAAAAAAGAAGTCAGTAAAATAAGAGCAGACAACAGCAAAAAACCATACTTACTTCTCCTCAATATGCTTAACATGTGTATTAGAGAAAGCTGTCGACACGTGTGTTATAGCCTTCAGATTCCGGCACTCTTTAGCCAGCTTTAAGACCTCTTTGGTGCCCTTAACGTTTATAGCGGTAGACACGGAGAGTTTCTCATCAAACTTCACTGTGGCCGCCGCGTTGATTATAATTGTTACCTGTAACGACATCTAGTGGTGAGAGTTTGGAACTATTTAGCTTAATAGCGTGCTGAGAGTAATTTTTGTTTAACTATACATAGCTTAAATTATGTCTCTAGTGGTTTAAAGGACATAAATAAAAATACTTATGAGACAGAGTTTTAGTATGAAAACATGTATTTTAATAAGCCAGCATTATTAATCAACTGTTTCATTTAAAATAATTTGTGACACAAATAAGGAAAGTCTTGTACTAATATTTTAATAAAGTATATTTGGTTTATTGTTGTGATTATCTTGTGAGTAAAAAACATTTTAGTATTTTAAAGAAATTATGGTTCCGTCTAATTAAATACATCATCATCTAATTACATTTGTGTAAACATAATAATTATAAATGTAGTTAGGCACTTACTTTACTAGTCAGAGTTTTTCTGTCTTCATCACTGATACCTAGCCCAGGTAACTCCATATCGCCTAAAATTGGGACCACCTTGTGAATACCTTTAGGATTTTCATCAAGCGCCCTTTGGAACAACTGAAATAAAAATAGTTTAAGAATATTAATAATAGATGGCATTGTTTCAAATAGCGACATCTGTTGGTTATTAGGAGGCATTAATATATATTCTTGTTGTAATAATTATTAAAAATAAATAGTAAACAATATAACTTATAAAAAAATGTGAAATAAAATAGTTCAATAGATACCCATTTATCTGAGAATCATTTTGAATAGGTTATTAATTAAAGAATTTGTTTATTCATTAAGTATGACATTGACATCGAATTGCAGTTTCAAAAAGAGGTGATTTTGAAAATCTAGAACTATATTTTTTTAAGTGAAAAGGTAATTACTATCTACTTGCGGTTTACATAGAACGACCATTGATCACCACGCTTGTGAGCCCCACAGTGGGTGTCATTACGAATTTAATGTTTCTTTTTTACTCTATAAACTCTCAAAACATTTGGTAGACTCTACTCGTGATCAGAGGGCTGGTTTGTGCCTTGCACAGAGAATCGGCATAGCCATTCAACGTGGCAATGCTGCCAGCCTTCTGGGCACGTTGCCCGCCATTGACAAGGATGACGATGAGTTCTTTGACGCGTGTTAGTTTTATTAGTTTATATAAGATATAAAGAATACTTACGAATTCATCCAGCATCTCATGTAGTCTTGCCCTCGCATCCTTCCCCTTTTTATTTCGTGTTAATACGTATATTGTGTCTATATCGCCACAGGATCGAATTATTTTCTCTATGAGCACTGAAATAATAATATTAAATAAGGCTTTGATAGTTAACTTTGTTAGTGTGTGTGTATGTGTGCTGATATATGTTAATATAAAACTATGTATATAAATATAAAAATTAGAACCTCAAATTTTACAAAATTGCAGATTTCTTTTAAAATGGTGAACAGTCGTCAGCCAATAAATAAAAGATGTTGTTAACGTCAACCTTTAAACAAATAACCGCATCACAATCGGTGCATTCGTTTAGGAGCTAGGATGTGATAGACATCACATGTCATGCGTTCCTGACACATGTCATTTGGTCTTGATTTGTATAATAATAATTCCAGCTTTAAACGTCCCACTGCTGAGCACAGGCCTCTTCCCATATAGAGAAGGCACGAGCATTGATCACCACGCTTGCTCTCTGCGGATTGGCGATTTATATTTTACATAAAAAATTAAGTGATATTTTTCATTGTAACTATATTTTATAAATATTGCTAGATATCAATCGTTTGTAGGACAAATAAGTGATAATTAATTTATGTTTAGTAAATTCTCCGCCACATCAAAGTTATATTATATAGTAACAAATTAAGTGTATAATTTAAATGTTGTGTACAGTTGTAACTGGATTTCAGGTTTACTTTCAGTCAGCAGTTAAGATCTTTTTTGTACTATGTTAATCTGTAATCTGTATATGTACCTATTGAATAAAATAAAATAAAAATAAAATATCTTCCTATTGACATCCACCTGTCAGGAATGCATTCCCTCAGTGGCCGGACTGTAATTATATAAACTCGGTACCAATCAATATTCAGTCTATTTAGTTGTCAAGCCAGTGTTTTTTTTACTTAGTTAGTAAATAGTTACATTGCTTATGTAATTAAGGTCAGAATACTTGATCCGTTTTGCGTCATACACTATTATACGTAAGTTTTTTTAGAGTTCCGTATTGTAATGCAAAACCTCTGGGGTTACACTGTCGTTTTGCTTTATTAAGATTGTTAGCAACGCACTAAGTCGAGGTCCGAACCCAGCAGGGGGTGCCCTTAGTAGACGTTGCTAACGTAGTTAGTTTTTCCTATTGCTCTGGCTGGAGGCCTTAAGGTCCTCGCCAAAAGTCCGGTGAAGCAGTCAAAGCCTGCGCTCAGGCTAACTGCAAAAATCTCTACCAAAATCCCATGCTTGTGAGCCCCGCGGTGGGTGGCATTATAGTTATAATATAAAGAAATCAGACCTTTTAAAATTCTTTGATAATGATCATATCTAGTAGAGGCATTTTTATTCCTCATTAAAATTTGCTCCCAGTATTCAAACATAGTTAGATTTTGGTAAACAAAATAAAAAAAATAAAATAGTCTTGTAAGATAACAGATTCTGATAAGAAAAAAGAATTATCAAGGTATTCAAAAGCAAAAGCCAAACCTAAAAAGGTGTGATTCCGGCCAGGATCGAACTGGCGGCCTTCTGCGTGTAAAGCAGATGTGATAACCACTACACCACGGAACCTATACGCTATTGGACGAAATACTTGATCCAATACTTTATGTAAAAGTAGTATGTCTTAATGAATATTTAATGACATTTTAATTGTTCATTGTATGTTAATATTGTTTGTTGTTTACTCAGCTGTTTTGAATAAATAAACGGGCCTGTTGGTCTAGTGGTTAGAGACCCTGACTGCTATACCGAAGGTCGTGGGTTCGATTCCCACCCGGGACAAATGTTGGTGTGATGAGCACGATCATTTGTTCGGTGTCTGGGTGTAATTTATCTATAATATGTATGTATTTAGAAATATATAAGTATGTGTATCAGTTGTCTGGTTACCATAACACAAGCTCTGCTTAGCTTGGGATCAGACAACCGTGTGTGAGATGTCCCGGAATATTATAAACTGATTTAAAACTATTGTATCTATTTAACTTATTGTAATATCTATTGATAAGACAATTATTTGATAACTCATACTAAAATGTAATTTTGAATTTGAACCTACACTCTTAGACAGCCATCCAGGAACTTAACAACTGAACCACAAGGTAAAATAAAACAAAATTAAAAAAGCATTAAATTTTAATTTAAATACAATACTAACACCACTAAACAATGCTTTAGCAAACAAATAAATTAATTAGTTTCTAATGTTAATTAAAGAAAGGAGTTTGACTCAATTAATTATGCGTGAACAAACACAAAAAAAAACTAGAGACGTTTGGATTGAGAACCTCCTCCTTTTTTAGAAGTAGGTTAAAAAGTAAGTTTATGTGAAATATCATTCACTATCAATACTTACATTTTACATCAAGGGTATTTTTAAATTAAATTTATATAACTCGTGCTCTCAATTGTATGTTATATTACAATCGAGTTTTTTTTTACATATAAAAAAACTCGATTTTTTTTAGTTTCAAATATCCAAAACTGAAGTTTATCTAGACTTTCATATATTTTATTTTATATGATTTTACTTTTAATACCAAAAATTTAAAATCCTTTCGTTAATAAACACATAGTTTAGACATTCGGTTATAATATGATCAAAGTACGACTTTCTCGACCACACGACTCGCCTTCAAACTGATTCTTCCATCTGAAAACATAACATATATTAGTATCACACTATCCTAATAATATACTAAAAATATCCTGACAATATAGTACGTATATCTTAAAAATACAACAGTGTCCTACTATCCCATTATTATCCCAAATATATCTTATTAGTATCCTACCAATTTATTAGAAATATCTTAAAAATGGATTAATGTCGTACTATCCAAATAATATCTTAGCAATAACCTATAAGTATCCTGCCAATATATTGTTAATATCTTAAAAACATATTAAATGGATAATAATAATAAAATAATAATTAACCACTTATGTCCTAGCAATATCCCGCTAATATAATAACTGAAAATTTGTGAGGACGGATGTTTGTCACTCATTCAAGTAAAATCTACTAAACAGATTTGGATGAAATTTCGGATACAGATCGTTTATAACCTGTATATATGTTGTCACCAATTAATTTAATTGGTATCTCTCATACGGGGGTTAATTAAAAAAAACATTAGCTAGTAACTGTCCCACAGCTGGGCACAGGCCTCTTCTCATATAGCCAACCGACCAAGCTTTGGTCCACGCTAGCTCATTGCAAGCGATTTAGGACTCCAATTCTGAAATGTAGGTTTCCTCAGTAAGTTTTAATTCACTGTTATAAAAAATACCTATATATACATATTTTAAAGGTATATTTAATAACTGGGTTCGAACCAGCAATCTTCTGTATTGAAATCTAATCACTGTATCGAATTTAACAAAAAAAATAAAATAACAAAAACAACAAAAAAAACTTACCTCATTAATCAAATCGCCTTGTAATCCCCTTACGTAAACATGCATCACAATAAAAACACACACAAAAAGCAAACACAACACTCTTTTTTGCAGTCGGTAAAAGCAATGTCAGTCTTTAATTTTAATATAATGATTTAATGATCATTCACCTTTGAAAACAAAAACCAAATTGCAAAAAAACATGCACAGAATAAAAATATAATTATGTCTATGTGCTTTAAATGTTTATAATAATATGATGCTTATGATTATGATATGACTGCCTCGTTGGCCTAGTGGTGCTAAGCGCGACTGCTACGCTAGAGGTCTTGGGTTCGATTACCGAGTCGACCAAGGTGTTATTGGGGTTTTCTATGAAATTGTCAGTAGCAGGTCGGAGTTTGGATTTGTGCCCTGTTAGTGGCAATAAGCTCGCCCCTATTACATGGGACCTAAACATACCGGTGAACTGTGGGTACATTAATTTGTCGTTGAACTAAAATTATCTGAATGCGAAAATTAGGCACAAAAACAAGTACACTGGACCGTTTAATTAACCCACCACTCACTGACTTAAAATAGGGCCGAGAACGGGAGTTGTTTAAAAAATGTTTGCGATATGGCTAACTCAATAAAATATACCAGTCTGTATTTAAATGCACGAGAACTTCATGGTATGCAGTAACTTGTGTAACGAGATTTTTATCTTCGGTCCTGTTCATCCTATTTTTAGCCTGATCGAACCTTGGACACACATTCAGGTAGATTATACAAGTGTTAAGTATAGCAAGTTGTATTTTTATTATAACACAATACAAAGAAAAGGGTGTTATAACTTTAACGAGTCAGGGGTTGCTTGAATTGACCGAATGAACTGCTTCATTTGGTAATTTTTACGATAATTGGCATTCTGCTAACTGTGATTACGATCATTAATTGGTTATAACCATCTTCAAGAGTTTAATGAGATTTTATTGTTGGCTTTCTGAATACGAAAATTGGTCACAATGACAAGTACACTGATCGACCACTGCCAAGCATTTAAAACAGCTGAATCGAGGCCCTGTATGTATGTCTTTGTGATCTAAGTTGTAAACAAATGAACCGATTTTTATGCGGATGTTTTTTTCTGACATTTGTAGCGAAGTTAAAATAAGGTGCCAATGGAAATAGTATCTTCACGACCTCCGTGGTCGAGTGGCGTACGCACCGGTTTCAAGGTGTCGCTAGCTCTGAGGTCCCGGGTTCGATCCCCGGACGGGCCAATGTAGAAATTCACTTTTCTACTTTATCTCGGGTCTGAGTGTTTGTGGTACCTTCGTTGTTTCTGAATTCCATAACACAAGTGCTTAATAGCTACTTACTTTGGGTTCAGAGCAATGTATGTGATGTTGTCCGCATTTATTATTATATTATTATCTATACATGTATATTTTTTATTACAAAATACGATTAACGGCTAAACAAGTTTTGAAGAGTTTATTTCCTCTTCTTTTTTCGGGCAGGTTAAGTATCGACATGTTGGAAAAAAGCCCGGGGTTTTACCGAAACGATTTTGCATTTATCAAAATACCGTGCAAATTATATTTTTTATTGTGACCATCTCAAAAACCGATCAAGTGTATACCAATTTTTTAAACGACTCCAAAAAATAAGGATGTAGTCAATTTGACTGTATTTTTTTTATGTTTGTTACTACAAAACTTTTGACTGGGTGAACCGATTTTGATAATTTTTTTGTTTGAAAGCTGGTGATTTCCATTTTATTTGGCAAAGGGTAAATAAATGTAAGACTTATCAAAGTCATAAAGTCGGTTTTAGTTTGTTAGAATTATTTTGAAAATACCTAATTTCATGCTAGGTATGTATTTTTATTTTTCAAGTATTAAGTGTAGGTATCGGCAAACTTACACTTAGACTAAATAAACGTATCAGCACACACACACAAGCAAAACAAACTTATTCCACAAAACATTTAGATCCAAAAGTTTATATTTTATCAATTCTATGTACTGTTGGTTTTAATACTTCATCAGCCCTGTATTATGGCATTTTAAATTCATCTGCAGCTGTGATCTTAAAAACTAGAGATCGAATTTGAGAAAATGAATTATTATTTATTATTCTTAAGTAAAATCTATAGAGTCCAGAAAAAACAACACTACACTGAGGTATATAATAATCCAGCCTATAAACGTCCCACTGCTGGGCACCGGCCTCTTCCCATATAGAGAAGGCACGAGCATTGATCACCACGCTTGCTCTGCGGGCGATTTCAGATCCCAAATTTTGGAATCCAGGTTTCCTCACGATGTTTTCCTTCACCGTTTGTCAGAAGTGTCTTAGAATGATTAAGAAAGTATATATAACTTTGAAAAGTTACATTGGTACTTGCCACACTGAGGTATTTACAAATAATTACGGCACAAGAAAACCGATAAAAGTACAAAATATTCACTTCTCTTTTCAAGTAATCAAAAAACTATAATCTAAATACTTTTAACTATCAATAACAAAACATAATAAGTCAATCTACGCCTGTTAGTTTTTATTTATGTATGTTTTAATTTTAGTATAGTTAGAGTTCTTCTTATATTAGATTTAATTGTTTATTAATCAAAAAGATTTACAGTAAATCTAGATTTTTGTGCTATAAACCTTTGGACCCAAAAACAACCACTCACCTTTCCCCAAAAACCCGGTACCACCAGTCAAAAATAAGGACTGGTCTTTAAAGAACGCCTGAATTTCAGTCTTAGCCCCTTTACCCTTGGTCAGCTTTTGTTTCTCCTCCTCCTTGGCATCCATTTTGTCTTCTTCAGCGTAGTATGTGTCGTTCTGGTTCTCTGGCACGAACTCGTGGTCTTCAGAAAAGTCTAAGATGGGTGCCGTTGGGTTCATTTCTTGGTTTTCCACGTCGGCTATGCGGACTGTGTTTTCTAATTCCTGTGGTATAAAATTTATTTATAGGCGATTTTAAAAGGGGAGTTTCTTAATTCGAGGGTAGGTTTATTTTTGCAAGAGTTGTCCGATTTCTGTGTTCTGTGTTCCGTGTTCTTAATTTATAACCGACTGCAAAAGGAGGAGTTTCTCATTATTTGTGTGTGGATTGATTAATAACATTTTTAAACATTCGGATTACACAACTATAATCAATTTTAGCAGCCTTTTAATATCTGGGGGTCAATCTGGAAGTCATATCAAAACCCATTCAAATATGTATTTCTAAGGTAATTTATGGACATGCAAAAGTAACTCTGTCCGTCACGCCTTCACATCTAAACCGAACAAACGATTTTGATAAAATTTTGAAGGATGTTAGTTCGAAATATAAAGAACATAGGCTTTTTTTTGCTACTATAATAACCGACATCCACACGAGTAAAGCCGTTGGCAAAAGCTAGTAACTCTCACAAATCGACACATCTCCCTGCCTTGTTCCGAATTATTTGTGATCAGCACAATGCGTATTCAGCTTCCATTCATCTCTCCTCGTCATCTCAGTTACTAAACTATTAAATAAATAAGCAATACTTACATGTAGATTATCCTGTAGCTCCTTACTAAGATTCCTAACGTTCTCCAGTTCTCTGATCATCTGTGCGGTGGGTTTACCATAGACATCTATGTCTACCTTCTCCCCCCGCACCTGGGCAGCCACCCATTTGTCCATCTTGTCTTTGGTTAATGGGGTCCTGGCTAATGGTGATTCTTCTGATGTGGTGTTCATTCTAGAAAAGAAGATTTTCAGTATAAATGTGAAAAAACTGTATCTGATACATGAAAAAGAGCTTAAGCCTAACATATAATCACGCCTGTAACCCCGAAGGGGTAGGCAGTTGTACCAATGTACACCCACAGTTCGCGGATATGTTTAGGGCGAGCCTATTGCCACTAACCGGACACAAATCCGACCTGCTACTGAGAATTTCATAGAAAAACCCAATAACACCTTGGTCGACTCGGGAACTATATACTATTCCGGGACATCTCACACACGTTTGTCTGATCCCAAGCTAAGCAGAGCTTGTGTTATGGTAACCAGACAACTGATAAACATACTTATATATTTCTAAATACATACATATTATAGATAAATTATACCCAGACACCGAACAAATGATCGTGCTCATCACACCAACATTTGTCTCGTTTGGGAATCGAACCCACGACCTCCGGTATAGCAGTCAGGGTCTCTAACCACTAGACCAACAGGCCCGTCAAATGAAAAATATGTAAGTTTGTTTGAACACTCAAATTTCTCAAACTACCCATTCAATTTAAAAAATATTTTAGACTTTGATAGCCCAATTCTTGCGGAAGGTTATGAGCTATTTAACATTGCTTTTCTTTTGCCTTGAGAGGAAAGCTAGCCAACTGAAACTTTGACACAGCTAGTCATTCAGTGTCTGATCCATCGACGTATGATATGCATAGACTGCTACTATCGCTAGGTTCCCCTTGTGCCAAGCGAGAGCAGTTTTTAGTCTGATCCTAGTTCATTTCGTTTTTCATTTAAGTTAATTTTCGCGCAACGAGAAACTTATGTAAGAAAATATCGATGGTTTTGGCATTATTAGGATAATATTAGTGTTTTAGAAAGATTTTTTTAAAACGGCAAGCTTCATCTTCAAACATAATTCACGACAACACTTGTTCACACTAGTGCTTACGGTTTAAACTCTGATAGGCTCACTCTATAGTTTCAAATGCAACCTCGTTGGTCTGATCCGTATATATAAAGATTAAAATATTTGTATAGGTAGTCTATACCACGGTATAAACCATAATATATACTGTAATACAACTAAACATTTACAAATCCGATCAATCATAGGCTTTACATTAAATTATAATGTCGCACACTTGTCATACTAATACTGTTTCTTGATAAACATCTGATTCATTTTAATGATATTTTCCATTTAAATATCTATTCTATACACACATGTATTTTCTTAGCCAATGAACTATATACAAGGTGTTACCGAAAGGGTATATCTATCCAAAAGGGGGGAAGAGTACATCTGGTATAGAGTCAGTTCACAACATTTCAGCTCAAAATGAGTTACTTAAGTACTTAATTGATGTCATTTTTTTTGTAGCAATCATAGGGAGACCTATGTATAATGAAACATAACATATCATAACGCCTGTATCCCTGACGAGGTAGGCAGAGGTGTACCAATGTACACCCACAGTTCGCCGGTATGTTTAGGTCCCATGTAATAGGGGGCGAGCCTATTGCCACTAACCGGGCACAAATCCAAACTCCGACCTGCTACTGAGAATTTCATACCAAGACCCAAGACCTCTAGCGTAGCAGTCACGCTTAGCACCACTAGGCCAACGAAGCAGTATTATATTATAATGGAACACTCTTTATAAAGTTAGTTGTAGTTCTTGAACACTCCGTATAAAGTTATAAGATATTTATTTCATACATACATCATCCAACCAAGGACAATGATTTTAAAGCAACTTTTCCTGTATGTGTATGTAATCTGTTGAGAATCATACAAATTATGTTATCTACATAGCAATTTGTAGTTTTTTAGTAAATTAGTATGGCATTTTGTTTTTGCGATTACTACGCATAAAATGTGGTATCGTTGTTTCTGAATTCCATAACACAAGTGCTTAATAGCTGTGATGTAGTCCGCAAAAAAAAAATGTGGACAACATCACATACATTTCTCTGAACCCAAAGTAAGTAGTAGTAAGTAGTAGTAAGTAGCTAACTTACTTTGGGTTCAGAGAAATGTATGTGATGTTGTCCACATTTTTTTTTTGCGGACTACATCACAGCTATTAAGCACTTGTGTTATGGAATTCAGAAACAACGATACCACATTTTATGCGTAGTAATCGCAAAAACAAAATGCCATACTAATTTACTAAAAAACTACAAATTGCTATGTAGATAACATAATTTGTATGATTCTCAACAGATTACATACACATACAGGAAAAGTTGCTAACTTACTTTGGGTTCAGAGAAATGTATGTGATGTTGTCCACATTTTTTTTTTGCGGACTACATCACAGCTATTAAGCACTTGTGTTATGGAATTCAATAACAACGAAGGTACCACAAACACCTAGACCCGAGACAATGTAGAAAAGTGATTTTCTACGTTGACCCGTCCGGGGATCAAACCCGGGACCTCAGAGCTAGCGGCACCTTGAAAACCGGTGCGTACGCCACTCGACCACGGAGGTCGTCAAACATTTATTTATTTTCTACATAGCTACTAGTATTTTTTTGTTTTTATTAATTGCATTTCTTAAACCAGCTACTTGCATACTTCGTAAAATCTATTATTAAATAAGTCACGCAAAAAAGGCGTGTCTTTAAGTCCGTGTGTCTGTCTGTGTCATATTAGCTCATAAACGAATAGACCGATTGTGCAGCGGTATTTTTTATGAAAGCTGTTATGATAAATATAGTTCTTACCTATAATTTACAAAGATGTATTCAGCGATGATTAAATAATAAACTTTTTTTCCAAAGTAGTATTTTAAGTTTGGTTGGGGTCAATGTTTTTATCCATTGAACCAAAAGGGGTCATATTTATTACGTCAGGCCTCTTCCAAAAACTTTTCCTTTATATTTTAAAACAGGTTTTGTACAATCACGAGCAAAATTATGTATGCACATAGTGAAATTGTAAAACAAATTTGCGGGATTTTTGTGTTAAAACCAAAACAGAAAAATACTCGATTAAGGAACTATATTCAACAATTTCTTTATAACACGTTTAACAATATCAATTTAAAATTGAAGAGAAAATTAGTAAGAAGTAGTTGTAGAAGTTTTTTTGTCGAGAACTTTGCAGTTAGCCCGAGCGCAGGCTTTGACTGCTTCACCGGACTTTTGGCGAGGACCTTAAGGCCTCCAGCCAGAGCAATAGGAAAAAACTAACTACGTCAGCAACGTCCACTAAGGGCACCCCCTGAGGGGTTCGGACCTAGACGAAGTTAATAATAGAGTGTATACATATTTTTGCTCGTGACTGTACCTGCCTTTTATAAAGGTTCTTAAGGTATGTAGTAATCTTGTTTTTAAAACAGGCTTAAGGCCTTGGAGTTTTTGTTTTTACTTTCGCAGTAAAAATGCAAGGATGCAAGGCTTATAAAAGATTACAATCTGTGTGTTTATTTAGAATGTAGTATGCAAGTTTAAATATATTCAACTAATTTGATATGATACTATTAAAATTTTAGAAGCCATAACTAGCCATTGGCAGTGGCTCTGACTAAGTATGTCTGTTTACTGCAATAAAAAGAAGCCTTTGTCTTTTTTTGATATTTAAACGTATTTGATACAAAGCTTGATCAAATTCGGTTTAGCGGTTTAGTCGTTAAAGAGTAACAGACGGGCAGACAGAGTTTTTTTTCACTCTTAGGTTAATATGGATGTTATGTACTAAAAATGGAAGCTAAATTAAAATCTTACTTTAAGGCCCTTTTAATAATAACTATAGTCAATCAACATAACATAACATACAACAGAGGTGTACCAATGTACACCCACAGTTCGCCGATATGTTTAGGTCCCATGTAATAGCGGGCGAGCCTATTGCCACTAACCGGGCACAAATCCAAACTCCGACCTGCTACTGAGAATTTCATAGAAAAACCCAATAACACCTTGGTCGACTTGGGAATCGAATTCAAGCCCTCTAGCGTAACAGTCGCGCTTAGCTCCACTAGGTTAACGAGGCAGAATTCAATGAAGAATATAATCATGTTGACGGAGATTTTCTACTCCGTAGTTTTCAATAAGCCATACCAAACAAACAGTTTATGTTAATAGTTTGATCAAACAACGTTATAAGTAGAACTTAAGTTAATATTTACTTAGTTATGTCGGTGTTAGAGACGTAATCTCGTAAAACAGTAATGGAAATATTTAACCATGTATGGTTCGGCCGCTGGGGGGGTTTCTGAAACATGTCAGTTGGTCTTGTTTTGTATGGGGAAAAAGAAAAAGTTAACTTATAACTTGACATTATACATTTTTTTAATGAGCATTAAATACGCTAGAGTCGCCAGTGTCGCATCAGGTTTATCTGTCATTCTACGCCAATGAGAGACAAGCCACTGGCCTATGATTGGTGCAATTTGATAGACTAACTTATGAATGCGAAACCTTAGACTAATAACTAACATAGACGGAGCGAACAAAATAGACACAAATTACGATGAATCTAAGCTTCTCTCCCTTATGGTGCAGATAGTATATATGAAAGAGACAAACATATATGGACTCATATATGCTTCAAACTAAATGGACGCTCCAGAATTGTCAAATGGTGTTAAATGGTCTCTTTTTAGACGACCAAATAAAAGAGCACATAGTTGCAGATTAGAACCTTTTCTACACAGTAAAATGACCAAAGTATTTGACAGGTATTTGATTTAGTCGTATCATATGTTGTGAATGTCAGTCGTTGCTGGTCATTGTTTATCTTACAAATAATATAATTTTTTTGCATAATATAAGCAAATTGATTGTGTACAAAAGGTGCAAAGGACAGATAAATAAGCGTGTAATATGGGTTGTTTTGTTTTATCGTGTAAATCATATTCATCACGGAAATATATCAATAAATATGTAAGCGTTCAACGGTAAGTGTTTTTTTGCAATTTTGTAATAAAATCATGCGTAATTTTTGTATGCGATCACTTATAACATACACATTAGACCGATAATGATCCCTTCAGCCTATCTTTTTTACTTATTATATCGTGTAAGCGAATTAATATTAAAAAAACGAAATTTGTTTATTTGTGAGGTTATGTTATGCTAGTGAAGTGAAATTTTTCATCGATATTATTCGATACGATAATTAATTTTATGTTATTAAATTGTACCTAATTTCGTTTTATTTTACAGTATGCCTCCGAATGATAGAAGAACTGGTGTAAAGTGCTAACAAGAGCCAGAAGTTGTTGGACTAAGCATAGCCGAAAAAAATGTCCTCGTCTCCGCCCCGAATATAACCGAATAACTACAAAGACATCAGGAACTACACTTAGTTATTCACGCGGGTGAAACCTTGGGGCACAGAGAGTTTTTGTTTATTAAAAAATTAGTTTGTTTCTTTTTACTTTAACTCCTAGATTATAAAGGCCGATCAAAATAAAGATTTTTGCATTAGATCTTTTAGTCAACCAATTACGTATTTGTTTTATTTTAAACCCTTGATAATTTGTAAATTTGGGACTTAATTTGTATTGATTGCCTTGGTGATGTATATTTTACAAAAAGGCCTTTGGTGTGGGACGCAACGTGCGCCGACACCCTTGCGCTATCCCATGTTTTTAGTTCGGCGATCTCTTCTGGCGCTGCGGAGACCCATAAATGGCGAAAATATAATATAATGTATGCGAAGCGAAAATATAGTAACCTAATAGGTTATTATATTTTGGAGCCGTTTGGGGTTGAGTTTGTATGAAATCTTTTTAAAGAACGTTTGGTAGACTCTACTTGTGATCAGAGGGCTGGTTTGTTCCTTGAACAAAGAATCGGCACAGCCATTCAACGCGGCAATACTGCCAGCCTTTCGGGCACGTTTCCCACCATTGACAAGGAATATGATGAGTTTTTTGACGCATGTTAGTTATATTGATTTATATAAGATTTAATTTTAGTATAATTGTTTTATAAAAATGTTACATAAAAATAACATACATTCAATCTAAGTACATATTCAGTCAAGAAATAAATTTATTTCGATACCTCTACCAAATACGGCACATCACTACCGAAACAAAAATAGTGGACAACGTAGCTGCAAAAATCCCTTAAAACTATATATCTATCCTTTTTTTCATATTGAATGTTTCATAGGTTAGAAGAGTACAACTATAGTGAAATTTGATGTTCCCTCTATGCTTTAGTAATTACTCTGAGTGCGAAACTAACCAGCCTTTTGGAATCTGCGAATTTTACAATATCCACACTAATTATATGTATCACTACATAGTATAAAACAAAGTCGCTTCCCGCTGTCTGTCCCTATGTATGCTTAGATCTTTAAAAATACGCAACGGATTTTGATGCGGTTTTTTTTAATAGATAGAGTGATTCAAAGGAAGGTTTATATGTATAATACATGCATAATATAGTAGAGGAATACGGATAATCTTAGAGATTTCTAATGTAAGGTCGTCAATGAACGCATTTTTTCAGCTTTCATTGCAAACGCTGGCTGAACCCTATGAGATATATCAAAATAATGTACTGCAGCATTGTGCACCTTAAAAAGATCTACAAAAAAGTCCGCGACGGCATATGTCTATCTCTTGAGTATAACCCACAATAACCATTTTTATCGTTCATTTATTACTTATTTACGAAAAAGCGCAATTTAAGCAATACAGTATTAATCCTTATCCAATTAAGTACCTTTAATAAATTGTGCATGCAATATAAATCAATATTGCCCTTTACAGTATATAATTTAAATGAATATTTTCGAAGATATTACAAATTTAAAATGTAGGGACATAGAGGTTGCGGCGATACCGGCCGGAAGGCCGCGCGGGGGCCGGGGGTCGTGCCTATACCAAATAGTGCGGCTGTGCTTCGCCCTACAGAACTTTATGATTGTGTAGTTTTATTTGCTATCAGCGTTGCACCCGGGCAAAGCCGGGGCGGGCCGCTAGTAAATTATAAAGTAAACGTCTGTCTATTTGTTAAACTTACATAGCTTAACTACTGATCCTATTTTGATGAAACTTGTTTAGAAGTAAGTTTTGATCTAAAGAAAGAAAGAGCTAGGGCTATTTTTGAAGCAATAGTCATCTCAGAAACTGCGAGCAAATGCTATTTTACTATATAATTAAAGTTAGTAATGGATGTTTGTTACTTCTTGACGGAAAAACTACTCAACCGAATTGGACGAAAATTGTCCCATTTATAGCTTAAAACCTGAATTAACGCATAGGATACTTCATATCTAGATAAGTCTAATTAAATCGAATTGATATTAGTAAAACCGCGAGTCGTAGCTAGTCATAGCTAGTTTTGTATAAATATTTACTTCCTAGTAAAATTAAGTGTGTTTGTGACACAATTATTTTACTGCTTCGTAAGCATAATAAATTGTCAATGCAGACTAATTGCAATATTAATTACAGCTTAATAATGGTAGTTTAATATAATTGTATCTAAAATAATAACTGAGACTGCCTCGTTGGCCTAGTGGTGCTAAGCGCGACTGCTACGCTGTAGGTCTTGGGTTCGATTCCCGAGTCGACCAAGGTGTTATTGGGTTTTGCTATGAAATTCTCAGTAGCGGGTCGGAGTTTGGATTTGTGCCCGGTTCGTGGCAATAGGCTCGCCCCCTATTACATGGGACCTAAACATATCGGCGAACTGTGGGTGTACTTTAGTACACCTCAGCCTACCCCTTCGGGGATACAGGCGTGATTATATGTATGTATGTGAAATAATAACACTTGCCTTCAATAATGTATTTATAGCTCGCTTTAAAAAAAAAAAATTCTGTTTGTTCAGGCTAATCTCTGAAACGGCTGGTCCGATTTTGACTCGACTTTTACTAGCAGATAGCTAATGTTATAGGGAGTATTTTGTTATGTATCCTGTTTGGTGTCCCACTGCTGGGCAAAGGTCTTCCCCGTCTGACTTCGGGCGTAACTTAGGGTACTTAATTTAAAAAGGTAATGGGTACATAATCGTGTAAAACCGCGGGGCACAGCTAGTAATATAAATAATATCTTGAAATCCCCCGTATCCGTACCCATCCGTATCCCAATGTAGATTTTAAGTTTAATAAATGTATATTTGTACGCCTGATATGGCAAAACATATTGAAACTCTTAATAATATTGTACCACCTTATGTAACATATGTTTTTAACAAATAAATTTATCTTTATCTTTATCTTTATCTTTACTAAATACACAGACAACTGATTAAAATACTAATAAATAATCAAATACAATATATTAAAAATAAATTACACCCAGACACGGAACAAATGATCATGCTCATCACACAAAGATTTGACCTGAGAATCGAACCCACGACCTCCGGCTTAGAAGTCACGGTCACTAACCACTAGACCAGAGGCGCATCAATTTACTAATTAGTTGTATAGCATTTTAACCCTGAAATAAGGTATTTGCTTTTACATTGCAATATTTTATTTAAATTATAATAATAATATAAATAAATGGGAAAGTTTGTTTGTATAATAATTAAATAAATAAATAAATGCGGACAACATCACATACATTGCTCTGAACCCAAAGTAAGTAGTATTAAGCACTTGTGTTATGGAATTCAGAAACAACGAAGGAACCACAAACACCCAGACCCGAGACAATGTAGAAAAGTTGGTTTCTACATTGACCCGTCCGGGGATCGCACCCGGGATCTCAGAGCTAGCGACACCTTGAAAACCGGTGCGTACGCCACTCAACCACGGAGGTCGTCATGTATGTATGGATGTGTGGATGTTTGTTACTCTTTCTCGCAAAAACTACTGAATGGATTTTAATGAAACTATACAATAATGTAGCTTATACATCGGAATAACACATAGGCTATAATTTATAAAGATAGTGTATTAATTGTCAATCACGCGGGTGAAACCGCTGGTGCACAGCTAGTATTATGATAATTAAATGATCAATCATAGTGAATCTAACCTTGCTTTGTTTAATTCATTATTTCTAGTCAAAATAATTTTGTTATAATACTTTCTATTTTTAATTGGAAGGTTTAATTACTTAAATATTTATAATGTAAGATGTAATTAACCTTTATGATTAGTTTATACCATATTCTTCAGAACATACATGACATTCGTTGATCTTTGGCAGTCGTTAAGTCAACTCTGACAACCAGTCTTACTATGGGATACTGTGTTACCCAGTAACATGTGTTGTGGAGGTCAGATAGACAGTCGCTCTGTAACATACGGTGTTCAGCTGTCGGTGAGACTGGAAGCCGACCACAACATTGTGCGGGAAAGAGCTAGGCAGATGCTGATCACATTTAACCAAGTCAATGGCACCCACCGTGGGGCTCACAAGAGTGATCAATGCTCGTTCTCTGTATGAGAGGCCTGCAGTGGGACAGTTACAGGCTGCTGTTAACAGCTTCAGTAATGTCACCCACCGTGGGGCTCACAAGAGTGATCAATGCTCGTTCTCTGTATGAGAGGCCTGCAGTGGGACAGTTACAGGCTGGTGTTATTAACTTCGGTAATGGCACCCACCGTGGGGCTCACAAGAGTGATCAATGCTCGTTCTCTGTATGAGAGGCCTGCAGTGGGACAGTTACAGGCTGGTGTTATTAACTTCGGTAATGGCACCCACCGTGGGGTTCACAAGAGTGATCAATGCTCGGTCTCTGTATGAGAGGCCTGCAGTGGGCCAGTTAACGGCTGGTTTTATTCACAATACTAACTAGCTTTATAAGTGCATAATGACTGCAGGAAATGCACGCTGGCTTACGTTTTCAAGGCTCTTTGCAGTAAAAAACGTAAAAACCCGCTCATTTAAAAGGCTAAGTGGTCTACCTGTAGTTTTATTTTATTTTATAAAACTGTAGTTGTTTACATCTTTCAAGATAATTCCGATAACAAACAAACAAAATCAAAATTGCACCCGAATGGTTCCGTACAATTGTATAATCTTATTTGTTTAATTAATAGAATACAGGTTAATAAACCCTTTTTAAAAGCATTGGTATACGGGTCTATTGGTCTAGTGGTTAGTAACCCTGACTGCTATACGGGAGGTCGTGCTCATTCCCACCCAGGACAAATCTTTGTGTGATGAGCACGACCATTTGTTCGGTGTCTGGGTGTAATTTATCTATAATGTGTATGTATTTAGAAATATATAAGTATGTTTATCAGTTGTCTGGTTACTATTACACAAGCTCTGCTTAGCTTGGGATCAGATGACCGTGTGTGAGATGTCCCGGAATATTATTATATCATCTCCTGAGCCTTTTCCCAACTATGTTGGGTTCGGCTTCCGGTCTCAACGGATTCAGCTGAACCTTGCCTGTGTCGAAATCGTACGAGCTATAGCATTTAATTTTGTTCTAGATTTTAAATTAATAATAATAATCCATCCTATAAACGTCCCACTGCTGAGCACAGGCCTATTCCCATATAGAGAAGGCACGAGCATTGATCACCACTCTCTGCGGGCGATTTCAGATCCCATATTTTGGAATCCATGTTTCCTCACGATTTTAGATTACTAACTGTTTTTTTTTGTACTCTCTACCTAGTATTTTAAATACGTAATAATCAAAACATTCGCTTTTATATTATTTAAAATAGCGTAGTCATCTTATTATGTGCATCGATAGTTTTTTGTTAAATAATACAGATCATCGATATTTTCTTAGAATTATATTAATATTATAATATATTATTAGGTAGGCATCTATTAAAATATGCAAGTCATAGTTATGTTTTTTTTTATTAATTTATTTTTGTTGATTCATTCACTGATTCATATTTTTATGATGAAATTAAATGCCTAGTCAAATAATAGTGGAATCACATTTTGACGGGCCTGTTGGTCTAGTGGTTAGTGACCCTGACTGCTATACCGGGGGTCGTGGGTTCGATTCCCCCACAGGACATATTCGTGTGATGAGTATGATCATTTGCCTTGTGTCTGTAATTTATTTATAATGTGTGTGTATTTAGAAATATATAAGTATGTTTATCAGTTGTCTGGTAACCATAGTTTAAGTTCTTTACATGGTTTGTTATTTTTTAACTGAGTAATAGTTAGCTTAATCTGTTATGTTGTACATGTCTTTTGATAATAAATAGTGAGTTATCCCAGGATATTATTTTGAGTAATAGATTTCATTGAACAGGTAAAAAAACGATTATTTAAACTCTGCGGTAGTCTTTAAGTAAATTACGCATTCTCATCGTGTTTGGGCTTGTTTGATATTTCTTAAATTACGTCATGCCTTTTTATAATTATATATTAGCTTATTTTTAATAATTGACTACCCGAAAATTTGCAAAAAAAACTTTATTTAAATAACTCAAAACCTCATAATCAATTTGAATGAATATGAGACCTTGAGGGATTTAAATTCTTACATCGAGCACCAATGATATTTTAATAAACAGATATGTTATACACATACAAAACAACCGAAAAAAGTGTTCCGCGCAGCAGCGGCAGCTGACATACAAGTCAAAATTATACAAAAGAGATAGCGCGATAAAACCCATAAGAAAAAAAGAGACAAATAGTGTTGTTGTTAATGGCAATACGTCCCAATTAGGACGTTTTCGAGTCTTCACGATTGCACGCTTATAACATATCTGTTTATTAAAATATCATTGTCGAGCTCAAAAATATTTTTTGAAATCGATGCACACTAACAAAATCATTCCGTCGAATTGTGAACATCCTCCTTTTAACGGCGGTTAAAAATACCTTACAAATTAGTAAAAAAATATCAACATGGTTAAAAATCCATCCAATTAAGAATTACCTCTTTTTCACAATCGGTTAAAAGGTTGGTGAACTTAATAAATAAATGGACGCATGTAATGCGTTTGCGATGATGCCATAAGGTACCTTGACGATAATTATACATAATTAAATAAACAACATTGTTTATTGAATAAATAATATATAGTTCTTGGCAATCAATCATTACTACGGTTGTGTGGGGCTTAGTTTATAAGTTTTCTTACCAACATGTTTATGAATAAACAAATAATAAAAAATAAGACTAACTGAAAAAAAAAATAATTTAAAAAAATAAAAAAGCTGCCAACTCTGTAGGGACATTTGCTGTGGCGCAAATTGGGAGAGGCCTATGTCCAGCAGTGGACTATGATTGGCTGAATGATTGAGAGACATTTTTAAAATAACTCATGCATTCAACGTATGTTGAAGAGACTATTATGAAGATTTTATAAAAAATAAAGATATCTTTCAAAATATGTTTGGTGTCAAATATTATTTAGAGCTGAAACTTTGTAAACTGTTTTGTATAGATATACCCTTTATAAATATGTACCCCCATATGTGTATAACCCTATCGTATTTGATGGGCCTGTTGGTCTAGTGGTCAGTGACCCTGACTGCTATACCGGAGGTCGTGGGTTCGAACAACACAGGACAAAAGTTTGTGTCGACGATCATTTGTTCTGTGTCTGGGTGTAATTTATCTATAGTATGCATGTATTTAGAAATATATACGTATGTTTATCAGTTGTCTGGTTACCATAACACAAGCTCTGCTAATCTTGGGATCAGATAACCGTGTGAGATGTCCCGGAATATTATTATTCTGTCAACAAGTAATTATGTAAGTTTAGTAGTGCATAATAAATAAACATGTATCTATTATATACGTTGCTTATATATATATATATATACAAAATACTCGTGTTCGCCATTACAACTAAGTATTATGTATTATTCGCACAAGGTTGTATTGTACGTGATTCTTCTATACGGAAATATTAATTAACTTATACTTATAAAAGTTTTTTAACCTATAAATAATATAATAATATTCCGGGACAACTCACACACGGTTATCTGATCCCAAGCTAAGCAGAGCTTGTGTTATGGTAACCAGACAACTGATAAACATACTTATATATATCTAAATACATATCTACATATTATAGATAAATTACACCCAGACACAGAACAAATGATCGTGCTTCTCACACAAACATTTGTTCAGAGTGGGAATCGAACCCACGACCTCTGGTATAGCAGTCAGGGTCACTAACCACTAGACCAACAGGCTCGTCAAGGTCAATATAGGTTAAATCTGAAATATCTATACAAGGTGTTACCGAAAGGGTATATCTATCAAAAAGGGGTGAAGAGTACTCCTGGTATTGAGTATAAAATGTTGGCTCAAATGAGTTAATGATGATATTTTTTTTATTTTGGCATCAAACAGTTTACAAACAGTAAAGTAATTAAATAATTGGTTCCTTACAATAGAACTATAGTGCCGACAATGAAAATACTGTGATATATTTTTACTTTGACAGCTTATATTTTGTGTCAATTAATTATTTGACTCAAAATTAAAACCAGACTCTCTGCAGATTTAAATTTTCTCGAAATACATTTATGCTTCCACTTTTTATGGATCCTTAATTTTTTACCGACTTTAAAAAGTAGGAAGTGCTGTACCTTTAGCAAATTAATTTTGGAGACATTTTACATAAATTCGTAATGAAATGATCACCAATATTCATGATATAGGTCGCGTCAGGTAAAAAGAACGCTGGCGGAAGGTGGGGAGGGTACGTTTGCGCATGAGTATACAATTCGACAGGCGAAGGTCGTCCTACGAACCAATAGCGCACCGGCAAACATGCGGCTCGTGCCCCCCCCGCACTTCATACCACCAAACAGACCGATAAATCGCCTTCTGCGCATCTTGACAGCTAGCGTTCTTTTTAAGTGACGCGACCTATACTATGTTTTTCTGTATTATAATACCAATTTATACGTATACGATATAAATACAGTCCAATTTACTTGAAAATTACACTTTTCACTAATTTCCAATTCCAATTATTCAATTTACATATATGTAAACACTCTAAAAGTTATTTTCTTTGAACCTGTCATTGAACCTAATAGTTACATAACAGTTTTTTAATAATACACGAACGTTACCTGCATTATAAATAGACGATTCAATGTCGAACACTTACTATTAAGACCACCCATAAGATTGTATAAGGCGCCGCTTACTATGAAGGAAAACATCGCAGTAATATTATGGAACTACAACCAAGTTCAAATAGAAATTCTATTCTATTTATACATTTTACTGCCTCTGACTGCCTCGTTAGCCTAGTGGTGCTAAGCGCGACTGCTACGCTAAAGGTCTTGGGTTCCATTCCCAAGTCGACTAAGGTGTTATTGGGTTTTTCTATGAGATTCTCAGTAGCAGGTCGGAGTTTAGATTTGTGCCCGGTTAGTGGCAATAGGCTCGCCCCCTATTACATGGGACCTAAACATATCGGCGAACCGTGGGTGTACATTGGTACACCTCTGCCTAACCCTTCGGGGATGCAGGCGTGATGATATGTTATGGTACATTTTACTAGATTTTGCCAAAAAGTAGTCATAGTTAAAGTTTTATTTCATACTAAGTGTACATTAGATGTTATAAAATATTGGTAACTTCTTTTTACTTAGTTTTTTTTTAAGCATAGCAATATAATTAATACTTATCATACATATCTAACAGAAATTCTAATACAATAAACATCTATTAAAAAAAGTAAAAGTAATGTCTTTTCTCAAGGAAGACTATCTCTGTATCAAATTTCATTAACATCAGTTCAGTAGTTTAGGCTTGATTGCGAATCTGTATGTAAATACAGATTCATTTTTGCATTCATAATATAAGTAAGTATAACACAAGCTTTTAAATAACCTGGGATCACATTACTAACCAAGAGCTGAAATTTTGTAAACTGACTATACCAGATATACTCTTCATCCCTTTTGGATAGATATACCCTTTTCTTAACGTTAATCCTGTACATAGAGTATCGCTACAAAACGTAGTCAATTTCGTTAATAGTAAGCTAACTTAAAAACAAACATCAAAATTGACAGGCCTGTTGGTCTAGTGGTTAATGACCCTGACTGCTATACCGGAGGTCGTGGTCATTCCCACCCAGGACAAATGTTGTGTGAGCACGATTATTTATTCTGTGTCTGGGTGTAATTTATGTATAATATGTATGTATTTAGAAATATATAAGTATGTTTATCAGTTGTCTGGTTACCATAACACAAGCTCTTTTTAGCTTGGGATCAGATATTATTATTAGATCGGTTACATAGTTTACCCGTGATAGCGTAACAAACAGACAGACAGACGTAATATCGTATTTACATTAGTAATATTAGTATGTATTGATCGTCAATCAATTGAATGGGTCAAAGATCATTGAGTGACCTTTGTACTGTATTTCCGTGTTTTGTTAACAAAATAAGTGTTTTTACTTGCTTTTAAATAGTTTATTAAGACCATTTATTCAGTAATCAGTCAATTAGATATCAAAAAACTATTTTTGCTAAGAATAAAGAACGGTTTTATATGTAAAACGTATATTACTAAATAATAATAAATGTCTGTGGCTTCGTATTTGTCAAAAAATGGACTTATTTTGATGCGGTTTTCACTGTATGAAAACTGAATTTATCGAGTTGGTTCTTAGCTATACTTTGAATATGACATTTAAATAACAGCTTTTATATAAGTTTAGTATTTATTATTCCCCGATTTAAGAAAGTTAATCTATTGTCAAATCTACAGATCACAACTGCAAATGGTTGAACAAAAGACCAACCACCAATCACAGCACTTAACATAAGGTTTGACAGTTACTTTGATAATTTTTTGTGTTGATTAACGTTTCAGAAAATAGGTGTGATTCTTGTCTCATCATCTACCAAGCCTTTTCCCAAGCTATGTTGTGGTCGGCTTCCAGTCTCACCGACAGCTGAACACCGTATGTTACAGAGCGACTGTCTATCTGACCTCCACAACACATGGTACTGGATAACACAGTATCCTATAGTAAGACTGCTTGTCGGAATTGACTTAACGACTGTCAAAGATCATCGTTTGACAATATAATAATATAATATAATATTCTGGGACATCTCACACACGGTGTCTGATCCCAAGCCAAGCAGAGCTTGTGTTATAGTAACCAGATAACTGATAAACATACTTATATATTTCTAAACACATACCTATTATAGATAAATTACACCCAGACACCGAACAAATGATTGTGCTCATCACACAAACATTTGTCCCGGGTGGTCTCTAACCACTAGACCAACAGGCCCGTCTATAATTCTTGTCTATGTTTATTTTATTATAAATCGCACAAATCATTTATTTTAAATAGAGTCTACGTTGAGGTTACAAATAGCGTATTAAATAAATATACAAGTAGAAACAAAGAGCATTAATATTTAAAATACTATCGTAACAATATAAATAATACGGTAAGGAATTCTAAGTAAATCGTGCGGGTCATAAAAGGTTAAGCAACCGCTCCCAAGGTCAAAGTTTGGATGGGTGACCGCGTACTTGCATTTAAATACAATTTACGATAGTATTTAATTCGATTCTGTTTTATAATTACTAAGAAAGTGAATAGGTTTTTCTAAATTATGTTGTGTTCGGCTTCCAGTCTCACCGACAGCTGAACACCAGTATGTTATAGAGCGACTGTCTATCTGACACATAACACATTTACTGCGGGATACAGTGTGTCTTGGTAAGACTGGTTATCAAAACTTAAGCGCATTTAACGACTGCTAAAGATCAATGTTTGACAAACACTTTATTACACTTAAACTTTAAAAAAAAATGTATAGGAGTGTAAGAATGCGGACAACATCACACACATTGCTCTGAACCCAAAGTAAGTAGCTATTCAGCACTTTTGTTATGGAATTCAGAAACAACGAAGGTACCACAAACACCCAGACCCGAGAAAATGTAGAAAAGTTGGTTTCTACATTGACCCGTCCGGGTATGGAACCCGGGACCTCAGAGCTAGCGAAACTTTGAAACCGGTGCGTACCCCTCGACTACGGAGGTCGTCATCATTTCATACCAGTTTTCCAAAACCAAAAATATTATATACCTAGACTACAAAAAACCGGTATTTTGAAACCACTACTTAAAAACTACTGCTTGATTCATACCAAAAAACTATAATCTCATCATGATTTTTAAATTACAACATAGAACAGAAGAAAATTTAAGCTATTGGGTTTTTCTATGAAATTCTCAGTAGCAGGTCGGAGTTTGGATTTGTGCCCGGTTAGTGGTAACAGGCTCGCCCCCTATTACATGGGACCTAAACATACCGGCGAACCGTGGGTGTCTATTGGTACACCTCTGCCCACCCCTTCGGGGATACAGGCGTGATGATATGATGATATCAGAAGAAAACAAAATAACCACAAAAACAACAAAGCACTTATCAAAGAGTTTTTTAACTTGTTTATGGATTTTCCATGGGATTTTTCATGTTTTTAATAAAAGAGCATTGTCAATGACAGATTAATTACAAGTCTTATGAAACTACTGGTTTTTTCCTCCTGAATGACTAAACAACTTAGAGCATACATAAGAAACTAGAGTGAGCCTATCAGAGTTTGAACGTAAGCACTAGTGTGAACAAGTGTTTTCGTGAATTATGTATGAAGATGGAGCGTGCCGTTTTAAAAATCTATCTAAAACACTAATATTATCCTAACAATGTCAAAACCATCGATAGTTCCGTATATAAGTTTCTCGTTGCGCGAAAATTAACTTAAATGAAAAACGAAATGTACTAGGTTCAGACTAAAAACTGCTCTCGCTTGGCACAAGGGAGAAACTAGCGATAGTAGCAGTCTATGCATATATATAGTACGTCAATGCTAAACAATAATTGATTAAACTTTGATATATGGCATAACAATGTAGGTTATAAATAAACATTAGTTTTTACTCAAAATAGACAATACGTTTGACGATTCTTAATTATTTATTATTCAATAGAATTCAAACGGTATTTTTTTTTAGTTAGGTAAGTGTTGAATCTGTAAGGTCTAAACTGTTTTGCTGACTATTATAGTCTGGCCGCTAGCAGAATGCGTTAATGACAGATAGGGGTCAACAGGATGATATTTGACATGATGCCAGGTTGTAATGAATAATATAACTCATGTTTTATTTCCACATACAAATAAAAAACAAATGGACTGTGTCAGAAATGCCTGTTCTCAGCGGCCGGACAAAAGATTGCTTTTGTTTTAACCAAAGTTTTACATAGATATTTAGGCTTGATAGAAACTATAGGACTAGAAGCAACATGTTGCGTAGCGTGTCCCATAACAACGCGTGGAAAGTTACGAGATATGCGCTCGCAACATGCTACGTCATGTAACATGTTGCAGGACACTGTCCAACACTTAGATTTGAGCGTTGCGCGTCAATTTGAGATCTATTTTATCCTAGTATATCTTATAGTGGTCTATTAGGATTGTATTTTGCCGGAGATGCACTGAGAATGATTAGCGATCCCGTGGTTCGGACAAAGGCAAAGACAGTTTAGTAGGTGCATTACAAAAATTACTTATATAGTTTAATTTTTTTATGGCCTTAGTAGGTACATCTATAGGTATTTTTACGCTAAGACATTTATGACATATAAATCGCTCTATTTTAATACAGAATGAATAGGTAATGCAATGATTATTAATGTAGCTGGGGTGTGTATCAGCTCTATAATTTATTTTCTGGAACCTAGCGTTGTTTCCAAACTATATATTTAAGGTTTCTTTACTAGCGACAGCTAAAATTAATTGAATGTAAGCGATTACATATTAAAAAAAAAATGTTTAAATACATATAAAATGTCCCTTAGTAAGACAGGTCGTCACAATTTTATGGACGTAACAACAGTCAAAATCAAAATATAATAAAAAATATAATTACATAGATTGAGTGTGTCCGTAGAGCTATTTACTTTCTTACTATTAAAATAAAGATCAGTTTTCTGCAGGTACATATTAAAAATTATTATTATTGCTAATAGACCACATACATAATTTACACATTGATCATAATCAGAAAACATATTATTTTAAAACTACATTATCAATACAAGGCAAAGGTTTCAATCCATAATTATTCTCTTATAAAAAATCCCTTTGTCTATAGACAATAAAAAATCTTTTATGGCACATGTCAAAACCTATACAGGCTACAAACCGCACGAAAAAAAAATACCAAAAAATAATCTTACCTTAAGAATTTTCCTTCACTGTTATAAAGAACTGTTAAAATCACTTATTTTATATTATTTAATATATTTTATTATTGAAACACGTGTATACAGCACGGGGTATGATCGGCAACTATGCTTGAAGTGCACTTAGTATGGCGAATAGGCAGTACGGACCTTTGTCAGGGGCGCGCAACATAAAGGTGCATGTGAATTAAATTAAATTATTTCTTCCTGATTAATGACAGTGGATGAAGCGAAACAAGTATGTAAGGATCGTAGCAAGTGGAAAGAAGTGGTCTCTGCCTACCCCTACGGGAAACAGGCGTGATTATATGTATGTATGCATTTCTTCCTGAGTTGTCGTGGTGGCGTAGCGGTTTAATGAGCGGATTTGTATGCATAAATGTTGCAGGTTCGAACCCAGGCAAGTACTAATGTGGCTTTTTAAAAGTTATATGTACTTTCTTAATTATTCTAAGACACTTCTGACAAACGGTGAAGGAATATATCGTGAGGAAAGCTGGATCCCGAAATTGGGATCTGAAATCGCCAGCTATATGGGAAGAGGCCTGTGCCTAAAACTGGGACGTTTATAGGCTGGAATTGTTATTTATTTCTTTCTTAGGATTAAGCGAATGTTAGCCATTGGAATAGAAAGTAGTTTTATCTAAAAAATATTATAGTTTTTATTTGTTTTAATTCACTTTTATTTTATTGACATGAGTTAGCGTGATGATCAATGCTCGTGCCTTCTCTATATGGGAAGAGGCCTGTGCACAGCAGTGGGACGTTTATAGGCTGGAATTATAATTATTGTTTATTTCTTTTGTGTTTCTTTATCTATGTAACAATAGTGTTAAATTGTTAATGCGACGAACTTTGTGTTTGTTTTTCTGCCTGTTTGTGAACCTCCACGGCTAAATCGCTGAACCGATTTTGATGATACATAAACTTACAGCGAGAAAAATAACAGATACTTATACATAAGTTTAAAAAAATAAAGATCATAAGTGCATACCTAATAGAAAGATTTAATGTATATAGATAAAAAGATTTTTACCTAAACATTTTAATTAACCTACATTCTAATTGGATTTTAATTGTATCTAGAAGTATTTTGTTTACGCCAACTAAGTTAGTTATTTTGTCATCATTTAATTAACTAAGTAATCTAGAATCAGCTGGATAATAATTAAGTTGTAATAATTCCAATAATCTCATAAAATTAAACTAAACCAAAAGATTTTTGTTTGAGATTAATTTGCAAATGTTTTTTTCTTATTTTTATACTAGCTGTGCCCCGCGGTTTCACCCGCGTGAATTCCTAGGTCCCGTTCTCGGTGTCTTTATATTATTGGGGGCGGAGATGAATCCAACAAATCACTATCGTTACCAGAGTCAGGATTACTTAATATGGTGGTTAAGTATTCTTAAATTTCTAATTTGCCGTGAAATTTCCTATTGTTTTTTCTTTCTTATAAACCTTCTCTTGACAATAACAAATACAATAAAAAAAGAATTGGCGTTATTGAGTTATCAGTCAGCCCTTGCGAACACATTTAGCGATTCATTTATATTTTTATAAAAGATTTTAAATTTATGTATACTTTTGCAACAACATTGTAGCTTATTTCAACACGTACTAGTTTATATTATAAGTATTCATCAAATCAAACAAATATGTTAGGTCGGATAGAGTTGAAATCAACCAAAAGGTTTCCAACGTCTGCGGTACAGCCTTCGTTGTGACGTCACTACTCCAGTTCAACATACGTTGAATATGTGCTGCGTCACAGTTATATGCGAAATTTGTACTTTGTATAAAATACTAGGATTATTTATTTTTCAGGTTGCTGTATCCTTTTCAAACGCCTTCATAAAAAGGAGATCTCAAATTGATATTTTTTTCATGTTAAGTGCAATTGTTATTAGATTTCAAATTCTTTTTTTTATCGATTTACCTCAGAGGTCTTATCATACAAATTTCATCAAAATCGAACCAGTACTTTTAATTAAGTTTCTTTGTAAGTACAATAAACTTGAACTTTAAACATGACCTTTGTATTTTCTATGGGCCCCAGGTGCCTGAGGCAAATAAATAAATAATAATAATAAACTATACAGAAAAAATTGTTAGTATTTAAAGAAAAGATTTTAGCAAAGAAAAAAATATATTTTCGTTATCGTTAGGACCACAAAGGTAGTCACTATAGATATACATTTAATTGAAATCGATTCTTTTATAAATTTATAAGTGATCAATACTTTATTTTTCTTCAAAGAATGACTCACTTTAAATGCATATTACTTAAGAGGCAATGAGATAATTTCAATGTCAGTATATTTCCTTAGTTTTTATAAAACATTCATTGTAAGGAAATTGAGAATCAATTATTTCTTGTTTTAGCACGCATCTGCGTGTTAAGTGACTTGTTATACTAATAGTTATTATTTAAAGGTTTTACTTAGTTAAAGGATAAAAATAGAGCATTTAACAATAGAGATAGACATAACATATCATCACGCCTGTATCCCCGAAGGGTTAGGCAGAGGTGTACCAATGTACACCCACAGTTCGCCGATATGTTTAGGTCCCATGTAATAGGGGGCGAGCCTATTGCCACTAACCGGGCACAAATCCAAACTCCGACCTGCTGCTGAGAACTTCATAGAAGTATCCAATAACATCTTGGTCGACTTGGGAATCGAAGACCTCTTGCGTAGCAGTCGCGCTTAGCACCACTAGGCCAACGAGGCAGTCTGGGTAGTAGAGATAGACGGTATAAAAAGTCAATATTAATTTAGTCCGCCATTTAAAATAGATCAGATACGTATTTAGTTTTACCGAAAAAGAGATGGATGGATTGTGTGAAAGATGATATGAGAAAGAAAGGAGTAAATACTGAGATGACGAGTAGTAGAGATGAATGGAAGCTGAATACTAATTGCGCTAAACACAAATAAATGGGAACAGGGTAGTGAGATTTTTTTGGATAGGGACACAATAATTTTTTTTCTTTGTGCCATGACCTGAGTTTGAAAAATAGTTCAAATTAGTAGTTTGTTATTTTACCAATTGTTTAACATAATACTAAATGTATTATTTACTCTTGAGATCTTAAAAAATTGCAAAATATTTAAAAGATAAAATTAGAAATTGTTACAAAAGTCTAATTGTAACAACATACCTGCCACATGACAATACGTGATACGTAAGCAAATAACCATATTTATCATGTCGTGGAAAAAACATACTTTTATGTACTAATACAAATACTATAGAAAACTAAGAGATAAAGTACAAAAAAAGTGCAAATTCAAAAGAGAGATTTTTTTTGGTAGAGATCTTTGCAGTTAGCCTGAGCGCAGGCTTTGACTGCTTCACCGGACTTTAAAAAGATTGATGATATTCCTTTTTATTATTAACCGACTTTATAAGGGAGGAGATTCTCAAATCGTCTATTTTTGTTTTTTAGTATGTTTATCTGTATTTATTTATCTACGGCAATTACACACATCGGCAGATAAAAAATTGTCGACCGATTTCAAACGATATTTTTGTCTTCAGGTATACCTTCCAATGGAGAAGAACCGGCAAGAAACTCCGTCTACAGAAAGATGTTTATGTTAATTTATTTTTTTCTGACTTCAAAAAAGGTTGGTTATGAATACGACTGAATATTTTCATGTGTCAGTACTGGTTTATTCAATTATTAATTTCAAGAAAAGATGTTAAAATAAATCGCTTAGACTACCCTGAATTTCATCTTGAGTTACTAAACTGAAAGCCTTGATGTCATAATATTTCTTAATTCGCATTTAGGAAGACTGACTGCGATTTCATCATACTAAATAATATTTCAGGATTTATATCATTATGAATCCTAAATTCAGGATAATATAGAGTTACTTAAAAAAGAGATGGATGGATTGTGTGAAAAAAAAGATGATATGAGAAAGAAAGGAGTGAATGCTGAGATGACGAGTAGTAGAGATGAATGGAAGCTGAATACGCATTGCGCCGACCACAACTAATTGGGAACAGGGCAGAGAGATGATGATAGAGTTACTTAAAAAAAGTTTTTTTTCTCCAACTTTGAATTCCATTTAATTCTTACTATTTGTATTTGTGAGTATTGTGCTTAATCAAGTAATTAATAATAATCGTCATGCTACGAACAGCATCTAGTAAAAAATGTGCGTACAAAAAAACTGTATGATTAGGCGATTTTATATCTTACGTGTACAGTCATAAAGTAAATAATACACATTTTAGTAGATTGTTATGATATTTTTGAGCAAATCACTTTTTTTTTGTTAAGATATACTTTATTAAAAGTGTTTGTACAAAGTTTCGGTTTTAAGTATTTATCTTCAACTTAAACTTTTCTAAGCTATGTTGTGTTCGGCTCCCAGTCTCACCGCCAGCTGAACACCAGTATGTTATAGAGCGACTGCCTATCTGACACACAACACATTTACTAATAATAATTGATAGCACATAAATAAAAAAAAAACTACTTAAATTAAACACAAACTACTGGATCGATTTTGATGAAAATAAAGCCACCTTTGAGGCGTAATTATACCCTATGGATGGCAAAAATATTTTTTTAAATCGATCCACAATTTCTGTAAATATAGCGTCACCCAAATTAAAAGCATATAGACGAATTGAGAATCTTCCCTTTTTGGAGTCGGTTGCAAAAAACTGCATATTTTCGTAAGACTGGTTTTCAGAAATTACGGACTGTGAAATAACTTATATATGGTAGTAGGATCTGACTGCTAATGGTATGTCTAATATTTACAGACAAATATTGGAATCTTCTATTAATGTTGTCGATTATAATACCTAAGAGTGGTCTACCTCGCTACCATCCTAGTTAAGAGTCTACACAAATAAATACATTATTTTAACTTCCCCTGCCCTGTTCCCAATTAATTGTGGTCGGCGCAATGCGTATTCAGTTTCCATTCATCTCTACTACTCGTCATCTCAGCATTCACTCCTTTCTTTCTCATATCATCTTTCACACAATCCATCCATCTCTTTTTTAGTCTTCCTCTGCATGTATACCCATCCACAGTCATACTCATAACTTGAGTAGTTATGTGACTTTTATCCCTCCTCAATTTAAATAAACATAACTGTTAAATAACTAAGACTAACATACTAACATCTTTTTAATACTTAATCATACAGGGTGTTACGAAACCCCTGACCCGAAAGGGTGATATAGGTTCACAATCGCATGCCGAAATAAAATATTAAATTTGGAAAATTCATGATAGGAACAATAATAATGGATTTTGAAATGGCAATTTTTGCCCCGAAATTCCCTAAATTTGAGAATAAAACAAAAACTACAACTCCAATTTCGTCCCTTTTTGGGGGTCTTTTGTTTGGTAATTAAGTAGCATATGTGTCGATGCCAATTCTCTATCTCAAATAATGAGAAAAAAAAATTTTTAGGTTATTTTTTTTTCTCTTTTTCCATTTTATTCCACATTTTTGTAGCTAGATATCGATACCTAACAACCCCTTAACGGATCGAACAGGGGTTTTGTAACACCCTGTAGAATAAATATTCCTCTTGAATAGACACTTATGGTATATTATAATTATGACAAAGAGAAGTCTTACCATAGAGACACATTATAAAAGTACAAATAAACTTCAAAATGTATAAGTAATTTTAATTGTGTAAACATTGATTGAATTATGTATTAAAATTTTTATGAGATGGTATTTTTAACTTGTTATTTTTTTTATAACTTTTTTCTGAAACAGTGTTTCTTAAGATTAAATTAAACGTGTCTGTATAAAAACAAGTGTTAAGCATATTAAACAATTAGTTCTTATTAACTATGTAAGTACATAGATATAAATTTTATTTATATTTTAGGCCGATTATGATGAGCTTTCTTTTTATAGCCGTTGTGTTTATCTATCATTTATGAATGAACTTTTATTACTTTAAATATAAGATACCAGCAATATTTTCAAAATATACCAGAAGTATTCCATAAAAAATTATAGATAGATTTTAATCTATAATTGATAATATGTCCATAATATCTTTCCTAGTTACTACAATTCAACGAATACAAAACTTAGCTGTATTTTTCTACATTCCACTTTACGTTATTTAATTAAAATTTCGTATGAAAGGTTAATTCAAATGGAAGACAACGACACACATAATGAATTATATATATGTCTAATGTATATATTATACTTAATTAAGTTCTAAGGTCAAAGACAGCTATTTTATTTTAGTTTATGCTAGCCTAACTGTCATACTGCAAAACATTTTTTTTTTTTAATTGGCTCCTTCTTACTGTGGGATACTGTGTTACCCAGTAAATGTGTTGTGGAGGTCAGGGGCCCAAGTCTGCTATTTACACTCGGTTCAATGTCTTCATAGTGTCGTGCCAGCAGAGCCATTTTAGAAAAATTGGTATTCTACTAAATGTCAAAACGTCAAAATTGGCCATTGGGACGATTGGTCATACGATTTGACGAATGGTCAGTCTTTGAACATTGAACCGAATCGTCCCAATGGCCAATTTTGACGTTTTGACATTTAGTAGAATACCAATTTTCCTAAAATGGATCTGCTGGCATGACACTATGAAGACATTGAACCGAGTGTAAATAGCAGACGTGGGCCCCAGATAGACAGTCAAGTCATGATGTAAATAATGTTCAAGTGCTCAAAACGCTATTTTTGTGGCTAATTTCGTCAACCTCAGGATTTTGTAGATCTTATTGCATAGTCCGGCCGCTGCAAGAAGTCTTTTCTGACAGGTGGTGGTCAACAGGAAGACATGACTTTATGTTGTGGAGACTAACTAAAAAAATTTAGTGTCACTTATTTGTCCTAAAACTACTTTTTATTATGCCACAACTTTTTATGTGATATTTATATAATATAAAATCAAGACCAACTGACATGTGTCTGCGCAACACTCAGCGGCCGGCCTTTAGTTGGCAGACACGTTAGCCGATGCAAAATTTGCTTTTTGATTACCTATTATTTGAATGCAGTGATTTACGATTGTAAAACAAGCCCGCGAACTTTTAATTTAAAATCTGTGAATTCATTGTTAAAGTACATACAAGTATTGCAATAACTAAAAATAGAACCAATTTCAAGACTTCCTGGCTACCAAAGAAGAAATTAATTTGATATCCGTAAATCCAGGAAAAGCCTTGTAATCAAAAATTTTGATAGTAACATATTGCTTGTCAAAAAGTAAAAGTATAAATTACAAAACTTATATAAGCGACATCTATCGATAGCATTGTAGGTTAACTTAAATTGAAAGCCTTAGTTATGAAAACATTGTTCTAAGTATTCTCAATAGATGGCAATGTTTATTGAAGTACTATTTTTTTTAAACAAATATAGAGATAACATATCATCACGCCAGTATCCCCGAAGGGGTAGGCAGAGGTGTACCAATGTACACCCACAGTTCGCCGATATGTTTAAGCCCCATGTAATAGGGGGCGAGCCTATTGCCACTAACCGGGCACAAATCCAAACTCCGACCTGCTACTGAGAATTTCATAGAAAAACCCAATAACACCTTGGTCGACTCCGGAATCGAACCCAAGACCTCCAGCGTAGCAGTCGCGCTTAGCGCCGCTAGGCCAACGAGGCAGTTCAAAAATTAATGTTTTTTTTTTAATTTTGAATAGGTCATTCATTATTTTTGTTTATTAGTACCTGCCTAATCTATACTTGTTTTTAAATAGTGACACGTAGTAAAGTTTGTAATTAATATTATGGCGTCTAAAATTACAAATGAACGGATATTATGTCAAACTTAATTTAATACCTTGACACAAATGTCACTGTGTCACATTGTGTACACAAATATTATGCAAACAAATGTACTTTCTTTTGTAGTTGGAAAACATAAGATCGTAGGGATGGGAATAAAATAGATCGATATTGAGTTGACATTGAATTATTAAAAAAAAGGTCAAAATCAAAATGTAATATTTTTATTTCAAGTAGGCCTTTTTAAGCTCTTTTAAAACGTTAAATTTACTGACTCTAGTTGCAGGTTCCAAAATGTCATTCCAATGGAGAAGAACCTGCGAGAAACTCCAGAGGTTTATTTAATATCTACTGAATAGCCTGCCGGCAGACATAAGATGTGAAAAGAACACAAAATGTTTTAAAAATAAGTTAAAAAAATATTATTTAGAAATATGTTAAAGTAAATTTAAATTTAAAGTATAATTTAAGTTGATTGTAAATTAGGTATAAGTATAAAATAAATGTTAGTAACGCAGAGAGACTCAGTGACCCCACAGTCAAACCATTACTACGGTTTTGTGGGGCTTAGTTTATAAGTTTTCTTACCAACATGTTTAAAAATAAATAAATAAATAAATAATAAAAAATATTATAAGAAGGAAAGTTGTTATGCTTCAATGTTGGTTAGTCATATTTTATATACTGTTATTTGCAGTCTATTTTATAGAAATAAATATAATATTATAATAACTACCTACTAGATTCCAAAATTTGGGATCTGAAATCGCCAATCCGCAGAGAGCAAGCGTGGTGATCAATGCTCATGCCTTCTCTATATGGGAAGAGGCCTGTGCCCAGCAATGAGACGTTTAGGTATAGGCTGGATTATTATTATTATTATATTATAACTACCTAGATACTACTATACCTACTAGGTCTTTCTAAGCATATTGTATAATCAAACTACTTTCACCAGTTCAGTGTTTGAATATGAATAAACATTTTCATTCAATAAAATAAAAACAAATAATTTTATCGATCATTCATTTAATATTTGCAATTTCGCCACTCACTATAAGTCAGTGTTGGTTTCACAGAATATGAAAGTAATCAGACATTTTTTACGAAAGGTCTTAAGTCAAAAGGTCTATAGTTACAATCAGAACTTTAGTGACCCGTTATTAAAGTACATAATCAAGTGACAAGCCTTAGTCTTATAAGGCTCAAGGGTAAGGTGCAATAAGAAGTGAATGGGAACTAACACATTCAACTTAATAGTAGAAGATAATTTAACAATCAAATATAAACTTTATTTCAATGGACGAAAGTTTAAAATCAAGTGAAAGTCCTTGAGTACTTAATTCAAAAAGTTATGAAATCGTAAACACATGGGACTCTCGCACTCCGTCGCAAATAGTAAGCAAACCATGAATCACGACGAAAGAATTTGCATTTTATTGCGTAACACTAAAGTCGTAATTCGAATGCTAATAGCATGTACTTATGACGTTCTAATGATAGTGAAAGTTACGCTTGTTCCTAGTTCGTATTCAGTTTGGCGGTAAAACTCACCGTCGTTGGCTGTTTTTATTTTTAAATGTGATTTTTAAACATGGCGGTTGCGTCGTGTTTTTGATAAAATGTTTTTATTGATTATTAAGTGATAATTTAACGTTTTTGTGTTGTGTAAAATGCTAATAAGTTTAAAAATGTGCGTGGCAACGTGTGTGTGTGTCTTCCTACTTTCTTTTGGTGAGTTGTATTCAAATATGGTATACTAAAGTATACTTAAGCAATGTTACGTAGGTCAGAGTCTAATGAAAAATATAATATGTACATTTGTATGCATTTTGTGATTTTCCGCGGATGTTCCAAAGTAACAGTTTATTTCACAATAGTTAAAAGGTCCTTAATTAAAATATTTTAATTAACTTGACAGTCTTGCAGTTATATTCCTTAATTAATAAATTATCTAGTTAGTTAATATTACCTATCTCATTTAAGTTTGCATTTATGAACAATGTTTTAGATATTTGTATTTTTATATTCTCTAGTAGCGCAGTGGTTAAGCATTGAGTCTCATTGGCTAGGTATTGTGGGTTATTACTTTTCTGTGTATCAATAAGTACATATTTATTTTCAAAGATATTATTTTTTTAAAGCATTTGCTTCATTTTTTATTACCTACATCGATTTATGTACCAAATTTGATTGTTTATTGTATGTTGATTATTGTAGTAAATATAAGTATTCGATATAATAATATGCAATCTTCAATGATATTCTAATAAAGCAATCTTCTATTACTTCTACAACACAAAAATGTTTGTACTACGTGGGAATCGAACCTGTAGCATGTCGCGCAATATTACCTAACTATAATAGTCGGTGTGTTTTTATTCCATTACATTATCTGTGCAGATAATTAATAGGACAACCTAATAAAGCAGTTATTTAAAAAGTTAAGATTTTTACTTTTATTTATTCTATTGGCCATATAACGTGAATAAAATATTTTCCAAAAATCCTCTTAAGTCAAGTTAGGTCATAGTTCGGTAACATTTAAAACTTCTTATTATGTAAGACTTAAAACCCGTATTTTATGTTAGTCATTAACTTAAGTGGGTCAAATCTTTACGTATCCGTCAGTTAGGTAACATAACCTGATGTTTAAGCTAGGACATTATTTAAGAATTACTTTAAATTGCCTAGAATTAAAAACTAGAAAAATAAAGCCGAAATAATGAAATGAAATAGTTTATTCTTACAAGTAGGACTATATAAATCACTTTTATAATGTCTTCTTTAGCTAGATGAAGTCGACATTTCCTAACTGACTACCCTGAGAAGAAAAAAACGACCTCCGTGGTCGAGTGGCGTAAGCACCGGTTTCAAAGTGTCTAGCTCTGAGGTCCCAGGTTCAATCCCCGGACGTGTCAATGTAGAAACCAAATTTTCTACATTGCCTCGGGTCTGGGTGTTTGTGGTACCTTCGTTGTTTCTGAATTCCATAACACAAGTGCTTCAGCCACATACTTTGGGTTCACAGCAATGTATGTAATGTTGTGCACTTTTATTAAAAAAAAGAAAACTTCGAAGAATTTAGCCGAAATAATGAAATGAAATAGTTTATTCTTGTAAGTCGGGCTATATAAATCACTTTTACAATGTCTTCTTAAGCTAGATGAAGTCCACATTTCCTGACTACCCTGAGAAGATATAATAATACCAGCCTATAAATGTCCTACTGCTGGGCACAGGCCTCTTCCCATATAGAGAAGGCACGAGCATGGATCACCACGCTTGCTCTGCGGGCGAATTCCGATCACAATTTTGGGATACAGCATTCTTCAAGATGTAAAAATGCTATAAAATAGAGTGATGAGATTGAAGTAGGGTGCTGATTTGAGTTTCTAAAAGATCTCTAGGTCTAAACCAAGTTGTATAAAATTTCCTTTATCACATCTCCGCTCGCTCGGTGGCGTTAGTAGGTCCATTTTAGGATAATTACGTAGGTAAAACGTCATTTTAACGTCAAAATTTTTCATTGGGATGGCTCATCGGCGTATGATATGCATAGACTGCTACTATCGCTAGGTTCCCCTTGTGCCAAGCGAGAGCAGTTTTAGTCTGATCCTAGTACATTTCGTTTTTCATTTAAGTTAATTTTCGCGCAACGAGAAACTTATATAAGAAAATATCGATGGTTTTGACATTGTTAGGATAATATTAGTGTATTAGATAGATTTTTGAAAACGGCAAGCTCCATCTTCATACATAATTCACGACAACACTTGTTCACACTAGTGCTTACGGTTTAAACTCTGATAGGCTCACTCTATAGTTTCAAATGCAACCTCGTTGGGATGGCTAATTTTGACGTTCTGACATTTAGTAGAATGCTAATTATCGTAAAATGGACCTACTAACGCCACCCACTCAGACGATTCAAACAATTGTCAATAGCAGACTCGGGCCCCAGGTGTTAGAGATGCTTATGCAGTGATGTTCACTCACCGTGTTGAACACATTTTGTTTATTTGTCTGCTATAATTAATAAGAAATCCAGCTTTCTTTTGTTCAGCAGAAATCCATGACTTAATGTCCTGGTCAAAAGTTAGCATTACTAGAGATATTTTTTTCCCAGCGGTGTCTTTCATGTGGTTGTCTATTATCGCTATAGTCTATAGTTTAAATCTTTTCTTAGAGTTAAGGCTAACTCCATAGGAAATTTAATCAAAGTGGGCTCGTATTTTTGCCTCAAAAGCAAAGCTGACAGACCTACTTTTGCATTTTTAATATAAGTATGGATTGAAGTATAGTGTTTCAATAAGTCAACTAAACGTATTGCAATACTTACTATTACTTACGAAAACTTGCCACTTAAGAGAGTATTTCAAAATTCAGCATTGACCAGTATATCTGCAAATTGTTATAAACGACAAGTTATCTTGTGATTAGGGTTGCCAAACAATCGACCAATTTTTATATATTTAGCTTTTTCATGGCGTTTTCCGGCTTTCTTAAAAATAATACTTTTGAATTGACTTCTCCAACAGGAGGAGTTTCTAAATTCGGCTAAAGGTTTTTTTAGTGTTTGCTGTGCAATAACACCAGCAATATTTATTTATTTATTTATTTATTCAATTAGGATCTCCAACAAAGAACACACCTTACAAGCTAGAAATGACAAATCACGAAAAAAAACAATGACATAGTGTTTCTTCAGTTACAGGATATTGGATCGATTTAATACATATTTTTTGCCATCGATAGACTACTACTACTATCGATAGGATTCAGAGGTGCTCCCATATAAATTTTATTGGACTCGGTTCCTTAGTCCGGCGAAGCAGTCAAAGCCTGCGCTTAGGCTTACTGCAAAGATCTCTACCAAAAGGAAAAAAAGTAGTCGCCTTTATTTTTTAAATCTATGTGTTACCTACTTATTATTTTGTTACAACTCAATACTAAGGGTAAAAATAAGGCTAATCTGTCTAGCTTTTCGGTTATAAAATATGGCAACCCTACCCGAGAGCAATGCGCCAATGGTTAAGTTACTGACACAAGGTTATATTATGTAACCAACGTATATGTATAGTCATACACTATGCAACATACAGTCAATCACAACACACAATAATTCTTCTATACTTTATATTTTACTAATCTTTTCCTTAAAAAATATATAAATACAACACCGTTTTATTTGCTGACGATAGTACAGTACTCTTTACAGGTGACAATAGATTGCATATGGAATCAGAAATAAACTTGACCCTTAGCAATATTATAAACTGGTTAAAAATAAATAATTTAAATATTAATCTTAGCAAAACAAATATAATAACATTTAGAAGTAAAGTTAATAAAATAACTAACATGAATATAAATTACAATAATAATAAGATCCAAGAAGTAGAGGGAACTAAATTTCTAGGTGTAAATATTGATAATACTCTAAACTTCAAACAACATGTGGAATCGTTATGTTCTAAACTGAATAAATACTCCTATGCTCTGTACATACTTAGACAAACAGTCAGTAGCTCAACTTTAATTACAGCCTATCATGGATATGTTGCTCCCCTTCTAAGGTACTGTGTTATTTTTTGGGGTAACTCCACTGATAAGGAATCTGCCTTTAAGGCACAAAAGAAATGTATACGTGCAATAACCAATATTAAGCATACGGAGAGTTGTAAACCATTATTTATAAAATTAAACATTCTTACTTTACCATGTATATATATATTAGAAGTTGTATTATTCGTTAAGAAAAACATGTGCTACTTTAAGAAATTAAACAGCGCAAGATTAAATTGTAACTTGAATTTACCGGGTAACAAGACAGCGTTACTGAACAAAAGTATTTTATGTATGGCTCCACGTATTTATAATAATCTACCCAGATCTATTAAAGACATTTCCAATATTTATGTATTCAAAAATTGTATTAAGAAACTGTTATTAAAGAAAGCTTACTATAGTATTAGAGAATATTTAGAAGATAAGAGTATTATATAAAGTTAAGCGTAAAGCGTTAGTTGTAGTCATTTTGTATATTGTTAAGTTTGCATACCTTTTGTGGTAGAATGTGGCTAATGTGCACTATTAATATATAAGAACTTCTCTGTACCCATGTTCGCAAACGAATAAATGATTTGATTTGATTTGATTTGATTTGAAATAAATAAAGTTCCGGGACATCTCACACACGGTTGTCTGATCCCAAGCTGAGCAGAGCTTATGTTATGGTAACCAGACAACTGATAAACATACTTATATATTTCTAAATACATACATATTATAGATAAATTACACCCAGACACCGAACAAATGATCGTGCTCATCGCAAAAACATTTGTCCCGGGTGGGAATGGAACCCACTGTTAAGTAATAAAAAATGTTAAGTGAAAATAAACCTGTTTCTCATCTGTTACAGCGTCCGGAGCATTGGGCTCTGTTATTATCCCAGAGGAGTTACCCTCACTGCTCTCCGTGGCGTACTCCAACATACCCCCGATTAAAAAAGGTAATTAATACTGAATATACTTACTAATTAATTATATTACGAAAAATACAGAGAAAAGATGGTGAAAAAGAAACCGCAGAGAGGAAGAATTACGCAATATGCAAAAGCATGACGAAAATAGTAATATAGTATAGTAATATTATATTTATAGTAATAGTAATATAATAAATTGGTGCTTGTAGAAAACATTCTAAAACTCTTTATTAATTAACAGTCTTTTCTCCAGTCTTACTATGGGGTACCGTGTGACCCATTAAAATAGGTTTTGGAGGTCAAATAGACAGTTGATCTTTAAGTTATGGTATTCAGCTGAATCCGGTAAGACTGAAAGCCGACCGCAACATAGTGCGGGGAAAGGCTAGGTGACAGAATCAACATAGTAGTGACTGACCGACATGATTCAGATCATAACGATTTCGAGGTTGAAATAGCAATTGATATTAAGACATAAAAAATAATGTTCTAAATTAGCCGTTAACAGTTGAGATTCCATCAAGCGAAATTAAGTGAACAGGGTGTTACCGAGAGGGTATATCTATACAAAAGGGTTCAAAAGTGCATCTGGTATACTCTGTTTATAAATTTTGAGCGCCAAATTAATTAAAATTATTATTCATTTCATCTAGATATTCCTTTACTCCTTTTAGTAACGTACCCTTTTGGTAACATATTATATACCTTTATTTCATAAGATTTACCTATTGCGTCGTTTCCCGGTTTTTCTTAAAAGGAAAGACATTTTGGAACCTGCAACTAGAATCACTGAGATTTGTTTCTTGAGCGACTTTTTCAGGGTTTATCTGTAATTTAAAAAGGAATCGCTGAATGTCTTGCTAAGCGCAAATCTCGAAAGCAGCTGAACCGATTTCGATAATTATTTTTTATAATCCTTAAAGCACGAGGAAGGTTCTCACAAAGAGAAAAAAAATAGTCGACTGTTAGGCGTTACGACGTTCGCCGAATCAGATAGTATGAAATAAAAACATTTTAATCAATGTGTTATTCTTTATACTTTCAGGCACTGATTCTCGCGTCGGTTTCGGTTTCGCTTTCGGCAACCATGCTGATTTCCAAGTTATGTTGGAACTTGGACCCCAAACTAACACACAACCATTGAGTAAGTTTATACATTTAATTTTGTTCTAGCTAGACGAATAAGTTATCCAAGTATCGTGTAGTTTGTGCCAAAGTAAGAGGTTTCTGAGTTTAACAATGTTAAAATGAAAATGCCTCAAACTCAAAAGCAAATTAGTTATTTTGACAAGAGATTTTTTTACAGAAATTTGTCACATGCTTAATTTTATATTGGTAACTAATTAACTACGGAAAACAAGGGGAATTCTAAGTATTACGTGTCACGTCTAAGTAGGAATGTCAGTGACTTTATCGAAATGTTTCTAAGCTATAATTTGTGAAGATCGGTTTAGTATTTAATTTCGATTTTCTTTTGGCAGGGGTATCTGAAGGTGCTCCCTCAACGGGAGCATTCACGTGTATTGTAACATTATTGATTCGACTTTGAGCATTTCATAGCAAGATGTCAGACGAAGCGGGAAGTGGAGCGCATTGATGTTACAAGTTGTATCAAAATATTACAAATTTTATCATTACAAGGTGCGCATTGTAATGTTCGGTTCTCCTCCTTCACTGATGCAATGCTCAAATCTGTAACGTTACATTACACGCGAATGCTCCCGGTGAGGGAGCACCTTTACATTTTTTATTTTCCATTTTTACATATATTATTTTTTAAGATTAATTTCCTTAGGTCGGCCAGCCTGATATATATAACTCATAAGTACATACTATAATCGTAATGTTTATATAAATTAACATAATACCACCTTTCACAGCCGGCCAAGGATTCCAGCCCAGTTCGTCCAATGCCAAGCGCCAAGTGAACTCGCCTCCGCCCAAAGTAAACAAGAATAAAGAAAAGGTAACCTTCATTTATATAATCATAATAAAATACTGTACTAAAATAATAATATACTAGGTGGCCTAGTGGTGCTAAGCGCGACTACTACGCTAGAGGTCTTGGGTTCGATTCCCAACGACCAAGGTGTTATTGGGTTTTTCGACCGGCGAACTGTGGGTGTACATTGCTACACCTCTGCCTAATCCTTCGGGGATACAGGCGTGATGTACTAAAATAATAGTAAAAACACGCAAAATAGTGCAATATCTTAATATTTCAGCCAATAACGAAACTTAAATTACTAAAATGTCATGCCTCAAAACTTTGGCAAAAAGATCATTTTATGATAATTATTTTTCATAGACTATTTTTATATTCTAATTAAATATTATATCCCGAAATAGTAGGCCAATTATATACATTAGATTAGTACCTACGTTACCTATAAATAACAACTTATTATTTTTTAAATGTAAAGTCCAATTGGTATCAGAAAATCTTTTAAGAAGTCTAAATAAAAATATTGACAAAAATTCTTACCCCTCATGTTCTTAACAGATTATTTAAAAGCAATTCTTAGTATTTTTACCCCATAATTTCCTTTAAACTATACTTTGGACTATCACTAAAATAAAAACTTATTTTTCCAGTACACAGACGGCGGCAACTACCTCCAAAATTGGGCCCAAAAAATGAAATACCCACCCAAGTCTACCCAACAAGTTCTACCCAGGCCTGGAGAAGTTCCAAACCTAGAAGATTCCATGGTAGAACTAATTAAGAACGAGAAAGGCGAATATGAGATACACCAACCCAAACCAGGAAACTTACCACAAAACATTCTAGAAGATTTGAAGAAGTTATATAAGTTGAAGAGCGAAGTTGCTAAGAAGATGACTTTGCAAAGTGCTGGGTCTTTGCAAAGTGCTGGGACTTTGCAAAGTGCTGGGACTTTGCAAAGTGCTGGGACTTTGCAAAGTAATCGCAGTGCTGAAGAAGTTAAGAAGATTACAGATGATTTGTCTAATGTTGATTTAGATTGAGGCTTTTGTATATTTTTGTAATAAATGGGTTTAGTATAGTGTGTTGTTGTTTTATTTTTCTTCTTTGCCAAAATCACATTTTTCTTCTTTGCCAAAATCACGTTAAAAAGCACTATGTAATTTTCAAAATATGCACACTACAACATTCGAAGTTTGCCAATTATTACGCAAAAAATTCTACTCCTAATAATAATTATAAAACTTAATACCTTATAGTTTTAGCTACTCAAAAATAAAAAGTTTAATTAGTCTCATTTATGTAAAATCAAGATTTTACCGATGTGTGATTTCTATAACCAAACAGTTATATTGTGTAATTTATTTTTTATTACATAAATAAGTACCAGTTCATTTTAAAGGGCCATTACTTTATTCAGGTTGTCAGCTACTTCTATATTAAAATTTATCAAAAGTGGTCAAGCCGTTTGATCGTGAATAAGTAACAAACATACACACAAACTTGCCTTTACAATAATAGTTTTTGAATGATAATTCATCTATATTATGCCTATTTTCAAAGGTGTTGTTTAAAACTACTTAGGTATTAGGTATAGGCCTTACATAAGTATACATACAGCGTGGCGCTAAAATGGTGACATTAATTTAACACACATATAGCTTTTCACATTTTTGTTTCATGAAGAACTTATGTTTCCATTAAACGTTGTTATTTACGGATTTATTTAAAGTTTTATAAAATAGCACTTTGGAGCAACCTGTACTTAAAGCTCTGTCGCGCAGCGGTCATTTGCCGAGGTCACGGATCATAACATCGCATCAAAGAAATTAAAATGGATAAGCAATACTTTAAAGGAAAGAGATATCCCTCTGTCGGCGAGCGGGCGGCGCTCCGAGCCATCTAGGTAAGTAATTTCACGAATATTTTTTTTGCAAGGGTGATCTCAATTTTATTTATATTATTATCATTTAGTTTGTTTCAAAAAAATTTTTTTTTCAATTTACGAGTTATTTAATTCTATTAAAATTAATATGATTGAAGGGCAGTAGCCCTACACGTGTGTTAAATTAATGTCACCATTCTCCTGACCAAGGTTTTAATAGTTCCCACATATTTATTGTTTTTAACTTAACAATCAATAATTACCGTGGGAATGTTGATAATTGTCCGTTTTGCTGTTTAAGACAATATTGTCATATTGTTCAAAATCTTTGAAGTGTTTACACGCTAAATTAGTACTTTAAAATGATTAGGAAAATATGTGTTTGTGTGTTTGTACTGGTTTTTAAATGTGAGTATTTTTTTATATTATTTTATTTTGTAGGTCTAGTTGAATGATAAATGATTGTAAGGCGCAGGCCAGACAGAAGAGAGAGACGTAAGGCGCAGACGGGGCGCAGACATTTTTCATTTTCATACAAAATGTATAGAAGCGTCGCGCCCGCGCCCCGTTTCTTCTGTATGTTTAGCGTCGCGACGCTTCTATACATTTTGTATGAAAGGGACGCGGTAGAGACAAATGTCCGCGCCCCGTCTGCGCCTTACGTCTCTTCTGTCTGGCCTGCGCCTAAGTTGTAAAAAAGTGTAGAAAGGGATAAATTAACCTGTTAAGTTTCGATATGCAGTCTATGCAGGGACTTAATATTTAGGGTAGACCTTTCACAAATTAGACTTTTGACTGGGTAAACCGATTTTGATGATTCTTTTTTTTATTTGTATGTTGGAGTTTCACATGTGGTCTAATCATATTTTAGTCCAGTTTTGTTGGGATCCATAAGAAATTAATATAAGAATTATTTTGAAGACTTTTTTTTTGAAAGAATTATTTTTGACTAAATTGCGTTATGATAATTCAACCAAAAGAGACGAGCACAAGGATTCGTTTAGACGAAAAAAAAAAAAACTTCAAGATTAGCTTCTGTTAAGTCTTGCAGCGTGTAGTGCTATTTAGTACTTATACCTAAAATAAGGGTTTTTCAGTTTTGGAGGTGAATGGTATATTCTTCTTGGTGGTACCAGAAGATGTGCCGGCTGCCTTCGCCGCGATCTACGGGTTCGCACCACCGATCACCAAAGGTAGGCACTTAACATAACATATACCATCACGCCTGTATCCCCGAAGGTTTAGGCAGAGGTGTACCAATGTACACTCACAGTTCGCCGATATGTTTAGGTACCATGTAATAGGGGCGAGCCTATTGCCACTAACTGGGCACAAATCCAAAATTGCAGTTTGGATTTTTGCCCGGCTAATGAGAATTTCATAGAGAAACCCAATTACACCTTGGTCGACTTGGAAATCGAACCCAGGACCTCTAGCGTACCACCGCTAAGAACCATTAGGCCATCGAGCCAGGTTGGTAATAAATTAAAATGATAATATTCCAGTCTATAAACGTCCCACTACTGGGCATAGGCCTCTTCCAAAAGAGAGAAGGCACGAGCATTGATCACCACGCTTGCTATTTCAGAAATCTGAAATCACCCCCCCAAAGTCAGACACTCATGTCAACCCTCCTAGTCAGACACCCAAAAGTCAGACAGTCGTCTCAACCCCCCCCCCCCAACAAAATTCAACCCCCCCCAAAAGTTAAACACTCATGTCAACCCTCCTGGTCAGACACTCGTCTCAATCTCACATATGTGGAGGACGTCAATCTCACATATGTGGAGGATGTCAATCTCACATATGTGGAGGATGACAATCTCACATATGTGGAGGACGTCAATCTCACATATGTGGAGGACGTCAATCTCACATATGTGGAGGACGTCAATCTCACATATGTGGAGGATGTCAATCTCACATGTGGAGGACGTCAATCTCACATATGTGGAGGACGTCAATCTCACATATGTGGAGGACGTCAATCTCACATATGTGGAGGACGTCAATCTCACATATGTGGATGACGTCAATCTCACATATGTGGAGGACGTCAATCTCACATATGTGGAGGAAGTCAATCTCACATATGTGGAGGATGACAATCTCACATATGTAGGGTGTAGACCCCAACCAATAACTCCAATTCGTAGCACTAAACCCCAGTAATCACCCCAATTCGTAGCATTACACCCCAAGTAATGTCCCCGATTCGTAGCATTACACCCCAAGTAATCACCCCAATTCGTAGCACTACACCCCAAGTAATCTCCCCGATTCGTAGCACTAAATCCCAGTCAATTTCCCCAATTCGTAGCACTAAATCCCAAGTAATCTCCCCGATTCGTAGCACTAATCCCCAGCCAATCTCATCAATTTGTAGCACTACACCGCAAGTAATATCCCCGATTCGTAGCACTACACCCCAACCAATCTCCCCGATTCGTAGCACTAAACCCCAGTCAATTTCACCAATTCGTAGCACTACACCCCAAGTAATCTCCCCGATTCGTAACACTACGCCCCAAGTAATCACCCCGATTCGTAGCATTACACCCCAAGTAATCACCCCAATTCGTAGCACTACACCCCAAGTAATCTCCCCGATTCGTAGCACTAAATCCCAGTCAATTTCCCCAATTCGTAGCACTAAATCCCAAGTAATCTCCCCGATTCGTAGCACTAATCCCCAGCCAATCTCATCAATTCGTAGCACTACACCCCAAGTAATCTCCCCGATACGTAGCACTACACCCCAACCAATCTCCCCGATTCGTAGCACTAAACCCCAGTCAATTTCCCCAATTCGTAGCACTACACCCCAAGTAATCTTCCCAATTCGTAGCACAAAATCCCAAGTAATCTCCCCGATTCGTAGCACCACACCCAAGCCAATGTCTCCAATTCGTAGCACTACAACCAAGTCACCCGTCAAAGTAAGACACTCGCGACACCCCGCCAAGTCTGACATTCGCGTCACCCTCCCAAGTCAGACACCCAAAAGTGAACTTACCCCTCTAAACGTCAACCTCCCGCCCCACACATTCACCCCCCCCCCCCCCCCAAAGTCAACCTAACCCCCCAATATCAGACACTCACGTCACCCTTCCAAGTCAGACACTCATGTCAACCCCCCCCCCCAAAAATCAACCCCCCCCCAAAGTCATACTCCCCCCCCCAAGTCAACCCCCCCCCCCCCCAATGTGAGACACCCATGTCACGCCTCCAAGTCAGATACTCATGTCAACCCCCCCAAAGTCAGACACTTACGTCACGCCTCCAAGTCGGACACTCACGTCACGCCTCCAAGTTAGACACTCATGTCAACCCTCCCCCCCCAAAAGTCAGCCTCCCTCCCCCCAAGGTCAACTCCCCCCCCCCCAAAGTCAGACACTTACGTCACGCCTCCAAGTCAGACACTCTCGTCACGCCTCCAAGTCAGACACTCATGTCAACCCTCCCCCCCCAAAGTGACATCTCATGTCAACCCCCCCAAAGTCAGACACTTACGTCACGCCTCCAAGTCAGACACTTACGTCACCCCTCCAAGTCAGACACTCACGTCACCCTTCCAAGTCAGACACTCATGTCAACCCCCCCAAAGTCAGACACTTACGTCACGCCTCCAAGTCAGACACTTACGTCACGCCTCCAAGTCAGATACTCATGTCAACCCCCCCAAAGTCAGACACTTACGTCACGCCTCCAAGGCAAACACTTACGTCACCCCTCCAAAGTCAGACACTCTCGTCACGCCTCCAAGTCAGACACTCTCGTCACGCCTCCAAGTCAGACACTCTCGTCACGCCTCCAAGTCAGACACTTACGTCACCCCTCCAAGTCAGACACTTACGTCACCCCTCCAAGTCGGACACTCACGTCATGCTTCCAAGTCAGACACTTGCGTCACGCCTCCAAGTCGGACACTCACGTCACGCCTACAAGGCAGACACTCATGTCAACCCCCCCCCCCCAAAAGTCAACACTTACTTCACGCCTCCAAGTCAGACACTCACGTCACGCCTCCAAGTTAGACACTTACGTCACCCCTCCAAGTCAGACACTCACGTCACCCTTCCAAGTCAGACACTCATGTCAACCCCCCCAAAGTCAGACACTTACGTCACGCCTCCAAGTCAGACACTTACGTCACGCCTCCAAGTCAGATACTCATGTCAACCCCCCCAAAGTCAGACACGTACGTCACGCCTCCAAGGCAAACACTTACGTCACCCCTCCAAAGTCAGACACTCTCGTCACGCCTCCAAGTCAGACACTCATGTCAACCCTCCCCCCCCAAAAGTCAACTCCCCCCCCCCCAAAGTCAGACACTTACGTCACGCCTCCAAGTCAGACACTCTCGTCACGCCTCCAAGTCAGACACTCTCGTCACGCCTCCAAGTCAGACACTTACGTCACGCCTCCAAGTCAGACACTTGCGTCACGCCTCCAAGTCAGACACTTGCGTCACCCCTCCCCCCCAAAAGTCAACTTCCCCCCCCCATAGTCAACTCCCCCCGCCCCCCCAATTGAGACACCCATGTCACGCCTCCAAGTCAAACACCCATGTCACGCCTCCAAGTCAGAAACTCACGCCACCCCTCCAAGTCAGACACCCATGTCAATGCACCCCCCAGAAAGTCAACATACCCCCCAAAGTCAGACACTTACGTCAACCCCCCAAGTCAGACACTAACGTCAACCCCCCCCCCAGAAAGTCAACACACCACCCAAAGTCAGACAATCATGTCACGCTTCCAAGTCAGACACTCATGTCAACCCCTTCCCAAAAGTGAACTTACCCCTCTAAACGTCAACCAACAACGTCCCGCCCCACACGTTCACCCCCCCCCAAAGTCAACCTAACCCCCAATATCAGACACTCACGTCACCCTTCCAAGTCAGACACTCATGTCAACCCCCCCCAAAAATCAACCCCCCCCCCCAAAGTCATACTCCCCCCCCCCAAGTCAACGCCCCCCCCCCCAAAGTGAGACACCCATGTCACGCCTCCAAGGCAGACACTTACGTCACCCCTCCAAAGTCAGACACTTACGTCACGCCTCCAAGTCAGACACTTACGTCACCCCTCCAAGTCGGACACTCACGTCATGCTTCCAAGTCAGACACTTGCGTCACCCCTCCCCCTCCAAAAGTCAACTCCCCCCCCCCCATAGTCAACTCCCCCCCCCCATAGTCAACTCCCCCCCCCCCCCAAAGTGAGACACCCATGTCACGCCTCCAAGTCAGATACTCATGTCAACCCCCCCAAAGTCAGACACTTACGTCACGCCTCCAAGGCAAACACTTACGTCACCCCTCCAAAGTCAGACACTCTCGTCACGCCTCCAAGTCAGACACTCTCGTCACGCCTCCAAGTCAGACACTCTCGTCACGCCTCCAAGTCAGACACTTACGTCACCCCTCCAAGTCAGACACTTACGTCACCCCTCCAAGTCGGACACTCACGTCATGCTTCCAAGTCAGACACTTGCGTCACGCCTCCAAGTCGGACACTCACGTCACGCCTCCAAGGCAGACACTCATGTCAACCCCCCCCCCCCAAAAGTCAACACTTACTTCACGCCTCCAAGTCAGACACTCACGTCACGCCTCCAAGTTAGACACCCATGTCACGCCTCCAAGTCAGACACTTACGTCACCCCTCCAAGTCAGACACTTACGTCAACCCCCCAAGTCAGACACTAACGTCAACCCCCCCCCCCCCCCCCCAGAAAGTCAACACACCACCCAAAGTCAGACACTCATGTCACACTTCCAAGTCAGATACTCATGTCAACCCCCCCAAAGTCAGACACTTACGTCACGCCTCCAAGTCAGACACTCTCGTCACGCCTCCAAGTCGGACACTCACGTCATGCTTCCAAGTCAGACACTTGCGTCACGCCTCCAAGTCGGACACTCACGTCACGCCTCCAAGGCAGACACTCATGTCAACCCCCCCCCCCCAAAAGTCAACACTTACTTCACGCCTCCAAGTCAGACACTCACGTCACGCCTCCAAGTCAGATACTCATGTCAACCCCCCCAAAGTCAGACACTTACGTCACGCCTCCAAGTCAGATACACTTACGTCACCCCTCCAAGTCGGACACTCACGTCATGCTTCCAAGTCAGACACTTGCGTCACCCCTCCCCCCCCAAAAGTCAACTTCCCCCCCCATAGTCAACTCCCCCCCCCCAAAGTGAGACACCCATGTCACGCCTCCAAGTCAGACACTTACGTCACCCCTCCAAGTCGGACACTCACGTCATGCTTCCAAGTCAGACACTTGCGTCACCCCTCCAAGTCGGACACTCACGTCATGCTTCCAAGTCAGACACTTGCGTCACCCCTCCCCCCACAAAAGTCAACTTCCCCCCCCATAGTCAACTCCCCCCCCCCAAAGTGAGACACCCATGTCACGCCTCCAAGTCAGACACTTACGTCACCCCTCCAAGTCGGACACTCACGTCATGCTTCCAAGTCAGACACTTGCGTCACGCCACCAAGTCGGACACTCACGTCACGCCTCCAAGTCAAACACCCATGTCACGCCTCCAAGTCAGAAACTCACGCCACCCCTCCAAGTCAGACACCCATGTCAATGCACCCCCCAGAAAGTCAACATACCCCCCAAAGTCAGACACTTACGTCAACCCCCCAAGTCAGACACTAACGTCAACCCCCCCCCCAGAAAGTCAACACACCACCCAAAGTCAGACAATCATGTCACGCTTCCAAGTCAGACACTCATGTCAACCCCTTCCCAAAAGTGAACTTACCCCTCTAAACGTCAACCAACAACGTCCCGCCCCACACGTTCACCCCCCCCCAAAGTCAACCTAACCCCCAATATCAGACACTCACGTCACCCTTCCAAGTCAGACACTCATGTCAACCCCCCCCAAAAATCAACCCCCCCCCCAAAGTCATACTCCCCCCCCCCCCCCCCAAGTCAACGCCCCCCCCCCCAAAGTGAGACACCCATGTCACGCCTCCAAGGCAGACACTTACGTCACCCCTCCAAAGTCAGACACTTACGTCACGCCTCCAAGTCAGACACTTACGTCACCCCTCCAAGTCGGACACTCACGTCATGCTTCCAAGTCAGACACTTGCGTCACCCCTCCCCCCCCAAAAGTCAACTCCCCCCCCCCCATAGTCAACTCCCCCCCCCATAGTCAACTCCCCCCCCCCCCAAAGTGAGACACCCATGTCACGCCTCCAAGTCAGATACTCATGTCAACCCCCCCAAAGTCAGACACTTACGTCACGCCTCCAAGGCAAACACTTACGTCACCCCTCCAAAGTCAGACACTCTCGTCACGCCTCCAAGTCAGACACTCTCGTCACGCCTCCAAGTCAGACACTCTCGTCACGCCTCCAAGTCAGACACTTACGTCACCCCTCCAAGTCAGACACTTACGTCACCCCTCCAAGTCGGACACTCACGTCATGCTTCCAAGTCAGACACTTGCGTCACGCCTCCAAGTCGGACACTCACGTCACGCCTCCAAGGCAGACACTCATGTCAACCCCCCCCCCCCCCAAAAGTCAACACTTACTTCACGCCTCCAAGTCAGACACTCACGTCACGCCTCCAAGTTAGACACCCATGTCACGCCTCCAAGTCAGACACTTACGTCACCCCTCCAAGTCAGACACTTACGTCAACCCCCCAAGTCAGACACTAACGTCAACCCCCCCCCCCCCCCCAGAAAGTCAACACACCACCCAAAGTCAGACACTCATGTCACACTTCCAAGTCAGATACTCATGTCAACCCCCCCAAAGTCAGACACTTACGTCACGCCTCCAAGTCAGATACACTTACGTCACCCCTCCAAGTCGGACACTCACGTCATGCTTCCAAGTCAGACACTTGCGTCACCCCTCCCCCCCCAAAAGTCAACTTCCCCCCCCATAGTCAATTCGTAGCACTACACCCCAAGTAATCTCCCCGATTCGTAGCACTACACCCCAACCAATCTCCCCGATTCGTAGCACTAAACCCCGGTCAATTTCCCCGATTCGTAGCATCACACCCAAGCCAATGTCTCCAATTCGTAGCACTTCAACCAAGTCACCCGTCAAAGTAAGACACTCGCGACACCCCGCCAAGTCTGACATTCGCGTCACCCTCCCAAGTCAGACACTCACGCCACCCCTCCAAGTCAGACACTCACGCCACCCCTCCAAGTCAGACACCCATGTCAATCCACCCCCCAGAAAGTCAACATACCCCCAAAGTCAGACACTTACGTCAACCCCCCAAGTCAGACACTAACGTCAACCCCCCCCCCCCAGAAAGTCAACACACCACCCAAAGTCAGACACTCATGTCACGCTTCCAAGTCAGACACTCATGTCAACCCCCCCAAAGTCAGACACTTACGTCACGCCTCCAAGTCAGACACTTACTTCACCCCTCCAAGTCGGACACTCACGTCATGCTTCCAAGTCAGACACTTGCGTCACCCCTCCCCCCCCAAAAGTCAACTCCCCCCCCCCCCTAGTCAACTCCCCCCCCCAAAGTGAGACACCCATGTCACGCCTCCAAGTCAGATACTCATGTCAACCCCCCCAAAGTCAGACACTGACGTCACGCCTCCAAGTCAGACACTCACGTCACGCCTCCAAGTTAGACACTCAAGTCACCTTTCCAAGTCAGACACCCATGTCACGCCTCCAAGTCAGACACTTACGTCACCCCTCCAAGTCGGACACTCACGTCATGCTTCCAAGTCAGACACTTGCGTCACCCCTCCCCCCCCAAAAGTCCACTTCCCCCCCCCCTAGTCAACTCCCCCCCCCCCCAAAGTCAGACACTCACGTCACCCTTCCAAGTCAGACACCCATGTCAAGCCTCCAAGTCAAACACCCATGTCACGCCTCCAAGTCAGACACTTACGTCACCCCTCCAAGTCGGACACTCACGTCATGCTTCCAAGTCAGACACTTGCGTCACCCCTCCCCCCCCAAAAGTCAACTTCCCCCCCCCATAGTCAACTCCCCCCCCCCAAAGTGAGACACCCATGTCACGCCTCCAAGTCAGATACTCATGTCAACCCCCCCAAAGTCAGACACTGACGTCACGCCTCCAAGTCAGACACTCACGTCACGCCTCCAAGTTAGACACTCAAGTCACCTTTCCAAGTCAGACATCCATGTCAAGCCTTCAAGTCAAACACCCATGTCACGCCTCCAAGTCGGACACTCACGTCACGCCTCCAAGTCAGACACTTACGTCACCCCTCCAAGTCGGACACTCACGTCATGCTTCCAAGTCAGACACTTGCGTCATGCTTCCAAGTCAGACACTCATGTCAACCCCCCCCCCCCAAAAGTCAACCTCCCCCCCAAAGTCAACTCCCCCCCCCCAAAGTCAGACACTTACGTCACGCCTCCAAGTCAGACACTCACGTCACGCCTCCAAGTTAGACACTCAAGTCACCTTTCCAAGTCAGACACCCATGTCACGCCTTCAAGTCAAACACCCATGTTACGCCTCCAAGTCAGACACTTACGTCACGCCTCCAAGTCAGACACTTACGTCACCCCTCCAAGTCAGACTCTTACGTCACCCTCCAAGTCGGACACTCACGTCATGCTTCCAAGTCAGACACTTGCCTCCCCCCCCCCCCCCCAAAAGTCAACTCCCCCCCCCCATAGTCAACTCCCCCCCCCCCAAAGTGAGACACCCATGTCACGCCTCCAAGTCAGATACTCATGTCAAGCCTCCAAGTCAAACACTTACGTCACGCCTCCAAGTCAGACACTTACGTCACGCCTCCAAGTCAGACACTTACGTCACCCCTCCAAGTCAGACACTCACGTCACCCTTCCAAGTCAGACACTCATGTCAACCCCCCCAAAGTCAGACACTTACGTCACGCCTCCAAGTCGGACACTCACGTCATGCTTCCAAGTCAGACACTCATGTCAACCCCCCCCCCCCCCAAATGTCAACCTCCCCCCCAAAGTCAACTCCCCCCCCCCAAAGTCAGACACTTACGTCACGCCTCCAAGTCAGACACTCACGTCACGCCTCCAAGTTAGACACTTACGTCACCCCTCCAAGTCAGACACTCACGTCATGCTTCCAAGTCAGACACTTGCGTCACCCCTCCCCCCCCAAAAGTCAACTTCCCCCCCCCATAGTCAACTCCCCCCCCCCCCAAAGTCAGACACTCACGTCACCCTTCCAAGTCAGACACCCATGTCAAGCCTCCAAGTCAAACACCCATGTCACGCCTCCAAGTCAGACACTTACGTCACCCCTCCAAGTCGGACACTCACGTCATGCTTCCAAGTCAGACACTTGCGTCACCCCTCCCCCCCCAAAAGTCAACTTCCCCCCCCCATAGTCAACTCCCCCCCCCCAAAGTGAGACACCCATGTCACGCCTCCAAGTCAGATACTCATGTCAACCCCCCCAAAGTCAGACACTGACGTCACGCCTCCAAGTCAGACACTCACGTCACGCCTCCAAGTTAGACACTCAAGTCACCTTTCCAAGTCAGACATCCATGTCAAGCCTTCAAGTCAAACACCCATGTCACGCCTCCAAGTCGGACACTCACGTCACGCCTCCAAGTCAGACACTTACGTCACCCCTCCAAGTCGGACACTCACGTCATGCTTCCAAGTCAGACACTTGCGTCATGCTTCCAAGTCAGACACTCATGTCAACCCCCCCCCCCAAAAGTCAACCTCCCCCCCAAAGTCAACTCCCCCCCCCCAAAGTCAGACACTTACGTCACGCCTCCAAGTCAGACACTCACGTCACGCCTCCAAGTTAGACACTCAAGTCACCTTTCCAAGTCAGACACCCATGTCACGCCTTCAAGTCAAACACCCATGTTACGCCTCCAAGTCAGACACTTACGTCACGCCTCCAAGTCAGACACTTACGTCACCCCTCCAAGTCAGACTCTTACGTCACCCTCCAAGTCGGACACTCACGTCATGCTTCCAAGTCAGACACTTGCGTCACCCCTCCCCCCCCAAAAGTCAACTCCCCCCCCCCATAGTCAACTCCCCCCCCCCAAAGTGAGACACCCATGTCACGCCTCCAAGTCAGATACTCATGTCAAGCCTCCAAGTCAAACACTTACGTCACGCCTCCAAGTCAGACACTCTCGTCACGCCTCCAAGTCAGACACTCATGTCAACCCTCCCCCCCCAAAAGTCAACCTCCCCCCCCAAAGTCAACTCCCCCCCCCCCCCCCCCCAAAGTGACATCTCATGTCAACCCCCCCAAAGTCAGACACTTACTTCACGCCTCCAAGTCTGACACTCACGTCACGCCTCCAAGTCAGACACCCATGTCAAGCCTCCAAGTCAAACACCCATGTCACGCCTCCAAGTCAGACACTTACGTCACCCCTCCAAGTCGGACACTCACGTCATGCTTCCAAGTCAGACACCCATGTCAAGCCTCCAAGTCAAACACCCATGTCACGCCTCCAAGTCTGACACTCATGTCACGCCTCCAAGTCAGACACCCATGTCAAGCCTCCAAGTCAAACACCCATGTCACGCCTCCAAGTCAGACACTTACGTCACCCCTCCAAGTCAGACACTTACGTCACCCCTCCAAGTCGGACACTCACGTCATGCTTCCAAGTCAGACACTCATGTCAACCCCCCCCCCCTCCCAAAAGTCAACCTCCCCCCCCAAAGTCAACTCCCCCCCCCCAAAGTCAGACACTTACGTCACGCCTCCAAGTCAGACACTCTCGTCACGCCTCCAAGTCAGACACTCACGTCACCTCACAAATATGATGAATCTCTCATAATAATATAAGAAAGTTAAACGCTAATATTGTAGTTCATATTACTATTAAATGTTAATTAAATACTTACATTTTATTTCAGGTAATGACCACCGCTTTGGATTCGGGTTTCGTTTCGGCAACCACGCGGACTTACAAATACTGTATGAGTTTGGACCACAAACAAATACGAAGCCGTTACAATCATCTAGTAAGTGGACTATGTAGATTTTAGAGAGAGTTCGACGATATGATTGGGTTTCATGTAATAGCCTAACTAACCTAACCGGGCACAAATCCAAACTCCGACCTGCTACTGAGAATTTCCTAGAAAAACCCAATAACACCTTGGTCGACTTGGGAATCGAACCCAAGACCTCTAGCTTAGCAGTCGCGCTTAGCACCACTATGCCAACGAGGCAGTTCTTTTAGACTATAATATCTTACGCTGTTATTGTTGTTCTCACCATTTTCACTTATTACTTAATATACAATTTATTCCTAGGAGTGCGCTCAGCAACATACCGTCGCTTCGCAAGGCGTCGACCCGTCTTCGAGTTATTAGTCCGAGCGGGTGTTATCAAGAGGAAATCTTATGATTTTAATTATATAGACGATTGTGATGATGAACCTAGGTAGATTTGAAGGTCAAATGTATTTAAATAACAGATTAATGAATTATAAACAAAAAATAATAATAATAAATGTGGACAACATCACATACATTGCTCTGAACCCAAAGTAAGTGGCTATTAAGCACTTGTGTTATGGAATTCAGAAACAACGAAGGTACCACAAACTTGCAGCTTTCCATTTATGTCTGTCCTGTGCCAATTCTTGAACTTCTTTGTACATCATGACCTCTACTTTCTCTTTTATTTGTGTAATGTATGTATCTTGGCCGCCCCTTCCTCTCCTTCCTTCAATAATCCCTTCTTATTTTTAGCCTGTTAGAAATAAAAACGGAAGATTAAAGGAAAGATATAAAGATTATATTAATTTTAATTACTCAGAACCTACCTTAAAGTATTTTTTGTACGCCATCTAGCGGGAGTCATTATGCAACATGCTTTTTATACAAATAATTAGTTTCAATTAATTAGACATGTTGCCTAATGAATTAATTATACTTACTATTACATAATGCAATAGTAATTATGTATAACAGCAATTATGCTATTACCATACACACACATACAAAAATCTTAAATACTTTTTTACCGACATCTACAAGGAGGAGGTACTCAATTTGATTGTATATTTTGATGTTTGTTACTATTTTGACTGTGAACCGATTATGATGCTTCTTCTTTCATTTGAAAGCTGATATTTCTCTTGTGATCCCAGTTTTGTCAGGATCCGTAAGAAGTAAATATTATTAGACTTATTTTAGGGTCGGTATTTTTGTTCGATTCAAATTTTTGTGTGTGTGTGTGATTGATAAGTGTGTGCTTATAATTACTCAATACCATATTTTTAGAAATATGACAACAATTTATTATTCATAAGTCAGTTTTGTTTTACAAATTAACGAGAGGAAAAGATAAAATTTATCGAATATGTATTTTAATAGGTAAGGTACAAAAATAAAAGCCAAAGAATTGTATTATTTCATTTATTTTTTCATAAAAATGACTTACTACTGTACATTACGTTAAAACAAGATTTCCCGCCAAATACGGCAGCCATATTGTTTTATAGATATAAAGCGTGATTCTCATGGATTATTTGTTTTTGCATTCTAAAGCAGTATTTAATAATGTAGATATTATTATAAAAAAGGATAATTATTATGAAAATATGTTTTATTAATTTATTATGTACTTGTCTAATCTTATTTGCTATGTCAATAATTGTGTAACATAAATAAATTACATTGTTTTTTGGACGCATTTTGGAGTTCATAAGGTCGAAAATTGCAAAAATGAAAGTAAAAATAAGAGTATTTTTGGACAATTTGCTGGGGATAGCAGACATTTTTGAGCGGAAAGGACCCGACAAATTATGAATAACTCATGGAGTAGTAAACATTTGCCAAGCATTATGACAATAGGGTAGATAGTATGAAAAGTAAAAATTAATTTACTTCGTCATTGAGATAATCAAAATATAACAGACACGTATTTTTTCTTTTATCAAATCAATAAAAAAAATTGGAAGATAAACCGCTTTTAAGTTCAATATTGGGCGTTTGTGACGTCACGGCTGAGTACAATTTATGCTAATTACGCAAGAATTAAAATCGCTGTATCTTCGTCATTCTTTGTCTACGGGACAAAACAAAAAATACGTGTCTATTATATTTTTTTTATCTAAAAGATGGACTAAAGAATAAAAATTAGTCATCATCCCTATAATAGGACATTTAGCTGAAATGAATCAGTAATTAAATTGTCAGCCACTCTTCGGGATTAATTCTATCTTTTGGACTTTGGGTTTAAGAGGTATGAAGTACAAGTGAGCAAACAGATTCGTGAAGTAATATTTATTTCTATGGAGTTCTACTCTGAGATATTTATCTTTACATCTCAATTCCTTTTAGTATCACTGCAATTTAATAACGTAAATAAATATATTCAGATAAGGAATTTTGAAGAAAATCGTTAAATATTTATTTTATTTGAATATTCAGTTTTTTTTAATATCTTCTCTTTCTAGAAAATACATAAAAACTAACAATTAAATACATAATAATAAGGTAAATCCATAATTATTATATTTTATAAGTTTATAAAGAAATAACCAAAATGAAAAAAAAAAACAAAACTAAATTCAATATAATTTTTATTTCAACTAAATTAAAAATTAGTGTGCTTTTTCGCTATACAAAAGAAAAAAATATTACAAAGTCCAGTTACTTAAAAATAACAAGAAAGTAAACTTAGAATTATTTATAATAGTATTAAAATTAGTCTTTTTCGCAGATGGCAATAAAATTGAACATTAAATAAAAAAGTTAATTCTAGTCTATGGTCGAATAAGATAGGCTTGCTCAAATCTGATGAAATTGCAACATTTTTCATATACCATCACGCCTGTATCCCCGAATGGGTAGGCAAAAGGTGTTCCAATGTACAACCACAGTTCGCCAACATTTTTAGAGACTTTAAAAAAAGAGATTCCTATTTTCAACTTTTTTATTTTTAAAAGATATCTAGGCCAATTTCAAGATTAAAAAAAGATTAAAATCTGTTGTAATATAAATGCAAAACATACATAAGAAAGGCAGGTTATGACAACATTTTTGATATTTTCTAAATTAATGATTAAAATTTCAAGTCATTTAAGCAAACCTACATTAAAAGATCATTTACAAAATCAGAGTAAAAGAACAATATTGAGTCATAATTATTTATTTATTTACATGACCGGAATACAAGCAAAAACATATAATATCAGATAAACATATAAAAAGATCTTTTATACTGTTTAGATCAAATATCATAGCGACTTAAAAAAAGATTTTGACTAATGCCACCCATCTTTTACTGACCGAGCTTACAGATGCTTAACCTTGCTTTCTTATTAGTGGTTACAAACAAAGTTTTTTCAACGCATTATTAATTTGCTAGAACAATAATAATTATAATATTTGACCATGGAATCAGTAAAAAAAACTTAAAATTATTATTAATGAGACATTTTTCGCTAACAATCTTTTCTACATACATTTTCTACATTAAATACATTTTTATGCATACACAGTCTACTTTACATAATTTGCAAATAATACAAAAATTACAAAAAAAATGGAGGTATATCTAACTTTGACTTTTTTAAACATAGTTTGTGACGATTTTTATTAACAAAACATACTAAAATTAAGTTTATATTAATTGTGTTTATCTCAATGTCTACATTTTTTATGTTAAAGAAAATCCAGTATTTTACCGTCAATTTAAATTTTCAAAATATCAAAACTTTACTTATTCATAATGCTATTTATTATGTCTTTTAGAAACAAAATTATTTACTGACGAGCTATGATATTCTAATAAACAGATATGTTATAAGCGTGCAATCGTGAAGACTCGAAAACGTCCTAATTGGGACGTATTGCCATTAACAACAACACTATTTGTCTCTTTTTTTCTTATGGGTTTTATCGCGCTATCTCTTTCGCTAGCTGCCGCGCTGCGCGGAACACTTTTTTCGATTGTTTTGTATGTGTATAACATATCTGTTTATTAAAATATCATTGCTGACGAGTAAATATTTGTATATAAATAAAATTTTCAATAAAATTTACAGCCAATCGTTATATACAAATTATATGTTTATAATAATATCATAATAATTAAATAATTATAATTTAATCGACGGAATAATATGATATGGAAGCAATTTAGAAGACGGTTTTTCTTAAAAGCTTGTAATTTTGGCATACTATTAGTGCTCCGCGGTTTCACCCGTATTTTTTGGTTAGCTACTATAGTTGAACCGAATTTAAATAGCCTATAACCTTCTTTAAGAATTGGGCTATTTAAAACAAAACGATTTTTTCTAATCCGATTGTTAGTTTCAGAGATAAGCGCGTTCAAACAAATAAAAACTTTAAGCTTTTTTAAATTACAAATTCTAGAAAGTATTCTAAAATTCTTTTGAAAGAAGTTGTTCTTTGACAGTCGTTAAGTCAATTCTGACAACCAGTCTTGCTATAGGATACTGTGCTACCCAGTAACATGTGTTGTGGAGGTCAGATAGACAGTCGCTCTGTAACATACGGTGTTCAGCTGTCGGTGAGACTGGAAGCCGACCACAATATAGCTTAGAAAAAGTCTAGGATTTTGATAGAAATCGTTTTTAGTCGCAAACTCAGCGAGCTTTGAAGTAATATTTTAATAAAAAGGAATGTCATAATTAATTTGGAATGATAATTTAAATGCATCGATTTATCATTGGAATTTTTATGACCAATTTTTGGACTTAATAAATAATTTTTTTAAAGAAATTAATGTCAAATAGAGTAAACGAAAATTAAATAAGGTATATAAGGTTTAAAGATTGAGAAATTTTGGAAATAATAAATTTAAAATAGAGAAACAAAAATCTCAAGAAATAATAGAAATAAATGTCCAATATTGGTTTTAAGAATACTCTAACAGAAATTATCCGGTAACTTTTTTCATGAAAAAAAATCCCGTCAACTCTGATCCGTATTTCAAACAAACACGTTTTTTATCTAAGAATTCAATACTCCTCTTAAAATCAGGATTTAAAAGGAATTCTGTAGATTAGGATAAGTCTCCATAAAAAAATGTGTTTGTATTAGATTTAGTTAGGAAATTAGCCAATAGGGATGATGACTAATTTTATATGTCCAAATTTTAGACAGAAAAAATATATTAGACACGTATTTTTTTTTTGTCCCGTAAACAAAAAATTACGAAGATACAGCGAATACAATTCTTGCGTGACGTCACGTCTAAGCAAAGTACCTAGCCGTGACGTCACAAGCCCACTGAACTTTAAAGCGGTTAATCTTCGTTTTTTATTATTGATTGTTAAAAGAAAAAATACGTGTCTGTTATATTTTGATTATCTACATGGTGGATTAAAAATTGTTGACTTTTCATACCTAGTCATCTATCTGTATACTACAACACAACTCAATTTTAAGAGGATCGTGTTGTCTCACTCACTTTTAAGATGTAAAGTTGAGATAGATATATATTTGAGAGCTTCTCATACTTGAGTAGAGTTTGAGTATGCCGATGTCTTTTGTCTAGTAATATAGAGTAGTTTGTCTTTTGCAATAAATATGCCAAGATAGTTGAATAAATTATTTTACAATGTTTTAGATAATGATTCTTTTAAATAAATAATGTATTGCGCAAAAATGAATACTTACAATATTATATCGAAAAAAAAAAATTTTTTTTTATAGAAAAAGATTATTTTACTATTAAAAAAAAAGGGAAAATTTTGAAATAATTACTGAAGGATATCATAATATTATTAACACACATTGACAGTCAAGTAAAAAACATTTCGTTATTTAAGTTTTAAATTCACAGATGGCAGCACATAGCGACATTAAAATGGACATACACACAAATTGACAGTTTCCCTACATATGTATAGTAATATTAATTAATATTAATGTATTTACATTACCTCGGAACCCGTAGTTATGATGATTCATCTTATTTAGTTGGTTGGTTCGTTGCATCCGCGCGGATTTTACGGATTTAATCACGTATGTGTTCAAAACACTAATTCATAATCGTAGTAGTTCTATTAGTATTAAATTTTACATCCAAATCCGATTTTTTTTAGAAACGGATTTGTATAAAAAATCCGGATTTCGAAAATCTTGAATTCCTAAATCTGTAATACACTTCTAAACAGTAGCCAAAAAACGAAATCCGTAATGTTGAAATCCGGATCCGTAAATCCGCGGTTTTAAAGACATCCGCAACAAACCTAAGTTATTGTTATCTAGTAACAGTTTAATACATTTTAATACTAGTTACTTAAATATCACGTTTAACGATTATCTTACGAGTCAGCAATCGATTAGTAATCGATTAATAATCGATAACAATCGTTACGCCTTTCGAATCGATTCACAACGACTTCTCATAGTTTAACTTTGGACAGAACTTGAAACATCAAACATCACACATTTAAGTATTGAAATGCGTTTTAAATTATTTCACAGAATTTTAGTAAAATTTCGTTTACAAAGAACAATTTAGTTTATTACGAACACCTTTTTTTCGCCATTTTTATCGCTTATCCTTTCTTCGTGTAATCCAGAGATGAGGTAAACCATAATTTTCACCATTGTCACTTATTGAAGTCACTACACACAGTCACATTGTCACAAATTCCCGTCATAGCGTCACATATGGTCTTCTATCCACCGCAGTTCATTACACTCCTACATTCACCAGATAGTCATAAAACCGCCACATTGTCACACTCATAACTAGTCATTTAGTCCTATTTTCTCACCACACTTTATTATAACCACAGTTTATTCCCTATTAGCCAGCATATAGCCAACTTTAGCAAGTTTTAGCCAACTTTAGCCAGTTTTAGCCAACTTTAGCCAGTTTTAGCCAAATTTAGACACTTTTAGCCAACTTTAGCCAGTTTTAGCCACGTTTAGTGCCGTTTAGTGTCGTTTAGCCACTACTAGCTCTCCTCCTTAGGTTCCCTCGTGGTCGGCGGAAGGCTCTGCGGCTGTGAGAACTGGTTCACCATCTTAGTTTGCATGATGTTCAGCAGAATGTCTGAGTACTGCTCTATGAGCGACATCGCTGGGTTGTTGGCGTTCGCTTCTGTAATGTGGAAGGAATATTGTCGTTTATTTGGACAGTTTTTGACAAAACATTACCTACGTTACTCATCAAAACAAAGTTTTTAAGGCTTATGAAGCTCGATTTCCAGTGACTTGTATTACATAACTAACGATTTTATGACATTAACGATTTTATGATTTTCTGCCTAATACTATTATTCAAATTGTTAACTTCTTATGAGTTTATATAATGATTAACTCAATCGGATTTCCAGGAATAGTTTTAATTTAGCTAGCAAGATTTTAAGTAAACAAACTAATTTGTGAAATATGAACTTTATGAACATCAATATACTTATATACAATTTGTGACCTTTGCTGATGTCATAGTCACAGGCAGACTGAGATAGTATTCATCTTGACGGTTAATAGCTCGTTCTACCTTCATATTGTACTTTCACATTTAATTATCGTACCTTTAGAGACCAGATTCTCGAGCTTGTGCCTGTTGCTATCTGCATTCCGGTACTCGCCGTCGGTGGAGGACAGGCTGCTGAGCTGGTCGCCACTCACGGCGGACCGGAGCACCTTCTGCGTCTCTACGATCGCTGCTTCGAGGCCTGGGACGAGAATTAATATATTTAAACTTGTTGTATTGTATGATACATAGGCGGATTTAACGCGTTCTCTAGGTAGACAATACCGAAGAATGATATACGGGTATCCGGTAAAGAGTCTGAGAAACTGTGGTGACAAATACCTTAGGTCAGGCCCCATCAAATGAACACAACATATATTCCTCGAAAAGTTACGGGTTTCGAGTTACTACGGATTTTAGGATTTTTTTGAATTTTCTACCTCTTCAGACTTATCAAATTTCTAGCTGATTATTAGCTTTTGTAATACGTTTTTAAGTCAAATTAATCTTAAATAGTGAATGCTATATTAACTTTTAAACTATAGCGCTGCATGTTTATAGTAATATAATTCACGGGTATATATGTAGTGTGCAGGATACTTGAAAAACATGGGGTAGATAAAAAATCATCATTTTCGTGCACGGAGCGATGACACCGCATTTCCAGTCTGCTTGCGACCACGGCCCGTGTAACCCGGTCGAAAGGTCAAGCTCTAAAGGTATTTATGCATTCCCATTATATTACATACCGGCGAACTGTGAGTGTACATTGGTACACCTCTGCCTAACCCTTCGGGGATACAGACGTGATGATATGTTATGTTATGAATTATAATTATATTTCTTAACACCCTATAGTACAGTAGTTAACACTTCATACCACTGATATCGGCGGCGGCGTTCGGTTCCCGCTGCAGGCTGGCGTACAGTTGCACCACCTTGCAGGCGGTCTTAGTCAACTGCTCGGTTAGAGCCGAGCACAGCTGGGATGATGATACTGGAAAATACGATTTGAGAATATTATTATGAAACGAATGACGAAAATGGACAAGGAGCCATTCTCGAGGGGCTCGTAGTAAGTCGTAAGTATAAGCCGTATGGTTTGACCGATAGTACATTTTCTAAACCTACCGAGACACCTCCATGCCTCGGATACCGCACGTAAAGCCGTAGGTCCCGACTGTCCATACGATGATCTTTGACAGTCGTTAAGTCAATTTCAACAACCAGTTTTTCAGGTTGTGGAGATCAGATAGGCAGTTGCTCTATGAAAAACTAGTTATTCAGTCGAGTCCGCTAAGACTGGTGCCGACCCCAACATTGTTGGGAAAAGGCTCGAAAGGTGATGTCTGTTACCGTTAAAATCAACTGAAATTTTGTCGAATTATGAATCAATTAATGCCATGTTGTACGCATGTAGGTATGGTATGCTATGTTATACAGCGTGGCGCTACAATGGTGACATTAATTTAACACACATATAGGGCTAGTGCCCTTTAGTCATATTAAATTAGATAGAATAAAATAACTCGTCAATTGAAATTTTTTTTTTTTCAAACCAACTAATTGATAAAAATATTACTAAAATTGGGATCACCCTTGCAAAAAATCATTCATGAAATTACTTACCTAGCTGGCTTACGTTAACTCGGGGCGCCCGCTCGCCGACAAAGGGATATCTCTTTCCTTTAAAGTATTGCTTATCCATTTTAGATGTTGATGAGATGTTATGATCCGTGACCTCGGCAAATAACCGCTGCACGACAGTTCTTTAAGTACAGGTTGCTCCAAAATGCTATTTTATAAAACTTTAAATAAATCCGCAAATAACAACGTTTAATGGAAACATAATTTCTTTATGAAACAATAATGTGAAAACCTATATGTGTGTTAAATTAATGTCACCATTGTAGCGCCACGCTGTATGTATGTATGCCAGGTTACATGTCTGAATGCAATACGTTTGAATATATTAGTAACAATGAACTCACAGTTAGCCTCAGCCATTGGCTCCGGCTTGGTTCTCTGCCGTGTGTTACATGTCTGTATGTTATGTTACATGTATGTTATGTTATTGAACTCACAGTTAGCCTCAGCCGTCGGCTCCGGCTTGGGTCGCTGCCGTGTGTTACATGTCTGTATGTTATGTTACATGTATGTTATATGTTATTGAACTCACAGTTAGCCTCAGCCGTCGGCTCCGGCTTGGGTCTCTGTCGTGTGTTACATGTCTGTATGTTATGTTACATGTATGTTATGTTACTGAACTCACAGTTAGCCTCAGCCGTCGGCTCCGGCTTGGGTCGCTGCCGTGTGTTACATGTCTGTATGTTATGTTACATGTATGTTATATGTTATTGAACTCACAGTTAGCCTCAGCCGTCGGCTCCGGCTTGGGTCTCTGCCGTGTGTTACATGTCTGTATGTTATGTTACATGTATGTTATATGTTATTGAACTCACGGTTAGCCTCAGCCGTCGGCTCCGGCTTGGGTCTCTGTCGTGTGTTACATGTCTGTATGTTATGTTACATGTATGTTATGTTACTGAACTCACAGTTAGCCTCAGCCGTCGGCTCCGGCTTGGGTCGCTGCCGTGTGTTACATGTCTGTATGTTATGTTACATGTATGTTATATGTTACTGAACTCACAGTTAGCCTCAGCCGTCGGCTCCGGCTTGGGTCGCTGCCGTGTGTTACATGTCTGTATGTTATGTTACATGTATGTTATATGTTATTGAACTCACAGTTAGCCTCAGCCGTCGGCTCCGGCTTGGGTCTCTGCCGTGTGTTACATGTCTGTATGTTATGTTACATGTATGTTATATGTTATTGAACTCACGGTTAGCCTCAGCCGTCGGCTCCGGCTTGGGCCGCTGCCGTGTGTTAGAAGTTAGTCGCGCCGTCACCTCCCTCGCCTTAGCTGATAGGTCTCTCTCGCTGCCGCTGCGACCTGTTGTTATTATAATGATGTTATATGATGTGTTAATTATCCATTTCCCTGGTGGTATATGTAAATTATATGAAACATAGATTTATGTCATTTTTTTTTATAATGGGTCCTCCTGATATAGTATATCCGTCAATTTTTAGGGTGATATTATTTATGTTAAAACCCCTGTTTCCGTAAAGTTATTAAGTATGACAATTAGATTTTGCTTATGTGATGATTGATAGCGTCCTTGCGCTCATGCGTGATTTAATAACAGTCAAAAATTTGCTGAACTCACCGATTCTTCACTGACTTCACAAAGGAACTTCAAGTTTACTGCCCACCCATCCAAAACCCCACCTCACCAATAGTCGTTTAACCCCTGAATTCACCCATTCTCCGCTGACTGTGGTCGACTGACGAAGCTCTAGGTCTTGGAGGTACCGGACCCTCAGCGTTGTTCCTCTACTCTGCTTGAGCTGGACTCCTGCCCACCCATCTTAAACCCGGCCTGATCGACAGTTGCTTACCTATTCTCCTCTGACAGTGGCCCACTGACGATGCTCTAGCTCTCCTCACTGCCCACCCATCATTAACCCGGCCTGACCAACAGTTGCTTACCTATTCTCCGCTGACTGTGGTCCACTGACGAAGCCCTAGGTCTTGGAGGTACCGGACCCTCAGCGTTGTTCCTCTCGTCTGCTTCAGAGCTCGACTCCTCGTGACCGGCGGTCGCCAGGCTCACTGTAGTTACCAAGTGTATGAGTGCTGGTTAATTGTTAACTAACTAGATAATACGATTAGAATTTTCAGTAATTTGCAAAGTGATTTAATTGTATTTAATTTGGATGTTAAGAAAATAATTTAAAAGCAGAAAGCTAAAACAATTTAATTCAAAATAGTAATCTAAGAAATTTTGGGCTAAATTATTTTCGATATTTTTTTAGACTTTACTTAGAAAGTTTGTGCATGTAAGTAATTGCGCTACTACAGCGCAAAAGGCGTTATCTAAAGACATAATTAAGTAGACCGTACCGATACCCATACACTACTCATTCTCCAAAAGAAATTAATTCGTATAATAGTTAATTTAGAGCAAACCGACAGCTGCAAACCAATGTACATAAAATATCGAATATTAACGTTACCTTCTATTTATATCTTAGAAATATGTAAATTTGTAAGAAAAAATACAAACTTTTTCATAACCCGTGGAAATAAACATAGTGACCGACCAGTACGACACAAGAACATGTTAATGCTCCCCTCCTCACACATGACACTTCACAGCAGTAGCCCTTATGTAATGTCCATTAAAGTTTTTAACAAATTACCAGACTCATTAAAAAATGAAACAAGCGACACTAAATTCTTACGCGCACTCAAGAACATCCTCATCAACAAAGCCTACTACTCGATTAACGAATTTATTAATGATAACAACATTGTCCATACACAACATGAAACATAACAACAAGCACATCGCACTTTCCAATCACCCACCCATGTTATTTTAGTAAATACATATGTACAGAATAAATACCTATTATTTTATAAATACTAATTAAGTCTCATGTTCCTATAAGAAAAATAAATAAATGTAGAAGTATAATTTAAGTAAATTTGTTGATTTTGTTTTATATTATATTTTATTAATTGTTTAATTTTAGATGTAAGTTTAATTTTATTTTGCTGTGCCCTACAGGGTCCACGATTGTACTTAGCTCTAAGCCATTTTGTAACATCTCTTACTCATTGTGGAATGCAAATAAATATGAATATGAATATGAATATGAATAGACTATTTAAACAGAACATACAGTGTGTTACCTAATGGGTATATAAATCTAAGGGAGTAAGAGTACATTGGTACATTGGTATAGAGGCAATTTACAAAATTACATTCGATTAAAACTGATGCAAAAAAATAATACCAATTATTCAAGTAAGAACATCAGCTCAAATTTCATAAATCGACTCTACCCTAAATATACTCTTCACCCCTTTCATCTAGCTATACCCTTTCCGTAACACCCTGTATTTCAAATAAGGGTCGTGTCATACCTGCACTGTAAGCTTTAGTAAATAAGGGTCGTGTTATTACCTGCGCTGTAAGCGTTAGCTAGGCCGCGTCGTCTGGCCGTGTTCGCCGCCGCCTTGTTCATGGACGATATGGTTGGTCTCATCAGGCCTTGTGGGCGGGAATTCTGCTGCCGCGACGGTTGTGGGTCTGACTCTGAATCGCTCTGGGGAATGACAATATTAAATGCTATTGGATAGAGTTTAAGAAAAGCATCTAGTCAGATAAGCCGGTTAAAAACTAGGTCGATTCGCGATTCTATTTGAGGGATGTAGAATGATGGTATGAACAACCAAAATCTAATTAACCCCTCAGTAACGATATAAAATATTGAAGTGAGTGTCGTTTTTTTTTTCATATAATTTTTGGTGTTTAAAATAAGAAAAAAAAAACATATTAAATAGAGCGGATATAAGGAAAGCTAATAACGTTATACTTTCACACAAACAAGCACAAAATTGTCAAATCTTGCGACATTTCAAATCATAGTAGGTATTTTCGTGAGTTTTTAAATCGGTAAAAAAAGGATACTTGACCAAGATTTTTACTTGTGTATGGAAAATACATATTCACTTACCTTATGAAAATGAAAATAGTATGATATCGGCCTGTAAAAATGTACTGCAAGTAGGCCAAGACCATCTCATCTTTAGAGAAGGAACTGTGAAATTAGGAGTCTGGGAGAGATCTGAGGACTGAGGAGTCGAAGGTGTGAGGTAAGGAAACTCACCTGGTTCAGAACACCAACGCTGGAGCTCCTCGTCATGTTGGACTTGTTGGAGTACCTCGGAGCTGGCCGGGCGAACCCTGGAGACTTGCTGCTGCCGTTCTGAGGAGTCGAAGGTGTGAGGTAAGGAAACTCACCTGGTTCAGAACACCAACGCTGGAGCTCCTCGTCATGTTGGACTTGTTGGAGTACCTCGGAGCTGGCCGGGCGAACCCTGGAGACTTGCTGCTGCCGTTCTGAGGAGTCGAAGGTGTGAGGTAAGGAAACTCACCTGGTTCAGAACACCAACGCTGGAGCTCCTCGTCATGTTGGACTTGTTGGAGTACCTCGGAGCTGGCCGGGCGAACCCTGGAGACTTGCTGCTGCCGTTCTGAGGAGTCGAAGGTGTGAGGTAAGGAAACTCACCTGGTTCAGAACACCAACGCTGGAGCTCCTCGTCATGTTGGACTTGTTGGAGTACCTCGGAGCTGGCCGGGCGAACCCTGGAGACTTGCTGCTGCCGTTCTGAGGAGTCGAAGGTTTTGAGGTGGGTCCTGTAGTGAGAGAGAGATGTGAGTTGCGAGTAGAGATATAGAAGAGATGGTTACTTGACATTTTAAATATTGGGAGATTTTGAGGTATAATTTTTTTTATTAACAAAAATCTTTGTAACTTTAATAGCTTTACAAGTTATTAATGACAAAGTGTTTTAAGTAAATATTGCACTATCATTTAAGTTAAAAATATAAAAGGACTAGCAACTTGTGTCATACTTAAGATACAGTAAAAGTTATTTAAGATACTAATTAATTAGATATTCTAAAATTCAACATAAACTAGAACAAAATCTATTTATCTAATAATAATCTAAAAGAGGGAAGAGAATTAAAACTAACACAGATATTATATCCATAATACGACAATTATTTTCACTATATACAACAAGAAATATATAAAAACAACTACATAAAAAGCGATGTTTAATGTTTTACAGCGTTATCATAAAAAGTTAGATATCAATAATTATCTACTAAAGCATGCTGCTAAGTGCGTAATAAAAACATTTGTGAACACATTGCAATATTTAAAAATTATAATATATAAAAACATTTGCAAACACATCTTTGCTTTTCCTCGATTCGTTGCGCACACACCGGTTTTCAAGGTGTCGTCAGCTTAGAGGTCTCGGGTTCAATCCCCGGACAGGTCAATGAAGGAAAACACTTTTTTATCGTTGTTGTCACTGATTCAGTAACTCAAGTGCTTTAGCTACTTACCTAGGGTTCAGAGCAATGTATGTGCTAATTTTTTTTTTTAATTATCAACCTTCTAAAAAATATTAGCTTTTACAATACACTAGCCAAAATACCACTTTTACAATTAACACAGAGATTATTAGTACCAACACCAATTACCGAACTTAATCCTATTGTTGTTAATCCCATTTTTATTAGTAATAAGTTTGTCTACAATTTTCGTCCGGTGAAATAATGTTTTTTAGACTATTATTAAGATTATATCGTCTTTTATAATTATATGCTAGAAACTTATCTGTTAATATTCCCATAAACAGACGGTTAGAAGTTAAATCCACTATCCTAAATCCGATTACACTACTTAGCCTAACACACTACTTATTACCCTGACACTCTGATTGGCCTCGAAAAAACCCTGTATTTCAAATTTGCCTGTAGTTTCTTCCCTACACAATTAAAAAAACTAGCCTACAGATCTACTCTACCCCATTATTTCCACTCGAACTACCGCGATATTCTTAGTAACCTCAAAAACGCTACATATTTAATTTTACAGAAGTTTTACTTCCTACTCCAATTATCTACTTTAGAAGTATTTAGAACCCCAAAATAAAGACACCGATTACCTCATTTAGCCTGTTAATACCTCAAATATGTCATTTTTTTATTTGACTGTAGTTTTATTCCCTACACTTATCATGACCAACTTGAACCCCATCTTTCTCACAACCAATTACCCCATACTTTTAATTTTACTGCAGTTTGTTTTATTTCCAATTTTATTATGATCTACTGTTACGTTATGTAGCCTACTTTTCCCGCCATCAATTACACCATCCAGCCAGTTACCCCACCAGATGCGCGTTGCAGAATCCTTATTATAACCTACTGTTGATCTACTGTTACGTTATGTAGCCCACTTTACCAGCCACCATTTACACCAGGTTTTCCGCCACCGTTCACCCCCAGTTACCCCACCAGACGCATCTTGCGGTGTCCTTATTGTGACCTACTGTTATCCCAGTTTTCCCGCCACCATTTACCCCCAACCGGCCTACCATTTACCCCACCAAATGCACCTTGAAAAATCCTTATTATGCTACCTACTGTTAGCCCACTTTGCCCGCCACCAATTACCCTATGTTACCCCCATTTACCCCACATAGCCTTGCCAACAGACCTTGCGGTGTCCTCGGCGCGGGCGAGGGTTTCGCCGCTAGATCCGACAGCGAGATGGCTCGCCGCATCCCCGTGCCTTCGTCCTCGCGGTCGGAGACGGACAGGTGCGAGCGGTTCGCTGTGTACGACGGCGAATTGTTACATGCTTGTAGCAATCTGAATGGCTTGTAAATAGTCCCTAATTTTCTATAATGTCCTAGCTTGTAAAATAATAACAGTCTTTAAACGTCTCACTGCTGGGCACAGTCTCTTCCCATATAGAGAAGGCATCAGCATTGATCACCACGCTTGCTCGTCGCGAATTGGCGATCTCAGATCCCAATTTTTGGAAACTAGATTTCCTTCCCTTTGCCTATAATTCGAACAGCATAATACTTTGCTGTAATTAGGTACCCGTGTTTTTGCGTATCCCTAACTCAATAAGACTGATTTGAAAAATCTTTTGATGCAGCGTTACAGATTGTTGATTAAGCTGTTGTTATATTCAATTCCATCGTGCTTGGGCCTCTTTGATTTGTCTTCACTATTACTGTAAGCCTAGATGGTATAAAGCTTGTATTTAAAATGTAAATAAAAATATTAAACACATTATTTTTACTATAAGTACTTGTGTATGGTATCTATGTATGGTATCTATGTATTGTATACGAATATAAAAATTACTAACTCTTCATACATAAAATATGTATTAAAGATGCTCATTCAGATTGCTACATCAAAGCACAAAAAAACACAACAAATATTGCATAAAAATAAAAAATACAAAACAGGCATGCGCAAAACATCACGCAAATGCCAAAAAATCATGCATGCTGAAAAAAAATCCTGAAATATAATAAAAAGCGATGGTTTGTGATATGTCGTGAACCGGCCGTGCTTTATAAATATATATTATGTTAAACATATTATTATTATCCTAATTAAATTAAGGTCGAATTCACAATATATCACATAGGGATGTGGTTTTTGAATTTGGTTTTTGTCTTCTGATTCAATGTTGAAAGTACCCAAAAAAATGGAAGAGTTGGGATTTTGTGTATATTATTCCTCAAAAATACTTAGGATGATCCATAAACAAAAAGTATACGCTTTATTTGAAATGATATAATATTACTGATTTCAGCATGTAAAAGTTTAAATTACTTTTGATGCAATATTTTGTTTAACATACAAGAGTACTATATTATATTAAAAGTTTTTTTTTCAATTTACATTTTTATGCAAAAAAAATCTGTTTTACGTAAGAGTTGCTGTCTTATTTCTAAATTTTCTTCATTATTATATCCAAATTTGGGTATTTCCACAATGAACCAAACTCAAAAAACTACAGCACCGACAACGCAACTCAAAGGGACCAATATTGTAACAGCATGCAGTCCCAAACCTTGAGCTGTCGTAAATTTCGATGGCAAAACCGGATTCTGAATCGGTACCCTTTTCGCTAAACAAGAACCCCTAGGCGAACCGTACATAACCGGCCTTATTTTATGCGGAAAAATACGGTTTTCCATACACAATCTAGGTGTAGGTCCCCTTAAAATCTTTCTGAATGGTGTTTTTGGTCTATTAAAACCGTAGAAAGATAGTCTTTTTGGGGAATTTGTGCAGCTAGAACTTGTGGTTGATGATTCGTAGTTTTCGCTGTCTAAATGAACATCTGTTTTAGGGATAACCATTTCGTTATACACTCTTTGCTTTAAACTTTTCGGTGGGTTACTCATTTCTGGTATAGTGTTATTTAGTTTAACATCTTTTGTTGGTTCTATGAGTTCGATATTTCCTGCGTCGTTTGTCGTTTCCATGCCAACGGTGACTAGGCCTCCAATTTGGTCGGAGTCTAGGATGTCAGGTAGACTTAAGTTTCTTTTAATTTCTTTTGTATCTGAGGTTGTGTCTGTATCCGTGTCTGCTTCTTCCAACGTTAGAGATGCAAAATTATGGACTGTACTAGATTGTTTTGTTGCTAGTTTTTCGAATTTTCTTGAAAGGACTTTGACTACACCTTTTCCGTCATTAATATTAGCTTTTAAAGGTCTCATTCGCCATTCTTTAAGTATTTTCTCTTGTAGAATCCTTTTTTCTTCCATTTCTACTAGTTTATTAATAATTTCAATTTTCCTTTCAATGTTTTTATATTTTTTGATTTCTTCACTCATCTCTGGGGCTATATTTTCTTTAGTATCTCCCTGTCTGCTATGACAAGGTTTAGATAAATCGTTCCTAGCAAGTTTTAGATTGATGGTATCTTTGGCATTTTTTGCGTATATTTTATTGTCTTGTTCAGCGTAATAATCTAAGGAGTCTTTGGCGAAATCGTTGGCATCTACGTCTAGAGAATCCATGCTGACTTGTTTCATTCTTTCCAGCCTTTGTAAAGCATATACTTCTAGACTGTCCATCTGTATTTCAGATTTATTTTCGTTCACATCTTTTTCTTTAACGAAAACATCGAAATGTTTTTCTGTAGTGTCTGTTTCAAAGTTTGAATTGGCGTCGTCAGGTTTTTTGTTTGCTATGAAGTTTTTGTTATGTAGCCCGTCTAGTTTCGCTTTGTATTGTGAAGATATTGATGAAGTTAGACCAGCTTTTTCTATACCTGCTTTTAACCTATTATTCATTTTGACTGAAGACGTTCTTTTTATAGGTTTCGGAGGCTTATGAGGGACAAACTCCATAGTTATTTTGGTATTATTATTCTTTTGTCCGGACCCTCTTTCTAAGCTTTTGGTCGCGTTATTATACTTGCTGTTTGCTTTATCTTTGTTTAGCTGATTTTTATTAGTTTTCGTTTGTGTATTCTTTCTAATTTGCTCCTCGAATTTCTCTAAATTCTTTTGTACGTGAGAATTTCGTTTTTCCATTAAATTTTTCAGTGGGTTTGGCTTTGATGCTGGTTCTAAGACTACCTCAAAACTACAGCTTTTAGACTTAACCATAGCATTCTTGTCACATCCCTCCATTTCGCTCTTATATTTATCTGCAAACTTTGGCTGGAGCGACTTACTAGTGTTCCCCATATAATCAGTTTTAGTCAACCTAGGTATTTCGTCAGTTGGCTTCTTCTCTTTACTATACTGCTGGATATTATTTCCGTCGAAATAATACGCAATATTTTTAGCCGGTGGTGGTTGTTTCGTCGACGAATCGTACAGGCTTTTTGACCTTGTTACGGTCTTATGTCCATCCGTGGGTACTTCAAATCCACATACTTTGTTCACTGGTGGTTTTTGAGTTACATTAGCATTAATTTTACTTTCTCTATAGTTAGGACTACAGGCTTCACCTACGTAGTTATTATACATATGCCCGAAGTAAGCGTTATTTGGACTAGAACCGTAACTTTTCGAAGTATTATCAAATTCGTAACAGCTTTTACTGTTTCGCGGCATATTTGTATTTTTTTGATGTTTTTTAGGTTTCGTTCCTTCGAATAACATTTCTAAAGGTGCACTTTTAGTGCATTCAGAGTCATCAGATAATACACTTTCTAGAGAATTACAATTTGTTCTACAAAGTTGGTTATCGTTTTCCAAAAACTCGTCAGATAAAACAGATTCTTGACTGCAACTGTTTTTCATATATTTCTTTTGGTTTAAGAAGAAACTTGCACTGCTGTGTCTATGATTATCTAAATATTCTGCATCATCCAAATTCTCAAATGAACAGTTCTGTGAGTCATTCAAGTTGTACCTACTATCGAATTTAGCTTGTTGGAAAGCCACTTCGTTACCGTATTTTAAAAATATTTCATTAGATATACTGGAACAATTAGAATTGTCACTTAAAACGGATTCGTTGGATCTTGTCACACATCGCTTGGTCAGCACACTTTGGCATCGATACATATTAGAGTTATACTTCAAAGAATCTTCGACAATATCATCTAGATTTGAAGGCATATTTCTAGGTAAAGTAGAGCTCTTTTGATTGGCTATATAAGCAGGCTTTGCAGGAACGACAGGCTTTTCACTCCCATATATCTCATAATTCGAAACACTTCTTTTAGGCAAACTTTTCGTATGTTTTTTACAGACTTTCTTTGAATACAATTTGTTTTTACAACTCGCGTCCTGACTTAGACTGCAATCTTCGAGGGAATCAGACGAAAAGTTGCCATCCTCTTTTTCTTTCGTCGGTTTAAGATCCAAATCGTCGTGTCCTATTTCATACTCATCTAGGTCTCCGTATTTTTTAGTTATTTCTGCTATCATTTTCTCTGTATCCGACTTTATAGTATCCACTATACTTTTTCCATTATCTTTAAGATTTCTGTTTTCAAAACCAACAAAAAAGCTAAGAGAATTCCTCTTTTTTGGATCTAAAGAGTTTGTGTCGGGTTTTTGTGAGTTCTGATTAGCTTTATCTGCCCACTTACATTCTTCAGAGACCGGTGAAACTGGACACGACTTATAATTCTTGAAAATACTTCGGGAAGGTTTATTAGACTTAACGACTGGTTTCTCTTCATTCTTAGTCAGATTTAAATGGAAATTCCTCGGTTTAGGTTCCTTTTCGGGGAAGAGTCGATTGAAAACTTTACTTTGGACCGGTTTCCCCATATCGACCGTGAACGCTAGAGGTTTTTGAGGCAACTGCTCTTTGAAAACCATAGGTTTGTTATCGAATGGTACGTAATGAGTATTTCGCCTATCCGACTGAGTGGTTGGTATATTTGCGTGTGGAGGAACATAAGGAGCTAGATTTTCGAGATAGTCTGGTATTATTTTATGGTTTAAATTCGCTGGTATAGCATAGGGGTTCTTGTTTCTATAGTCTAGGTAAGGGTTTAAACTATCGAAATAGTTTGAGTTCAGACTGTCCAGGTTTTCTTCCGGACATGGGTTTATTCCTGAGTCAGCGGTAGGAGAGAATTTTGTTCATTTGTTAGTATATAGCGATGATTGGTTTACTTATAAACGTTAAACGAAGGAATATAGACTTTATAACTTTACTTTAAAGTATAGTTTTCTTTGAAACCTTAACTTACAAGTATAACCTTTAAAAACATTGGTATAAGGATATTTTTGATTTATTTTCTTGTTACATTATAACGGTATTTAGCGTTTATAAGTAAATATTAATGAGATCACACTTTAGTGAAATCAAACAGTAGTTATACAGTCAAAGTAATCGTTTTTATTGTTATTTTTCTTGATATAATTGTGATTAGAATAAATAGTATACTTGAAATAAACTTTACTTACTGTTAGTTCTGAGACGTTTAATAAATAATCATTCATTAGAAATTATCATATTTATTGACGTATTGCTGCCCAATTCCCTTACATTTATTTGAGAAACATGTAGAAAAAAACTAATCTAAAAAAAATTATAGTAATTTCATCACAAAATTGAGTTTTTATGCTTTATACATAAATTATCTATATTATTATTTCTGTTTAAGTACCAGTAAACTTCACTTCAAGCACATTCCTATACTCAACAATTCCTTTGACTGCACAACCTCAATATCACTACACAACAGAGGTAAAGCAACTCACCATAAGTCCTGGAATTGGATGGGATGGCCATAGAGACGGGGCGGCCGCGCCTCGTGTTGTCCTTCTCCGGTATGTAAGAGAGGTCGGTTGTTGATTGACTCGACTTCAGGTTGGAGCGGTACGCCACCTGCGGTGAAGTTGGTGTTGTTAGATTTTAAAGATTACTAGTTTAGTTACAAATTTAGAAATATAAAAAAAAAAATGGATCATGAAACCTGTTGCTTTAAAGTGAATGTCTATAAAGCAACTGACACATGGTCATCTGATTCGAAACTAAGCAGATCTTGTATTGTACTTTATGGGGACCAGACGACTGATAAATATTCTTTTTAAATAAATACATATTATAGATAAATTACATCCAGATAGGGAACAAAAGATCGAGTTTATCACATACATCAGATATGGGAATCAAACCCACCGCCTCCGGTTGCAGGATTTAGGGCCACTAACCTCTAGGACCAACAGGCACTTTTTAAAGTTGGGTAGGCTGTTATATGTGATATGAATGTTTGTGAAACCCACTGCGAAATTGTAGTTCGAATTTCAGTGTTCAAATAACTATTTTTAAAGCTGCACATAAGGTTCACTTTACGTTAAAAGTTCATATATTTCTATGACTTTTTCAACAGTCTAATCCAAACTTTATCTACACTAACATAAAGTTGATGTTACTTTAAGTAGAAATAAAATCGATTGGCATAAGAATTTAATTGAGTATAAGAGTCGAATTTTTTAGATTATATTAACAAATACTCACGCTCTCCAACTGTTTCCTGGTCTCCAATATCCTACGATTGAGTTCCTCTCTCCGCCTGGCTGCGTCGGGCTCGGGGGTCCGCGGCGCGGCTCTAGGCGCAGCGCGGGGGCGCGGCGGGGGCGCGGGGGCGCGGGATAGGTGGAGAGCTGAGAGTGACGTGTTGCCTGGAGAGGAGAGTTGATTTAGACGTGAGATTAACGTATGATACACGAAAGCAAAAATGCAAAGATATACAATTTTTTTTTTATCATTTTTATACATGCTTGATTCGGCTAAAAAAAGACATCCATAAAAATACAAAAAGTTGCCGAAGTACTTCTCGCGGCGGCCGGCCGTGTCCAGCGACTCGCACGAACCGGACAGCGGGTTCCGTTCCGTGTTGTGGCCGGATAGAGTCACCACCCGGGTGTGTGACCTGTCCAGTGTATGTACTCACCGCCAGTAAGAGTGGCATCCATTTCGGCCCCGCTGAGGCTGTCGAAGGCGGACTTGATGTACTTCTCGCGGCGGCCGGCCGTGTCCAGCGACTCGCACGAACCGGACAGCGGGTTCCGTTCCGTGTTGTGGCCGGATAGAGTCACCACCCGGGTGTGTGACCTGTCCAGTGTATGTACTCACCGCCAGTAAGAGTGGCATCCATTTCGGCCCCGCTGAGGCTGTCGAAGGCGGACCCGATGTACTTCTCGCGGCGGCCGGCCGTGTCCAGCGACTCGCACGAACCGGACAGCGGGTTCCGTTCCGTGTTGTGGCCGGATAGAGTCACCACCCGGGTGTGTGACCTGTCCAGTGTATGTACTCACCGCCAGTAAGAGTGGCATCCATTTCGGCCCCGCTGAGGCTGTCGAAGGCGGACTTGATGTACTTCTCGCGGCGGCCGGCCGTGTCCAGCGACTCGCACGAACCGGACAGCGGGTTCCGTTCCGTGTTGTGGCCGGATAGAGTCACCACCCGGGTGTGTGACCTGTCCAGTGTATGTACTCACCGCCAGTAAGAGTGGCATCCATTTCGGCCCCGCTGAGGCTGTCGAAGGCGGACTTGATGTACTTCTCGCGGCGGCCGGCCGTGTCCAGCGACTCGCACGAACCGGACAGCGGGTTCCGTTCCGTGTTGTGGCCGGATAGAGTCACCACCCGGGTGTGTGACCTGTCCAGTGTATGTACTCACCGCCAGTAAGAGTGGCATCCATTTCGGCCCCGCTGAGGCTGTCGAAGGCGGACTTGATGTACTTCTCGCGGCGGCCGGCCGTGTCCAGCGACTCGCACGAACCGGACAGCGGGTTCCGTTCCGTGTTGTGGCCGGATAGAGTCACCACCCGGGTGTGTGACCTGTCCAGTGTATGTACTCACCGCCAGTAAGAGTGGCATCCATTTCGGCCCCGCTGAGGCTGTCGAAGGCGGACTTGATGTACTTCTCGCGGCGGCCGGCCGTGTCCAGCGACTCGCACGAACCGGACAGCGGGTTCCGTTCCGTGTTGTCGCCGGATGGCGTTGAAACCTGACAAAAATAAACAAAAAATTTTGAAATTGGTAAAGGTCTTTTATAGCCAGACATACAAAGTGGGGTGTTATTAGAGTGACGAGTCGGTCTTAACTATATTTCTGTGTAAAAAAAATTTACTGTACGGTACATTGGGCCGATTATTCGAGGAGCGACAGACGTGTCACCGCATGCCGTAAGCGATTTCATAGGTCCTTAGCTCCCGCGTTCGGTGTGCGGGAGATTTTGCTAAACCATCAATTGATGACTTTCATTTGTTGATAGATTATCGGCTTAAAACCGTGTGCGGTGTTTCTGATCATGTAACGACTGACATATCTTGGGGTGCGCCCAAGATATGTCAGTCATCATTCTTTATCCCGCATTCCGGGCCTCCCCGCATGCGGTATAACGACCCCCGGAGCGTGTCCACGTCCATGACGTTCACCATGAACTCTCTTGAGCGGGTCACGTTAGCATCTACTCCTTATTCCTTCCTTACCTCATCATCATCGGAGTCCTGCGGCGTGCCGGTAAGCTTGGCGTGCGGCGGCGGCAGCTCGAGCCGCGCGTCGCCCGCCCAGCGCTTGGAGCGACGCATCGACTCCCGGAGCGTGTCCACGTCCATGGCGTTCACCATGAACTCTCTATAAGGGTCATGTTAGCATGAGCGAGTATGTTAGGTGTTAGGAAAAGGGTGTGTCTATAGAAAAGGGGTGAAGAGTACATCCGGTATAGGTAGGTTTATACAGGGTGACTGGTAATTAGTGACCGATACTTAAACACTTGATTGTGCTCATGATTACAAACAACTTTCCCAAAGAAACTTTTTTTGTTTACTCATTAGTTTTCTTTTTATCGTTATAACAAAATTGCTGGCGCGCCGTCGCCCGATCAGCTGTTAGCGGCGAGGCCCCGCACCCGCTTTGCCGATGCCGCAGGCAACGTAGTAGCCATTTTCCCCCGCCCACACCGCACCCCTTACATCGGTCACTAATTACTAGTCACCCTATATACGAGTATAAACAAAATTTCAGCTTCTTCTTTTCGAGCTGATAATAATCTTGTTATCTTTAAATACGCTGCGCCCAGTAGTAGGCCACACTGCAGCGTCATTGGCGAGGTTTAAGTCCTCCAAAGTGCAGGTATCCGGACACTTAGGGAAGTCTAGCAGATGTGGCATCGTCTCAATTTCAGCTCAAAATAAGTCAATAACTTCGGTGTCTTCAGAATTCATGCAAATTATTTAAGTATTGAGCTGAAATTTTGCAAACTGACTCTATACCGGACGTATTGTTTACTCTTATAGACTATAGCCTAGATATACCCTTTCAGTAACACCCTGTATAACATAAATAAGATAAAAACAGTGACTTCGTTTATTTTGTTTTTTTTTTCAAAGACTCATTCAGTTTTGACTCCTGAGGCATTCCGTCTAAATCGCTAATATGTTCTTTGAATTTCCACATTCGCTGAAAATATCAGGCTACAAACAAAAAACAAAGGCGAAAAATCTATCATGTATTTAGTATACCCAAACGAAAAGATCATAATATAAGCCAACGATTGGCTCAGTCGCAAAATGACCACTTCTCAAAATGACTACAGGTAGCAAAATGTCCCTTTCGCAGAAAGTCCCGTTCCTCAAACAGGCATTAATAACTTAACAGCGAAAGGGACATTTTGAGAAAGGAACATTTTGCGAAAGGGACATTTTGAGAAGGGGACATTTTGCTATCTGTAGTCATTTTGCGACTGAGCCAAACGATTTGGCCATATCTTCTAATTTTTTAGTATGCCTTTTAGGTGTGATCTTGTGATCTCTATATTTTATTTATTAATTTATATCACAAATTGGGTTCCTAATACACAAAGGCCGCGTGGAAGACCCAGGCGGAGATTGAGGGAAGACCTAGACGCATACAATAAGGATTGGCAACAAACAGCTAACAATAAAGAACTGTGGCAGGAAGAAAGGGGGGACTTTGCCCAGCAGTTCAGGCTTTAAATAAATAACAATTTTATCACATCCCTACTTGTACTGCTAATTGACGGGCCTGTTGGTCTAGTGGTTAGAGACCCTGCTATACCGGAGGTCGTGGGTTCGATTCCCACCCGGGACAAATGTTTGTGTGATGAGCATGATCATTTGTTCGGTGTCTGGGTGTAATTTATGTATAATATCTATGTATTTATAAATATATAAGTATGTTTATCAGTTGTCTGGTTACCATAACACAAGCTCTGCTTAGCTTGGGGTCAGACAACCGTGTGTGAAATGTCCCGGAATATTATATTATTATCATATCCCTACTTGCAATGTTCTAAAGGTAATCAACTCACCCAGGCGTCTCATCATCGTTGTTCCCAGGATAGTACGTGGGTCTGTTCCTACTCTCAGAAGAGGATGTTCTTTCGCCGTCAGATATGTCTTCTATGTCACCATCGTGTTCCGTTGACTCTTGGTCCTGAGACAAATAAAAATATTTTTAGGAAACTATAAAAAAGGAACATACTATTATACCGTATAGTACCTAATCCCTTTATTCTTATATTAAGCCCTAATCCCCGTAGAAACTTTTTTTTTAGAAAAGAATAGAATATATTTCTCAGGAAAGTAATACAATATAGTAAAAAAACCCTGTCTGATCTGTAAAAGTATTGTTAGCTATCGATGTCCGATTCTATTAAAGTAAAAAATTGAATAAATTTAAAAAATACCCACTTAAAAGACAAGTCAGTCGTCAAAAAAAAAGATAGTCGGCGTACTCATCGGTGCCGCTGAAGGATCAAACAAATTGATGCTAATAATACCGACGAAACTTTTGGCGAAATTCGCGGCAAGAAGAGGTTACTTATTATTTTTACTATAACAAATTTCAAGTTTCATATTTTATTTGGGCATGTGGTTGTATACCCTATATCCTTCACGAATCAGACAGGGTTTTCTTAACAAATTGTATATAAACAGATCCCAACAACCCCTTTTGTGTTAAACTACTTTAGACCTTATGTATACAAGAAAACTTACAGTTTCGAGGTGGTTTAATAATAATATAGCGATAATAATTATAAACTAATGAGTTTCTAAATAATACTTTTGTAGGATTGTGTAAAAAGGTCGTTTAGAAATATTACAAATACAAATAACATGCTGCATACAGAGTGTAACGGAAATACGTGGTTACATATAAAAGGACAAAGTTATCAGTGAGTAATCGAAAAAAAAAAAAAACTTTTTTACTAATTTACATCCGCTGATGTCAATTTTTGTATTTAAATATGACCAAGCATTTTCGTTACACCCTGTATATCCAACGTGCAAAAATTAAGACATTTATACAAAATCATAACCAAAAAGCAAAAAATAATATACAAATTTAATGACAAGCAAGCCAAAAAAATCGCAAAATAAAATCGCACCTCGTATTTAAAACTGCCGAGCGACGAATCGTCGGTATGGTGTCGTGTCCGCGTCTCAGTCGCGCGACTTTTCGACAAATTAATCGTTACCTAACGTCGAACATAAAACAACATAAATATTGTGCTGTGAGGAACAAAATGTGGATAATGTCGAATAATTATGCAATGACAGTACTTTTGATATTATATTACAGAATTTCTTATCTATCCCATTGTAGGTGGTTTATATTGTAGGCAAATAATCATTAATGAATAAAATTAACGATAAAATTATGATACTTAATTAATTGCATAATTATTCTCAAAATAAAAACAAATATATATAAGAAATGATTCCATCAGTTTTTTAAGTTCTGCCCTTCGTATTTTTAGGCATACCTAATTGGCATATCATTGGAATAAGAATTTGTTTTAAGTTGCGCAAGCAGGCATATAGAAAAACTTAGGTAAATAAATACTGTGTACCTACTGTATATATTTATTGAAGAAAAGAAGGAAAATAAATCAGGACGAAGAAGCCGTATGTTTTATCAAATTTACGAAAACCAATTTCTTTCAAACCGCTCTGATAATTTAAACACAAAAACTGATGGAATCATTCCAAAATAATACAACAGGGCTACTTAAAATAATTCCACAATACAAAAAATAATGAAATAAAATGAGATCCACATCCCATACAAAAACACTAAAACCAATTCCCATTTTAAACAACCCTGTACAAAAACCAATAATAAATAAGCAGGCAACATACAAAGCATATACACAAATACTCAAACACCACTCATTAATAAGACGCTCTTAAATATCTATCCATCTCTACTTTACACCTTTGGCGCGCGGACCAGACAGAAGAGACGTAAGACGCAGACGGGGCGCGGACATTTGTCTCTACCGCGTCCCTTTCATACAAAATGTATAGAAGCGTCGCGACGCAAAACATACAGAAGAGACGGGGCGGATGTCTGCGTCTTACGTCTCTTCTGTCTGGCCCGCGCCTTTAAGTGATAGACAGAAGACTAGGGTAGATGACTAGGTATGAAAAGACAAAATTTATTTAGTCCGCCATTTAGATATTCAAAATATAATAGACACGTATTTTTTCTTTTATCAAATCAATATAAAAAACGAAGATAAAACCGCTTTAAAGTTCAGTGGGCTTGTGACGTCACGGGTAGGTACAATTTGTGCTAAGATGTGACGTCACGCAAGAATTGTATTCTCTGTATCTTCATTATTCTTTAGCTTCGGGTTAAAACAAAAAACACGTGAATAATATTTTTTTAATATCTAAAAGATAAATAAATAAAAATTAGTCATCATCTCTATTGATTTGGGTTTGAGTATTGTAGATAAGACATGGTTAGCATAAGCACTTAAATACATTTAACATGCACAAGCACAAGTAAGCAAATAATGAATAAAGCTTAAAGGATTAATAGAAGTGGATTATTGGATTTTGAAGTCCCATGCAAGAAAAAAAATTAATACAAAAAGAAAGACTAAAAAGATTGGAAAAATCAAGATACATCATATCTTCAGAAATAGAACGCATTCGCTGTAACAAGTTTAAGAGATCCCCGCTTCGTAATTAAACCTTCTAAAATTAATTTTTTGAATCGCTTTTATCAAATAATTTGGCCATTACGCAATTGTTTGTAAAATCTTAGGAATAAAGTATAAAAAATGTACATGTTAAAATTTACAGTAGCAGGTCGGAGTTTGGATTTGTGCCCGGTTAGTGGCAATAGGCTCGCCCCCTATTACATGGGACCTAAACATACCGGCAAACTGTGGGTATACATTGTCACACCTCTGCCTACCCCTTCGGGGATACAGGCGTGATGATAAGTTATGTTACTGGAAAAAGATTAAGAAGATAGCGGATATAAAAAATCAGGTACCTTAGCTCAAAAACTGGACATTCAAAGATGATGAAAGTGTAATTTTAAATAATATGGATGCAAGAATACTTTTTGAACGGCCACACAAACAAAATGCTGACGTAGCAAACTAGACAAACACATGCTGAACAAGACAAGACAATTTACAAAACAGTGCTGAATAAGTGATAAATAACGAACTAAAGGTTTTAATTAAAAATGTACCAACACTTAATAAATAATGTGTTATATTTAAGTTTAACTATCATATGGTTGAAAATAATATATTTCTAAATTTTAATGAACTGTTAAAACAACTATTTTTATGTACTATTTAACAGTGGCAACTAATATTGCTAATTATTGCCAATTAAATAGGTACAGGGGGCCGAGTCTGCTATTCACAATGGCTCCAATCGTCTGAGTGGGTGGCGTTAGTAACTCCATTTTAGGATAATTGGCATTCTACTAAACACCAAAACGTCAACATTGGCCGCCCCAATGACCAATTTTGACGTTAAAATGATGTTTTACCTACGTAATTATCCTAAAATGGACCTACTAACGCCACCCACTCAGACGATTGGAGCCATTGTAAATAGCAGACTCGGCCCCCTGGTAGATATTAGAAATTACTTATTTTTTTATTAGGTTTGTTTACTCTTAAATTACCAATTACAAAAAAACTAGCCCTACTACTAATTTCTGATACAGAATAAGACATCCAAATACTGTAAACAACACAGGTACTGTAGGATATTAGAAATTACTTATTTTTTTCATTTTTTTTTACTCTTAAATTACCAATTTCAAAAACTAGCCGTACTACTAATTTAAGATTTAGAATATGACTTACTTAATAGGTATAAAAAAAAAACCTTTAAGCTCTACTACTAATTCATGATTAAGAATATGACTTACTCAATGGCTATAAACAAACACACAAGCAAAAAAACAAACAAACACAAAATGCAAAGAAAAATCAACAAAAAAGAAACCTTTTCGAGCCTTGGAGAGATAGTGAGTATTTCGTAAGTTTTCCTCATGTTAGCGTCGAAGTTCCTGAACAAGGCCTCGACGCGCGGCAGTTGGGACAGATTCAGCGATTTTGGTCTCTATAGCAACCGATGTTAGGGGAATTGGTTTTTTGGTCTTTTTGTACCCTTTTTTGGACCTTTTTGGACTATTTTAGATGTGTGATTTAATATTTAGTTGGGAGGAGAGGTTCGTTTTGAATAGTGTTTGATAACTGAAGTATTTAAATTCTGAAGTGCAAATCTAGAACTTACAGGGCTGGAAATCATATATTAGATATAATGCAAAGTTTTATAGGCAAATAAATTAAACAATAAAATCTGAACCTTGGGTTCTCATTTAAGCCCTCTTACGCACTAGCGGTTAACCGCGGGGGCGGCTAGCCGCGCGGTTAGCCGCATTTACAGTTTTTATATGCAACCGCTTGTGATTGTACGCACTTAACCGCCAAGCGATTGCATATTAAACTGGACCGAGCGGTTAACCACTAGTGCGTAAGAGGGCTTAAGGTAATGAATAAAAAAGTCACAATATAATTAAGTAAATTTCAGTTCAAACACCAGTTAAAACAATCCCATATAAAAAAAGTTAATAACAGTTAGGAGGGCAAAAAAAAAGAAAAACCAATAAACCATTGAACATAAAAATAAAACGTTAAATAAAGAAAAATAAAATTGCAAAATATAATGAAGTGTTATAAATAAATAATAGTGCATAAAAAATAAAACCCACTACAGTGCAATATGTTAAAAAAACATTAAAAATTACTGTGAAAACACTATTTATGTCCCTCTCACACGTGTTCAAAACTACATGTGTAAGATAAAGACAATAATATATTTCAGACACACGTTATATTTTTCGTATATCCGAGTCAATTTTAATATATGTTTTGCGTCCAGAGGTTGACAACATTAATAAAATAATATTGAGACATCTTCAACTCATAATAATATTTATAGACAACGGATTCAGTGAAAGCTAAATAAAAAAAGGTTTTTTTTAATAAATAACTAATTGATATTTATAGTTTTATTAAGTGTATCATTCGAACGTTGGTGCCAACCCCCGAAAAACAATTATTGAATTATTTTAGTGCGGGAATCGCATATATAAAAAAAAAACTTCTACAAATAATAATAATATTCCGGGACATCTCACACACGGTTGTCTGATCCCAAGCTAAGCAGAGCTTGTGTTATGGTAACCAGACAACTGATAAACATACTTATATATTTCTAAATACATACATATTATAGATAAATTACACTCAGACACCGAACTAATGATCGTGCTCATCACAAAAACATTTGTCCCGGGTGGGAATTGAACCCACGACCTCCGGTATAGCAGTCAGGGTCTCTAAGCACTAGACCAACAGGCCCGTCGACTAGTAGTTCGATAAAAAACAAAAATAGTGCTTCAAAACTTTATAAACGTAAATTATGTATTCAGACGCTTATTAAAGAGCAAGATTCTTCTATAATATTGCCTCAATATTACTTTATAACTCAAGTACAGTTAGATTAAACCTTCATTATAGTTTGCAGTTAACATTAACTACACGTCAACACAGTCACCAACACCTACCGCCAACCGGGTGAGTGATCACAATACAATGTTAATTGTATACACACTGAGTATTTTATATAAGTATTGAATTAAATTAAAGAGTATTGTAATTATTATTTTCTGGCTAAGATATAATGGTTAAAAGTATAGCAAAAGAATTTAGTTTTTGTTTAAATTACACTACTACAAAAAAAAATATTAGAAAATAATTTCGTCTTTTTTTATATTTTGTAAAAAAAAATCGGGAGGTTTCAAAGAGACAAGCCTTGAAATGGGCTTATCATAACTAGGTATGTAACAGTTTATTTAAAAGTTCGTCTACATTAAATATGTATTTAAATTAATATGACGTTACATGAAAATAACTAACAAATACTCAATGTGTATGACACAAAAACCAGTATCTTTGAGAAATGTTAAATAATAATTCACCACTACAACCATAAATTAATTTAATACCATCAGATACTAAACATAATCACATTTAGCCACTGATAACATTAAACAAAAAAATCTCAAACTGACAGCTGTCAAAACTGACAGATGTCAAAAGTGACAGCTGTCAAAAGTGACAGGTGTCAGAAATGACAGCTGTCAGTTTAATCTACATTTCTCTAGAGACACTCCACCGTAATAGTTCGCAACATGTGTATACATAACATACCTGCTTGACACTGGTCTGGTCTTTCCGTTTCTCGATGTATCGTGTGTCCGTGCCGCTGTCTAGCGAACTGTCCTTAGACCCGTCCGAGTCTACGCGTTTCTCTGTGAAGATAATAAGAACATAAAATAACAATACAAATGGTAAGGATGACGATGAGTTCCTTGACGCCTGTTAGTTTTATTTATTTATGTAAGTTTAAATTTTAGTATAGTTAGAGTTTGTTCTTATATTAAATTTAATTGTGTATTTATAAAAATTTCTTTCATATAAATGTGGTTCACATTTAGGTTTATGTTTACCATAAAAATAATACACTTATATGTAATTCGTGGAATATCTGTACTACCAGTATACAGTATACTAGTATACTAAATAAAAGTAATCACGAAAAGAGTGAAAATATATTTTGAGCCAGAGTTCGTTACGTCATTAATTTGTAACATCCCAAAAATAATAATATGTATTTCATCACAAATTCGGACGATAAATCTCCATAAATAGAGTATGTAGATATATAAATGACCTCATAATATCTCACCAGTGTTAGGATGTATCCTGGTGGCCCACTTGCCCCTTGCCGGGGGCTCGGGCGCGACGGGCTCGCCGGCCACGGCCTCGTCGCCCAGGCTCTTCTTAGCCCACGTGGGCAGGCGACCGATGCGGAGACTGCCGGAAAACCAATAATATAGTATTGATAAACAGCGTTACAATCGTGTTTAAAAAAATCATTACAAAAAAAAAGTTAAAGAAAAACTTCATAGTGATAATAATTACAAATCGAAAGTAAATATATGAAAAAATTGCTCTCAATTTATCATCAGAACCTGACCTGATGATGATAGGACCACCCGGGAAGTATAGTCATCAGAGAAAAAGAAATTCCAATAGGAAGGCCAGGAGTTATTGAGTAATCTTGGAAAATTAATAAATTTTTAGAATTAAGTCGTGCATGTATTCAGATGGGTTAATGACCACTGTTTACCTATTTAAAAAAGAATTTGAACATTAAGATATATAAATTTCTTTACTTTATTACTTAGTTTCGTAGTTGTACTATATTTGCCCAACCAAACCGTTTTCTCAGGTATGTTATCCCTTTGTAACTTACATACAACTATTCTAAAAAAAATACCATGATTACTATAATAAAAACAACGAAAACTCACGTATAATCCGGCACGACTGGCGTGGTGAACTTATCTTCGTAGGGCAACTCGCGCGGCGGAGAGCCGAAGTGCGAGTCGCTCTCGCTGTCCAGACCGGACATGCCGTTGCTGGGGGCTGACACTTTCCTGTAACGAAATATACATAAATGAATATCCTCCAGTCTTAAAGTATTGTTACCTAGTAACATGTGTTGTAGAGGTCAGATAGTCAGTCGCTCTGTAACATACGGTATTCAGCTGAATCCGGTGAGACTGGTAGCCGACCTCAACATAGTTGGGAAAGGCTAGGGAGATGATGAGCAAGCGTGGTGATCAATGCTCGTGCCTTCTCTATATGGGAAGAGGCTTGTGCCCAGCAGTGGGACGTTTGTAGGGTAGCTTATTATATACCACTAGCGCTAAGCGCGACTGCTACGTTAGAGGTCTTGGGCTCGATTCCCAAGTCGCCCAAACGCGTTATTAGGTTTTTCTATGAAATTCTCAGTAGCCAGTCGGAGTTTGGATTTGTGCCCGGTTAGTGGCAATAGGCTCGCCCCCTATTACATGGGACCTAAACATACCGGCTCGCTGTGGGTGTACATTGGCACACCTCTGCCTACCCCTTCGGGGATACAGGCGTGATGTTTATATGTACTAACTTCCCCTGTCGTATCGCCTGCTGTGCGAGGCGCGCGCGCATGGTGACCACCATGTCGTGCGGCACGCGCCACACGAAGATACAGCCGTCGCCGGAGGCCGATACCACGTGCTGGCAGTCCGGCGTGAACCTGAGGAGAGATCATACATGATACATAAATGCGGACAACATCACACACATTGCTCTGAACCCAAAGTAAGTAGCTAAAGCACGCGTGTTATGGAATTCAGAAACAACGAAGGTACCACAAACACCCAGACCCGAGACAATGTAGAAAAGTGACTTTCTATATTGACCCGTCCGGCGATCGAAACCGGGACCTCAGTGCTAGCGACACCTTGAAACCACTTGCGTACGCCACTCGACCACGGAGGTCGTCGAAATCATCGTTATATGGGAAGAGGCTTGTGCCCGCCCAGCAGTGGGACGTTTATAGTCTATTATTAATACTCACTTCAATCCTGTAACGATCTCAGAGTGTCCATACATGGTGGCCATACACTCGCCGGAGTAGTAATCATACACGCTGAGTATCTTGTCGGTGCTTGACGTCGCTAGGTATATACCGCTGTTGTCGAGCGCCACCTGGTGGGGAAATTAGAAATTAATGGCTGACTTAAATGGGACTCAATGTAAAGTTGCCTTAAAGTCTCATTCTGTGGTGGTGCAAATAGGGAATTGGATAGTTGTAGTTATGGGAGACTGAAATGAAACTCAAATTTAAGTAGCCGTTAAGTCTCATGCTGTCTTTATAATTAGGTAGTTTATGGTCGTATAATGGGACTCAAATTTTAGGTGTAGTGTGACGTCGAATAATATTTATTCAATTTGGAAAGTTCTAGGGTGCGTCCACATCTGACAAACGAGCATTAAAAGAGCAGCTCGCGAGCATGCCGCGAACGCACTCGTGTCAATAACGCCGTCTGACAGACGTGCGCGCGAGCTGCTCGTGTAATGCTCGTTCCTCATATGTAGACGCTACCTCAGACTTGACATAATGTTAAATAACGATTGTCTGGACTATAATAGAAACTACGACCACAGTGAGGAAACATCAAGTCAAGAAACATTTTTATTATATGACAGATAGTGATGTTACAAAATGATTGATTTGATTTGATTAGGCCACCGACCACAGCCACTTGTGATCTATAACATACCTTTTAATATTTATATACGTTTGAGTAAATAGAAAATATATAGAGTATATAAGAAAAGTATATAATATTCCCAGACATCTTCACACGCGGTTGTCTGATCCCAAGCTAAGCAGAGCTTGTGCTATGGTAACCAGACAACTGATAAACATACTTATATATTTCTAAATAAATACATATAATAGATAAATTACACCCAGACACCAAACAAATGATCGTGCTGATCACACAAACATTTGTGCCGGGTGGGAATCGAACCCACGACCTCCGGTATAGCAGTCAGGGTCTCTAACCACTAGACCAACAGGCCCGTCAAAAAGTGTGTTAAGTCGCTGCCATTGGCCACCACTGGCTATAGTCAGTAACATAAACCATGTACAACTAACATTATATAAGGGACTTCTAAATTATTCTTAGACACTTCTGACAAACGGTGAAGGAAAACATCGTAAGGAAACCTGGATTCCAAAATTGTGATCTGAAATCGCCCGCAGAGAGCAAGCGTGGTGATCAATGCTCGTGCCTTCTCTATATGGGAAGAGGCCTGTGCCCAGCAGAGGGACGTTTATAGGCTGGATTATAGTTTATATTACTTAAATTATATAACGTTAATAAAATCTATTATTCTAACAATAAACGTACCTTTATAAGCGTGCCATCTTCAGCGGTAGTACCTCTAAACGTTTTCGTATGTCGACCGTGCGCCGCGCTGTACACTCGGACGTTACGATCCTGTGTATAAAGATTTTATTAAATATATTTATTATGTAGTTATACTAACATAGTAGTATGGTCCTGTTGGACAAAGATATTATTCGTATAATTACAAGAAGTTTTTCATATCGCGAAGGGTTTTAATAGAAGTCTGCCTAAAAACTAATCGCTGATTTCTATTTATTTTTATTAAAATAAATAAATGAATAAAAATAAATAGAAATCAGCGACTAGTTTCAATTTAGACCGAAAATGTATTATGATGCTCGACTAGTTTCAAACTAACCCACAAACATAATTGCTGCATAGGTTTAAATGACAAAAATTTATTAAAATGCTTATATAGTTTCAAACTAAACAAATAAAAATATGATAATGCCCGACTAGTTTCAAACTAGACTAATATCATCATGGCTGGATAAATTAATATTATGCATATATTAGTTTCAAACTAGATAATAAGTGGTCATGCTCGACTAGTTTCATACTAGACCAGCCAAATTATTTAGCTTAGCGAGCCAGAAAAATTAATTGATGTATTAATGTTTTGCCTAAAATATTTTATTTAACATAATCTTCTTTATTTGTATTTATAACTTACTTGACACGCCGTAAGTATATGCCTGCCTCCCGCGTCGACCTCCATATCATACAGAGTAGTTCTACCGGACACATTCTGCCCTCTTTGGAATTGATAGCCACCGTCTTGCGTCTGAAATAAATAATGTAAATTAAAAACATGTTTTAAAAAACTCAATACTCAAATCTTTATTAGCATTCCATATGTTACATAACTTAGCTAAAATGCTCAAAAGTTTATTGAATTTTATTATACTTGTATTAAGGTATATTTCATGCGCATACAAAATAAAACTACATACTAGAAAGAGTTCAAAAAAACATAACATATCATCACGCCTGTATCCCCGAAGGGGTAGGCAGAGGCGTACCAATGTACACCCACAGTTCGCCGATATGTTTTAGGTCCCATGTAATAGGGGGCGAGCCTATTGCCACTAACCGGGCACAAATCCAAACTCCGACCTGCTACTGAGAATTTCATAGAAAAACCCAATAACACCTTGGTCGACCCGGGAATCGAACCCAAGACCTCTAGCGTAGCAGGCGTGCTTAGCACCACTAGGCCAACGAGGCAGAAAGAGTTCAGTGTTAACAAAATAATTAACTAGAGTACCGACTAGTTTCGATTTTTTATGTCAGTTCTATTACGAAACTAGTCGTGCTTTTAAATAAAATCCGAGTGATTTAAGACTCTCGAAGGCAAAGTTAGGTAATAGAAGATCTACCTAATATTACTTAACTTAATTAATATTATCAAAAATACTCACACTTCTAAGTTGTCTAAACAGTATAGTTTTGTCAGCGCCACAGGACACCATCTGCAGTCCTCCGCCGGAATTGAGGAATCGCACCGCAGTGATAGACGAAGAGTGGTCATCTAGCGTCTGCATTATTTGGTAACCCTGAGGAAGAAGAATTTAATAATATAACGTCCAATTTTACATTTAACATAGAGCGTGGCAATGTGTTTCATAATCTCCACTAGTTGCTAAATATCACCCTGTTAGCAACTAGTGGGATCATCACTCAATTTTATTCAACTATTACAAATTTATGAGATATCTCATTATACCTTTTTATTCTAAGGCTGGTGGCCATTTTTATTATGAATTGACATAATAATTACCAACTTCAAGACTCTTCCTCCATTAAATTCTCAAAACTCTTACTGCAGCCGGTGCAGGAGCCCACCTCTAGCTGCCAGCACCCACTAGTGTAACTATAGTACAACTCACCCTATCCACATTGAACACATGTATCAGCCTGTCTCTGGAGGCGGAGGCCAGCAGTCTCGGCTGCGCGCTGTACTCCAGGCACAGCACCTCAGCGTCGTGCGCCTCTAGCCGGTGCAGGAGCCCACCTCTAGCTGCCAGTATCCACACATTGCCGGCACGGTCGCCAGCTGCTACGTGGGCCCCGCAAGGAGATACGCGGACACATCTGTGGATGAAATAACACTTATATAACCCACGTTGTTAATAAAACCAAGAAAAGTGACCAAAAAATCTTATTACTACTCATTTCGCTATAGGTAACAATAATTAACGCACGCTTCCAAAAAGAAGACGAGAAATGGATAAAAAATAAACAAAAAAATATCTAATTAACAATCATCCAAATGTAAACGGAAAGCGTATTATCAACAATGCAACAAGACTCGCTACACTTTTCCGCAAAAAGGTCCGACTAGTTTCACACTAGTTCTAAGGCAAGTGCGCAACTAGTCGCTTAATTTACCTGAAAAACTAACATATCCACTACTGAAAGACTAAATAGTAAATATCATAATTTAATAATAATAATTATATTCATTTACGGAATGTAGTTACTTACAATGAGGTGGTTACAGATATAATAATAATGTTCCGGGACATCTCACACACGATTATCTGATCCCAACCTAAGCAGAGCTTGTGTTATTGTAACCAGACAACTGATAAACATACTTATATATTTCTAAATACATACATAATAAAGATAAAAACCACCCAGAACAAATGATCGCACAAACAATTGTCCTGAGTGGGAATCGAACCCACGACCTCCGGTATAGTAGTCAAGGTCACTAACCGCAAGACCAACAGGCCCGACGAAGGGAAGGCCCATTGAAGAATCCTATTACATTCTACCGTTTTGGCGTGCAAAAATTGATGCAGTTCATCATTATAGACGCACATGAGTTATAAAATATATAATTTATATAAAAAAAAAACATACCTGACTCCAGTTTTATCGTCGTAAGACTTGGCCTTATCCTTGTCTGTGGTCGTGAGGTCAACGTCCTTCAGAAACTTCAGCTCCGGGTCGATGTAGAATACTTTGTTCAGTTCCTATAGATAAATATATTATTTTATTTATAGATCGCGTAGTTGCATCGTGTCAGGATAAGCCCCTAAATTTTGTCACTTAATTATTTTTATAATATTAATTCGCGTAAAACTGAGAGCAGTTTAGAAGAAGAAAGGGAAGGCCTTTGTACGGTAGTATAACAAAAAAATAAATATTAATTTAGTCTAGAGATTTATTCATATAGAAGTTATAATGTATTTACTAAGAATCTTATTATGCACCTTGCAAAAGCAAAGCCAAAGTAATGTAGTTTTTCGATATAAACGAATCCTATATCGTTTTGCTAGTTTATCGTTAGATTTTATGATTGAATAGCTAAACCAGGGGATTTTCTAAATGTGTAACAACAGCACCGAAATATTTTTACAATTATTAGTGTTTTTTTTTGTTACCTAATATGTTTTACAAATAAACGGCTTGATAGAAATGATTATACAAATTTTGCCTGACTTCATAAAAGGTACTCAATTCGACTGATTTTTTTATGCTTGTTACCACAGATCTTTTGACTGGGTAACATGAATTAGATTTTTTATTTTTTATTTGAAAACTGCTGCTTTCCGCGTGGGTATATTGGCCTAGTTTTGACAGTGGGATCCATAAGAAATAAATATAAGACTTATTTTGTAGTCTGTTTTTTTTTGTTAGACGTATTGATCCTGAAAAACACACATTTTTGTTATTTAATATAATTAAAACTGTATGTTAATACTGACATTACTATATATATTGGTGGGCTGCGGCGCCAGCTGCCACAGGCGGACGGTGTCGTCGGAGGAGCAGGTGAGGAAGGTGCCGGGCGGGAGCGGCTCGCCCAGAGAGTGCATGTCCACGCCCCAGATGTAAACACTCACATTACTATATATATTGGTGGGCTGCGGCGCCAGCTGCCACAGGCGGACGGTGTCGTCGGAGGAGCAGGTGAGGAAGGTGCCGGGCGGGAGCGGCTCGCCCAGAGAGTGCATGTCCACGCCCCAGATGTAAACACTCACATTACTATATATATTGGTGGGCTGCGGCGCCAGCTGCCACAGGCGGACGGTGTCGTCGGAGGAGCAGGTGAGGAAGGTGCCGGGCGGGAGCGGCTCGCCCAGAGAGTGCATGTCCACGCCCCAGATGTAAACACTCACATTACTATATATATTGGTGGGCTGCGGCGCCAGCTGCCACAGGCGGACGGTGTCGTCGGAGGAGCAGGTGAGGAAGGTGCCGGGCGGGAGCGGCTCGCCCAGAGAGTGCATGTCCACGCCCCAGATGTAAACACTCACATTACTATATATATTGGTGGGCTGCGGCGCCAGCTGCCACAGGCGGACGGTGTCGTCGGAGGAGCAGGTGAGGAAGGTGCCGGGCGGGAGCGGCTCGCCCAGAGAGTGCATGTCCACGCCCCAGATGTAAACACTCACATTACTATATATATTGGTGGGCTGCGGCGCCAGCTGCCACAGGCGGACGGTGTCGTCGGAGGAGCAGGTGAGGAAGGTGCCGGGCGGGAGCGGCTCGCCCAGAGAGTGCATGTCCACGCCCCAGATGTAAACACTCACATTACTATATATATTGGTGGGCTGCGGCGCCAGCTGCCACAGGCGGACGGTGTCGTCGGAGGAGCAGGTGAGGAAGGTGCCGGGCGGGAGCGGCTCGCCCAGAGAGTGCATGTCCACGCCCCAGATGTAAACACTCACATTACTATATATATTGGTGGGCTGCGGCGCCAGCTGCCACAGGCGGACGGTGTCGTCGGAGGAGCAGGTGAGGAAGGTGCCGGGCGGGAGCGGCTCGCCCAGAGAGTGCATGTCCACGCCCCAGATGTAAACACTCACATTACTATATATATTGGTGGGCTGCGGCGCCAGCTGCCACAGGCGGACGGTGTCGTCGGAGGAGCAGGTGAGGAAGGTGCCGGGCGGGAGCGGCTCGCCCAGAGAGTGCATGTCCACGCCCCAGATGTAAACACTCACATTACTATATATATTGGTGGGCTGCGGCGCCAGCTGCCACAGGCGGACGGTGTCGTCGGAGGAGCAGGTGAGGAAGGTGCCGGGCGGGAGCGGCTCGCCCAGAGAGTGCATGTCCACGCCCCAGATGTAAACACTCACATTACTATATATATTGGTGGGCTGCGGCGCCAGCTGCCACAGGCGGACGGTGTCGTCGGAGGAGCAGGTGAGGAAGGTGCCGGGCGGGAGCGGCTCGCCCAGAGAGTGCATGTCCACGCCCCAGATGTAAACACTCACATTACTATATATATTGGTGGGCTGCGGCGCCAGCTGCCACAGGCGGACGGTGTCGTCGGAGGAGCAGGTGAGGAAGGTGCCGGGCGGGAGCGGCTCGCCCAGAGAGTGCATGTCCACGCCCCAGATGCACGCCGAGTGGTACAGGGCGGAGTGCGACTTGCCCACCTGGGGGGGGGGACAGTGGGGTTAAATATGTGGACCTTGTAGTTTAAGCTACAAGAGGTATTACTTCCACTAACAGAAGTGGGAACTGAGACCTGCCCACATCAACAGTAAATAATGTGGAGACAAAACAAAAACCCTTAAAATAAAGTATCACATAAGTGGAGAAATTTAAATAACTCAAATTTGATTATCATTTGCGTGGAAAGCTCTAAATTAAAATTACGCAAAAACGTAAATGGTTACTAAGGTAAGCAACTCTCGCATCCCCAAAATTCATATTATATCTCTTCTATTCACCATAAAATTACAGAGAGAGCATGAGACTTCGGCTGCTCTTAGCGAATTGACGTTTTGGTATTCGGCCGTTAAACTTGAGCTCAACTTTGTAATCTGACTCTATACCAGCAGTACTCTTCACCCCTTTTGAATAGATATACTCTTTAGGTAACACTATGTATATTAAAACAGGTGTCAGGTACACAATCTCTCAGGGGTCAAGACATAAGACGTGTGGTCACACGTCTTATGTCTTGAAGGGGTCCCTTCAGATGGTTGACTTCAAAAAACGCTGCAGAGGATCAAATTGCTGTACTACGTAAAGTTTAAAAATCTTGATAATTTAATAAAGATAACATAAAGTACTCACCCTCTTAATATCCCTAACATCCCAGACATAGAGACTATGATCGTTATAAACGCAGGTGAGCTTGTGGTTCCGCGCGTCGTACGTCAGAGCTACGGCGTCGGGGTAGCGGGCGCCGGCTGGCTGGCTGAACATGTGACTGGAAACATGTGGTGGATTAGTTTAGACCCCCTTAGAGAGTATAGATATACCGACCCTTAGGGTGCTGTCGTTTGGAACTGGTCAGAACATGAGTTTTCCGCCGGATATGAACCGACCCTTAGGGTGCTGTCGTTTGGGACGGGCCGAAGATGGGTTTTGCCGCCGGATATGAACCGACCCTTAGGGTGCCGATTTCGTAATTTTAACAAATAACACTTTGTAGCCTAACTTAAATTATTTTATTTATTTATTTTCAGCCAATGTCACACCACTGCAGGGCAAAGGCCGCCCTTTCCATCTTCCAATTCTCCCAGTCTTGAGCTATTGTGTTCCATAATGCTGAAAAGGAGTCAAGTTCGTCCCGCCGTCTCCTTCTGGGCCGTATTTATTTTTATTTGAATTTTCTTTTATAGTTATTCCTCACCTGATATTAGTCCCCATAGCAACGTCAACACCGAGGTAGTGCGTCCTCGGCAGCGTGGTGACGTAGCGCAGCGAGCGCGGCTCGAAGCACCGCACCAGCCCCTCCGCACAACCCACGAAGATGTGCGACGGACCCAACGACATGCAGTTCGCTGATGTCGTCTGTACATATAGGTACATACATGTTACATAAAGAAAATACAATATGTTAGGAAAACGCCGTCAGACCCTAAGGGGTCATACGTTTCACAATTACTGTAATGCACGCAGTCAAAGTGTGACGGCGGATTTGTGAGAAAACCGGTAAAGCAAGTTTACAAAAATTTTTTTTTCAAATACAAGCTTTTCAGTTACATCTGCTTAAATTACTCGTAAAGACGAATCAAACAAGGCCAAACATGATAGGCTTTAGAGAATTCCTGTGGCCACCTTCTGGCTCCAACATGCTGTGATGGCGTATGTACTGAGGTAATGAGCCCTGTTCACCCTCACTCACCCTGAGCTCGACCCACTTGTCCAGCAGCCGGCGGCCGTTGAACTCGCAGAGCAGGCCGCCGCGGGTGATGGCGTATGTACTGAGGTGATGAGCCCTGTTCACCCTCACTCACCCTGAGCTCGACCCACTTGTCCAGCAGCCGGCGGCCGTTGAACTCGCAGAGCAGGCCGCCGCGGGTGATGGCGTATGTACTGAGGTGATGAGCCCTGTTCACCCTCACTCACCCTGAGCTCGACCCACTTGTCCAGCAGCCGGCGGCCGTTGAACTCGCAGAGCAGGCCGCCGCGGGTGATGGCGTATGTACTGAGGTGATGAGCCCTGTTCACCCTCACTCACCCTGAGCTCGACCCACTTGTCCAGCAGCCGGCGGCCGTTGAACTCGCAGAGCAGGCCGCCGCGGGTGATGGCGTATGTACTGAGGTGATGAGCCCTGTTCACCCTCACTCACCCTGAGCTCGACCCACTTGTCCAGCAGCCGGCGGCCGTTGAACTCGCAGAGCAGGCCGCCGCGGGTGATGGCGTATGTACTGAGGTGATGAGCCCTGTTCACCCTCACTCACCCTGAGCTCGACCCACTTGTCCAGCAGCCGGCGGCCGTTGAACTCGCAGAGCAGGCCGCCGCGGGTGATGGCGTATGTACTGAGGTGATGAGCCCTGTTCACCCTCACTCACCCTGAGCTCGACCCACTTGTCCAGCAGCCGGCGGCCGTTGAACTCGCAGAGCAGGCCGCCGCGGGTGATGGCGTATGTACTGAGGTGATGAGCCCTGTTCACCCTCACTCACCCTGAGCTCGACCCACTTGTCCAGCAGCCGGCGGCCGTTGAACTCGCAGAGCAGGCCGCCGCGGGTGATGGCGTATGTACTGAGGTGATGAGCCCTGTTCACCCTCACTCACCCTGAGCTCGACCCACTTGTCCAGCAGCCGGCGGCCGTTGAACTCGCAGAGCAGGCCGCCGCGGGTGATGGCGTATGTACTGAGGTGATGAGCCCTGTTCACCCTCACTCACCCTGAGCTCGACCCACTTGTCCAGCAGCCGGCGGCCGTTGAACTCGCAGAGCAGGCCGCCGCGGGTGATGGCGTATGTACTGAGGTGATGAGCCCTGTTCACCCTCACTCACCCTGAGCTCGACCCACTTGTCCAGCAGCCGGCGGCCGTTGAACTCGCAGAGCAGGCCGCCGCGGGTGATGGCGTATGTACTGAGGTGATGAGCCCTGTTCACCCTCACTCACCCTGAGCTCGACCCACTTGTCCAGCAGCCGGCGGCCGTTGAACTCGCAGAGCAGGCCGCCGCGGGTGATGGCGTATGTACTGAGGTGATGAGCCCTGTTCACCCTCACTCACCCTGAGCTCGACCCACTTGTCCAGCAGCCGGCGGCCGTTGAACTCGCAGAGCAGGCCGCCGCGGGTGATGGCGTATGTACTGAGGTGATGAGCCCTGTTCACCCTCACTCACCCTGAGCTCGACCCACTTGTCCAGCAGCCGGCGGCCGTTGAACTCGCAGAGCAGGCCGCCGCGGGTGATGGCGTATGTACTGAGGTGATGAGCCCTGTTCACCCTCACTCACCCTGAGCTCGACCCACTTGTCCAGCAGCCGGCGGCCGTTGAACTCGCAGAGCAGGCCGCCGCGGGTGATGGCGTATGTACTGAGGTGATGAGCCCTGTTCACCCTCACTCACCCTGAGCTCGACCCACTTGTCCAGCAGCCGGCGGCCGTTGAACTCGCAGAGCAGGCCGCCGCGGGTGATGGCGTATGTACTGAGGTAATGAGCCCTGTTCACCCTCACTCACCCTGAGCTCGACCCACTTGTCCAGCAGCCGGCGGCCGTTGAACTCGCAGAGCAGGCCGCCGCGGGTGATGGCGTATGTACTGTCGGCACAGTCGCCGCGCCCGCAGACCACGTCGCAGAACTCGTTGTCCTTCTGCTCGCCGAGGATCGCCGAACGACCCATCAGAGGGACAGGTTCTTTGAACTGTGAAACACAAAATAGATTAGTCAAGGGCACTGAAAATAGCGTCCATTTAGTCTGATGACTGCTGATGCTTGCATAATAATATAAATGAGCGTAAAGGTCCCCTCACACTTTTCTCTCCACATTCTGCTAATGCTGCGTGGACGCAACTGCAGTGCGGTGTAAAGCCTAAACTAATACGACTGCTCGCGGTCCACTCGAGTCAAGAAACAAAGGAAGATTTTGGGTGCATACATCTTGGGCGACTACTACACCCTGGCCGCTAAAACAATGCGTTCCTGACAGGACGCGATCAACAAGACGACATTACTTTGATGTGCCGAAGATGTTTCGAAGCGATATTTTTACTTATTTGACTTATTAACGAATAATTTCATCCAAAACTCTATCATTATGTCTAGAAATATCAGTTGGTAATCTTTTAATCATCCAACCACAGTCACGATCAGTTAACTTGACAACACATTAAGTTGATCATCTCAAGAACCGGGTGTAACACAGTTGTAACCCTTTTTTTTTTATATGTTCGTTTTACTTGGATCTATTTAAAAGGGGACAACATCACATACATTGCTCTGAACCTAAAGTAAGTAGCTATTAAGCACTTGTGTTATGGAATTCAGAAACAACGAAGGTACCACAAACACCCAGACCCGAGACAATGTAGAAAAGTGACTTTCTACATTGACCCGTCCGGGGATCGAACCCGGGACCACAGAGCTAGCGACACCTTGAAAACTGGTGCGTACGCCACTCGACCACGGAGGTCGCCCTTACCTTAGCATTCCTGGAGTACTCGAGGTACCAGAACTTGACGTGCCTGAAGCCAACCGTAACGAAGTAGTTGCCGTTCTCCGAGAAGCTGACAGCTTTCACGCGAGATGACACCTGTAACAAACATTATCATTAGGAACAAATATAATAATAGGTGATGGAAAAGAAGTAAAAATGAAAGAGGTATACAGTGAATTTTTATTTTGTGTTTTATCATTACACAAAAAAAATAAATATTAACTGTATCTTCGTGCTTTCCTTGTTTATGAGACAAAAGAAAAAAAAATACAGTTGTTGTTTTCAGACATTATCACACTACCACAGATCTCGACTATTTTAGCCACTTTCATCCCACTACACACTCACAGGGCAAATGCCTCTCCTCCCTTCTAATTCTCCAGTTTCTACATGAAATATTTAAAAAAAAAAGCCCAATTGTTTTACAAAATAATATCATGTTTAGGTAATTTATAAAAAAGTTTTTGATATTATTATCTTCTTTTATCAAAGACAAAGTTTGGTCGTGGAGGTCAGATAGGCAGTCGCTCCCTAAAATACCCTATACAGATGACGGGAAACTGACCCTAACATAGCTTAAGAAAACTTTTTTTTTGTTATGTGTGTTTTCCCACAGCTGGGCACAAGCGCAAGAGTTATATCATACCTTGTTACTAGCCAGCTTCAGGTTAGCGCGCCAGTCCCACACGTTGACGATCATGTCGTGTTGGGACCCTATAGACACTAGGTACTTCGATGATGTTGAGAATGCCTGCAAATTAAATAAGGTCCTGTTAGAATTAGGGTTTATAAATATTTTTTTATGTATTTTTTTGTCAAAAAATTGTGATAAAATTGTATAAAATCTAAGAAGACGTGTAGTAGAGACCAATAGAAAATGTCATTTGTCATTACAATGCAATCCTACAATCGATACCGGATAGCAGAAACGTAAATATATTGTAAAATTACAACAATTTTTTTTTTTAATTACTGAAAAGACATAACGTGTACACAGAAAATCGTAAATCAGTAATACATAGTAAAATAATACATACCACACAGCTAACCCCGTGCGTGTGTCCAGAAAACTCCCCAATTTGTACCGCGCCGGACGCCGTAGGGTCCTAAAACATAAAAAAACAACATTAATATAAAATAATAACAACAGTATCAATAAAGATATAAACAATAACAGGCATCAGATGTTTGACGTATAGTTCTGGCCTCTCGCCAACAGATGGCGTTAGTAGTATGGGGTAAACACGTGCGGATAAAAGTTTCGTCTACTCGATACTAGGTGGCGCTAGTGAGGCCATAATAGAGGTATTTTATCTTTGCTAATATTTCATGATTCTGTGAACCGGTCTACATTTGAATACAATTTTTAATCGCTTTGTGATATTTCGGAGAGGTTTTTGCTATCACGTCGATTTAACATTTGCTAAGCTAGTTAACATCTCTTCAACTCTTTGGGCATTGAGTGTTATATCTTAAAAGCTATCGTCGTAAGATCATTAGGTCTATCTAGCTGCCCAACGCAGGACTTCGAGGGCTCTGCGTAAACCCAGCACGGCAAATCACGGCGACGTTATGCAGGCACTGATAACGGCCCTTGAAAGACGAGTATTATGGGACTAACTAAAAGATCCTATTTAAGCCCTTTTCTCACCTGTAGATCCCACACCCGGACAGCGGGCGCGTGGCCACACTCGCCGGTCGCCAGGTACCGGCCGTCCGGCGAGAATGCGACACACGTGACACTCTTCCGGCACGCGTTGAGCACATGACTCTGTCGGTTCTTCCTCACGTTGTATAGGACTACCGTACATCTGGAAAGACAGAGAATAAATAAACGTTAGATATTTAAGACAAATAAAAAAAATCGCAATATTCGAATTCAAATATTCTTTATTCAATATAGGCTACACAGTAACACTTATCGGACGTCAAGCACAAGATAAAGGATATGACAGGATATATATCAAGCATAAGATAGGGATCGGTTCATATCCGGCGGAAAACGCACCGCGCACAATCACACCTGACGCGTAAACGCATCATAAGTTGAGTGTGAAAGGCTGAACGCTCCACCACGCATCCGCCCGAACCGGAGGCAAGCAACCGACAACACGCGACGCGTCCCCTGCCAGAGATGGACCGACCCCTATTCCACCCTTTGCATATTTAGAATCATTTAGACTTGTGTGAAAGATGATATGAGAAAGAAAGGAGTTTATGCTGAGATGACAAGTAGTAGAGGTGAATGGAAGCTGAATACGCATTGCGCTGACCACAAAAAGAGGACTACATCACTGCCTACCCCACTACAGTTTGAAGGGATACACGAGTACATTAACATGAACACAGAATTAGCAGGTTAAAATATTCCATTCATTGGCTCGCCATAATCAAACGGACAGGCAACGCGTGGAATTGACATTAGTTGAGGTCAGGTCCCACTGTCAGCGGGAAATCGGTAATGTAAGTTGGAATCGCTATTTTTTGGTTTAACTTTACAGTTTAAACAGTAGCTAATGAACATTGAAATAAGCGTAGTTAAGTTTACGGATTTTATCACGATTTGTATTTTGATTTACTATGATTATTATTATTTACTATGTATAATACAAACCGCGATACAATCCGAAAAAGTAGTTTTATTTCATGTCTAACATTCGCGTAAACCTCAATAAGTAGCTAATGGATTCTTTTAATTTTATTTCCTATATTCTGAGTACAATAATACTACTTATTACACACTACTTAAATAATTGTGAATAATGTGCTTTAGATAGTAAGCTAGTTATCAAGAACATTAGCGAGCTTGACTTAAGACCCTACCCGCAATTTCATTTCAATAAAATCAAACTAAAATGAAAAACACAACTTTATTTCTTATCCATAGCATAGTACTACAGCTACAAAACAAAAACATACGACTCACAGTAATCACATACAAAATAAATAAATAAACAACAGTACAAACGAGCTGACTTAACAAAACAACTATAATAAGCGTAAATAACTGCACGATATTATTCATCCGTCGCTACAATATAAATTAACACAAAACAAGCAAAATCGCTCGCAACGAGACGTGACCTAACAACAAACAAATATTTGTAACGTGGGTTATTTCATGTTTACATTATAAGTTAATTTGATTGATTTATATTACGTATCAAGACAAAAGCTATAGTGTAACATAACATATTATCACGCCTGTATTCCCGAAGGGTTAGGCAGAGGTGTACCAATTCACACCCACAGTTCGCCGATATGTTTAGATCCCATGTAATAGGGGGCGAGCCTATTGCCACTAATCGGGCACAAATCCAAACTCCGACCTGCTACTGAGAGTTTCATAGAGAAATCTAATAACACCTTGGTCGACTTGGGAATCGAAATCAAGACCTCTAGCGCAGCAGTCGCGCTAAGCACCACTAGGCCATCGAGGCAGTCAGTCAGTAGAAAAATACCTTTATAAACAAAATCTATGATATTTATTAAGAGCCTGTAGATTCCCACTGCAAGGCAAAGGCCTGCCTTTCCTCCTTCCTTATCTAAGATATTTTTCTCTATATTGTCTACCTAGATACGGAGATAGAGGGATGAACTGGATGCCTACAAAAAGGAGTGGCAACAAACAGCAATAATAGAGACCTGTGGAAAGAAGGAATTGAATTGCTGCAAGAAAGGTCATTAAACCTTGACCTCTTGAAATAAAAAAGACATATAAATCGCTAGTATAATACATAATAGTTAATATCACCAACTTACACAATACCAAGGAATCTGTCAAGATTATAAATAGCGATTATAAATATGTATTGCACCGCGCTATCAGTCTTTCTATGGGATACTGTATTACCCAGTAACATGTGTTGTGGAGGTCAGATAGACAGTCACTCTGTAACATACGGTGTTCAGCTGTCGATGAGACTGGAAGCCGACCCCAACATAGTTGGGAAAAGGCTCGGGAGATGATGATTGTACCCCGCTATCAGTAGGACCCTTAGAGTATTCATAAGAAACTAAAGAGTGAGCCTATCAGAGTTTGAACCGTAAGCACTAGTGTGAACTAGTTTTGTCGTGAATTATGTATAAAGATGGAGCTTGCCGTTTTAATAAATGTACCTAAAATACTAATATTATCCTTACAATGTCAAAACCATCGATATTTTCGTATATAAGTTTCTCGTTGCGCGAAAAATAACTAAAATCATTAAACGAATGTACTAGATACAGACTAACACGTGCTCGCTTAGCACAAGGGGAAACTAGCGATAGTAGCAGTCTATGTATATATTTAGTCTATGGTACCGTTGGTGGGCTACCGTTGGTTATTCAGTTAACAAGGTACGACAGCGGAAGGGAACGAGTACGTTAGAGATAGGATGTAGCGATTTATTGTATTAAAAGTTAAATTGACAAAAAAAAAATGAGAAATTTAAATTGATGAATAAAGGGAGATTTTTCCAACGCCAGATATTTTTTTATTCGTGAGTTAAAATTCTCGTCTGACAGCTTTGTTATTGAACAACTGGTAAAAACATTCAAAATCGTCCTCTGATAACATAATCTGGCGTTGGATAAATCAGCCCTTAAATACTTAATATTATTATTGTTACTTTATTTTAAGATTTGGCATCAAGAATCTACTAAAACATTTCATTATTTAAGCATTAATTGATTTTACATTTTAAAATACAATTTAATCGAAACTGAGGTGGACTTAGAAGATAGTGGCGAAATCATATCAACCGTGGGGAGAGCAAGACAGAAGACCCTGGAGTAAATTGGGGATGACCTTTGCAAAGGTTACGAAATAAAACCGCTTGCTATGTGACCTGTCTCTATAACAATAATTACAAGCTACGATTCAATAAGGAGATGAATGGTCCAATATGACGCAAAGCGGAAACCGAGGGCTCTAATTATTTACAAGGCGATTTGAAGCACAGCACAGATTTTTGTTGTTAACTGAATGTCTTATTTCAATGAATTGTTCTGGGCATCGTAATCGTTTCTGTGAGAATAAATAATAATTACAATACATTTTTTATTATGTTTGTTTTAATCCCGAAAGTTGTATGAATAATTATAGTGTCTAATAACTACAAGCTTTTTTCCTTTAATGTTATGAGCAGCTTGTTATATCTATTGTGCAATATACTAACCGATCAATTTAAGCATGTTTAAGTTTGGTTCCAAAACGATACAAGTAGAAATAGTGCTATAAACATAATTCAAACTACAAAATAAGTCTTATATTAATTTCTTATGGATCCCACTGTCAAATCTAGACCAAAATAAAATGGGACAACAAGGAAAGCACCAGCTTTCAAATAAAAAAGAAACATCAAAATCGGTTCTCCTAGTTGAAAGTTCTGTCGTAATAAACATACAAAAATAAAACCGAATTGAATACCTTCGCCTTTTGAAGTCGGTTAAAAAGAACAATCAGAAAGAATTTTCTTAGTTTGCATTTATTCATCAATAAAGTCTATGCTATGATATAATGGAATACATAACCATATTAAACTAAGGCCAATGTTATTTAGGGTCGTTTCCCCTCATTTACACAAATGAGTGATATATCCTATTCACACGGGGTAGCCATTCCCTGGCCACTCCCAGCCACACCTAGGCTATAGGTCTGTCGTGACTAATACGTTAATATGATTTAAAAGTCAAGCAAGCATGACATTTTGATATCTCAAATAGATCGGTATTGTAAAAAAAATATAAACCTAATAGTTCGTCAACCAACTTTACACAGAAGGTTTATCTTGTATTCAGTAAGAGTTACATTATAACTATTGATAACCCCGCAGAAGTCGGAAAAAGGCTTAGCGGAATAAACATATCGATCTAAAAAAAAACTAGGTCTCTGGAGCAGTTTCATAGATTTAAAGATATGGTCAGTTATGGCTCCTAATCACTCCATATCAAAACTGACGATGTCTCTTTTGCATACCAGCTCATAATCGCTGGCGCTCATCGCGCCGCTCACCGCTACCCCTCGCACTATGCCCCTACCCTATCGTATTAGTATGTGTCGCACACACTGTGCACGCAGCCTTTCTCACGGCAGGCGCTCTGTGTGGCGCGCCTAACTATTTACTAATCTATAATAAACCGCTCTGCTCATCGCGCCGCTCACCGCTACCCCTCGCAATGTGTCCCTACCCTATCGTATTAGTATGTGTCGCACGCACTGTGCACGCAGTCTTTCTCACGGCAGGCGCTCTGTGTGGCGCGCCTAACTATTTGCTAATCCATCATATGTTAGCATTATTCTGTAAGACTTTGATGCTAGGGTTTAACTTTTAAATTTACAAGTAAAATTTACACCTAGTGCAAACTTAACTTTAATTCTCAGAAATATAAAATGTCAAAGTGTGACCCCAGAATGAATTTTATCTTCTTGTGCCTAGCCTACTTCCAGTTACATAGCATTCCATTGTAAGGCTGATTGTCAGAATAGCAATGACTTAACGTCAAAGATCAACGAATGACGGTACCGGGGCAATGTTTATCACGATTAGCCACAGTAACTAAAAATGATACTAGAAAATAGATGAAAACAGTTTGAGTTTGTATATTGGCCCCAATTAGTATGCAATTACTGGCAAATACCACGGTTCAGACAAATGTGGTCCATATTACACTGTTTATCAAGAGTGCGCGATTCCTCCTTGATATAACATAAAACTCCTTATTCCTAATTAAAGTCTATTATCCACGGTAGACACTACAATCCGCAATACACTCGGAAACGGAAGCGTATTTACCACGGCGGGGTCAATGCACGGGCGAAGCGTTTTCTTTGACCGGGCGAACTCCCGCCTGGCCTCTGACTGTTTAATAAGATTATATGGATACTTAATTATTTAGGACTTTGGTCTGGAGTACGTATTGTATGGATATAACGAGCTGGTCTAGGCAGAATATGAGACAACAGTCCCTGCTTCGTACGGGCTTTCAAAAAAAGGGACTGTTTTTGAAAGCCATTGCCATAACCATTGTACAGGCTCTGCCTTGTTTGGAATCAGATGACCGTGTGTGAGTTGCCCCAGGATAGTATCATTCATAAGTCACTTTAGCCGAGTAAGTACCACGGCTGTTGACAGTAAAGTGTCCGAAATTCGATTCTCGAGGTGGAACTTTCTTTTTGATCGCGGTAGTTTGTGTTTTCCGCCTGGTCTCCAGCATGAGGAAAAGTTAAAGCACTCCGGTGGTTTCGGCCTCTGCCTTCCTCAGGGCGGAGGAAATTCATGAGAATTTGCCGGGTACAAAAAAAATATATTATCATCCTTATTATTACTTACTCATTTAGAGTAGTCGTGGTGGCCTAGCGGTTCAATGAACGGATTTGTATGCACGAGGTTGCAGGTTCAAACCCGGGCAAGTACCAATGTAACTTTTCAAAGTTATATGTACTTTCTTAATTATTCTGAGACACTTCTGACAAACGGTGAAGGAAAACATCGTGAGGAAACCTGGATTTCAAAATATGGGATCTGAAATCGCCAATCCGCAGTGACCAAGCGTGGTGATCAATGTGTCAAAGTGAATGCTCTTGCCTTCTCTATGTGGGAATAGGCCTGTGCCCAGCAGTGGGACGTTTATAGGCTGGATTATTATTATTATATTTATTTTAAGGGTTGTAATAAAAGCGTGTTATATCACAGGCGTTACTATCGTGCAGTTATGATACGTGACTACCAGTAGTAAAATAGTATATTCGTAGTTCTTAACTGTGTATAGTGAACTATCACGCGCGAACTCCCTTAGGGAAAACTGTTGGTATGGTTATTTCCGAAATTACTTTGGACACGAACGAAGGTTATAAGATAGAAAACATGATCAATCTATTTTGGTCTGCAAAGGTTCTTTATTGGATCTACTCTTTAGGAAATGAGAAGTTCCCATGAGCTTGCTAGGAAATACACCAAACATTATAAAGCATTATTAAAAACTATTTATTTTATGAAGAACTTTCATTGATTTCTCAATATAACCTCGCTTATAAAACCAGCCTAAAAACTTTTAATGCTATGCACTTGCCTCTTCCTGTATGGAGAAGAAATGTCTAAAAATATGGAATTAAAGTAATTATCCAAAAATAGATGCTCAATTGCTGATTTAATTTATTTAAATTACCAGATCCACACCAGACGATCTACCGAGCACCAATCGCAGTTTATCAAAGAAAGACTTGGAATCGCTCTTGCTATCCGGCTAATAACAAATTCATATCTACAATTCCTTGCACTAGCTGCAGTGACTACATAAATAACGAGCAGCCCCACGGCATACGACTAGCTTATAAAGGTGAGTGCACACGTATCGATCTGAAGGCGCGGCGCCGCACCCCGTAGTGACTGGGTTTAAAGTTACCCTTGGGAATTGCTGTTGTTTAGTTTTATGAGGTTTATGTAAAACCTTCAACTTTGACCGCTGTTGAGGTCATTTATTGTTAGTTTTACTATAACTTTTTGCTGAGTTTACTTAGAAATTATATACATTAGTATAAACTAAGAGTTTTGATTGTTTAGAAGATTTGCGTAGACGAATTCGTGAATGAAAATAAAACCTTTAGCATACATCTACCTAAGCTTATGTAGACCGAACCCTAATCTTCGAGAATAAAGCTAAATACAAAAATATAGGAAACCTTAAGATTATTTTTTATTCTTTCATACATTAGGCGTTAGCCGAGGAAGACCGAAAAAGGATGTGTAAAAGCTGATATAAGAAAAAAAGGAGTGAATACTGAGATGACGAGTTGTAGAGATGAATGGAAGCTGAACACACATGACCACAAATAATTGGGAACAGGGCAGGGAGATGATGACTTTGGGGCGTTAGATTGATACTGTCCCACCTTAGAGCAAAGATCTTCTACCTCTTTTTATTTACCCCTCATTTCTCTACTCCAAAACGTTACCAACCAACTCACAATCAAACAAAACAGTAAGATCTATACCAATTGTTTTCCCACTCAATACTTCCTCGACAGAACACCGTATTGTTATCGGTCCAGGTCCTAAATCTTTTCCATCTCTTTCTATTTACCCCAGTTTTTTCTCATCCAAAACGTTAAAGTTAACGATCAAATTGTTTGTCAAATTATTTGATAGTGTACAGCTGTGTTTGAGGCGTTTGTCAAACAATCTACGTGTTGTCCGCGTTTAATGAAAATCTGGATGCATGTGGAGTTTGACAAACAGGTTTGAACGTGGACGGCGGTGTTGGTCACGAAAGATCTCACTCGTTGTGTTGGCGTCATGAGGACGCTACGCCCAGCGACAAATTGTTTGATATTTGGTTTGATCGTTTAAGCTATGTTTGACGAATACGTGAAGTTTGACACAACTTTGTCCGTTAACAGGGAGCTGTACCTACCAACCCTCTATCAAACAAAACAGTAAGATCCATAGCAATTGTTTTCCCACTAAATACTTCCTCGACAGAACACCGTATTGTTCGCGGTCCAGTTATGGCGACTGACGTCCGGACGGACAGACGGACGATCCAAACTGGACATATTACGTCAGTGTAAAGTGGTTCTATTCGATGAATATTGATTAGTTTAATTTGCAGTACGAAAATCTCAAATATATTAGTCGGGTTCGATATTAATTTTTCAAGTGGATTCATGTGTTTTTGGATTCGTATGTACCCCTAATAATAGAGTAACACTATATATAGCAAGAATACTGATTCTCTTGTCTCTACTCTAGGAGCACAAAATGTCCCACTGCTGGGATTCTTTGTCTGCTTAACAAATAAATATTACACTGAAATTATATTACTTAAAAATATTATTAATATATTAATATTATTAACTAAGGACATTCCTTTGTAATGATAGCGGTTAATACCATTAACCTACCACTTAACAAAGGCCTATAAAATCTTAATTTTATTATTATTAGAATTTTTCAAACGTCATTTTTGCGAAGTATGAAACAAAAGACAAAAAGTTACCCAACCTATCGATCAATGAAAACCTCATCAAGTTTTTTATAACAAAATAAGGCTCTCCTCTTTTGTCCATTGAAGTGTTCTACAAAACTCGATAAGTCTAGATCGAAATAGCGGCTCTGTCTTAACTTTAGCTTTTAGCGTTCCTTGGGAAATGTCGTAAAACGAGGAAGGGATGAGTTTGTAAGAATATTGGTTCCGGAGTACTAAAGTTTTTAAGTAAGGTGGTTCTTTAGGGCTTAAGACCTTCTTTAAAATAAAAGAGGAAAAAGATAGGTACCATTATGTGCTTATAAACCAGAATAACACACATGCTATCCATATACATATCATACACATCATAGATGGATAATACTGAATGTTTGTGTGTTTGTACTCTCTTATTTCCTAAACCACTGATCAAAATGTGAGAAATCTTGTTATTTTGTCATAAATTTTCAAATGAATATGTAGCCTTAGCCCAACCCTTTAGCAAATTGCAAAATTGCAATTGCAATATATTTTACCTAACGTGGTATGTCGGTGCATCTAATAATCTATAAAGATACATACAGATACGAAGTTGCTAGTAACGTAAGTATTATATTACAAATCAATTGCCCCACTTTACAACGACACAAGCTTTTCCATATTATCCTATCCTCTAGAAATGAGCTTTGATCACTGTTGCCTACTTAGTGTTTTTCAGCCATTAAGGCCATGTACAGTAGACCACACTACACTGAATAGCAAAAATGAACTTAACTGCGTTGAAATAAGGACGATATTTTAGTCAGAGTTATCGGTGAAGTGTGGCATACTGTATTTAGTTTTTTGATCCTCGTTAGCCAGTCGTGTTAGTAGTGTAGTTCACTTAGATATGATATGAAATTTAATATCTTCTTATATTCATTTAATGTTTGTCGAGAAAGTGGAGAAAAAGGCGGCGCTTGATATAGATTCTACATAGGATTATAAGTTAATGTGAAACTCAAATACCGGTAAATCTCAGGAGATGGCAGCTTCAAAATGAGCTGGCCAACTCTCAAAATACCCTAGAAGAAGTATACAGCCTCCTTTTTACAGCCTTCTTCTTCTTCTACGTTCTTTTGATTGACTTATTTGTACTAGTTGTGCCCCGCGATTTTACCCGCGAAAATGTCAATTCATACGTTATCTTTATAAAAAAATATAAATTATGTGTTTTAAATTATAGCTAATGTGTTATTCCGATGTATCACATTATTGTATTTATTGTAGTATCATTGCAATCCATTCAGTGGTTGTTACGTGAAAGAGGAACAAACATCCATACATCCAAACAAACTTTCGCATTTATAATATTAGTAAGGAAACAAGTTATCATAAAACCGTTCCTAAAATAAAATTTCGAAACGTCAAGCCCTAAAGGTATTTATTCATGTATGCGCTAATCCCCTTTCTTTCCCCTTTCTTTATTATATTACTATAAAATTTTGAAGTTGACAAAAGACAGTTATTATTTTTATATAGGTACAGAACCATACTCTTACGACAAAGTTTTAACTCGTTCAATTTCTAGCTATATCCGAAGAGACTGGCGCATTGAAGTATTTTAAGGAAATTGCTTCTACCAGCCTATATAGGTTACATAATAGCTTTGGATATATCATAACAAAATGCCGCATCAATTTAATACTTCAAGCAAAGTATAGTGATATATTTAGTTTACTATGCAAGCTGTTTCTTATTTGCTTAATGGTGAGCAAAGAGAAGAGTTATGTAAGTAATGACTTTCCTTTTTTTCAAGAAATTTAAATCTTGGAAGTTTACGTATCGATTTTAGACTCATAAAATTCAGAAAAGCAGACTTGTAAAGAAGCAATCATTCAATAAATTAAGCTTATAGCAAATACATGAGATCGATTTTAATAAATAAATGTTTTAGGATCCGAAACTAATTTACAGAAATCGTTTCATTTACAGAAACATAATTAATTTATTACATAGTCTCGGGTCTGGTAGACTACGGGCCCATGAACAAAATGGATGGGTCATATATACCACCAGGTGACGTATATAGGACGATATAAGAGCATAAAATAATAAGATTCCGCACTATGCCGTCACTTGTGAGCAGTCCAACTGAGTGCTGGTGAGAATTCAAAAGTGCAGCTAGAGTGTGTACATTTTGGTCATTTATTTCTGTACGGCATTTTTACCATCGAATAGATCCATGAAAAATAATAAGAAAGCGCGCAGTGCCGCACAAAAATGGTGGTTCAAAAAGTTGGTATTTTAGTTTTACTTTCTGTCAATTTCCAGGGTAAATTTGATCATTTGCTTCTTCGTTGCTACTGAATTCCATAACACAAGCGCTTTACCTACTTTGGGTTCAGAGCGATGTATGTGATGTTTTCCGTATTTATTTCTAAATTTTAAGCCAATTACTGACTTTCACGAGTTCTACCTCATATAGTCTCTTATACATTGGTATAACAATATTAGAACCTAACCTTCCATCTATCTGATAACTCCGTTTGCGAACCCTCAGGCAACTCAGTAACCGCAAAATTGAATGCGGTATACCGTGAAACTACTGGGTTACCCGGTAAATGTCAACATAGGTCAAATATATTTACAGTTTAAACTCACATATTTTTAGATAAACAAAATTTTAAATGAAAAGTATCTGTAACTAGAAGGACGCTACCGATAAAATTTTGGTTTTGATCTTGCTACATGACATGTATTTCTTGGCAACTGTCATCATGTTAAATAAAGGATGTATTCAATTCTAGGCGAAACCCAGTATGAGTAAGTATAATAAATAAATAAATAAATGCGGACAACATCACATACATTGCTCTGAACCCAAAGTAAGTAACTATTAAGCACTTGTGTTATGGAATTCAGAAACAACGAAGGTACCACAAACACCCAGACCCGAGACAATGTAGAAAAGTGACTTTCTACATTGATCTGTCCGGGGATCGAACCCGGGACCTCAGAGATAGCGACACCTTGAAACCGGTGCGTACGCCACTCGACCACGGAGGTCGTCAGTATGGAAATAAAATCTGTCATCTCTGCATAATATCATTCTTTTTCGTAAACACCAAATCACGTAATAACTACTAGACCGCTTGCGTTTCATACGTTACTAGTAGTTAGGCCCCGTGCATGGGGTCCCTGGGGATCCCAGCATGTGTTATAACGGCTGAGATATCGATAGCGCACTTTTATAGTCACCAACCCGTACTCGGCGACGCCTCGCCTGCTGTATAACGACCAATGAAAATGAGCCTTTATAGTTCAGTCAATAAATCACCCATAAGGCGTTGTAGAGTGCGTGAGCAAGGCCCTAAGCAATTACTCCAGAAAATTGTTCAGGGTGCTTAGATAGTTAACATACTAAAAGTCCTGACGTCTAGGGGGTGAGGCGGAGTGGGGGGAGGGCTTTAAAGTTATCATTTTTCAGTTTTTCGCTAATATCTTTTAAATGGTGCGTCATAGAGATAAAGATAAATAAGATTTCACTCTACAATCTCTTTGTTGACTGGACTATTATATATGTCTCATAGCTTGTGTTTCTATTAATAATGTAAATAGTAATTACTCACCCTGCAGGATAGGCGACTACTTCAGTGTTGGGATCGCAGTCGAGAGCCGCATTGCTGCTCACGGTCAGACCAAGGACGCTCTCTAATTTTATCTGTGGACAAAGAAAGGATCGTTAGTTATGCTTGAGTACACATTAGGTTCATAAACAAATATAAGAAATGTATAGAAGTAAGTTAAATAGTTTGTAGAATTTTCAGAATGTAAATGATCGAATAATAATATAACAAACAGATAAATAACAGCTTCCATTTCATCCGTGATAAAAATTACTTAATATAAATAAATAAATATTATATATCAAGAATTTCTTACGCCTAAAATCTACAAAAATCTTCTAATTTTCTTGCCCGTTTTCCAATTTATTTAATGTAAGATTTTCTCAAGAAGTTATTTTCCGTCAATTCGAATTTCGAGTAAATCATATAATTTTAATTCCATTAAGGTTTTTTATTTTATTTTTCATCACTTGACATTGCCACCCAATTTTCAGGGCTTTTATTACAATACGTCAATCATAAATCTCTCACTAACATTACTACATACTACTCTCCCAAGATACCACCAAACACATAGAAAAATCTAGAACTTACCAAACGTCCTACGATCACCTAACCATTTTATCTCAATGTCGTCGTCCAAACCGAGCCTATTTACGCAATAGTTTACACAAGTACCTACATGAGTCCTAAAAAGTGTTTAATCTGCATGTAAACAATATACTTTACATATATTAAGAAATTCGTTGAGGTTCGGCTGTTCATTGAATGTTAGACGTGGTAATAGGTTTTTCGGATATTGGATACGGGTGTTCTCTGAATCTAGTGATCCTTCGGTCTCAACATAATTTAAATTTTTATGAAATTTGTGGTTGCTGTTATCCCTACTTAAAATAACATAACATATCATCACACCTGTATCCCCAAAGGGGTAGGCAGAGGTTTACCAATGTACACCCACAGTTCGCCGATATGTTTAGGTCCTATGTAATAGGGGGCGAGCCTATTGCCACTAACCGGGCACAAATCCAAACTCCGACCTGCTACTGAGACTTTCGAAAAACCCAATAACACCTTGGTCGACTCGGGAATCGAACCCAAGACCTCTAGCGTAGCAGTCGCGCTTAGCACCACAAGGCCAACGAGGCAGTCACTTAAAATAGTAGGCTGTAGAAAAGTCTTAAAACCCTTAAGGGCTAAAGCACATTCTGCATAATATACATTTAAATGCAGAATTTTGACTGAAAATCCATTAAGATTCCAAAAAATCCCTTTTATAGATAAATAAATAAATGGATTATTTATCTCCACAGCAGTAGCTAATGTGGATCAGCACGAACAAATCTAGCTACCGCTTTTTTTACACGACTGCCCAAAAAGAAGTGTTATGTGTTTGCCTCGACTTATTTTTATAGGTCAACAAAAGCGAAGGAGACTATAAAATGTGTGACAAAGGCAGACCCGCAGGCGAAGGCAAGTTCTAACATTATTTGGACACAAGGCTGTGTGTGTGCAAATATCTCGGAAACCTTGGAGCGTTAGATAAAGGCTAGATGTTTGTTAGAAGAGATAAGGTGGGTAGGGTTTTAACAATTTCTAACTGGTTTATGGTGATTATGTTGTGTTCTAAAAGTCTAGCTGAATACAAAGAGAATGTATGAAAATAGTTTTCCGCGTGCACCAACTGTGCATACAAGTTTTTCTGTTAAGTGCATATTCTGAAAAAGAGCTTTAATTTTGAACCCGAAGACTTGTTATCTCTCTACCCTGAGACGAAATTTAATAATTTAAATTGTTAATTCCAGAGATTTGCCAAGAATTAAATAACACAGTACATAGTTATATTTGTGGTAAAGAACTTGATTTTTTAAATTATCATCATTATGTTTGAGAATAGTCCTCACATTAAAAATGTAATGGAGCATGACAACCAGTTTTACTTAAACTTTTTATGGCTTTGTAGCGTTCCCGTGAGATATACAAATACTATGTGGATGACCAAAAACTAGTTCTCAATCCTCGTTATAACGGCATTCTTTTTTGTTGGGTAGCAATCTAAATAAGTCTTTCTTAATTATTCAGTCTTCTATGTTTTTGTCAAAGCCGACAAAAAGATATCCAGTTCACCTGGTGATAATTATACATTGTTAACTATTTACATCTATTACACGGGTCTTGGAGATTATTTACTAACTTTTCAAAGGGTTTGAGCCTTCGAATATCCCCTAAAGACAAAAGAAAGATCAGATACTTTTTAACCAGCCCTTAGGCGAGTGGAGGTTATGCTTTAGGCACCAAATTGCTAAGACTGGACAGAAGCCAGGTTCTAAAACTTCTTTTTCAAATTCAACCAGAATTCAAAGACGAATAGCTATAATTATAAAAATAATCCAGCCTATAAACGTCCCACAGCTGGACACAGGCCTCTTCCCATATAGAGAAGGCACGAGCATTGATCACCACGCTTGCTCTACGGGCGATTTCAGATCCCAAATTTTGGAATCCAGGTTACCTCACGATGTTTTCCTTTACCGTTTGTAATAATTATATAAAGTAAATCTAAATCTCGATGTTGTATTAAGTAGCCACCACAAGTAACAGTATATTATCGATCAATAAGGCCGACTTAAGTGATATTCGATAGACATACAGTTGCGTTACGCATGATATTTAATATCCCCAGTTCAATGTCTAAGTTATAATAATGTTAAAACTGTATTGTACTGTTAGCTAGACATCTATTAGGTAATAGATAGGTAACAGCCCAAAGTTCCTCAGGACAAATAAGATTGGTTACGTTGACTTGCTATTTTAGGATGCAGAAGAGCATTTTAAGGAGGTCATTTAAGAATCTTCCGGAAAAGGCATGCATTTTAAATTGTTTTCGATCTTCACATAAAACCATAATCCATTTATTAATAATTTTAAACTTGCGTGTTACATATATAATATTTAAAGCACTTCTAAAACAAATGTCTAAATAAAAACTAACCAACTCTCAATTCAAAGTTTTCTTCGCGTAAACAGCAGTTAACCGCCTCCCACTTTTTAATCAGCCGAAACTATTTCCCAAACTTACCACACCAAAGGACAAAAGCCACACATTACACAACAACACATAAATCTTAACCAACCGAACAGCTTAACCTCAATAACAAAAGCGTGGTCATGTAAACAACTCCTTACAGTTTACATCAAACTCGCTGACCTTGACTTACAAGGCTGTATACGTATTGCCTGTGCATCCTTACGCAAGGACGACCGGTCCGGCCATCTTGGATCAAGTGTCAGTCGACCTTGACAGCGCGCGGAATTCATAAATGGAATTCCCTGATTTTTTTTTCTCGATTTTTGCGGAGATGGAATTGTACGCAGATTTTTTGTGATGTCGTGTGTTTATTTAATTAAGTATTATTGTAAACGGACTTGAAAAAATATGTTTTTAATGGATCCGCTGTACTAAATCTGTTTTATAAATAGGTACATACAATCAAGTCCTCAGGTAACAATCTGTTGATGGGATGACAGGAAAATCGAGGACAAGGCACAATTTTTAAAAACCCTCTGCTTATTATAAATGATTATCACTTTAAAATCCGTTTTTTTTACAATTATTTGTAATCAATTGGTATGTGATAAAAGAATGTATTTTCATCGGTGTTAAGGAGCTCACATGGCTATTAAGGTCATTGATCGACACGCTAGGAAGAATAAGTAGTTATTTCTAAACTAGAACCGACTAGTTCAAAACCAGTTTAATTTTAACCACACGTTTAAAATTTTCTTATAGTTAGATTGAAGTTATTTCTAACAACCAATCTTAACATACCATCACGCCTGTATCCCCGAGGGGTTAGGCAGAGATGTACCAATGTGTACCCACAGTTCGCCGGTATGTTTAGGTCCCATGTAATAGGGGGCGAGCCTATTGCCACTAACCGGGCACAAATCCAAACTCCGACCCGCTACTGAGAATTTCATAGAAAAACTCAATAACACCTTGGTCGACTTGGGAATCGAACCCAAGACCTCTAGCGTAGCAGTCGCGCTTACAACCACTAGGCCACCAAGTAGGTCAACCAGTCTTACTATTGGATACTGTGTTACCCAGTAACATGTATTGTGGAGGTCAGATAGTCAGTCACTCTGTAACATACGGTGTTCAGCAGAATCCGATGAGACTGGAAGCCGACTGTAGCGTAGTTTGCAAAAGAACTACGTGAAGGGCAGGTGAAAGTTAAAGTCACAATTCACATATTTATTAAATACGATTCGGTTAAAGACTTTCTCAATATTTTTCCTCAAGTTTATGAGAAATTTTCTAAGTCTTTCAAAATAAATTAATGTTAGCTTATTAAGTTATAAAGCACTCAAAACACAAAGCAACATAAATAAAAAACTTAACATCCAACATACCTAAAAACAAATTAATAGACACAGCAGCAATAAAATAGAAATAAACTGTACAGAAGACCACGGTTATACAATTTGTTTTAATAATTACTTAGAAAGAACTTTCCTTTTCGATAATGAGTGTCGCTGTCTCGCTTTCACCACATTGATTTGTAGTGAATGTGAAAGGGATAGAATCATCGACGTACGATATGCATAGACTGCTACTATCGCTAGGTTCCCCTTGTGCCAAGCGAGAGCAGTTTTTAGTCTGATCCTAGTACATTTCGTTTTTCATTTAAGTTATTATTCGCGCAACGAGAAACTTATATAAAAAAATATCGATGGTTTTGACATTGTTAGGATAATATTAGTGTTTGAGATAGATTTTTTAAAACGGCAAGCTCCATTTTCATACATAATTCACGACAACACTTGTTCACACTAGTGCTTACGGTTTAAACTCTGATAGGCTCACTCTATAGTTTCAAATGCAACCTCGTTGGATAGAATTGAGTTTAGAGGGGAGGTTAATGAAGATCTTAGTCTAGAGTCTAGACAGACTGAGTTATTAAGGTGTCCTTGTCTGAGGGTCGTGTAATTAATTATATTCTATTCAGGATGAGAGAAGGTCTGTGTTAAGACGGGTGAGAATTGCACATTTTGTTGATAGCTTGGTCTGTGATTAAGGAATACAAGTAGGTATTTTGTTATTTAACTGATTAGGGTCCACAAAGAACCGTCTCCTTTATTTACTTAGGGTATAAAAATAATTAGTAAATAAAATATTAAAGAGCTCGTTACTCCAACGAAAAAACCTTGGGGCTCGTAAAATAATAAACAACGCTAAACCAAGGGAAGTTTGAGAACTTTTTAAATTTCAATTTATATACAAAGATAACAGTTTAGCAAGACTTCGCCAGTCATTTACTCCCCAAAATTTCGCCAATCTAGAAAGATAAATAAGTTATTAGGTCAGATAGGCACTAATACAAATTTATATAAGAAAGTGAAACTATGTCACTTTTAACAACGTCATCTAACCAAATATTCCTTTTTTTCATATAGCCTACATCAGATCCCACTGCTGGGCAAAGGCCTCCCCCTCCGTCCTCCAAACCTGCCTGTCCTTTGCGATTTCTGGCCACAATGCGACCCGCATAACTGACGCCGGAAGGACATCGCCGTCGAGTACATCCGCGGCGAAGGTGGTGTGATGATCTAGTCAGTTATGCAAATGTTTCTTACAATAAAATGAATCCTTCCACTAATTTCTAGAACGAACATCTGTCTAAACTAAAAGCAAAAGAAAACTGTAACAAATTGCATCGCTATCGCTTTTAACGAACAATTTTCTACGCCACTAGTTTGTACGATTTTTAATCAACGCGTTGAATATTTATGCCCTTGATAGAAATCGAAACCTATTAAGAATTGGATCGAGACGGATGGTTAAATGGTGTAAGGGTCACTAGAGCAGCTTCCATTGGAATAAAGTTATTTTCACTATCTTGTTGTAAATTAATAGTGTAATAAAAATATCTTGGTCCAAATAACACATGGACATTTGGTCCCACATTATACTATGGTAACCAGACAACTGATAAACATACTTATACATTTCCAAATACAGATAAATTACACCTAGATGCAGAACAAATAATTATGCTCATCACACAAAACTTTGCCAGTGGTGGGAATTACAACCCCCAGTTTTAGCTACCAGGGTCACTAACCACTAGACCAGCAGACCAGTAATAGTGGCTAGGTGCACCAGCTACTTATACCAAGTAAGCTAAAGAGGTTACTAAAGTGTTCACACAATATAATATACCCGCATCTTTGATAATTAAAAAGAGTGCTTGAGTTAAGTTCGACTATCAAAAGGGTAGAAGGGTATAAGGAATTTCGATTTCGAAAAAAGCAGCTGAGTCTATGTTAAAAAGATTTAATATACAGCTCATTACATGGTAGCTCTCAAAATTACTAAGTAGGACATTCTGCGATCTTCCTTTTTAATTAAACTTATATGTAATTCATGTAACCTAGCCTGGACGAGACTAGCACAGGAGAGAAAAGAGAGGTCTATGCCCAGCAGTGGTACCACAACGGCTGCGGATGAGGATGATGATAACTCCAATAAGGAATTAATTGCTTCAGCTTACCTTAAAACACAATCTACTCACAAATAATTTTCATCATCATCAACAATAATACCAAAACATTGACATGAATAAACAAAACAGCATCGACAACAAAGTCCATTCACGAATTCCTCGCGAGGAATGTACAACAAGTGTCGAAATACCTGAGCGAATAGTTTCGTCAGAGAACTCGCTGCGACCGCTACCTGCGCTGTGTACTGTACGCCCACGATCAGCTGTTTGATCTCTCTTAGTCGTATGGATTATTATAGTAGACAGTGTGGGTTTGAGATGCCAGTAAATAAATATGTAATGATGTAGTGTGAGTCAGATTTTTCGTAGAAATCTTTGTGTGAATGGGCGTAATTTTCGAGTATTGATATTGAATGTAAGTATGATCTTGAGTATCTACATAATATAATGCTTATTCAGAAGATCTTGTAACCTAATTAAAGAAGTGCTTATAAACCACTTCTTAAATCTACTATATAAAAATAAGTCGGGTTTTCCTTCCTGACGCTATAACTCCAGAACGCACGAACCGATTTCCACGGTTTTGCATTCGTTGGACAGGTCTCGGGCTCCGTGAGGTTTATAGCAAAGAAAATTCAGGAAAAATTTCAACAGAAAAGCGGAAAAATCTTTTTACTCTGGTGGCGAAACGGAGTTCGCCGGGTTTGCTAGTTATCACATAAAAGTTACCTTAGGGTGGGTCGAGATCTGACGAAGGCGCACCGATCGAGCATTACACCAACAGCTCGCTAGCAATGGGCGAGCGTTCGACAGATTTGGACTCACCCTAAGATATTGCCAAGGCCGATGACGCCCAATTCCTTATACATGATAAATAAACACAATTATCTTAATTGAAATACAGTCACAATCGAATCCCGACAGTTCACACTAAATAATGATGTATAACCCAGTCTAAATTGAACCCGTGGGTTTAATCTAAACTGTAACAGCTAACAACATTGTCTGTAGTCAGACTGTTCAAGTTATCCGACAGAATATAGGTCTCCGATACGATATATTATTATTTTCAAGTCGACCCACTGCAGGGCAAAAGCCTCGCTTTCTTTCGTCCAACCAATTTTGAGCTATACGATATAGGCGCAAGTAAATGGATGAAAATTGCACATCAAATATCCGATATAGAACTGGAAAATTTGAAAGACAGTGTACATGATCCATATATTTACTTACCCCCGAAATCTTGTCGGTTTTACCTAGACAAGCTGGCTGGAGCCGGCCAAACTAGCAATAAAAATCAGTCCCTAAATAATTAAAACTTCCAGATACGATCCAGCCATCCCTTGTTGCTTTGTATTACTAAGATTGTTACCAACGCCCTAAGCTAAGTCGAGGTCCGAACCGCGGTGGTGGTGCTATTAGTGGACGTTGCTAACGTAGTTAGCTTTTCCTATTGTTCTGGCTTGGCTTTAAGGTCCTCGCCAAAAGTCTGGTGAAACAGTCAAAGCCTATGCTCAGGCTAACAGCATAGATTTCTTCCAAAACTAAAAAAAAATCGTTCCGAAGTCGGACACCGATATCGTTGAAATAAAACTAGGTTTTACGGATTTTATCGCAGTTTATTTTTAGATTTTACCCCTGACCATTATACCTGCAAAGGTGTCGAAACGTCGGGACCTAAAATCTAAAAAAAAGCCGCGACAAAATCTGTAAAACCTAGTTTTACTCCAATTTCTAACAGTCACGTAAACCTAAGACACCGGTATCGTGTCGGATAGTGTAAGTGTAACAGCTACAAATGTCTAGTTAGCCAGTCACAGATCAAGTCTAAGATTACGAGCGTCAAACATGGGCATGGTATGTGCGTCGGCGTTACGAGCGATTTGTTTGTATCGCTGCTTGAATACTAAATGATTTACAAGGTATTGTGAAGGATAGTTAATAGAAACGAGAATGAAGAGGAAATGAGACAATGATTCCTTTCTTTGTCGCATTTCCGACATAAGACATTGTCTCGACAAGAACCACTAAAGCTTTCAGGAAAACAGTCAAGAAATTTGGAGGAGATAGATGATCAAAAATTTTAATACGTTTAAGTAATATAACCAGAAAGATAAGAACTATATACTGAACACATAACTAGTAAGAGACTATATAGCTTAATTTGACGGACGGAATAAAGGTCGCGGCGCGCATATCAACTCGAAAATGCATCCTTCAAGCATCTTCTCTTGTTTGTCTTAGAACAAGGGCTTGCTAAAAATAATTTAAAGAAGTGAAGTAAGATGACAAGGGATAAATGGAGACAGAAATAAATAAATAAAATATTTATTTACAAATTAAAATTGAAAGTAGAATTAATCCCAATAAGCTTACCCCATTACATGGAGACCAAAGCATGGCCTCGTAAAATGAGTATTTCATCATCAAGGACATAAATGTCATCCTAGGATGCGTGTTTGTGCTTACGATGATGAAGTATCTGCCCACCCCTTAAGAGATATACAGGCGTGATGATATGTATGTAAGTAATACCAAAATCAATTGCTGAATCATCAAAAGTAGACCTTCAATATATTTATTTATTTTTAAGTTCAGCCATTGTCGTCCCACTGCAGGGCAAAGGAAAAATTTCTGTCTTCTAATAGCTCAAATCTGGGAGACTCTTCAATACAAAATAACCAAAGATCCAATGCAAAACATATTGCATAAATTACAACTCAATGTAACGCATGTCAGTATATGACATAACCAACTTATGTAATAACTGACAATTGATAGATCACGACCTCAAGTGGAGTTAATGTGGGCTTATTTCTGAGCACACCTTTAGTTACTCAAATAGTTTCTAATACTTAGAAATGAACGGTGGAGTAGACTTGACAGAGTTCAAAATGGATATAGTTAAATGGTAGTCGATCAATGACATAATGAATGTTATGATGAGAATTTCTCTACTAACATTTGAGGTCATCGCAAGACGTAACTTTAATTCACACGTCGACCCTACTGAATATAAGAAAACAAAATATAATGGACAGATGAAACAAGGAATTTTCTGACATCAAGAATCTTGACCTCGACGAGTGTTTAAATGTTCTGCAAATCGTTTCTTAAATTAGGGATTTAGAACCTGATTTGAAGAATATCTAAATATAGCCGAGCGTAAATTGAGGGATAAAATATACTTTTACCGTTTATGTTAAGTAACAAACGTGAAGGTTTAATCCCCATTATTTTATTTTACTTTCCATCATAAATAAAACTTGTAACTATTCTCAAGTTAGCTATAAGTTTTCCAAACAAAATATCTTTAACCAACTCCCTAACCAAAATACAGCCTTAAACTAAATCTAGAGTACAGTAAACCACGGAAAGGGCAAACTCGTGAGAATTCTCAGTCGTTGAAGGTCAAAGATTTAACTTTCATTGAATAAAACTTTCTGTTTCGTTCCGACTGGTTTTTTGTTTCTCCGAATCAAACATAATGGGCACACATTAGTTTTATAATGATGTGATTTCGGACATTAATCAGACATATTAGGTATGATGGTATTTTTATTTTGTGTGGAAGAATATTTATGTGTCTGGGTTTGACGCAGAATAAACTACAACTTATAGACACTTGGAAGAAAATCTAAGTAAATGACAATGTCTCTTCTCATATAGAAAACGGAAAAGAAGAAGAAGGCCTTCAAAAAGGGTCGGCGGAATATAAAAATATATCTGCAGCATTGGCAGGCACTATAATTTGAACTGTTACCCAAAAGCTGTTTCCTATGGACCTAAGATCCCTGCCCTGTCTTTCTTAGAGGCTCAGTTTGTACCAGAAAAGACGAATTAAAATAGGCTGATCAAAGACCAAACAATCGGGCTATGTTTTGGGCTAATAGCGAAAAAACATCGTCATGATAAAATAATGAGGAGAATGAAAGACTGAGAGATGAAGAAGACGAACCCTGGATGTCTAGATATAGACACAGTAGTGTCCAAAATAAGGCCTAAAGACAAACTGACCAAAACGACCAGAAAATAATTATAGGTACCTACCTCAAACAAAAACTACCTCAATCCACACCGACAGGCCTGTTGGTCTAGTGGTCAGAGACCCTGACTGCTATGCCGGAGGTCGTGGGTTCGATTCCCACCCGAGACAAATGTTTGTGTGATTAGCACGATCATTTGTTCGGTGTCTGGGTGTAATTTATCTATAATATGTATGTATTTAGAAATATATAAGTATGTTTATCAGTTGTCTGGTTACCATAACACAAGCTCTGCTTAGCTTGGGATCAGACAACCGTGTGTGAGATGTCCCGGAATACTATATTATATTATACACCCGTGGCAACTAATCTAGAATTCAATTCCCAGCTATTCTTACTATTTTTAGAACGGATCGTGACTGTACTCTGTAGTGCGTGAAAACAATGTATTAATTAACAGTATATTATTAATAAGATTATTCCAGTCACGGTCGGAGCCGACTCTGTATTGAGTAATGATTATATATGATTACTTAATCGTAACAGTTAGAGAGTTATTTAATAAGTTGTTGTTATGTTACAGATGTGGCTTTTAATATGTGTTTGGTGTTTTTGGGTCATTTAATTAACTGTCCAATTCTATCCAGTAAAGATATCGTAATTTTTGGCATAGATGTCATATTGAATAATAGGTACTGATGATTTTTTGAATAATTAACGAATAAAGGTATAATGCAGGGTCTTTTCATGAATGTTTATTTGTAAGAAATATTAGATTTGCCGATGACATGCTTCTTCAAAATATCAAAAAGTATAGAAAATATAGAAAATTTAGACTTGGATTTGGCACAGACAGACCATATTGGACCAAATAGACTAATTGTAAAAAATTAAGCCAGAATTTTATCCTCAATGCAGAATTCAGACATCACCGAGTTCCCTAAAAAAATTATCTATGAAAAAGTTGCCTAAAAAAATTATCTATGAAAAAGTTGCCTAAAAAATTATCTATGAAAAAAATTACAAACTAAAACATTAAAACTCCGCCAATTCTTATCAACAAACTAATGATTGACCCATAATTAAGAAATCAAAAAATTAAAGGAAGCCCACAATAAATAAACGTGTAATTGTAATATTATTACTATACGCTATTATTATGATAATTTATCTACGTAATGTATGAGGAAACTTAACTTTTTGTTACATCGACTTACAAAAAAAATAACGTGTACAGTATAGAACACATCATTAGTAACAATTTGACATTGACATAGCCTTTATTGTTTAAACAATAAGGTTTATTTTTGTTATTCGTTTTTGCAACAGATTTGTGTGGTTGACTATAGAATATTGTTGTGTTGTGATTATCTACACAATTTGCTCTTAATGAGTCTGACTTATGAGTTAGTTTAAATGAATCTTCGTATAATCATGTGGCGATTCTGTTTTTGACTATATTGGCCCCTAATGTATAATAATGTACATTAGGTATTTTGATGTAATTACAAATACCTTATTTTTCCATTATTCCCAAAATTTACAAATAGATGGTCATATACTAATTTAAAGCTAACTTTCAAAGCCTTAAGGATCTTATTTTCTAAAGATAGTCCAAGATCACGAGAATTTCTTAAACATTTTGACGTTTATTTGAGTTTTAACATTCTGTATCTAAAGAATTCATATCGCCTACCCAACCAAAGCAGGTGGTTCATATTACAGTGTTCTTCTATTTCCATACATAGAGATACAATACAATGATTATTATTTATTTATTTTAATTTTTGGCCATAATAGTCCCACTGTAGGGCAAAGGTATTTCCTTCTTCCAATTCTCTCGGTCCTGGGCTATACAATCATAGTTATTTTATATCCAGAGGAACTTAATCTATATCATAAAACTTACCTCATAAGCAGGTGTATGCAAGCTATCCCTGATAACAGGAGCACTGTTTCTCGGCCCAATAAACGCCATTATCACATTGTAGAAACGTTAGCATATCCACAAAACATCACTTTATTATAACACTTGCTATGCACTTGTACCAAAACTATGTTTTCGGCTCCCAGTCTCACCGACAGCTGAACACCAGTATGTTATAGAGCGACTGTCTTTCTGACACACAACACTGGGTGATACAGTACACTTTTGTAAGATTTTTTTGTCGAGACACTAGTATCACTTTTTGGCACTATTTTGACACTTTTTTCTTTGAACTTTTTTTTGTAGTTATTTTTTTTATTTTGAATATATAGCTACTGGTACTAAGGAGAAAAAAAACTTTAAATAAGTATAGACGTTTACCACAGAATTATAGGTAGTAGGTACAGATTTTAGTTATTGCTTGAGACATGTTGACATAGTAATGATAAATTATTTCTATTTAAGTAATTTGTCCTGCAAATATTGTTGCCTATCACAGAAACTAATTTTCCATATTTTTATTTTTTTTACTTGGCACCATTTTCTTATCCTTATTTAACAATAACACAAGGATACTTGTATTTTATAAAATTTTACAAAACGTTTAGTCCATGACCAATTGATCAATATAAAGCCATGTCATACGAATCCGACTTAACTAATTGTTAATTAACTAACCGAAAACTTCGCATGAGTGAACCGTTATATTTATAAATAATGTACGAAAGTATACACACAAATTGATTAAACGAGTAATTAGTAATTATTTATTAACTGTACAAAAAAGAAGCTCATTGTTAAAATGTAATATTTTATATACCACCGGCATTTTTTGTATACTGCGTTTACTATAATAGGTATACATATAATATAATATTGCAGAACATCTCACACACGGTTGTACGCCTCTGCCTACCCTTTCGGGGATACAGGCGTGATGATATGTTATGTTATGTTTATTATCGATAAATTACACCCAGACACAGAACAAATTATCGTACTCAACACACAAAAATTTGTCCTGGGTGGGACTGACCACGACCTCCGGTATAGCAGTCAGGGTCTCTAACCACTAGACCAACAGGCCCCGTCAAAATTTGCGTTTACTTCTTTTGAAGTTTATTCCTGCCTTTCAGTATTGCATCTATTTCGGCTTAGCAGTTTAGCCGAGCAAGCTTAAAAAACTAACTACTGACAATCACTTTCAATTAGATCTAAGCATTCAAAACAGTGGTACTAGACCACACATACATAATAATAAAACAAGTAATAATAAATTAATAATAAAGTTTATAACCATATAAGTTCAAAGTCTTATATTCAAGGCAAGGACGTTATAACATACAATCAACCACACATATACAGCACAACTTTTACATCGAAATCAACTTTATTCCAATGACTTAAAGTTCATATTTGTAAATATATATATTATTGTATGTACTACATGTATAAGCAAAAACTAATGTTTTTATCAACACTGTTTCTTCGTCCAGTTTTTGCACATTAATGAGCTTATTCATTCAAATTAATGTAATGAGAGTTATTTTAAAATTGAAGTAGCGTGTTTTAATGTTCTAAAATAAAAGAAATATACACATCATATACATTGCTCTGATCCTAAAGTAAGTAGCTAAAGCACGTGGCAATGCTGCCAGCCTTCGCGGCACGTTTCCCGTCGTTGACAGGAATCACGATAAATTTTTGACGCCCGGTTAATTAATTTATTAATATAAGTTCTAATTTTAGTAAAATATTTCAGTTTTAAAAGTTAAGTCAGATTTGTGCGCACCCTTACATACACACCTTAGTAAGCTACATTTTCTGGTAAAAAGCACCCAAGGAATTTCTAGTAGCTTACATAGGTATGAGTAGGTCGTCTGACATATAACATAAAAAAAAGAAATTCTATACTAACGTAACTAGTAGGTCATATAATATACAACATACTTGCATTAAAAAATATGTGTAACATAACTTTGTAGAAATATATTTCCTGTATCAAGAAAAACCTAATACCTGTATGTCTAAGCACGTAAAATAACTCGTTTCTCAAAGATAACATGTTTCAAGTAATTGACGTTTATTGGCTCTTAATAATCTATTTCTAATTGATATTTAATCGTTAATAGCATTTTTTATATGTTTTGTGATTCCAGTTTCAATAGATGCATCTGATAACAGTATTTTGCATGTTATATTTCTGTGGTACTGCCTCGTTGGCCTACTGGTGCTAAGCGCGACAGTTACGGTCTTGGGTTCGATTCCCGATTCGACTAAGGTGTTATTATGTTTTTCTATGAAATTCTCAGTAGCAGGTCGGAGTTTGGATATGTGCCCGGTTAGTGGCAATAGGCTCGCCCCTTATTACATGGGACCTAAACATATCGGCAAACTGTGGGTGTACATTGGTACACCTCTGCCTAGCCCTTCGGGGATACAGGCGTGATGATATGTATGTATGTATGTAATAGTATTTTTTATATGTTGGCTTCCAGTATCAATAGATGCATCTGATAACAGTATTTTGCATGTGGTATGTCTGTAGTACATTGAGTATGTGATTGTCATAACTAATCTGACAGTCCGCTTTTGTGTAAAAATGTGTAATTAAATAAATAAGGTACCTGGTAGAACTGAATCCTTCTATAATACAGACTGACGAGACAGTCAACTTTTTACAATACAGTTTTGAGGCCAGGATAAATCAGTACTAAAAATTTTTTTGATTATTTTGGCCCTTTGGATTAGCATATGTATATCCGAACATCTGACGGCAATTTTCGATACAATACTCCTTGTCTTTGATCCTGACTACTGGCCAAAGGCCTCCATTTTCTCCTTACAACCCTTTTTACGTTGTTATTTTTTTTTTCTCTTTAAGAATGTAGAACATAACTCGCAACTAGGAAATTCCAAGTAGCGTCAAATCAGACAAACCTACATCCAGAAGCTAAGCAACATAAATCTAATAGCACTAATAACATCAGCACACTACCGCCATCTAGCGATGATATAAAACATCTCCCAGACAGGTACCCCGTAGAGTAGAAAGCTATATCCAATTATAATGGAAAAGTTATGTGCGGTGCGCGAGCGACGCGATTTACCGGCGATTATTGTGAATAATTTGTTGATGTTAATTGTTTAGAAGAGGAAATCAATGAAGAAAGGCTAAAAGAGATGGATGTTTATAGACACACCCGTCACAATTGCACATTGCAACTTCTGTTAATTAAATTCTACAATGATAACACGGTTTGTCCCACCAACTTGAAAGACTCAATTGGAATCTGCATTGGAATTAAGCAGAAGAAACAAAACAGCAGAGCACAAAAACACAAATTTGTGGCTTCGTCTTGCAGTTTCCAATACAACATGGATTGTGTAAATGATATGAGAAGGAGAGAAGTAAATGCTAAGATAACCAGTAGCGATGAACAAAAGAAGAATACACATCGCTATCACATGTGATTCAGAAAAGGATGAAATTAAAAGGCCACTCGAATAGACACGAAAAAGACCTCATTAGATAAAAGACAAGCAAGAAATCGAAATAAAACTACTTTTTACGGATTTTGTCGCCGTTTAAGGGATTTCGCAGGTATCATGGTATCGGACAGACTGACCGGGCTGACTGCCCGTGACCATGATACCTGCAAAGGTGTCGAACCGTCAGGACTTAAAATCCGCAACAAGATCCATAAAAAGTAGTTTTATTTCAATGTCTTACATTCGCGTGAACCTAAGAGACCAATATACAAGAAATCATTATTCGGGGAACCTTCCCTCTTTTGATTATAAAAACTTAACAAATATTACCTAATAAAGATTCCCCACTAAAACTCATACTAAATTACCCATTGATTCGCATTAGCTTCGCATCTAAGTATGCCACAAACCCAACAATTTTCTCTCGAGTGAAAGTAAGCAGTGGAAGGGTGGAATAGGATTTACCTTTATTAGATCTAACTGTTACAGTTTAGATATCAGTGACAGATAAATGATGTATTTTAGCTAGAAGTAGTTAGGTTTGTATCAACCTGTTTGAAATTAAACGACGAATGTTATGCAAATTGTGCTGTTGCTAGGTGTAAGCTGATCTAAGGTCTGGATTGATTGATCATTATATATGACGAATATTTTTTTAGAGTGAGGAGAGAATTTGAGGGATTTGGAAGAATAATGGGAGTTATAGAGTGGTTCACCGCAGACCTAACCATAGAGACATGGAAAGAGGGTAAAGAGGCTTTAAAAGGCAGATACAGAAATTGGAGATTGAAGTGTTTTGACGGGTATAGCCTAGACTTGGTAGAATCAAATACACGTTTACTATTGGTAACGTATTTGCTTATAAAATCTCTATTTTATATAAGGTCAGACGGCTGCTTCAACTTAGAAAACTGTCTTAAAATCGAACTCCGATACAATCAATATAGGTCTTTAGATAAAAAAATTCGCGACACACGTCCTATTCACCATTACTCGTATTTCTCACATCACAAACTACCATTACCACCACTAACCATGCACATCACATACAAAAACAGTTAAATTCCTTGCCTGCTAAATCAAAGTACTTGTCATACATTATGAATGCCTCGCACAGCACCGAACCCATTGACCTCGACGTACAGTTTGAAAGCTCCGCGATTGTTTGGAACAAAAGCTGAGGCTTTCCCGGTTCTGAGGAGTTGTGGCGTATGAAGTGGAAATATTTGATGGAGTATGTTTTAGGCTTGCATTTGTTTCTGGCATGTGTTTATTTTTATGGGAAAACTTAAAAAAATCTTGATGTTTTTTGTATTTTAATACGTATACTGTAGGTAGAACACGTTGTCGTTATTCGTTGACCTTATTAGATATACTTAGCAAGAACCGTGATTTAATAACTAATGTAGGTACATTGCCTCCAACCGCGTACTGCACCAGTGTCTGTATTGTGTTGATTTTCTTAAGAAATTCAACTAACGCTTGGTCAGGACAAATTTTAATTATCTATCACATAATCATTTGTTTCATGTTGACCAGTTCTCTAGCAACACATACTACGTAAAGCATGAACAGATACAGGTATCTGTTCATACATTCAACATAGCAATGATTGCACGGCTAGCCAGGGCTAGCCGTGCAATCATTGCTATGTTTAGTAAATCCAGTTATTTTTTTAAATAGATAATATTTATGGCTTCAAAAAGATATTTGTTCCTTAATACCTACCATCACAATTCAAGAAATTCTACCCAACCTTACTCTTAAACTCCCTCGCTCAAATCTTCCGGAAGTCTACCTATCCCAACAACTATCTATCATCAGGAAGCCACCACATCCATCCATCACCATCCGAACATTTGTCAGTATCATACCATACCGTGATATAACTTTCCTCTGAACGATTACCGTCGCTTTCTCGTCTGACAACAAAAAGGTCGTGTTACGCATGTGTCGAGTTACGAGATTGAATGTCTCATTGTCGGAGTTCGAACGGTTCATGTGGCTGTTCTGATGTGGCATGCAAATTTATATCTTATTGATTTAACAAAGGGTATAAAGTAGCAGTTTTCGAATTAATAAATATTATTTAAGTATATGGTCAAAGGAAACAACAAGGATCTAAGCAAGAAGGAGAAGGAATTAAATATTTTCTAGCAGTTTTGAGCTGAATAAGATTATCATTTAACTGTCTGGTTTGGAATTAAGCGAGTCACTTTAGCCTTTGGTCTGAAGTGGGACTGTTAGGACTCACACTAAAAAGGGAATTTAATGCCTATGGAACAACAACCCTGCAGTGGGTCCATAATTGTACCTATCTCATAAATGTAACACCTGTATTTAACACTATGGAATGCTATAATATTGATGATTTTTTGTTTGATTGAGAATTGAGTATTGAGTAAGGATTTAATAATAATAATCACATACACTCAGAACAATTAGATCTCATATATGAATGTCAATTCATAAAGTTCAATTTGAAATAGAATAAAAAAGAAAATTATTATTTTGCCTTTAATTTATATCAGAAAAAACCATTTACATAACACGCCTTCCATCTCTCTAGTCTTTATTAGACTCCAACCACTAATTACTTCTCTACAAATAACCAAAGCTATTACATCCACAACTTAATGACTTCTTTACTCAGGAAATTACTTCCAATTGTTAATAAAAGGTAAATAATATACACCATGTTGTGTAACATTGATGTTGGAAACATTAATTGTGGTATTAATTTGTTGAAAGTGTGAATGGACAATAGGGGCTAGGAGAGAATCTAAACAAAATTTCGTACTTTCAAGTCTTTTCCCAAGCTGTGTTGGGGTCGGCTTCCAGTCTTACCAGATTTATCTAAATACCGTATCCTACGACTTTCTTTATAAACAAAAAGTCAAAGGGAAATCAGTTACATAACTGTCTAGGGTGACCTCAGCAAGTCGAAAAATAATGTTTTTAATTTTATTAATGTGGTCAGCAGATGTTTGGCGCCACCGAAGCCGGCCCAGGAGTATTATAATGTAGCGTGGAATAAGGATCGATGGAAAAACTTGCGGAAGTTCTTTGCCTAAAAGTGGAATATTGGCTGATTGAAGGAACTGATTTGACAGGCCTGTTGGTCCAGTGGTTAGAGACCCTGACTGCTATACCGGAGGTCGTGGGTTCGATTCCCACCCGGGACAAAATTAAATGTTTGTGTGATGAGCACGATCATTAGTTCGGTGTCTGGGTGTAATTTATCTACAATATGTATGTATTTAGAAATATATAAGTATGTATATCAGTTGTCTGGTTACCATAACACAAGCTCTGCTTAGCTTGGGATCAGATAACCGTGTGTGAGATGTCCCGGAATATTAATATTAACTGCTGAAATCCATTTAAAAAGCTGGCAACCAATACCACACCAGAACAGAACCCTAGGAAATGGTTAAGGAATGTCAAATTCGTGTCAAAGTTTTATCACACATTGGTACCACACCGTCTAGCCAAATACTAAGCAGACACTTTCCCTTCACAAACAATGTTATCGATCAACAATTTGACCATATTAAGACCATTTGGAAAGTACAGGTCACAAATATCTAGTGTCGCTTGCGGGCAGCACACGTTTGAAGTTTCTACTTACATATTTCTAGCTAAGTATAGTAAGATTACATATCTCTTGACTGGAATTTATACTAGGACTAGGACATGACTTCGTTCTCTTCATTACCGGCACTTACACGGAAAGATATGGGAACTAACTATTATATTTAAATAGCTCTTTATGTCAAATATGGTCCATATCAGTCACGCATGTCAATGTCACAAAAATTTAACTTACATCGTATAAAATTTTGTCCCCTATTCGGTCCTGGGCAACATTTAAGGCGATAGGATACCCCAACGTCCTTGAGCATTGAACGTGAAACAAGCGGCCAGCGCTGACCGCCCCGCGCGCCCGCGTATTCCCCCGCACGTCAAAGAGTATCACCGGACGCAGATGCGTTCGAAGCATTTTTGTCGCTACCTATTAGCTTTTACTCGTATTACAATAATCGATTGAATGTGTATTTTGAGAACAAAATATTCTTTAGTGAATACTATTATTGTAGTTAAAGTGAATCAAAATATAGATTTCAATTAGTTATTTTGTAAAGAAATAATAACGCTTTTATAAATGTGCTTACACAAATAAAAAAGGTCCAAGTGCGAGCCGGACTCACCCATGAAGGGTTCCGTAGTAGCATTAGCAAGCAAAGTTTTGCTTTTAACTTTGTTTTTCATAGTGTGTGTATAAATGAAAAGAGTAATTTGCGGTTTTTGAACATGTCCTATATCTAGAAAACTTATGGCTACGTCTCGTTTTAATGTAGTTATCTAAATAGTATAAATATATTTATATTTAGCGTCTACTCGCAAACAAAACTTAATACCTATTTACTAATAGTTTATGCACTACTAAAAATAACACTAAAACAACAACAAAACTTAAACTAAATATTCACAAACGTCCAAGCGCAGACAAAATGTCCGATTCCGAAGATCAACCGTACTACTGTACCAAACTTACTATCTGCATTGTGTTCTCTTTGACTGACTTTCACGCAATGTTTATAATGCGGAGAGCGCTAACATGCGACACAGCCTTCCCGTGCGAACGCTAGGGTGAGACTGGCCCTCGCATCTAGTGACCGCGACGGGCTTGAATATTATGGTATTTTTGATTTTACGGCACGTAAGTAATAATTTTGTAAAATTTTGAACTTAAATTTTATAAAGCATTAAATTGTTTATGATTGTGTGAAAAAAATATTTAAATCGCTTCAGTTGTTTGAGAGCAGTAATCAAATTATTGAAAATTTAAAGAGGATTTATTCGATTTTTTTACGACAAAAGTATGAAAAATAATAAAAAAACTAAACTTAAAATTTAAAGTCAAACATGTTATGCGTATAAAGGTATTTTTTTAATGTATTTGGTCCATCCGTCTAGTAGTAGTAGTCCTTCAAAGAGAGGTCTATTTTGTAGTTTGGCCTACCCTTTCGCCTTAACTAGATTTAACCATCAGTCTTATCTCTGGCCAATTACTGTGTGAGGAAGTTTTTATTTAACCAGTAATTTTACATTATAAACAACAAACAGATAAATTTATTATGGGAACAGGGCAGGGAGGTTATTGTTTCAGACACTAGCAGCTTATCTCGTATATTTTTGTGTTCTTTTAATATACCCAGCAATTATACTACATCTACCAAGTAATCAAGTCCATCGCTAGACGTTACCGCTTGCCACATTTCAAGCACAGTGGGCCAAGCACGAATATCAAACGTTTTCGAATCGACAATGTATCGAGGCCTCGATTCGAAAACAGAGTCTGTCGATAGTAGGCAGCACGAAGCACATTCGAAGCACTATCGAACACTCGATACGAATTCGAAGGTGACGTCATGCTAATGTAAATAGGGACGCGCCATAGTGAGCAAAATGAACGATTGTTGAATGAATCGTGCGTTCGAAAACTAAATCAAGTTGTTAATATTTTTTTCACCTTTGAATAAACGTTTTATTATTATTAAATTTAAATAAAAACTGAATGTTATATAAAGAAGAGATCCAAAGTTAATTATTAGACATTATAAAGGGGCATTATCTTCAGCAATATAACATAGTTTCGGAAATTTTATTTAAAAAAAAATTACGTGTACCGAACGCACCCACTTGACATACGACGCGTTAGGGCGCCAAGCCAGACTGACCGGCAAAGTTTGAAAAAATTTTATTACACGTCTACAAATAATTACCCAAGTGCTTTTAAGTGAACATGAGGACTAGTCAGACGCAATATGAAATGATGGTTGAATTCATGGAAGTGTAAGTAAACAGTTTTAATTAGTTTGAGTGGCATAATCTTTAGTGTGAAGTATTTTAACGCGCAATCCTATTTCTTTTCCAGAAATGGAGATTTGTCTAAACCATCAGGAGGCGCACGAGGTCGGAATTTCATACAAATGAAATGGAAAGACCTTAAAAATAAATTAAATAGTGAAGGCACAGGGGAATCTAGGTCTGAGGAGAAATGGCGCAAGGTATGTTAACTCAAGTTACGCTAATTTTTTGTTGTTGTTGGTGCACTTGAATATAGTCACTCTTAAGTCTCTGCTTTAAGTACTTATCCAATATATTTGTTTAAGTTTGTTTGGAATTCCTGCTTAACTTATTCATGTTTAATTCAAGGTGTGGAGTGATTACAAAAACAATTGCAAAAAGAAGTGTGCAAAAATTAATAGGGCGGTTAGTGGCACTGGTGGAGGGCCAGCACTCCAATTATCCTTAACCGATTTAGAAAACCGGGTTATGCAGATAATTGGAGTGCAGGCAGCTACTGGCATGGTGGTGGAAGAAGCAGGCTTTCAACGGGTTAGCTACTTACTTACTTTTAAAATTGTGTTTTTTTTATTACCTAATAATTATTATTTTTTTATTTCAGGAAGCTGCTGAAATTTTTCAAATATCAGAGAGGAACTCTCATGTGGATGATTATGCAATAGGTAAATAAGAATCTTACTTTTATAATAATCAATCAGTTAAGTAAACTATGTTTAGTGTCTTGTAGTTACAAATATTTGCTGTGTATGTTTATGCATCCCTAAATTACATAAAAGCATTATAATAATATTCCAATGACAAATCTTGAAAATAAAGATATTTATACATAAATCCCAATATACACATATAAATATCACATTACATAGTAAATGTTTCTATGAGAACACAAGTTTCTGCTAATAAAAAAAAGGACTAGTCTAATCAACATTAATAAATGTTTTACAGATTGGAATATTCCGGGCACAAGCAGCCAGCCAACAGTGGCTCCTCCTCCACCACCAAGTCCACCAGATGAAACCCCTGCTTTCCCGTCAACTGAGGCTCATCCTCCATCTCCTCAAATAGTAATTGAAGAGACGTGGAAACCACCACCACAAAAAAAGGCAAAGCATTTCGAATTAGGAGAAATGTTTTTAGAATCAGATAGAAAGGCAAGGGAGTATGCTAGAGAGCGTGATAGGGCTAATGAACAATTAGAGAAAGAGAGATTGTGGATTAGAACAGAGGAATTGAGAGTTAGAGAATTAGAGATGCAAGAAAGGGTGAGACAGAGAGATGATGAATTGCGATTACAGGCTAAATGGTTGGATTTTATGAAAGAGGCTATGGAAGTTTTTGTAAGGTTTATGGAAAAAAAGTCTTAGATTAAGGTTATTTTTTAATTATATATTATAATAAGTTCTTATTATAATAAATTTTTTTTAACATTATTAAATAAAAAGTAAAGTTATGTGTGTAATCTATTGATTCTATCTACTAAAATATTCCTTATCGCCCTTCCCCTAATTAAGTCATCTCCTCCATTTTCCTGAAAAAGATGGTCCGAAAAAGATAAAGGCATGTTTTGGAGTTCTTCTGGTTCCGGTTCAGGTACTTTAAATTTTAGGGCTAAATTATGCAACACACTGCATGCAGTAATGATTTTTGCACACTTTTCGGGTCCATAGTGGAGTGTGCGATCTTTGCATAAGCAACGCCATCGGTTTTTTAATCGGCCAAAAGTATTTTCAATAGCCACCCTCGTCTTTCCATGGACTGCTGTATATTTGTATGCTGGAGTCCCCTCAGCGGCATCCGGAATTGGTGTCATTAACCAGGGGCGTTGTGGATAGCCGGAATCACCTGCAAATATTCAAAACTTTAATTCCGAAATTGTTTTTATCATAGGTATAGTAAACTAGCTGACCTAGCGAACTTTGTGTCCCCATATTTTTTTACCCGATTTTTCAATTATTTTACTTTAGTAAAAAACGTGTTAATTAAAATTCAATCAATAAAGAATTATCCAATTTAGTAATAGTATAGTTGTTTTTTTTTTTATATGCAATTACAAATTAAATTATGTCTACATTAGATTAGAATTATATACATTTGGCAAATCATTTTTATTTATTTATGAAGATGGATGAGTTCACTTGATAGTTACTAACCTAATAACCATACTTGTTCATTATTTTGATGTAACTCCTGCATGTAGTTATTAGCAAGGCTATTTTCCCATATGAAAGCGTCGTGGGTGGCTCCTCCATATTTCGCATTCACATTTAAAATTCGGCAGTCGCTATCACATATCTAAAATAAAGAGTAAACCATTAGTATTAGAATACATACATAATGCAATTATGTAATTACAAAAAGTAAATGCTTACCATTTGTACATTTAGTGAATGAAAATGTTTTCTACAGTAAAATAAATGTTCAATTTCTTTACTGGGTGTAAAAATATGGAAATGGCATCCATCAATGCATCCTATAACTCCAGGGAAACCGTACTTCGCAAAGAAGCTGTAAGACAAAAATAAATATATGTTAATAGACAATCATATGATAGTATTAGAAATTAATGTTACAATAGTATACTATAACATTATGTTTTAAACATATTTCTACAAAAAATACTTAAGATACATTTTCCCTAATAGATATTGCAATGTTCATATGTGGTTCATACTAACTTGCTTTTTATTAGGTCTCTATCAGCTCGAGTACTTGGGAACCTTATAAAGGTGTTAAGGATTGCTGGAGTTACAAGAGCATCAGTGACTTCCTTCACGCATTTGCTCACTGTTGTTTGGCCCAAATGTTTAGCCATTCCCACTATTCGCTGATATGACCCAGTGGCATAAAAAGATAATGCACAAAGAACCTGTAACATAAAATATTTACTTATTTAATATCAAGTCTTTAAAAACAATCATTTATTGATATATATAAGGTGCTTCCGAAATATCTGCCCCGGCTTTATTAGGAGCTAGTATTGTGTTTATAGATTACAATAGTGAAGAAATTTCGTACCCCCGAACAGTCAATAAAATTTTAGAGATTAAAATAGTTAAATGAACATTAACTCTATTCTGCATAACGTGTTTTACCAATTATGCGCAATGTGACGGTTAAAGATAAAAGATATTTATTTGCAAATATGGGTATTACATTAGTGGTGACATAAAAAGTAACATTCGTTCAGCCATATTTTGCCGGTAGGCATGCAAATGTATATAATTAAAATATTCTAAACATTAATACCACACATCTTATTACAAATTAACACTATAAATAAATATTTTAAACATAAAGATAATCTACAAATTATTCATGGCTTATGTAACTGCATCTTACCTAATTAACAGAAATATGCTTTTCCAGTAAATAATCAGAGACACTGTAAAAAGCTCATCATCTCCTTCTACTAATGTATCCCAATTCCCAATATTTAAAAACGATACGAAAACAATGTATAGGCATATTCCTTGATGCATGTACTGTCTTGCAATAAAGACGCCTCTTACCACTTGTTCGAAACGACACGTATCGTTTTGAAATATTGGGATACATTAGTAGAAGGAGGTGAACAAACTTTGTTGCAAGTTTATTTGGCGCGTACTTTAGTTAGATTAATATCGAATAACGATAAGTTACAGTAACTTGGCGTGTTTAAAAGTTAATCATTTTATTTACAACAACTGCACCGTATTTACAGTTATTTACACACTTCCTACCTACTTATCTACAAAACTGTTACACAAGTCCGCCTTCGCGTTGCACATGTGTCTCTTCACTTTAGTTAATGTGTCCGATTCACTTTTCACTTACCTAAATGCGCGTTTGATCTCGTCAGTCCACATGATGTTACGGCGTTTTTGCACTCTTGTGAAGTGGTAAGGATGGAGCCCTTCACGATTTAAAAGTCGCCACACGTAATTGTCGCTCACGTCGAAGACTCGAGCAGCATCCCTGGAGCTCGCAAGAGGATGACGCCGGAAGAAGTCTAACACTTTCTCTTCGAGTTCGGCCGAGTATGAAGGCCGGCCTGCGTCAAGGGATTTTTAATCAAAGCGCGCGCGAAATCCTTGTCGCTAACCAGTGGTTAGCGACAAGGATTTCGCGTAACCACTAAACTAACTTCCGGAACGCGCGGGAGGCGAGGCGAGACTGGCGAGTGGCGACCGGCCGCCGGCGGGCGGCGGTCGCTAGGAGCGTGCGACGAGCGGGGTAGCGGGTGAGGGTGGGGGCGCACGGGGCAGGGCTTTGTAGAGTAAATTCAAATTTATACGATATTTATTTTTGTATGAAATAAAAAATGATAAATTATCAATAATTTATCTTTACCATTGTAATCTATAAACACAATACTACCTCCTATTAAAGCCGAGGCAGATATTTCGGAAGCACCTTATATACACGAACTATAAATGCGGTAACGGCGACGCCTAGCCGTTACCGCATGGCAACATCGCATAGCAACATAATAGCATACCTAAAATTTCCCGCGCTATAGGTACTTATTTGATTTTTAGGATGTAACAATTTACTATTAAATTAGCTTTATAGATAACTATTTTGTGATATTATATACTAAATAAGTTTTAGTTAGGTATATTCCATTTTAATACTGAAATACAAGTAGAAGAAATTGAATAGGTATACTTATGTGGCATCAAAGTGGGTACCTTAAGTTCTAGACTAATTCTAGAACTCGATTTTAATGTTGTTTTTTGTTGAAGTTGCTCACAGAGGAACTTAAAAGCTTCTTTATTGAGGCGATATCTATTTTTAAATTCGCTTTCATTGATGTCCACTGGGTTAATTCTATTCCTCAGTTTTGCTCTGCGCGTAATTTCTCTGTAATGATAAAAAAAAACATATAAGCAACTCAAATCGTTTTCAGACACATTAATTCTATAGGTATGCAAATAAATAAAATGTGATTTAAGTACTTACCTTGTTTCTCGTGATTGATTTCCATAATTTTCTAGTAAATTTGCCGCCAAAAAATAATATATTGTACTACGTTCATACATTGGCGGTCTTTCCATTTTAAATTATTTTGGAGCTATTAATAATTGTTACAATAACTTAAAAATAATTTAATACACTTTTATTTACAAAACTAACTATTAAACAAATCTTAAACACGGTTAAAACTTTAATTTTACACTTTTCGAAACCTTTCTCACCGACTATTTTCAAGTGAATAATGTTTCGAGCATACTCGTTAGCCAGCCTTCGAGAGTTTACATTAACGTATGTCAAAACAATGTTCGTGCTATCAAAAATCTCACAATTGTTTATAACTATCGAGTTTCGTTTACCATGTCGATTCGATTTCGATTACGAGAGCGCGCTAAAATCGTTCGTGCTGCCATGTTTTGTTTCCTTTTACGCCCGATAGGGGCGCTGTACAATTCTCATACAAATGTCACACGATTTCGATACGAATAACTTTTCGCAAATATTCGTGCTTGGCCCACTGTTCATTACTCGCTCATTTCTCGCTCATTCCTCGCTCACTCCTCTGTTCTAAGATCCGGTCATAAAGTCGTGACTTCGTGACCGCCACACGTGGTAGCCGCACCACTTATTACAACTTTACTATTGTTACTTTCAAATACTATTGTTATGTTATGTAATGATTTGAGCCTACGGTTAAAGTTAGTACATACAATCTAAATGGAATATGTAATATCATGCTTGTACCTCCTCTACATGGCAAGAGGCCTGTGCCCAGCAGTGGGACGTTTATAAACCGGTTTATTTATTAGTATACCATCACCACCATCATTCCAGTTTTTATTTAAAAAAAATATATGTTTTATTATTATCTTATACATTTAGGATTAGTATCCAATCCACATCTTTTGCTATTCGCATACATCTTACATTTTAAGTTATTATCGGAATATTTTTTTGAATAAGTAGTTAATCAAAGAACCTTAGATGATAGAACTACAGAGTGCTCATATCAGAGTATGAACTGTGACCCCTATTGTGAACGCTCATTACTTATTTTCCTCTTGTGCCTAGCTTTTCCCATTACCATTCCAAAAAGTAATATTTTAATTGATATCCAATATCAAAATATTACCACCTAAATCCTACTTAAATCTAAAATTAAAACACGTTTTATTCAAAATATTACCAGTTAAGAAGCTAGCCAGGTTGTTTATAAAAGTAACTGAATATTTTCCTAAATTAATTATACATACTTTAAGAATTGATTTATTATCTAACACTTCCACATACATAAATTGAAGTGTTATCTATCTTTCATATTCATTACCATCAACACTGATTGGTTCACAATTAACAAATCAATTAAAATAACATAACAACCATCATCTTATGGCACCACTTTCTCGTTTTCCTATTCTTGCATTTCCGTAATAACATGGATTTACATTGCAAAGGTCTTATTATAAGCAAATAAGGTTGCTTTTTGTATAGCAGAGTTATGTATTTCTGACTTGCGTACTAATATCATTTACCCTTGACGTTAATGATTCTTATTGCAAGGGCATAAGGTTGCTTTTTGCATATCAGAGTTACATGTATTTCTTACTAGCGTTGAACTATCATATACTCTTTGACATTAATGGTTCTTATTACAAGGTAATAAGGTAGCTTATTGTACTTCATCGTAACCTATTATATAGGCTCACGTTGTCTTATTACAAGGGAATAAGTAAGTTTTTTGTACTTCATTGGTATTTACATCTTATGTGCGTTTGACCTTACATTGAGGAAGTAAATTCTCGGATGATGGATAGATGGAGATTTCCGTATCTCACACATTTTTACGATATTTAAAATGAAAGTGTTATTTTTAAGAATTCATATGTTTAAAGATTTAATTAACTATTATTAATTGGAACGTAATAAACAGGAGTTTGATTGTCAAAGGAAGCAGGAAAAAGACCACAAATTAAAAAAAAAACATTTCAATGATATGTGCTATCAATACTTTTAGGGAGATTATGTTTTCTATACGGCTATATAACTAATTATTTATAATATCATGACATGTGTGTGTTAAAGACGGGCCTGTTGGTCTAGTGGTTAGAGACCCTGAGTGCTATACCGGAGGTCGTGGGTCCGATTCCTACCCAGGACAAATGTTTGTGTGATGAGCACGATCATTTGTTCGGTGTCTGGGTGTAATTTATCTATAATATGTATGTATTTAGAAATATATAAGTATGTTTATCAGTTATCTGGTTACCATAACACAAGCTCTGCTTAGCTTTGGATCAGACAACCGTGTGTGAGATGTCCCGGAATATTATGTGATGGCTTAGAGATTGTGTTTGTAACTACCAAAAAAAAACTTCAAATTCTTCAAGGTTTTTACACAATATACCCTGAAAAAAATCCTTTCTTTACTCAAGAATCTGATTCAATAACAAGTCCCAATGTTGATGTCAACCGATCCAATATGGCGCTACGATTTCCCGCGCACGCTTCCTCTGCATCCGGTGCGAGACAAAGATGGCGGTTAAGATGGCGGCACTTCCGGTATAGCGGTGTTGCTGCATATGGATGTGTGTAACTGTTGATTTTTTATTTGTTTTTTCGTTTGGGTATGCGAAAACTGTTGGGTTTATGAGATTATTGACTGGTTGTTTTTGTGACGTTGTTTATCAGCTGTTCGGAAGGTTTTGGTTTTCGGAGTTATGCAGGTTTGATTCCCATACAGGAAAAAAATATGGGCATTGCAAGTATTTTGTAGAAGTATGTATTCGTGTGTTTTGCATGATACTTGTTTAATTATTAATAATACAAATTATTAATACAAATACTACAAGTTAAGTCCAAGAATCTTAGGACACAAAAAAACGATAACAAATGTTGTCTTTCTGAACTTTTTATAAAATCAATCTTAGACAATAGGCTCGCCCCCTATTACATGGGACCTAAACATACCGGCGAACTGTGGCTGTACATTGGTACACCTCTGCCTAAACCTTCGGGGATACAGGCGTGATGGTATGTTATGTTATAAATAGACAGATAACTGTCGTACTAAGGTTCATAACTCGTTCCATAAAATACAGAGGTATTCATACACCAGGTCCTATTAAGATTTTTCCAATCTTTCTAGAACAGCAATAACCTTGAAACAACATACAAGTGGCCAATAAAGTAATGAAGTCATATCCTCGTTACAAACATAAAGACAAATGCATAATCTTTTTTTGACGCCCACGAGGGGCCAGTTACACATTTTGAGAGATGCATGAACATGATGATAAAATAGTTCCTTCTTAAGAAATGACTATAAAAGATAACTAAGCCATTTGTTATAATAGAAAAAGACATTTAAATATATCTTAAATGTAGTATACAGAAAGAGACACAACTTTATGGCAAATTATTTACTTGATGGTATGTGATTATACACCGCTTCCTTTAAACATATCCCATATTTTAAAGTATCCCGAAATACGGAGATAAAGCCCACATAATTATAACATGTTAGTACGTTACCGAAAAAATTTAAACGTGTTGTAAACTACATTTTGCATTCAATGTATTAATCAATGATCAATTTCTCAATAATCAAAAGCAAAAAGATAGCTAGCTCTACTTATGCCATTTAAAGTACCCAAAAAAAAACATTTATTATTCACCGCGAGTTCCTACGTTTTAATGACAAAATTGAGTTATAAATCCATAACATTCATTTCGATTAAATCTTATAAACTTACACAATCTCTACCAAGCAATTTCAGCTTACAATGAATAGCAGCTTAATTAAACTTATTGCCGCTGTACGGGCAGTTTTCTTCACCGTATATGGGTGCAAGTAAATCGGGTCAATGAACCGGTGCATATCTCCGGCTGCACTCACTTTTACTTTTCTAAACTAGTTCAGGACTAGACCCTTGGTTGTTGACATTTTCTATTGATAAACTGGATTCCAGATGTTTCATGTGGGCTAGATATTACAGAGAAGGTCGAAAGAGAAGAAAAAAAAAAAGACAACTTTTTTATTTCCAAATAAGCTAGCATCAAATCATATTTTTGTAATACAGAGAGGTTTGGAAGAAGAAAGAGGAGGCCTTTGCCCAGCAGTGGGACCTAAAGTGACAAAAAAAATGCTCCTATAGGTATAATAGGGAATATTAATAACCTATTATAAAAACAAAATTTGGGCATGGGTTTTGGAGAAAAATCCCTTGAGCGAACCTTCAAACAAAACTTTCCTGTTACAAAACAACTAAGCTAGAACCAAATTGATAATCTAGACATTTTTTCCACATTTCTATTGAATATTCAAGAACTTCTGAATATTTCTGATTTTTTTATTCAAAGGTTTATATCTAAAGGTCTTTTAGAACACCTATTTTTCCCCGCCCTTTACCCATTATAAAAAACTATACTACCATTCCTAAACCTTAAAAACTACCTACAATTAAAACAACAATTACTACAGACAGCCAACACAAATCATCTCAAACATATTCATACTTTCATTCGTCAAATTTAATGACTGGACTGCATAATACGTTAATGATGCAACATTATGAAGTGGCAATTAACTTTTTCATCGCCCACCATCGCGCGTAACTTTTGCATACGTTTTTGCATATAGTGCATAATTCATATCGTATTGTTGATTTGTAATTATTTCGCTGTCTGGTTTAAGTGGGTCGTGGGTTTGAAAGAGTAAGGCTGTGTGTTATGTTACCATAAAGTAAGTGTTGTATACTTTGACTTGCCTGACTTGGTCTAGTAGCTAAACGGTAGGTCTTGGGTTCGATACCCATCCAGCAAGAATCATCATAAAATAAGTGCGTTTTATACTTTGACGGGCCTGTTGGTCTAGTGATAAGTCGTTAGGTCGTGGGTTCGATACCCACCCAGGACGATTCCATGTGTGATGAGCATGTCTAAACGGTGCGTCTGGATGTAATTTACAATATTTATTCAGAAATTAAGTACGTTTATCAGTTGTCTGGTTAGTGTAGTACAAGCTCTGCTTATTTTGGGATGAGATGAAGAGTGAGTTATCCCAAGATGTCATTACAATTTTATATTTAGCGTTATACTCAGTCTATACTGTCCCAATGTTGGACAAAGATCATTGTTATTAAATAAGAATTTAAATAACTATATAATAAATCTTTGAGAAATACACTGACAATTTGGTATTACGTAAACGACAACTAAAATTATTGAAAAAAATAACATGTTTGGCAAATACTTTAAGCATTTTCGTATCATTCTCATATTCTTCTCACTCAGAGAAGAACATGACACCACACGTGCATGATTCCAACCTATCCTAAAGTGAAAATAAAACGACATAGCGATTAGAATTAGCATAATTCATAGTTATGTATGGCATGCGATCTGGCGTGATATTAACTCTAACATCGCGAGCTAATTACACGATGAGTGCTAATTTGTTTAGTCACGACTCGTAAGGAACTGTAGAATGTATGTGTATGTCTGTTCAAGCTATCTACTAAAGGGCTGAAACGTTTTCAGTGATACACATATACAGTGGTTTATAGAGAAACAGGCCTTTAAGGTCAGTCAGGATAAATTAGGTATACGATGAACTCGGGAATTTAAAATCTTAACGTAGCTAATAGTCAGCAAATTTCAGAAAATTCATGCGTTAGATCCTGAATGCGATCTAAGATGATTTTCAGTCATATAAAGGCGAAACTACTGGCACCTTAAAGTTGTCTTGAAATTCCTTAACAAGATGAGATAGCTTCCTATTTAAAAGCCAAATGGATCAATCAAAAAGGATCAATCACAATTAAATTATCTTTGCCGAGATTATTTTTTATTTATTGTGTTGCTCCAGGCAACAAACACCCAAAACATATGACCATGTCTCTCACTTTGGAAAGTAGTTTCTTCTACCGCTTAGTAACCTATATTTTTCACCTCCATGACCAAAATACACTTCCAAACTCTAAAATAACCACACAACACAACAAAATTTTACTTTCAACCAAATTCGTACACAACCTACTTCCATTAGTATTTGCTAATTGCTCGCAAACATTACGGAGCTTAGCTCACAGAAAAACTGTTTGCAAATGTTTATGCTAATAATAGTTACGTGGTTTTTTTTAAATAACCATTCATTGTGTCGGTAACAATCATTTAAAAATAAGTTTTTTTGTTTCAAATATCCCTAGGCACTACTAAGATTTTTCTACACTTAATACTCAATTTGTTTACTGCATTCCAAAATATACATATGTAAGTTTACGGTAGCTGGTGAGTTGTAATATAGACATAATGACCCTGTCGGGCACAGCATATATTACATATTTTTCTAATATTTTGATAGTTATTCTGCTATTCGGATAACAGATCATGTGGTGATGGTAATGTAGCTAAATAACCCGACTTAGTCTCTCGTTTTATGTATCCAGTATAATCCTCCTATGAAAACGACCTTCACGATTGTAATGTATATTACAGACATGACAGACTCAGTTTTATGGTGTTCTAGACAATGAGATCATAAGTAATAAAAGAACTAAATAAAACTACGCTTATCTAGACAAACAAATATAATTAATCTTAAGTACGGAAAGATTTAAATAACTAATTAAGGAAACACTTATAATTTTATAACATCAATTGTACGAAAACACGTTTGAAGCTTTTTTATATCCAGGGACAACTCACACAAAGTCATCTGACCCCAAACTAAAGAGAGCTTGTACTATGATAACCAGACAGCTGATAAACATGCTTATATATTTTCAAACTTACACATAGATAAATAACACCCAGACAGAGAACAAATGATCATGCTCATCACACAAAGATTTATCCTGGATGGGAATCGTACCCACGATTTCCGGTAAAGCAGTCAGGGTCACTAACCAATCAATGCTGCGCAGAGAATGCTTAGTGGTCCCGCAGCACCAGCATAGCCGAGAACGGGACCGGGGTGTGGTTGGTGCAAGTCCGATATATCCCCACGTTGTGCTCTCGACATTTGTCGAACTCATTAGACATTCAGCACGAAAAAAATAGCTCACTAACTACTGGACGAAGGCCAGTAACCATTGGCTCATTATATGTTCGTCGCTTCATTCTTCAGATACAGTTTACCAGGTAGTCCCTTTGACCTACAAGGCAGAATTCGCACGTTGAGAGTATCGATTTTTAATCGATTACCCACATTTTTTTTTTTTGTCTTTGTGACGGTAACGGTTGACCGGTCAACTCATTCCTTTTTTCTGCGAGGCAGCGAACGCACGTACTTTTGATACAAGTTCAAAATTATTTCTATTGTTCTTTCCGCGTAGTGTTACAACGAAAATATGCCTAAAAGGAAACGTGAGACGAAGATTGAGCGTTATCAACGCAAAATCAAGAAACTCCAAGCAAAAGAAAACAAACGTAGACGAATTATTTATACTTCATCAGACGAATCGGATAATTCAGGTTAGTACCTACCGGTCTTATAATAATTAGTTTTTATCAGTGTTGTAAAATACTTATATTGCTCAATAATTACGCCTGGAGGTTGGCCGTGTGTCATCACGAAGGCAGATCAACCCCTAGAGGTTAGCCGTGTGCTAACACGTGGGAGTTGCCTAGCTTGTAAATATACACCCTAGAGGTTAACCGTGTGTTAACACGTGGGAATTTCAAGACGGCATAAAATACCCTAGAAGTTAACCGTGTGCTAACACGAGGGTAATAAACATAATGGTTAAGGACAGTCTAAATCATCAAAATACCTATTCAGGTTTTTGGTACTGCCTGGAGGTGGATTGAGTATCTTCACGAAGGCAATCCGTAAAATATACCATACCAGTCGTCAACTTTTTATCAAAAAATAATAATATACATTGTTCCTTAACCTAAAATATTTATTTTATTTATCTGCTTGCAGATAACGAAAATATGCTCGAAACTATAGTGGACCCGCAAGTTACGTCTGATGTGCTAATACCTAACCTAGAAGAGAGCAATCAAGGTGAGGGTAGTGAAGAGCAGACACCTGAGTTGGACCCAGATACTCTAACCGCTCTAGGCGAAACAACCGAAGAGGCACCGACGTTGGGTCCAAAAATCCACGATACACTGTCAGGCCTCTGGTTGCCCATCCTTAGAAAAGGCATAAATAAGGAAGCAAAGGAAAAGCTGCTTAAGGAGTATCCAATTCCAGAAAATTGTACCTTATTACAGGCACCGAAACTAAACCCAGAAATCTCGGCCGCAGTAACTGAAGCCGCACGATCTCGGGATAAAAGAGTAGAAGCGGTGCAACAGCAACTAGGACAGGGTATTGTTGCTCTTAATAAAGGTTTGGAACTCCTCTTAGACGATGGCAAAGATCGGCTACAAGCGGTAAAATTTCTAAGTAATAGCTGCCGTTTACTCTGCGATCTACATCACCACGAAACCGAAGCAAGAAAACGGTTTATTACACCCAGTCTTGACAAATCTTTTTTAAATATTATGCAAGACGTAGACCGTGACGAACTGCTATTCGGTAATAAGCTATCGGACAAAATAAAAGCAACCAAAGTTATTGAGAAGCACGGTTTGCAAATAAAAAAGCCTACTTCTCAACCTAAGGCACCGTCAACATTGCCATCATACCAATCTTCACGTCCACGCCATCAGGGAAACTGGACGGGCCCTCCTCGTTTCCCTCCGAACAGGGGGGGGAGGGGAGGGCAGAGGAAGCTGACGGCACCCACAAACCGGAGAACTCAACCAAGCAGCTCCACACACCAGAAACCACCTGTGCAGCCCAAGAAGCCACGTGCAGTGGATCAGCAATAGAGGTACATGCAGGTAGAATACAGTATTTTTATAACTGTTGGTTAAAAATTACCAAAAATCCTGAAATACTTAAGTAGGTATCAGAAGGTTATTCCATTCCTTTCTGCAATACAGTGACGCAAGCGTCTGTTCCTCGTAATTTCCTTACAAATAATGAGAAAGAAGAAATGTCACGTTCTATAACCGATCTGTTAAGACTTGGTGCTATATCACCATGCTCGCGATCTAAAAATGATTTTATATCTAGTATTTTCTTAGCTCTTAAACCTAATGGAACAAAAAGGTTCATACTTAACCTCAAAAAATTAAACTTTTTCATTTTTTCTCCTCATTTTAAAATGGAGGATCATAGAACAGCGGCTAGATTGGTGCCAAAAGGTGGCTTTATGGCAAATATTGACTTAAAAGAAGCTTATTTTTTATTGCCAATATCAATAAAACATCGCAAATATTTACGCTTTATATTTGAAGGAAATTGTTTTGAGTTTAACGCTATGCCTTACGGTTTATCTGCAGCCCCTAGAGTCTTCACTAAATTAATGAAAGAAATAGTAAACCATTTACGAAGTAAAGGATACAGATCTGTAATATATTTAGATGATATATTATGTATAGGAGATACCTACTCGGACTGTCTAAATAATGTTACGAAAACTATCGAATTATTGAATTGCCTAGGGTTTGTCATAAATTATGAAAAAAGTAATTTAGAACCACGACAAATTTGTAAAGAACAATGGCAGAATTTGGTCTGGACTTTTTTTGGCGTCCATAGATTTCATAAATATCAATCAAATTTAATTAATTTTCTACGATTTTTCAATTATTCACTTCTTCTTGTAAAAGCCGGAGTTATTTTTATGTTTTTAAAAGCTCATAAAATGATGTTCGAATTAGGTTACCTACATTCGACATTTTACCATTAGAATAGTGGTGTGACGCTGTATAATCAAACGAATGATCGATATAATCGACCGATCGATCGACCCGTGTAGAGTTCGTTTTCTTTTTAACATAATATTAGAATTATCTATTCTTTCGTCTTTAATCAATGATATGTTTGAAGAAATGCTCCTACTTTTAAATCCAATTAATAATGGATCAAAATATCAGAGGATCGTTTCAGTGTCGTATCGATTCTCAAGAAAAACGAATCCAAAAGTGCAGCACTACTTTTGTTTTGGACAGTGAAGGTTATCTGTGGTTGTCTGTCAAGTGAAGACGCTACAGAACTACCCTCCATTATATTTTTCTATGCTACAAAATCCTTCCGTGTTTACTATGTCGGTTGTGTTTTATGATTATATTTGGCTTTCTATTTATTTTTACCCTACCTGGACTGTTTATGGACTGATTGATACTGCCTTGTGTGACTAGTGCGTGCCCTTAGGACTACGATATTGCTTTTGCGTGAGCATAAGCTAATCTTACTTTGCTTCGATTGTGCCTATATAGTGAATTGGATTTTTGTTGTAAACCCATAACAATAACTATGGAAGATTACGATAGAGATCATCGTCGCACGCGCATTTTATGTGTAATGATGATAATGAGATGAAGAATGAAATAAATAATTATTTTAAACAAAATATGTTTTTTATTTGCCCTAACATAGTTCTATTGTTTACGCGGCAAGTGCATTTTTTTAATACGCGCTCAGCTTTCTTAAACATTCAATAATTGAGTACTATAGTAATATTATAGAACGGGGATTAGCGCGTACATGCGTAAATACCTTAAGGGCTTGACGTTTCGTTCTATAATATGCAGCGCGATAGTTTAAAAGTTTAAATTGAGTACTACTCTACATCGAGTGTTAGAATTTATTTAGGTTTTTCCCATTTATCCGTAAATACTCTTATTCTCACTTAGACCACACCACATTATCATTTCTTAAGGACATAATTTCGATCTGCGTTATGTTTTATAGATATAGCTAATTGACATTGACGTTAATTCATAACCTAAATAATAAAATTCTAACACCGAAATCTTTTTTTTCCGGCTTTCCCAAATGAAAATAGTCTCATTTATAGATTCTAGAACTAACGCCAAATCTTTTAACATATTTTTCATTAAGGGACGCTTCAATTTGATCCCAGACAATTCTTAGTATGGAGACCTGCCATTGTCCTTTCTTGGCTTTATATATAATTCCTTTAATATGTCATTAAGCTTACCGGCGACGAAACGAATTACTATTGAAAAGTTAGTTAAAAAATTTAGTTCCCTACCGAAATGTTCCATCAGAGAACTGTCTCAATTTATTGGAGTGCTTACTGCAGCATGTCCAGCAGTAAAATACGGTTGGTTATATACCAAAACCCTCGAGCGAGAAAAGTATTTAGCACTTCAAAGATTTGGAGACTTTGAAGCTATAATAAAATTATCCAGTAACGTTTTACCCGACTTACTTTGGTGGGAACAAAATATAATGTCAAGTTGCAATGTCTTAAGACAGGATAACAATTATGCCTTAGAAATATATACCGATGCTTCCCGAACTGGCTGGGGAGCTTTTTGTAATGAGAAACGCGTGAATGGCGGGTGGAAAGATGATGAATTAGCTTTTCATATTAATCATTTAGAATTATTGGCAGTGTTTTTAAGTTTAAAATGCTTCGCTAGCGAACATTATAACTGCTCCATATTATTACGAGTTGACAATACAACTGCCTTATGCTATATTAACCGAATGGGAGGAATTCGGTTCCCTCATTTACATCAATTGGCTAAAGATATCTGGCGTTGGTGCGAGAATCGAAACATTTATCTTTTTGCATCCTACATAAACACACGTGAAAACGTGGAAGCTGATGCAGAATCACGGAGAATCAACGTAGATACAGAGTGGGAACTATCTGATTGGGCTTTCCAAAAGATAGTTCACACTCTGGGTGAACCAGAAATTGATCTTTTCGCATCTCGTACTAACGCAAAATCCTCTCAATATATATCGTGGAAACCAGATCCTGATGCAATCACAGTCGACGCTTTCACAATTAATTGGCATCCCTATTTCTTTTATGCATTCCCACCGTTTGCACTAATTCTAAAATGTTTGCGAAAAATAATAAATGAGAATACCACTGGCATTCTAGTTTTTCCCTATTGGCCCGGTCAGCCATGGTTCCCATTGCTTAAACAAATGGTCACCTCAGATATTGTTATCTTTGAACCTGAAAAAGACATTTTACATTCAAATTTCAGATCTCATCACCGACTTCATCGCAGCCTTTCCCTGGGGGCCGCGCTGCTCTCAGGGAAGCATTTACAAGATTAAATACACCCGAAGTAGCTCTGGATCTGATGTTAGCATCCATCTCCCACAATACCATGAAGCAATATTCATCAACGTACAAATTATGGTGGTCTTTCTGTGAGAAATCCTTAATTGATAGTTTCGAAGCCCCAATATCATCAGTAATAGTGTTTTTAGTTAAACTATTTAATGAAGGTGCATCCTATGGAGCCCTTAATAGTCATCGATCAGCCCTATCATTACTCCTCGGGAATAACATAGGTTCTGACGAGCGAATCAAACGCCTTTTAAAAGGCATGTATAAACAAAAGCCATCCCGACCCAAATATGCCACTACTTGGGATCCGAAAACGGTATTAGACTATATCTCCAATTGGTATCCGAATAACGAAATTAATTTAATCCAGCTAACAAAAAAAGTCTCAATATTACTGGCCTTATGCACTTCACAAAGAGTACAAACACTATCTCTTATTAAAATCTCTAACATTAGTAAGACTCCTACAGGTATAAAAATACTGATATCAGACATTATAAAAACCTCCGCAGCCAATCGAGAACAGCCTGTACTCTGGCTACCTTACTTTTTAGACAGTCCATGCATATGCCCAGCAAAAACCCTAGAAGCTTATCTTTCAGTTACAGCCGGGTTGCGATCTGATGATAGCGATAACCTATTTATAAGCCATAAAAAACCTTACAAAAAAGTTTCTTCCCAGACCATAAGTAGGTGGATAAAGCAGGTTCTTGCAGAGAGCGGCATTGACGTCACTATATTTAGTGCCCATAGCACACGTCACGCCTCCACCTCAGCAGCGGCCTCTGCAGGAGTCTGCATTGACACCATAAGGAGGACAGCTGGCTGGTCTAGCTCGTCTTCGACATTCGCTAGGTTTTATAACCGTCCAGTGATTGACATAGGAACATATGCAAGATCGGTCTTTGCAATTGATTAAAAATTAATATAGTAATTTACGCTAATTGATAATTATAATTACTGATGAAAATGTTGTATTTTGATTATCCATAAGCTATAAAAGTTTTTGTTTACAAATAAAAGTTTTTTCTACATTTATCTATGTTTTATTAACATATCTCTAAACATCTACCTGGTAAACTGTATCTGAAGAATGAAGCGACGAACATATAATATAAGATCAAACGAACTTCTGGAAGTGAAGTTCGATCATTATTATATGAGTCGCTTCATTCGAAGATACAAACTTCCCTCCCACCCAAACCCTAGAGAAAAACTTTTATTGTATTAATACTCTCTAAACAAGAATGAGTTGACCGGTCAACCGTTACCGTCACAAAGACAAAAAAAAAAAATGTGGGTAATCGATTAAAAATCGATACTCTCAACGTGCGAATTCTGCCTTGTAGGTCAAAGGGACTACCTGGTAAACTGTATCTTCGAATGAAGCGACTCATATAATAATGATCGAACTTCACTTCCAGAAGTTCGTTTGATCTTATATAATACTTGCTTTACAGATTTTCTTCTTCTTTTCGTGTCAATGGTAGATTTAAATTAGAGTATATTGGCCCAGAAAGTTGCGACATTGATGGCAGCATCATTAACGCGCCTTAAGTCATCCAAAGTGCAGGTGTACGGACACTTTGGAAAATTCAATGCTTTACAGATGGCTAAAAATGATAAAAACAAGCCAAAGCTTTAACTAAGTAACGATTAACGCGACCTCAGCCAAGTCCTTGGTGATGCAAATCTAAGAAGCGCGTGGGCCCCAGACTATGGGCAGACAAGGTGGCTCGAATCTTTCTGAACCGTTAAGGATGTATTGCGAAAGGAGACGGATTGAGATGGGTGCAAAGTTTATAGTATTGTTCTATAATAGACGACCTTGAAGGATTTGGACTTTGGTCGTCTGGAATCTTGAGAAGGACAAAGATTTGTTTTTTTTTCCTTGAGTGAATTATTGACCTTGACCTTGGGAGAAAAGCTTTTATAGTCATCGTGTAACTTATATAGGATTACGCGATTTAAGATGCTGGTGGGTTATCTATTCTGTCATAAGGTCTATTCTTCAATTTCACTAGCAATCAAGAGACAGCCGCTTTTAAAAGAGAAAACCCTCATCAAAAAGACGTCATGAATACCAGTTAATATACTCAAATTACTTATACTAAAACAAAAATAACATTTATTTATTTCCAAAATGTACACCATACCCTACACAACACACATTGAATTAATAAATATTAAAAGATAACCAACTAGCACATGCTAATAATCGAAATGACATTCAAAATCTAAACATCAACGCACTCCATAAATATGATAACTGCAATCCATATCACCGAACCACAAAATCTGTCACACACCGTCACCACTTAAAACAGTTTGTGTCTACTACCATAAAAATGACGTCACTCAACAAATTGAGTTAACTGGATCACCAGAACAGTTAGATCATATCTAAGTTTGTCAGCCAAGCTGAGATAAAAACAAAAGGTTCGCACGGTATATGGGAACATTATAATGTTATTTATTATAGGTGAGAAAGTGACTACGTATGCTGTTAGAAAGATTCATGATTATTATAGTTATAGACTAGATTTTTTTTGTTTGTAGGGGCTTATCTCTGAAAGTAGTAGTCGGATTTTTATTAATCTTTTTGGGATTGATAGATTAATCTTTGAGAAACATTTTAGGCCATTTAGTATCACGTTACTTGCCTTAAGAGAAAAGAGAGGCGAGTGAAAAAACGGAAGACAAGCTATTTCTCATATAAATCGATTTCTTTGTATGCATAAGAGGCCAACATAGCAGCTTAGATGATATAAAGAACTGCACATGAACATACCATGGGATCGACCTTTGCTACATTATATGTAACATACAAGATCTTTGCCTATTTCACTAAAATCTAGCTCAAGGAATCGAGGATAATTATTATTTTAAATACCTATCCCTATGAGAAATGATATGAATAATGAACCGCTATGTTCTACTACTGTCCAAAAATCTTTGACTTTTCTTGACGTATATACCAGATTCGCTTTCATATTTTTATAAATTCACGGAAACCAAAGGCAGTAAAAACCTCAATAAAACCACTACAGCTCGCAAAATACTGGCTACACCGGAAAGGTACCACGCCCTACGAAATACCGGTAGACTGGTACCAATTAAAAATTGTCGTTGAGTCGCCATAGGTAGCAAAGAAAAACCAGTTGGGGCGTTTCCGAAATAAACGTGAGATGTAAAGAACTTGTGAATTGTGAATGAAAGTTTATATACCTACAAGAAATGTATATTGGTCATATGGAACTTTGATAATCAATTTGACGACCAGATATGATCTAGGGTAGTGAATGTTGTGATCAATGCTCGTTCTTAAGGCGCGGGCCAGACAGAAGAGACGTAAGACGCAGACATTTGTTTCTACCGCGTCCCTTTCATACAAAATTTATAGAAGCGTCGCGACGCAAAACATACAGAAGAGACGGGGCGCGGGACGCTTCTATAAATCTATACATTTTGTATGAAAATGAAAAATGTCTGCGCCCCGTCTGCGTCTTACGTCTCTTCTGTCTGGCCTGCGCCTAAGGCCTGGAATTGTTATAGCCTTTTTTTTTTACGTAGAATAATATAATGACTTTAACCCACTTTAAGGGCACGACAAGGGGATATGTAGGACTTGAACCGACTGCAATTGCACAGGTCTCGTCCTTGAATTTGCCGAAGCCACGTGTTTTCAGCTGTATCTGGTAAGATTCAAAGCCAACCCATATAGTTTTATACATATGGCCATGCATAGTTATAATAATATTTAACAATGCGTTTTGTTGTGAACTTTCTGCACTAAATTACAATGTGACACTACTAAGAACTGCTCAGAATTATATTGTTAGTTTTGCATGTGTGACGAGCGTGATAAATTTGTGTACACTTGTCTTTTTGAAATGTGGACTATATCCGGTAAGTGTTACGAACATAAACATTGTTAAGATTATTTATAGTATTACGAATCTTATCTAACAAAAGACTGGAGAGAACACTGATTTTAACTGCACGGCTATCCTCATGGTATGGTGCACACAGCAACTAGTAGTGCGCTCGGTGCTGCGGACGAGCATCCCCGCTGGCGACAAACATTTGTGTGTGAGACAAATGTTTGTTCCAAGTTTTGGTATTCGATATGCATAAAAAACAATTGCCACTTGTTTGACGGGGCAACACTTAAGAACGGCTCGACCAATTTGGCTGCTTTGTTTTGGTTAGGACAAGATTTGTAGGGACGATTAATTATCGAAAAATTGGTGCAAAAATTTCCAAATTCTGAATATTTTCTTGCATAGAAAGCCAGGACGATTATCGGGTCAGCTTTAACTAAATTAATATTGATGTAAACTCCTCCCTTATACCCTATTATAGTGCAGGAGCCTTTTTAGTATATATCTCCCGAGCCTTTTCCCAACTATGTTGGGGTCGGCTACCAGTCTTACCGGATTCAGCTGAACACCGTATTTTACATGGAGCGACAGCCTATCTGGACGGGCACTGTTGGTCTAGCGGTAAGTGCTGCTATACCGGAGGTCGTGGGTTCGATTCCCACTCAGGACAAATGTTTGTGTGATGAGCACGATCATTTGTTCTGGTCTGGGTGTAATTTATTTATAATATGTATGTTTTTAAAAATATATAAGTATGTTTATCAGTTGTCTGGTTACCATAACACAAGCTCTGCTTAGCTTGGGATCAGATAACCGTGTGTGAGATGTCCCGGTATATTTTCATTAATTATCTGACCTCCACAACAGCAGGTCTCTTAAGTATGAAATGTAAAATCTCAAGATTTACAAATGATCTTGCTTATACGGTATCCGCGCTATACTGAGATATAATTATGTATGATTAAGTATTCAAATGTATGTTTGTTGACATACAATGACTTATCTGTTTTCCGCCTTGTCATCTAAGTATTTACATAAGCTGTATTATCGGATTACTAAGTATAAGGCAGTCTCTTGAAGGTAAATATATCGTTTTATGTAAGCTTCAAGTTTTGTTTTAGTTAATAATTGGATTTTTATGTAAAAGTTTTACCTTTGATCCTAGACAAATCCGTTATCCTTCTTTATCATACTCATGTTATAGTATATTTGCTTTACTGAATGCAACGTGCATTCAGCAAAGTTACGTTGAGTAAAACAAAAAAAAATACATTTAAAATTACTAAGATTTTTACATCAACTTGTCATTAGGACTTTTCTTAGTTTATTTCTACTACATAAACTTAAATAACGATTCATACTCATGGATACAACCGCAGAAGTGTAGTAAAGTAAGTCAAAACAGCTACATCACGATAAAATGTCAAATGTGAACTTATATCAAAAGAACATCATTAACGCTAAGATGAAAATTGTCGAGGCTTTTCCGCACTATGTTATGGTCGGCTTCCAGTCTCACCGGATTCAGCTGAACACCGTATGTTACAGAGCGACTGTCTATCTGACCTCCACAACACATGCTACTCAATAATACAGTAATATATTGGGACTCACACCACATCCATCTAATCCTAAACTAGGCTGAGCCTGTACTATTTATAAACATACTCACCCATATAAAATATAGATCTTGAAGTTAACACAAAGATTTGTCCTGAGTGGGAATCGAACCCACGACCTTCGGTTTACAAGTGAAGTCACTAACCAATGGACTAACAGGCTAGTCTAAATTGCACTGCAGTTAATAACCACTAGAATAATGAATTTTGGGCGAGTCCACTACAACACAATAGCCTCGCCTACCAATATCTTTTTAGTGACCAATGACGTCAGATGCATATGCATAGAATGCAGTCTATATCCATAGTATTGCCTTGACATAAAGCCGTTAATAATTTAACGCCGACCATTAAATAATACTTAGGACGCTTACGCGCATAAGTTTTATCAAAATGGTAATGATTGTAAAATCACTAATAAGAATTAAGGAAAATAGATCTTATTGCTTTGACATAAGAGTGCTGTCAAAAAACACTGGTATGCAGTCGACTGTACTGTTTGATCAAAAAAATCTTTATAGGTAAATTAATTTATGTCATTTAACTGATTAACTTAATCTTGAAAAGACTTGAGTCAGAGATTAGCCTTTTTTTGTCCTAGCCTTTGCAAATATATTGACTTTTTGATTATTTAAATAAAGGAATATAAGATCAGCAAAATAGGCGAGTGGAACTGCAATGAAGTTTTAATTTTGTAACCAAACCGAGGGGAACTAAGAAGGAGGAGTGGATGCATTTTATTCTTATAACGTCAAAACAACTAACAAGAACAGTGCTAACAAGAATAGTCGATCAAACTAGAAGTTCCCTTACAAAACTAATGACAAAATACTATACCTATCCAAGGTTAGTGCCGACATAGATAAATATGCATCTATTCTTACCTTGCTAGCTTTATTAAACTACTATTCAGAAATAAACGATTTATCCAGTCATGTTCACGTAAATTAGTGAGGCAAAGGCAGTGTAGGGATATAAGGTGGTTTTGATTTAAAAGAGTATTCGCTTATTAGCACTTATTAAAAACATGAAATTACCAGTTTTAGTAACTTTTAAACTATCGCGCTGCATGTTTATATTAATATTATAGAACGGGGATTAGCGCGAACATGCATAAATACCTTTAGCGTATACTAATAATACATAATACGTCAAGCCCTAAAGGTATTTATGCATGTTCGCGCTAATCCCCGTTCTATAATATTAATACCAGTTTTAGGTTGAATATTTTGAATCTATTGCGTTTATCAACGAAAGTTATAACACATAAATATATAAAAAACCGACCTCAATTAAATAAATATGGGATCACCTTTATACACCATACTAAGCTTCGTGACAAAAATAAAATTGAAATCTTCGATCAACAATGATTGAAATAGATCCAAATTAAAAAACAACTTGATAACCTCGTCCTTTTGAAGTCAGTATAATTTGTCTAGTAGACTTTAACACAGAAATAACTATTATTATAAACATAACATAACACATACATAACATATCATCACGCCTGTATCCCCGAAGGGGTAGGCAGAGGTGTACCAATGTACACCCACAGTTCGCCGATATCATTAGGTCCCATGTAATAGGGGGCGAGCCTATTGCCACTAACCGGGCACAAATCCAAACTCCAACCTGCTACTGAGAATTTCATAGAAAAACCCAATAACACCTTGGTGGACTCGGGAATCGAACCCAAGACCTCTAACGTAGCAGTCGCGCTGAGCACCACTAGGCTAACGAGGCAGTCTTATTATGAGTAAACATAATAAAGATCCTTTTTAACTTGTCAAGATATAGACAAGAGATTTCACGAATCATAGACTATAGGACCTAAATAACAAACTGATCTCACTACGCAGATAAAGAGACACTGATGTCATTCAAATATACGATTTATATAACTAGATACGTATGTACGTAAAACCACATATTATTAGTGACAAGGAAAAGCGATAATCAACCTTATCTCACGGCAATAAAGACTATATTAATGATTAAAGATACTACTAATGTTGGGTCGACTGTATACACCTATAAGCTAACATCTACCTCCGCATATAATAATAAATATGATAAATTGTTTATGCAGTTGCATACAGATAAATGCATATTGAACAAAAATCCAGATTATTGGGGTTATTCGTCAACTGGACACACACATGACGCTGGACACAAGTGATTTAATTTAAGTTTCACTGTCTGGGCACACGAAAAAGTCTTTGCGTGTCGAGATGACGCAATAATTAATATATTAATTTTGAGTTTCACCAACTGGACACAAGTGTGTCCCGCGTCGTGTGTCCAGTTGACGAATAACCCGATTATTGTATCCATACTGGGCCATACTAAAAACACTCTGATTTTTGTTTGTTTTTTTTTTACGGCTAAACCGCAGAACCAAATTTGATAAAACGTCGTACGGAGTTAGATTGAGTTTGAACTAAGGACATAAGTTACAAACGGGTACAGACAAAGCTGAGGACGCTATGTAGTCATAAATAAAAATCGGATAGTGTAAACTATTTTTGCTAACTCTTATTTTTAGATAACCATGTTCTTTAGATAACCTCTACATCCAATAAATGTTAATATACTAATAAATGTCATTTAATACACAATTTTAAAATAATAAACTAGGAATTTAATAAAATAATAGCACTCATACATACAAACGAGCTATTCTTATTAGTTTAGTCAAAATATGTCCTTCAAATAAATTTTATTCCTAAGTATAGTATTTTGTTTATAAGAATTACAAAAAGATACAGTGTTAACATTTATCGAATGAATGTTTAGTAAAACCATAATCTATATTAATATTAAAAAATACGAAACTTTATATGAATAGCTGTATGTTTGTCAGTCTATCACGCAAAAACTACTCAACTTATTTGAACGAATTTTGTCGCCGAAATAGCTTTCAACCTGGATTAAAAGATAGGATACATTTTTATCTCTATAACTCTACAAAAACGGAAACTATACAAGTAAAACTACAACATATCTAAGTACTTTTATAAAACCATAATAAAAATCTATCCACAGTAAATAAACAACAATTAAAATAACTTCCTAAGACATAAATTCTTGTAACCAGTTACCATAAACTAGAGTTCCTAGGTAGACACATATGGCTAGACCAGTCTAGATTTTCTATTTATAAAGAAAAACTCGACGTCCGTCAGACGACTTATTTTTATATCATTTAGTTTTGTTATTTTTATTCAATAATATATGGGAATGATTAATAATTTAATAATAATAACTTCATTTCAGATCACAGGATCCATAATGTGTATATTATTATTAATATTTTTTTATATCTGTTTGTCATAACAGTGGTACTTATTTTTATATATGTATGTTATACTGACTGAGTTCGATTCCCAAGTCGACTAAGGTGTTATTGGGTTTTTCTATGAAATTCTCAGTAGTAGGTCGGAGTTTGGATTAGTGCCCGGTTAGTGGCAATAGGCTCGCCCCTATTACATGGGACCTAAATATATCGGCGAACTGTGGGTGTGTACATTGGTACACCTCTGCCTAAACCTTCGGGGATACAGGCGTGATGATATATGTATGTATGTTCTTCATACTCTTTGAAGGTGATCTTTTTATTTAAATTCTTATCATTTCGCAGTGCGGGTTCAAGAAGATAATTATAGCAAATAAAATATGACGAAAAGTCTACAATGAGACTTAAAAGTAGATATAGATATGGCAATACGTCATCACATTACATAGAATAAAGTTAAGTCGCTTCGTTGTCTGTTCGCTTACATCTATTAAACTACTCAACTAATTTAAATGCAGTTTTCAGCAATAGATACGAGTGATTCACGAGTTAGATTTATAATAATAATAATTTTCCGGGACATCTCACACACGGTTGTCTGATCCCAAGCTAAGCAGAGCCTGTGTTATGGTAACCAGACAACTGATAAACATACTTATATATTTCTTCATACATACATATTTTAGATAAATTACACCCAGTTTATGTGTATAATATACGGATATTATAGTACAGAGAAGTCGAGAAATTCCGTATACTGTGCGGACCCGTTTACTCTAATAATAAAATTAATTAGATATATGAATAAGAAGCTATATAAAAAGGTGTACTGTCATTGTATACATGTTTTTGTAATATCTAAGCATAATTTCATGGTTATAGGTCCATATAAAATCACTTAGGCGTATGATTGAAAGATAGGTAGATAATTATAGAATTAATGAATATTAATTAAACTTACAATAATAGTTGTTTTCTAAACTTATGGATTGATTTATAAATACAAAATAATCTAAAAGCGAAAATTGCGCTGTCTGTTTCGCTGTTACGGCTAAACTGCTGAACCGATTTTGAAGAAACTTGGTAAATGGTAAGCTTTTATCCTAAGAAAGAACATAAACTAAACTTTGTCGCGATAACTGACACCCTCTGCTGCAGCTTGTCAGCCATAAGTATTCTTAATATCATACTATCATAATAAATGATGAATAACAAGCTTATATTATTTCAATAAAGGGCCATCAAAAACAATAAACAGAAACCTCACACGCCTTAAAACTTAAAATAAATATCAATTACATAAAACCGGTTCTATTCATTACGTCACGAACTAAATTGGAGCTATGTTTCAATCATGTGACCTTGTTCCGAGGTGTACGGCCCACGGCGAGAAATTTCATTAATGGTCTGTGGGAGGAGCGTGAATCCTACACGAGGTCGGAAGGGACATATGTGACCTAATAATATCTGCCTACTGTATGACCTAAGAATAAAAGCATACGTACTATATGACCTAACAATATTAATATTCCAGACTATAAACGTCTCACTGCTGGGCACAGGCTTCTTCCCATATAGAGAAGGCACGAGCATTGATCACCACGCTTGCTATCTGCGGGTTGGCGATTTCAGACCAAAAATTTTGGATCTAGGTTTCCTCACGATATTTTCCTTCACCGTTCGTCAGAAGTGTGTGTTATACGACCTAATAATACTAGCATATAAATAATAAGGCCAGGTCAAGACTAACCTAAACTGAAGAGCATGTATGAAGGGAATAATGAAAGTGGACGAAGCGAAACAAGTAAGGATCGTAGCAAATGGAAAGAAATGGTCTCTGCCTACTCCTACGGGAAAGAGCCGTGATTGTATCGTATGTATGTAAATTATGTATCGTCATTTGTCTAGCCTTTTTTTGAACTTTGTTGGAGTCAGCTTCAAGATTCACTGGATTCGGTTGAATACCGTATGTTATAGAGCGACTACCTCATTCATCATTTTTCTGGGTAACTCAGTATCCCATAGTAAGAAAGAAGGGACTTATGTGACCTAATAATACCAGCCTACTATATGGCCTAATAATTCTGGCCTACCCAGTATAAGACCTATAAATATACGCCTATCTAGTAATTCTAGAATTATCATCATCATCATGTATAGACTGGCCCGTCGGTCAACTGGTTAGTGACCTTGACTGGTAATCCGGAGGTTACGATTCTGGGTACGTTTCCCACCCAGGACAAGCTTTTTGTAATGACCTTGACCATCCTAGATTTAATTGTAACTTATCTATAAAACGTTCTGATCTATAATTATTTTCTTTATATGCTTATTTTTTCTCAAGTGCTAAAAAAAATATTATACAATTACTAGCTGAACAGAAAATGAATAAAGAGGAATACAGATTTCTTAGTTATTAATAAATGTTAAGTAGAGATATATCAGAATATCATTTTACTCGTTATCAGACCATCAACTCGGAAACTACAACTTACCTAGTCAACATGAAGATAGATTTGACCAGTTAATGTTAGTAATTAAACCTTTTCTCTCAATTAACTCTAATTACAGATGAAAAGTTGTTTTACGTTGCCTCATTGCATGTGACTGGGCTTTCGTTAAGTAACTAACCTATTTTAAATTTTTATGGTTTTTTAATTGACCAAAACCATTAAGCCGGAACCCCACCGCTGCGCACGGAGAGGCTGTGCACGTGTGTTCAGCTTCGCTTTAGTACAAAATGTATGAGAGCGTTTCCACCGCAGCGCACGGATATGCTACGCAGCAATTGACGTCATAAACACACGCGTAGCTAACTCGAATAGGCGGAACGTAGCTCAGCCACGTGGCCGACCCACGCATCCCAGCTGCGAGGGTCGGCCATTTCTCGGCGACCCACGACTATGTACAGTCTCGAGCAAAAATATGTACACACATAATATTGTTAAGAAATTATTATAAGAATAAGCTACTATAAATAAGAGGTACAATTAATGTTCCTGGTATATATACATACATTTAAGTTGTGTTAAGTATAATTTATGTAAGAACTAAGTTATTTATAATTCATATAAGTAAAACAGATGTTACTACACAATACCTAAATTATATTGTTACTCGGAAGCGCTATTGTCTATATTATAAAAATAATATATTGACTTGAATCAAATATTTTTTTTATTAAAAAAAAAAATTTTACTATTTTATTTTCAAGTGTCATCTGTCAGTATGCATTGATTGCGAGATGGCAGAAGAGATTCGACAAAAAATCTCACTAATTTCGTTTAACAATTTCGCATATTATTATGTATACATAATTTTGCTCGTGACTGTACCCCATGCATAGCTACGAGCTGCGTGGCCGACACATCCGTGTCCGTGCGCCTCAGTGGAAACGGAGACCGACGCCGCCGAACTAATGAACCCACGCGGCAGAGGTGAGCCACGCATCCGTGCACAGCCTGCGCAGCGGTGGGGTTCCGGCTTTAGACTTTATTAAGTAATAAAATTTGTGTACCAGCCTGTCACTTTTTTACTATTAAAACCCTCTTTTTATATAAAGAAGGAATAATAATATTCCAGGACATCTCACACACGGTTATCTGATCCCAAGCTAAGTTGAGCTTGTGTTATGGTAACCAGACAACTGATAAACATACTTATATATTTCTAAATACATACATATTATAGATAAATTACACCCAGACACCGAACAAATGATCGTGCTCATCACACAAACATTTGTCCTGGGTGGGAATGACCACGACCTCCGGTATAGCAGTCAGGGTCACTAACCACTAGACCAACAGGCCCGTCAAAGGAATAAACATTATTAAGCTTGATCGCTACTACTTTTCCTGTCTTCCTCTCTTGATTTATGAATTTCTTTCGCAATAACTTTTTACTAAGACTCCAATGTTCAAAGAATATTTGTAGTCTTTATTCATTCCAATACAACAATTTTAATTACTATCATATGTCTTGTTTACTGAATGTTTATAACCTGATAACCTCTACTTATCAAGTTTTTTTAAGTGTTGAAATAATTTCGAGTTAGTAACGGAAATCATGCGATTTTGCTAACCCCTAGGTTGCTATCCTTTTTGTATTTTTGACGTTTAATAAATGCTACTTTGTGGACATAAATAAATGATTTTGTTTTTTTTTTTTTAATATTTAGATAATCACGAGACACTGTACGGACAGATACACATATTATTAAAACATTATATTTGTGTCCCAGTAAGTACTTGTGTTATGTATGTGTCTTTATTATGCAATAATTAACACACAAATTAAGAGACTTAATGATGACCTTCTTGTCGTAATGACAAAGAGTTTTATATTGCGTTTTAAGTTATTATTTTAATTCTATCGTATAGATGACGAGCGGTTGATAATATTTTCTTTATAGATAGTTTCTGCGCAACTTTTCTAATTACTTATTTCACTACAGACAAGAACTGTATATTTTTAATGCTAATGTTCTTATTTACTTTCATTAAATATGGGAAGAGGCCTGTTCCCAGCAGTGGGACATATATAGGCCGGTTTTTTTATAATTTTATGTTCTATCTACTCTTACTTAGTAAGACACAGACTAACATAGCTAACTAAAACTAAACAATGAATTCCTACAAATTAAACTAACAAACAGTCAGTAGCAATTATGTCAACATGTCTCAAACAGACCTACATTGTAGCCAACTATAAACATACCATACTTTACTCCTTTCTAAACGAAACAAACACTAAAAATCTCACATCACTTAGCACAACACTAGCACTGCACTAATAACCGACTATTTTTACGTTTAATTTCGGTAAACACCGGTTTCGACGGCGCGTGCGGTTCCGTTCGCGAGTCTATCGTTACTGGCGAGCGCTTAGATTGGACTTGTGTTTGACGGCAGTGTTGCTAGAGTTGGGAAACTTTGTTGATGGGCTGGAGATTTCATTTTATTTAATATACTTGGAGATACATAAGCTGTGTTTTACTGTTAATTTAAGTTGCATGCTTAATTGATAAGTAACACTGGTGGCAATATACTAAAAACATTCATATGACTTTCGTGCAACATGATTGATAAATAAAGCGAAAAAAAAAGGAAAATTAAACAACCTTATTATTCCTACTATCAAAATAGGAAAAATATTGTTTATAAATATAAAACAAAAATGTATTTGATGTTTTCTTCTGTATGTTACATAATTCACATACAAGAATATGGTCCTGAAAGCTCGACATTTCTACTAAGGAAAACCTCGAGGAAAATGCTAGTAGATTTGCAGGCTTTAGTATAAATCCTATTGAATGAATTATTGATGAAAACACTCTCTGATATAAAAATATTTTTACTCAATACGTGGGAATTCATGGCCTCAAGAAAATAAAATCATTTATTCCTATATATTTTAATGCATGATAAAGCGGTTAACGTATCATAATACTACTTTATTTTTCATTTAATTGCAGCTTCTCATATCTACCATATTATTTAAATATTTACATAACAAAACATAACATACCATCACGCCTGTATCCCCGAAGGGGTAGGCAGAGATGTACCAATGTACACCCACAGTTCGCCGATATGTTTAGGTCCCATGTAATAGGGGGCGAGCCTATTGCCACTAACCGGGCACAAATCCAAACTCCGACCTGCTACTGAGAATTTCATAGAAAAACCCAATAACACCTTGGTCGACTCGGGAATCGAACCCAAGACCTCCAACGTAGCAGTCGCGCTTAGCACCACTAGGCCAACGAAGCAATTTAAATATTTAAAGGCAGATTTAAATCTTACTCTGGCAACACAAAAAGATCACACGTTAATGTGTTATTAGAATTACCTGACGGATGTTGGACGTTACGTGCGGTGACTTTATACAACTACCCACACGTTAAACACATCGTTATACATGTCAAACACATAGGTACTATGGTACCTACATGGTACTATGGTACCATGGTACACCATCAATTTATGTATGAGATGCAGCATACTAAAGAACCAATACATAAATACAATTTAGTTTTACAAAGTGAATTTTTAGATTTATTGGACAAATTATTTATTAACAATTAGTTATACAATAAATAATTTTAGTTATATAAAAAATAATTTTTAACATTTTGAAGTTGAAAACATTAGAAAAAAAGGAAGTTTTAAATAGTATTTTTGTATGTTGTTATAGTCAGTTCGTCACGAAAACAAATGTCCACCTTATTTAATGAATTATACTCAAAGAACTTTTTTTTTTTTTTACTAGCCATTTCTTTCCCACTGCAGGGCAAAGGCCTCTCTACCCTCCTTCCATTTCTCTCTGGTTAGAGCCGTGGTCATCCACTCCTCATCAAAGGCCTCCAGTTCGTCTCGCCATCTACTCAAAGAACTAGTGTGTAATAATTAAAAGTGAAGATACAAATCCCATTTACATCTTACTAACTAAACTAGATAAAGAATTAAAAATCATCATAGGAATCATCTTTTCTCGACTTACATAGATTCAAAGTCAGAGTGTTTTAGTTATATTTAATATCACTATGAAGCAGCTATTTTTATTATTTAATCAAAAGAATCAAAAATCATTTATTGGAACAAAAAACACGATAAATAACATTAATTATGCGTTAACAGCTACATTAGTAATCAATAAGTATTCGTCTATTGCTTATCTAGATTTGTCTAGGCATTAAGTCTAAGATATAAATGTAAATGATATAAACTGCAGTCATCATCATCACTGACTTATGTACGATTTAAGTGTTATTTAGAATCATTTACTGATACCGGTATATATCCCGTAACTCTTATTCAGTACAGTGGAACGCATAATTATTGTAAGAAATACGAATATGATCTTTGACGACCTCCGTGGTTGAGTAGCAGATACAGCGGATTTCAAGGTTTCGCTAGCTCTGAGGTCCCGGGTTCGATCCCCGGTCGGGTCAATGTAGAAATTCACATTACTACATTGTCTCGGGTCTGAGTGTTTGTAGTACCTTCGTTGTATCTGAATTCTATAAGTGCTTTAGCAACTTACTTTGGGTTCAGAACAATGTATGTGATGTTGTCCGCATTTATTATTTATTAATATGATCTTAAATGACCTGTGTGATTGAGTGGCCAACACACTGGTTTTTATAGTGTCTCTAGCTTAAGTTCCCGGATTCTTTCCAAGGGACAATGTAAGAAAATAATGTGGACAACATCGTATACATAGCTGTGAAAGAAAAGTAGCTGAAGCACTTGTGTTATAGACACATAGACAACGAAGGTACCACAAACACCCAGAACAACAACAATATTTCCTCATGCAGATAAGTGATTTTCAACATTGATTGACCATTTCGGGGATTGAACCCAGGACCACAGAGCTAGCGACAACTCACAAATCAGTGTGTAGCCACTCGACCACATCGTCAATATAAAAATACAAGCCCAAGTACCTATATCATTTTTACATAAAAATATTTCCTCTTCTGTTTATCCGACAGTACAAGCCCGATTCCAATGCAATTAGCACATTCTAGTTGATTACATTTAGTAATTACTTAAGCAATTAACTGTAGTTCGGAAACTGGAACATAAGCCCTGGAGGGTGTCAAAACTTTATCTTTTGATAGGCTTTTCCTGAACTAGTCTCACTGGATTCAGATGAATACCAGTTAAGTTTCCCTGATCTCCAAAATGCACTAAAAAAACAGTCTTATAATCATATCTAGATACGATTAATAAACATATTTTTTTTGGTTGAGATATTTGCAGTTAGCCTGAGCGCAGGCTTTGACTGCTTCACCGGACTTTTGGCGAGGACCTTAAGGCCTCCAGCCAGAGTTTAATAAGACTGGTAGGCATCCATCAAAGCATGGATTTGGTAAGGGTTTGAAAGGACTCCGCGATTCCCATCCGAAGTAAGAATCAATAATTTCTTTACTATAATGCGTATAATATAACGTATATCGAATCATGTTAACCTTGCGAAACCTTAAAAAAAACCTCCACGGATGATAGCAAAAACAGAGACCAGTTCCATTCAAACTTCATTAGTCCTTTGGAAGTAATACTCTGGATTTCGTCTACTCTGTGATAATCATTAGCGATCTTTAATAGTCCTCAATGAATAGCAGTTTAAGATACCTGTACATAATTAAACGCACCATTTAACTGCATTTCATTAGAGGTGAGCAGAGTTCCAAGAAATGCGAGTGTTTTCCTTCAGAGCCTCGATTCAGCTATTGTAAATGCATGTCAATGGTCGGCCAGTGTACTTGTCATTGTGCCTAATTTTCGTATTTAGATAAGCCTACAGTAAAATCTCATTGAACTCTCGAAGAGAATGATCGTAATGACCAATTAATGATCGTAATGACAGTAAGAAGAATGCCAATTATAGTAAAAATGACCAAATGCAGCAGGTCATTCAGTCTATTCAAGCAACTCTTAAATAGCTGAATCGAGGCCCAGAATGTTAGTGCTCGAATCTAAAAAGGTGAGATAGATAAAATCAAGTATTGGAAGATTTTAAGATGTTTGAGAAGATCCCCTTGTTTAGTTAACAAATTAACTTGGTTACCTAAAATACTTAAATATATTTAAGTAAGAGATCAATTTAATTAATTCGCAATGCAACTGACAATTAGCAAATAGCAAAAGAAACCAGTTGTATGGATGGATCGATGATAGGAAAAACCTAGTAGGTAACTCAAAGTATGTATTGCGCCGACCACTAATTATTTACGAATAGATAATACTGCGAAATTAAATATATCAAGGAATTTCTCCTTTGATTCAAATAAGTAAATAACTTATGGAAATATTAATGACCCTTATACGTTTCTTTGATCTATGAAATAACTAAATAGGCATACTCAAAGTCTCTAAACGGAAAGATCTCCTTCAAACTCATTTATTTTACGTCCTTAATACATTGTCTCTTAACACTGTTTATCGCAAGGTCAAAAAGTAATAAGAAGTCTAAAAAAAGCCAGAAAAGATACCTTCGTAAATTTTCCAAGAAATTAAAAGGTTGTGAGCAAAAGCGAGACAAGACCGCTTTGAGACGCTCAAGTGATGCTCTTTCAGAAATGTGCGCCTACCGGCATTCTGTGCAATTGTAGGGTTGCTACTTAAGAGAAAATACGGAAGAAATTTTTGAATGACAATGTTAGAGAGAGTTTTGAGTGACAAGTGCATGGTTAGAGAATTCAAAGCATCTATAAGAACCCATTTTTAACCGACGAAAACAGAGGAGGTTCTCAATTCGACGCGTATATTTTTTTTTTTTTTATGTATGATCACGCATATCTTTTTACTGAGTAGTCCGATTTTGATAATTCTTTTTTTATTGGAAAGGGTATACTCCAAAGTTGGTCCCATATAAATTTGAAAAAAGAATTCCCACCCTAAGGGTGGAAAAAAGGGGTTAATTGATTGTTCACGCACTGATCGTAATGTATTACCACGCGTAACTTTTTACAGAGTAGTTCTATTTTGATAATTCTTTTTTTATTGAGTAGGCTATACCTAGAAGTTGGTCCCATATAAATTTGAAAAAAGAATTCCCACCCTAAGGGTGGAAAAAAGGGGTTAATTGATTGTTCACGCACTGATCGTAATGTATTACCACGCGTAACTTTTTACAGAGTAGTTCTATTTTGATAATTCTTTTTTTATTGAGTAGGCTATACCTAGAAGTTGGTCCCATATAAATTTGAAAAAAATATTCCAATCCTAAGGGTAGAAAAACAGGGATATATTGATTGTTCACTAACTGATTTTAATATATGACCACGCGTAACTTATTACAGAACAGTCTGATTTTGATAAATATTTTTTTATTAGATAGGGGGTTATACCTTGAAGCTGGTCCCATATAATTTTACTCTAAGGTTGGGAAAATAGGGGTGATTTATTGTTCACTCACAGATTTGAATACTAAAATAAGGTAGTTAGCTATTTTAAAAATAATAAATAATTCAGCATGTAGCAATTAGTATATAATAGCCACAAAAAAGTATAAAATAAAAACTTTTTAACAAAAAAATTAAACCGCCGAAAACACTGAAAAGCAAAAAATAAGAAACCTTTTTTTATTTAATCTTAATAACTAAGTTCTTAAACGAATGTGAGTATACCTAAATAATTTTGAGGCGGCGCCAAACTATCAATTAACAAAGATCACAAAATTACCTTAAAAATAAAGAAACAACCAAATCAAAAACGCTATATACTATAATTATATTCTTTACTTACCACCTACTAATTCCATTGTGGAAAGCAAATAAAAGTTTTGAGTTCGAGTTTGAATCAACTTAACAATGCAATGAAATCTCCAGCGATAAACATTAAAATTTATAAAAAAATTAAGTACCTATATATCGTAATTAATTAATTTGCCAGTTTGGCGCCGACTCGAAATTACTTAGGTATACTCACATTCGTTTAAGAACTTAGTTATTAAGATTAAATAAAAAAAGGTTTCTTATTTTTTGCTTTTCAGTGTTTTCGGCGGTTTAATTTTTTTGTTAAAAAGTTTTTATGATGTCAGAACGATAGGTAGAACTCTAAAAAGAGAAGGAAAGCTATATAAAATTATTGTGCCATACTTCAGAATGAGTGTAGTGCAAGAGTGGGGAGCATTTCCAGAATTGTAATAGTAGTCCAGTCAAAATAGACAAAATAACCTTATAAGTTTGCAATAATTTAGAGCTGAAAATTGGTAGAGGTCTCAATTACACCATTATAAATTATATATCAAAAGTCCCTAAAAATCCGACTTGTGCTAAAAAAGTTACACAAGGTCAAAGGTCAATAATATCACCTTTTCGCATTTTTCTCATAAATAGCAGGTATTATCGCAAAAATAAGTCAGAAAAAAGTTGTAGATCATGCAATTGTCTACAAAACTGTCTCAATACTTTTTCCCTACGGATCACCATTCCGGAGATATCGCGATGACAAGGATTGAAAAATATATGTATCATAGTCATGTTCTACATTTTATGCACACATTTCCGCACCACCTATGAGGTAGTGTACGAGGCGCATTTTTTTAAGTAAAACAACAGTAAATTCAAGCCAAGTGCCAACCCTAGCAAATAAAGGTACACGTAAGAATTGATGCCAAGAATCTTATGAGATAGTTCGGACATACAGCGACATTTCTTAAGATTTTGATGCAAGCAGAAACAACTTGAATTAAACATTTTATTTGTAAGCAAGTTTTTTGCAGAATATAATTATGTGTGAAGGAAAAACAAAACCTGGATTCCAAAATTTGGGATCTGAAATCGCCCGCAGAGCAAGCGTGGTGATCAATGCTCGTGCCTTCTCTATATGGGAAGAGGCCTGTGCCCAGCAGTAGGACGTTTATAGGCTGGATTTTTATTATCCTTACTAATATTATAAATGTGCAAGTTTGTGAGAATGGATGTGTTGATGTGATGTTTGTTACTCTTTCACGCAAAAACTACTGAATGGATTTTAATGAAACTTTACCATAATGTAGCTTATACATCGGAATAACACATAGGCTATCATTTATAAAGATAGTGTATGAATTGTTATTTACGCGGGTGAAACCGCGGGACAACTCTAGTATTATAAATTATAATTATGTGGAGAATTAAACCTAAAGTACCAGCAATATAAGACATTAAACATACATTATTAGGATTGACAGTTTGTCATATCAATCAATCAAAATATAATTAATTACACATAATCAATAACAAAAACACATCGTTATACATGTCAAACACATAGGTACTATGGTACCTACATGGTACTATGGTACCATGGTACACCATCAATTTATGTATGAGATGCAGCATACTAAAGAACCAATACATAAATACAATTTAGTTTTACAAAGTGAATTTTTAGATTTATTGGACAAATTATTTATTAACAATTAGTTATACAATAAATAATTTTAGTTATATAAAAAATAATTTTTAACATTTTGAAGTTGAAAACATTAGAAAAAAAGGAAGTTTTAAATAGTATTTTTGTATGTTGTTATAGTCAGTTCGTCACGAAAACAAATGTCCACCTTATTTAATGAATTATACTCAAAGAACTTTTTTTTTTTTTTACTAGCCATTTCTTTCCCACTGCAGGGCAAAGGCCTCTCTACCCTCCTTCCATTTCTCTCTGGTTAGAGCCGTGGTCATCCACTCCTCATCAAAGGCCTCCAGTTCGTCTCGCCATCTACTCAAAGAACTAGTGTGTAATAATTAAAAGTGAAGATACAAATCCCATTTACATCTTACTAACTAAACTAGATAAAGAATTAAAAATCATCATAGGAATCATCTTTTCTCGACTTACATAGATTCAAAGTCAGAGTGTTTTAGTTATATTTAATATCACTATGAAGCAGCTATTTTTATTATTTAATCAAAAGAATCAAAAATCATTTATTGGAACAAAAAACACGATAAATAACATTAATTATGCGTTAACAGCTACATTAGTAATCAATAAGTATTCGTCTATTGCTTATCTAGATTTGTCTAGGCATTAAGTCTAAGATATAAATGTAAATGATATAAACTGCAGTCATCATCATCACTGACTTATGTACGATTTAAGTGTTATTTAGAATCATTTACTGATACCGGTATATATCCCGTAACTCTTATTCAGTACAGTGGAACGCATAATTATTGTAAGAAATACGAATATGATCTTTGACGACCTCCGTGGTTGAGTAGCAGATACAGCGGATTTCAAGGTTTCGCTAGCTCTGAGGTCCCGGGTTCGATCCCCGGTCGGGTCAATGTAGAAATTCACATTACTACATTGTCTCGGGTCTGAGTGTTTGTAGTACCTTCGTTGTATCTGAATTCTATAAGTGCTTTAGCAACTTACTTTGGGTTCAGAACAATGTATGTGATGTTGTCCGCATTTATTATTTATTAATATGATCTTAAATGACCTGTGTGATTGAGTGGCCAACACACTGGTTTTTATAGTGTCTCTAGCTTAAGTTCCCGGATTCTTTCCAAGGGACAATGTAAGAAAATAATGTGGACAACATCGTATACATAGCTGTGAAAGAAAAGTAGCTGAAGCACTTGTGTTATAGACACATAGACAACGAAGGTACCACAAACACCCAGAACAACAACAATATTTCCTCATGCAGATAAGTGATTTTCAACATTGATTGACCATTTCGGGGATTGAACCCAGGACCACAGAGCTAGCGACAACTCACAAATCAGTGTGTAGCCACTCGACCACATCGTCAATATAAAAATACAAGCCCAAGTACCTATATCATTTTTACATAAAAATATTTCCTCTTCTGTTTATCCGACAGTACAAGCCCGATTCCAATGCAATTAGCACATTCTAGTTGATTACATTTAGTAATTACTTAAGCAATTAACTGTAGTTCGGAAACTGGAACATAAGCCCTGGAGGGTGTCAAAACTTTATCTTTTGATAGGCTTTTCCTGAACTAGTCTCACTGGATTCAGATGAATACCAGTTAAGTTTCCCTGATCTCCAAAATGCACTAAAAAAACAGTCTTATAATCATATCTAGATACGATTAATAAACATATTTTTTTTGGTTGAGATATTTGCAGTTAGCCTGAGCGCAGGCTTTGACTGCTTCACCGGACTTTTGGCGAGGACCTTAAGGCCTCCAGCCAGAGTTTAATAAGACTGGTAGGCATCCATCAAAGCATGGATTTGGTAAGGGTTTGAAAGGACTCCGCGATTCCCATCCGAAGTAAGAATCAATAATTTCTTTACTATAATGCGTATAATATAACGTATATCGAATCATGTTAACCTTGCGAAACCTTAAAAAAAACCTCCACGGATGATAGCAAAAACAGAGACCAGTTCCATTCAAACTTCATTAGTCCTTTGGAAGTAATACTCTGGATTTCGTCTACTCTGTGATAATCATTAGCGATCTTTAATAGTCCTCAATGAATAGCAGTTTAAGATACCTGTACATAATTAAACGCACCATTTAACTGCATTTCATTAGAGGTGAGCAGAGTTCCAAGAAATGCGAGTGTTTTCCTTCAGAGCCTCGATTCAGCTATTGTAAATGCATGTCAATGGTCGGCCAGTGTACTTGTCATTGTGCCTAATTTTCGTATTTAGATAAGCCTACAGTAAAATCTCATTGAACTCTCGAAGAGAATGATCGTAATGACCAATTAATGATCGTAATGACAGTAAGAAGAATGCCAATTATAGTAAAAATGACCAAATGCAGCAGGTCATTCAGTCTATTCAAGCAACTCTTAAATAGCTGAATCGAGGCCCAGAATGTTAGTGCTCGAATCTAAAAAGGTGAGATAGATAAAATCAAGTATTGGAAGATTTTAAGATGTTTGAGAAGATCCCCTTGTTTAGTTAACAAATTAACTTGGTTACCTAAAATACTTAAATATATTTAAGTAAGAGATCAATTTAATTAATTCGCAATGCAACTGACAATTAGCAAATAGCAAAAGAAACCAGTTGTATGGATGGATCGATGATAGGAAAAACCTAGTAGGTAACTCAAAGTATGTATTGCGCCGACCACTAATTATTTACGAATAGATAATACTGCGAAATTAAATATATCAAGGAATTTCTCCTTTGATTCAAATAAGTAAATAACTTATGGAAATATTAATGACCCTTATACGTTTCTTTGATCTATGAAATAACTAAATAGGCATACTCAAAGTCTCTAAACGGAAAGATCTCCTTCAAACTCATTTATTTTACGTCCTTAATACATTGTCTCTTAACACTGTTTATCGCAAGGTCAAAAAGTAATAAGAAGTCTAAAAAAAGCCAGAAAAGATACCTTCGTAAATTTTCCAAGAAATTAAAAGGTTGTGAGCAAAAGCGAGACAAGACCGCTTTGAGACGCTCAAGTGATGCTCTTTCAGAAATGTGCGCCTACCGGCATTCTGTGCAATTGTAGGGTTGCTACTTAAGAGAAAATACGGAAGAAATTTTTGAATGACAATGTTAGAGAGAGTTTTGAGTGACAAGTGCATGGTTAGAGAATTCAAAGCATCTATAAGAACCCATTTTTAACCGACGAAAACAGAGGAGGTTCTCAATTCGACGCGTATATTTTTTTTTTTTTTATGTATGATCACGCATATCTTTTTACTGAGTAGTCCGATTTTGATAATTCTTTTTTTATTGGAAAGGGTATACTCCAAAGTTGGTCCCATATAAATTTGAAAAAAGAATTCCCACCCTAAGGGTGGAAAAAAGGGGTTAATTGATTGTTCACGCACTGATCGTAATGTATTACCACGCGTAACTTTTTACAGAGTAGTTCTATTTTGATAATTCTTTTTTTATTGAGTAGGCTATACCTAGAAGTTGGTCCCATATAAATTTGAAAAAAGAATTCCCACCCTAAGGGTGGAAAAAAGGGGTTAATTGATTGTTCACGCACTGATCGTAATGTATTACCACGCGTAACTTTTTACAGAGTAGTTCTATTTTGATAATTCTTTTTTTATTGAGTAGGCTATACCTAGAAGTTGGTCCCATATAAATTTGAAAAAAATATTCCAATCCTAAGGGTAGAAAAACAGGGATATATTGATTGTTCACTAACTGATTTTAATATATGACCACGCGTAACTTATTACAGAACAGTCTGATTTTGATAAATATTTTTTTATTAGATAGGGGGTTATACCTTGAAGCTGGTCCCATATAATTTTACTCTAAGGTTGGGAAAATAGGGGTGATTTATTGTTCACTCACAGATTTGAATACTAAAATAAGGTAGTTAGCTATTTTAAAAATAATAAATAATTCAGCATGTAGCAATTAGTATATAATAGCCACAAAAAAGTATAAAATAAAAACTTTTTAACAAAAAAATTAAACCGCCGAAAACACTGAAAAGCAAAAAATAAGAAACCTTTTTTTATTTAATCTTAATAACTAAGTTCTTAAACGAATGTGAGTATACCTAAATAATTTTGAGGCGGCGCCAAACTATCAATTAACAAAGATCACAAAATTACCTTAAAAATAAAGAAACAACCAAATCAAAAACGCTATATACTATAATTATATTCTTTACTTACCACCTACTAATTCCATTGTGGAAAGCAAATAAAAGTTTTGAGTTCGAGTTTGAATCAACTTAACAATGCAATGAAATCTCCAGCGATAAACATTAAAATTTATAAAAAAATTAAGTACCTATATATCGTAATTAATTAATTTGCCAGTTTGGCGCCGACTCGAAATTACTTAGGTATACTCACATTCGTTTAAGAACTTAGTTATTAAGATTAAATAAAAAAAGGTTTCTTATTTTTTGCTTTTCAGTGTTTTCGGCGGTTTAATTTTTTTGTTAAAAAGTTTTTATGATGTCAGAACGATAGGTAGAACTCTAAAAAGAGAAGGAAAGCTATATAAAATTATTGTGCCATACTTCAGAATGAGTGTAGTGCAAGAGTGGGGAGCATTTCCAGAATTGTAATAGTAGTCCAGTCAAAATAGACAAAATAACCTTATAAGTTTGCAATAATTTAGAGCTGAAAATTGGTAGAGGTCTCAATTACACCATTATAAATTATATATCAAAAGTCCCTAAAAATCCGACTTGTGCTAAAAAAGTTACACAAGGTCAAAGGTCAATAATATCACCTTTTCGCATTTTTCTCATAAATAGCAGGTATTATCGCAAAAATAAGTCAGAAAAAAGTTGTAGATCATGCAATTGTCTACAAAACTGTCTCAATACTTTTTCCCTACGGATCACCATTCCGGAGATATCGCGATGACAAGGATTGAAAAATATATGTATCATAGTCATGTTCTACATTTTATGCACACATTTCCGCACCACCTATGAGGTAGTGTACGAGGCGCATTTTTTTAAGTAAAACAACAGTAAATTCAAGCCAAGTGCCAACCCTAGCAAATAAAGGTACACGTAAGAATTGATGCCAAGAATCTTATGAGATAGTTCGGACATACAGCGACATTTCTTAAGATTTTGATGCAAGCAGAAACAACTTGAATTAAACATTTTATTTGTAAGCAAGTTTTTTGCAGAATATAATTATGTGTGAAGGAAAAACAAAACCTGGATTCCAAAATTTGGGATCTGAAATCGCCCGCAGAGCAAGCGTGGTGATCAATGCTCGTGCCTTCTCTATATGGGAAGAGGCCTGTGCCCAGCAGTAGGACGTTTATAGGCTGGATTTTTATTATCCTTACTAATATTATAAATGTGCAAGTTTGTGAGAATGGATGTGTTGATGTGATGTTTGTTACTCTTTCACGCAAAAACTACTGAATGGATTTTAATGAAACTTTACCATAATGTAGCTTATACATCGGAATAACACATAGGCTATCATTTATAAAGATAGTGTATGAATTGTTATTTACGCGGGTGAAACCGCGGGACAACTCTAGTATTATAAATTATAATTATGTGGAGAATTAAACCTAAAGTACCAGCAATATAAGACATTAAACATACATTATTAGGATTGACAGTTTGTCATATCAATCAATCAATATTATAATTAATTACACATTATAATCGATAACAAAAACAACTTCTGAAATCGATCCACAATTACATTCGATATCGCGTAACAAAAATAAAAAAAAAATTGAGAATGTCCTCCTTTGGGAGTCGGTTAACAAAATCATATCTCCGTAATAGAAATGTGGAAATGAGTAATGCATCGAATAGTGCAACTGCAGTCGTGCACCAATTTACCGCTTAGCTCGCTTTGAGGTATGTCTCGCTTTGGTTTCTTAAACAATGCGGCCGACTTTAAGAAACTATAGCTATTTGCATATAATACTACTTTTTAAACAAAATCTAGAATTAAAGGAAAATATGGTAATTTGTGTACAGACGTTGTTGTCGCATATTTAAAATCAATGTAATGTTAACAACGATGTTAACCTTTTTTTTTTTAAGAGTAACCTATGGAGTTTCTTGCCGGCTCTTCTCTATAGGAATGACACTTTGGAACCGAGCAACTAGAGTCGGTAGTTTGTAACGTAACGTTTCTTAAGCGCCTTTTTTTTTGGTTTACAAGAAATAAAAATATTTTGATTTTGATTGAAATATTTTGATTTTGACTTACTATACCTTGTGCGCTGTAGCTTGGTGCGGGTGACATTTGTCATTATGACGTTGAAATCTATCAATATCACATGGCTAAGGATGTAATGTCATACAAGTCATTTTTATCGATTACGTTTTTCACAGCAAAAATCAAATTCCCATCAAATTATTTATTGTTATAAAAATTATTGTAATATTAAATTCTTCTTAGCGTGTCGATGGCAATCTGTTTATATAGTGTCAGCCCAAAATTCTGCTACGAGAACTGCATTGTCAGGAGCTTGCATTAATTTAAATTAAATTGCAATATTCATTTTTGTATCAGTTTAAAAAATATATTTTTGAATATAAATAAAAACGCATTCAAAGCACTGTAACACGGTATTTATATTTTTTTCATGATAGAATTTTTACGGCAAATAAGACACTACTGCAACAGGCCCTCAACAATGTTCAGCCTGAAGACTGGTCGAAGGTCGTGATTAAAACAAAAAGGGACTTTATGTCTGATTGGGATCGTGATATCCATATTGATAATTTAATTAAATATCAGTCACAGATTCAGATGATAAGTTGAGTGACCATTCAGATGTTTCTGACTATGATATGAGTTTAGACAAATAAAATGTACGTTTTTATAAGTTATAAAAATATCGACTATCCATCGTAGCAGTACATCCCATCACTAAAGACGTATTTGGCGTTACGTTTTACGCATAACACTTTGCGTTATTTTTCTTCTAAAATAATTGTATTTGTAAACTAGAACATTCTGGTTGGTTTAATTTAATAATTAACCATGATTTATGATTTAATTTATTAAAAATATGGTGCACCTGAAATACTAAAGTCATAATTGTAAATCGCGGCAACTTTCAAGAGTGAAACGAAACATGACTGACAACTGTCACCCGCACCATGCTACAGCGCACCAACTGTAATTTCAATAACATATCGGAAGATAGCTTTCCCTACTAGGGATAGGAATATGACGTATGACGTGTGATGCTTATGTCAAATTTCTATCTCTGGTAGGAAAAACTGAAATCTGAAGTTATACAAGTCTCTTCGATAATTACTATATTGAAATAAGCTGAAAAGATTAGATGTCAAGTTACATGTAAATCAGCTGTTTTGACATAAAAAGGGGCGTGTAGGGGCGTCAATTGTTTACATGATAAACTTTACTGATAATCAATATTCTTAATAGGTATGTTAGATATTTGGTCATAGAATTATTTCGCATATTATTATTTATTTAAAATTTGACGTTTAACTAGGCCAAAGTGATGTTATGACTTCGCCAAAGAGAAATTATGGTCAGCTTAAAAATAACTTAATGAATTATTCTTAATTTAGATTAAGCTTTGATTTATTTGATTTATCCTGACTTTTTGAGGAAATAACTCTCTAATTATATTTTGCAGCATATTATGTTTCTTTTGAAGTGCAGGTTGCAACATCAAACGAAAAGAAAATTTAGAAAAACGGAATAGATATCTACATACATGTAGTACATATAGTTACTAAACAAACAATCGGCAAAGACTATGCTGGTAAGATTTTACTAACAAAAATGTGAGGTAAGTAAGTACATAATTTTTCCGTTTCGATATTCATAAACCATTCTCGCCATCGAGTATAATTTTAAGACGTCCTTAAATGTATATCTGGCGCTACCTTACACCTTTACAGTGAAAGATATAGAAACAACATGACGGCAACTTAAATTCTGTTAATAGACTACGGGCCCATGAACAAAATGGATGGGTCATATGAACCACCAGGTGACGTATATAGGACGATAGAAGAGCATAAAATAATAAGATTCAGCACTATGCCGTCACTTGTGATCAGTCCAACTGAGTGCTGGTGAGAATTCAAAAGTGCAGCTAGAGTGAGTACATTTTGGTCATTTATTTCTGTACGGCATTGTTACCATCGAATAGATCCATGAAAAATAATAAGAAAGCGCGCAGTGCCGTACAAATATAGTGGTCCAAAAAGTTGGTATTTTAGTTTTACTTTCTGTCAATTTCCAGGGTAAATTTGGTCATTTGATTCTGTACGGCATCAGTTTCATTGAATACTGTTTCAATACAGCTTCTAATTCATTATTCCGCAACGCCGTACAAAAATCTTTGAACAAGGGAAAAAAATCGAGGGTTACAACCCGCGCCTTCATTCCGTGGTCCGAGGGGTGATTTTAACAACATAAAATTATTTATTTTGAAAGTATTTCATGCATAGATAATATTTTTTTGATAATGGATTAGAAGCTGTATTGAAACAGTATGAAACTGACGCTTACATAATCAAATGACCAAATTTACCCTGGAAATTGACAGAAAGTAAAACTAAAATACCAACTTTTTGGACCACCATTTTTGTACGGCACTGCGCGCTTTCTTATTATTTTTCATGGATCTATTTGATGGTAACAATGCCGTACAGAAATAAATGACCAAAATGTACTCATTCTAGCTGCACTTTTGAATGCTCACCAACACCCAGTTGGACTGATCACAAGTGACGGCATAGTGCTGAATCTTATTATTTTATGCTCTTCTATCGTCCTATATACGTCACCTGGTGGTTCATATGACCCATTCATTTTGTTCATGGGCCCGTAGTCTATAAGTATTTAGCTGTAAATCATAAAAGAAGTATGAAAAATAAACTCACCCGATCGGAAATAGCTTCTTCCATTTTCCCGCGCTTCAATCCCGGCGCGCGAATCACGTTCGCCGGTGGCGCCACAACACTGTTAGCGGGAAGCGGCGGCCCGCCATTCCCGCTGGCCACCGGTATGTAACCGGCCTCCATTATCAAGTACTAAGCATCGCCGCTACTCGATAACAGATGGCGCTGAACGCAACTCAACACAAACAAACTAGCATTATAGCTCAATAGATGGCGTTGTTTCAACTAATTCCGTTCACAGGACAACTTTGTAAAATACACTTAAAACACACTATTTATCACTAAAAATGCACTTCAATTCACTGTATGCGATTATGGACGTATTTTGAGTCACTAGCCATTTTTGAGGAACTGTTAGATTTGAGCATAGCACTTGTTTATACACAAAATTTGAGCACAAAATATGAACGGAATGCGTTTTTTACACTTATTGACACTAGAATTACACTTTTTCTTGTTGTTAACGTAATTTTATTTTCACTTTCTTGTTATTTTTAAGGAATCACATAGTAGACAAGTCGGCGGGTCGACGGTTGAAGATTTTCTGCAATTTACATAGTGTTGTCTCGCTCCCTCCCATATCTGTGAAAGAGAGAAAAGACGTTTAATTGACAAAACAACATAATACGACAGGTTTCAGTTCAATAAATAAGTAGGGTAAAAGTTATAATTACTGGACGAAATTAATTAATTATAATATTAGTCACTATTCTTTCTTCGTAAATAGCTATTAATTTGAGGATTAGTCACATAAATGTAGGCGAGAAATCAAGAAATAGGCACCTAGCCTTGTACTTAATTTTTTTTTACCTGACATCCTAGCTATATTTTTTTACTTAAGGAAGTAAAAACACCAAATTAATTACCATCTCACTAATTAGGAAAACATAATTTTACGGAGATACTGTGTTCACCCAAGCATTTTACCCGCGCAATATCTAATCCCATATACGTACCTATATCGATAAAAGTATCATATATGACAATCCAGGTTAAAAACTACCTGTACACATTTTTCTAAATACCACATCACCATCTCACTGCCCTGTTCCCAATTATTGGTCAGCGCAATGCCTATTCAGCTTCCATTCATCTCTACAACTCGTCATCTCAGCATTCACTCCTTTCTTTCTCATATCATCTTTCACACAATCCATCCATCTCTTTATTGGTCTTCCTCTGCATGTCTACCCATTCATATTTTTATAAATACCAAAATAATAGTATTTACATTCAAACAACCACCAACTCATTTAAATATTATTATCAACTCTCAAGGTCATTTTAATTATCGCGATGAGAATTTTTGCACAAATATAGGAAAAGATTAACAAATAACCTTTTATGTAATCGTACGAGGCTTGGAGTTCCGCAATAAATAAAATGTGTTTATTTATCATCACGGTTTTAATGGTAAAAGGGTGCGCAGAAATGATCAGTTAAATTTTAACCGATTTTGACAAGACAGAGGTTCTTACTACGTTAATGTTGATTTCAATAGGTTATAGCAAGATTGGTGAAATTTATTAAAAAAGTTCTAGCCCTAACGGTAGCAAACTGGGTGAAATTTCATTATAAACTTTTAAGGAATATGGTTCTTGGTAAATCAGTTCAGGTATTAAAAAAAGTTGCAGGCACCTAAGAGGCCTCTAAAATGATAATTGAGTTCAAAAATATTATATCTACTTAAGAAAAAAAAACGGGCTGGTTTGAGGTGGCGCGGGATAAGGTTGAACGAAAGGACTTGGGGGTGGCCTTTGCCCAGCAGTAAGACAATACAAGCTAGTAAAAAAAAGGAAAATAACTAACGAAAAGTAAATGTGTACAAAAAAAGAAAGTTAATAATAAAGGTATTTTCTGCCAACCCCCTTTCATACATAGTCGTAAGTAAATACGCATATAATTGCCAAACACAACAATAACATTACAAAACTTATACGGGACTTAACAGCATGCGTGTACACTTGACAGATTACATATCTATCAACGGATTAACATAATTTAATAGATACGACCACTATTTCCGTAAATAACTCTAGCACGTACGTTTTAAATAAATAGTAGTATAGTAATAATAATGAAATTCCATTGATGATAACTGGTAGGTTGCTAAGCTAATTAAGCTGTGTCCGGTGAGACTGGAAGCCGATTTAGCAAATCAGAAGGTTTATTAAAAACTTCGCTGTATACGGAATTTTTCGGCTTTTATCAACTATAATATGCATGTATTATACATATTATACATATTATAATTAAGCCTGCTTCTTGAATTACTGCATCTATTGCTGGAAATAGCATTATTTTTTTTTGGATAGTTTAAATTATCTAAGCGAACAGACAGGGGAAGCGACTCCCTTTTATACTATTTCATAAAGATAATACTTTCCCTAGTCTTTTTTTTTAAGCTATGTTGGGAGTCTATATAAACAGTCTTATATACAGAAATCCATTTATTAGGACGACATCTAGAAGTTAAAATCTGGAAAAAAACGTTTTCTTGTTCTCCTTTATTGCCAAAAGTCAAAGTTTCTTACATTACAATGCCACGGCTAAACTTCTCAATCGATTTTGATCGGAGTAAATGGTCCCAAAAGAAAGCCGTACTTACAAATCATCCACGTGGGTGGTACTAGCGAAAGCTACTAAATAAATAAAACTTAGAACATATACCTATAGCAATACCAACATATGTCCTCCATATAATTTTATCTGGCGTTTATTTCGCAACTTTCGCGTACGAGAGCGGTTGCTCCGTATGCAAATATTGGCGAGGTTGCGTAAGTTGCGTCTTACGGTTGCTTAGATACGGTTGTCAGGTTACCGTATTGGCAAAACATTGTGAATACCATAAGAAAGAAGTGCTGTCTTTAATATTGGTATGTAAAAATAAAAAGGAGTCTATAAGAATCATCATTGATGTTGGTCCCATTTGACATATAGAATTTCAACACCAATAATTCTGACAACCAGTCAAGTCTTGCCAAGGGATAGTATATGAAGAATTTTAGATGTAAATGGGCTGCAGAGATCACCACGAAGACTTTGGTCCTGACTGTCTTATTACTAATAATAATAATAATGTTTATTTTCACCAATTAGTACAAATTGTGTTACAAAGGTCTTAATAATATTATATCATCAATACAACGCGGGAGCCTCTGCAGCCGAACTAGGACAGGTCCTGTATCTCAGCGTGCAGCGCCAACCCCTCGAAATTTTTTACTATATGATCTTTGTACTTTGAAGGACGTTAGCCATTACAATTCTGGGAATCGGTTTTACCAAGGGATACAGTATAACCAAGTACATAGTTCGTGCCAACGACCATGGTCGTTGGTTCGGGCAGATTCGATAGCCAGATACGTGAGGATTTTTTTTTTTTTTTAATAATATTTTTTTTTTTAATAATATTTAATTTATTCCTCCTCACAAAATAGACTTATCTTCTAAGAACAGCTTAAGAAAACAATAATCATAATCTAGCACAGCCTATTTATATGTGAGGAGCTGGTGTCTGTTGTAGGTTGAAACCTGAGTTACAGATCACCAGGTCCCCACCCCAGTAGTCTATTGGGATGTACAAGCTTGTATCTTAAATCACTTTAACAATAAATATTATTCTATTTAGAGGAGATTAGTAATAATAAATTTTTGATTCTCAAAAATTATAACAATTCATAAAAAAGGAAACATTAAGTAAAAGAAAATAATAAAGTAAATTAAAAATAAAATCAAGATTCATTTCATGTGTCATTAAAATTGTTGACTATTTGTAAATGTGTGTTCGTGTTTGCGTGTGTTTTTGTGTGTGCACGCGCGTGTGTGTGTATGTGTGTGTTTGTGTGTGTGTGTTTGTGTGTGTGTGTGTGTGAGTTTGTGTGTGTGTGTGTGTCTGCATGTGCATGTTTGTTTGTTAATAGTGTAGGAGACGTTCCGTAGCGTAGTAATCTTGAGTTTGCAACCATTCCTTTAACATCGTTTTACATTTATCAGTAGTAATGGAATAAATTGACAGAGTCTTATTAATTTTGTTGTAAAGATGACTACTCTGGTAACAATAAAACCGATGTGATAAAGTTGTTTTATATAAATGCTTTTCACAAACCCTATCTTTTCTGCGGATATTTATTATTTTTTCAACGTCAAATGTAATTTCAGAGTGCTTTTTGAGTACAGAGTGAAGGATGAACAGCTGTCGAACAGTTAGCACTTTAGTTAACTTATATAGTTCAATCGTTGGGTGGTAGAAGGGTAGAAAATTGCTGACCTTTAAAACAGCTCTTTGGGCTCTCTCTACTTTTAGAAAATGGGTTTTTGCTGCTCCTCCCCACGATGTGATGCAGTAAGTTAACTGTGATTGACAAAGAGCCAGGTATACGGATTTGATCAGTTTTTCATCAGCCACATGCCGCAAGTTCTTAAAAATAACTATAAGTTTCCGAATTCTAGCAGCGAGCATGTCAATGTGATTGTGAAAGTTTAATTTGTCATCTATCATGATGCCAAGATATTTGACTGAGGTTGTTTTTTGGAGCTTTGGACATGAGCAATTAGTGCTATGATAGTTATTGCAAGTGTGGGATATTATATGCTTGTCTGAAAGAGGATTCTGAATCCGATGAGTCTAGAAGGCGATCCATACATTCTAATTCTTTAACTATCGCGGTTGCATGTTTATAGTTATACATACTATAACACGGGAATTAGCGCTAACATAAATAAATAAATATTTAATGGGGACGTTTCGACCAGGTTACATCTGAGAGTCTTCTTGCGACCAAGGAAATATTACGACCCCAACAGATTTGAAAGACTCCATATAAGAAAAATTAGTCTTATTATTATACACTCAGCCTTGAAGAACCTAATCACATTAAAAGAATAGCATCTCGCCTAGTAATTCAAACAGATCGCGGCGAACTATCAATGAATCGATAATTTGTATCCAGTGGAGCGTGCCGAGAAATGAACGAAGTATCGAGCGCGACTCGCGTTCATGACTCTGCATTGGAACTATTGGAATAAATAGAAAAAAATATTTGATTTATGTACCAACACATATTGCATTCAGTCTTTTTTGGCTTTTCTACTAGGACTTGATTTTTGGAATCAGAGACCTTAAAAATTAACAGATGAGACATAAATTTTAATCTTTAGAATTGGAAACACCATTACATACATGGTCGCCTGACCCAAACGAACCTTGCAATGCGAGGTGCCTTCTTACACAATTTCAAAATCGTTTCAGTGAATTATATACTCGTAATCTAAAATCGCCAACCGATGCTCAAAAGCGGCATGCATTTGTGATTAATGGTTTTCAGTGGGATGGTCTTTAAGTCATAAGCCTTCTGAATAACAAACACCATGATGACAGCCATTCAGTGAAGAATGGACCAATAAGAATGCTGTTAATGTAATTTGTCGACCTTCAAAAAGTACTACCTTGGTCAGCTGTTTTGAACATAACAATTTTGAATTCGTCTCAGAAAAATATCCAAAAGATAAAGAAACTAGGCCGTTTACTATTATAATCATATCAATAAAACTCTGATACACAAGATCGGAATATCAGATACAAACAATCACCGTCACAATATTCACACGTAAACAATAATAAATTGTTCTAACGTAAACAAATAACAATAAATACAACTCGTGAAGCAGGACAAACGTGATAAAGCCAGTCACGTGCCACAACATGTATGTATAGATTTACTAAAGGTATAGTTGGATTCAAAGTTAATGGCGACTCTGAAGTTAGCTATAGGTCGCGTCAGGTAAAAAGAACGCTAGCTGTCAAGACGCGCAGAACACGATTTATCGGTCTGTTTGGTGGTATGAAGTGCGGGGGGCCACGAGCCGCATGTTTGCCGGTGCGCTATTGGTTCGTAGGACGACCTTCGCCTTCCGAATTGTATACTCATGCGCAAACATACCCTCTCCACCTTCCGCCAGCGTTCTTTTTACGGGGCGCGACCTATACACGCTGCGCAGTACCTCACCCCGCACCCCCGCTGGCGCATAAGTTTGTTACTGCGCAGCGACTCGCCTCGTGTTCAGAGCCGCCATTAAGTATGCACCGTACTGTAGTTGAAACAACGATTCTAAGAAACAAAGAACCAATGTAATTTAGTGGTGAAGTAACGAAAAGGGTTGATAGTGGTATTGATTTTACACAATCACACGCAAGAAGTAAAACTGAAAAATGGGGTCGAAATTAATTAGTTTTTTTTTCCTAATACAGTAAGGATAATGATATTAACAACACATTAATAAATAAATAAATGCGGACAGCATCACAAACATTGCTCTAAACCCAAACTAAGTTGCTAAAGCTCTTGTGTTATGGAATTCAGAAATGGCAATGGTGGAAAGTTGGTTTCTACATTTGCCCGTCCGGAAATCAAACCCGGGAACCCGGAAACCGATGCGTCCGCCAGTCGATCACGGAGGTCGTGTAAGTAACCTTCCAAAATACCGAAAACCTCATTTTTCAACTAGCCTATCATTACTAGCATCTGTTACCATGTATCAATTGATGGCCAACAAAATAATACATAAAATATTATTCTTCACAGTTTTTGCAATAATAAAAGCTTATTGCCAACGTGTGTATAAACAAGGATTTACATATTCCAATTTATCAAATCGAAGCGTGCAGAAAAACGTGGTAAGGAAGCCCGTATGATTTTATATCCATACATATTATTGGAGGTACTAAAATGTTCACAGCTGTATCGGTTTTAGTACATTTTGTTTTGCCTTCAGGGCCTCGATTCAGCTGTCAATGTCTGTCAGTAGTCGGTCAGTGTACTTGTCATTGTGCCTTATTTTCGTATTCAGATAAGCCTACAATAAAATCTCATTTTAAACTCTCGAAGAGAAAGATTTTAATGACCAATTTTTGATCGTAATGACAGTTACCAGAATGCCAATTATCGTTAAAAATGACCAAATGAAGCAGGTCATTCGGTCAATTCAAGCAAATCTTAAATAGCTGAGTAGCCCAGGCAAGCGTTTTACAAAATTGAGTTTGGTTCGAACCTAACTCAATTTTGTGGAACCTTGATTTCAGTTTGGGCATACCAGCATAATCTTATTTTGGCTATCTGACCTCAGTCCAAAATCCGTTTACTAGGTTATCCGGTAAACTACACCACCAATAGTTTGGTTGGATATGTTTCCGTCGATCCATCTAATCTAGGTGTTCAGTTGGACGAATACTAGATGTCGGAATTGTAGGACTAGGAAGTATTTGATGAATTCTGTTTTAATAATCGTCTTCTTACAACATTTTCAGTTTTGTTCTCCAGCATAGATAGATACATTATTTACTTACTCAAATGAGTTGAATTTTGCTACACGATATAGGTAACAATAACTTAACTTACAAGTATTTGGAATGTTGTCAGCTTTTGAAACACTACCCCAATAGCGAATACTAGAAACTCGCTTGAATGATATCAAAGCTTGGAATAATAATTATATAGATGATGAAAAGTCATCATTAAGTGATGTGACGATGGAGGTGCCATCTGATAACTGCCAATTTTATCTCCGGTTAGACGAAAGAACTTGTCTTTCGTCGAGTAAATTTAAAATACCTTATTTTCAATTTCTTACTCAATGAATTCTTGGCATACAATTCACACACATATTTGAGCATATCTCGGGCGTAGCTGTGGGTCGAAGGCCATCCAATTAAAATTACCGACACGTCGGGCTGTGACAACATCTACATTTACATCACTTTGCATATTCAATACTGATTCAAGATTCAAAGGTATTTTTCCGTTATCAATGAGAATTGTAGCTTCAAAGGCTTATTTTTAGCCAGAATCGTCCCACTGCAGGGCAAAGGCGTCCCTTTCCTTCTTCCAATTCTCCCGGTCCTGTGCTATTGTTTTCCATAATGTAGAAAAGGAGTCAAGCTCGTCCCACTATCTCCTTCTGGGCCGGCCACGAGGTCTTTTGTCGTTTTCAAATATTTTAATACAATTAAAATAGTAAGAGCTAAGGACCCATTGAATAATGAACTCGTGTTTCCAGACATCAATTTGACGGTGTTTCAGAATTTATTGTTCTCTAAAGCGAAATATGTAAATGAAAAAATTTAAGAAAAATCGATCATCTTACATAATGATTTTACATTTACTGTTCTCAATATTCTTTTATAATAGATAATAAAGTAAAAAATATTAATGAAGTGTAAAGCAGCCACTTCTTTGAAAAAGTATGTAAATGAAATAGGATTTTTCATTGCTTGGTTTATTCCTAGATAAAACTGAAAGTAAATACACACATATACCTTACTAATATAATCCTCTCGAAGCCTTACCAAATATAACCCCAAGTACCTTATTAAAGTACACCCAAAAGTTGAACATCTCCATTCCAATAACTCACCAAAAATGCCAAGAAATCTTGCAAACTTGACAGATAAGTACAGTTACTAACGAGATCATGATACGATACAAGCTACTGGAGCCAAACGTATCAAAAATAATGTATATCTGGCATCTAGCCAGAAAGCCCTCAAATAAGCGCAAACATTGCTATAAAATATTCATGAACATATATTGGTAAAGATTCTGAATATGAACAAATAGGAGAATATGAGAAAATTTATTAAACAAAAACATCAAAATAAGAAAATATTGAACAGAAGCATTGCTTTGTCCGTCTTTCGTTCAAAACATATTTATTTTACGAAATAATAGATGAAAACAGTGAATTACATAATTATTATACGATTGTACAAATCATTAAGGAATTGTTAACAATCGTGAGAAAATAATCGAGCAATATACATTTAATACATATACGAACGACTCAATGGATCCTTCTATATGGCAAGAGACAGCGGTAGACCCAGACGAAGAAGACCGGATGTCATGAACACCTTTAACAAGGAGTGTCATAACAGCCTTAACCAGAGAGAAACTAAAGGATAGTAGAGGCGCCTTTGCCCTACAGTGGGACAGAATTAGCTCATAAAAAAATACAGATAGAACAACGACTATTCTAAATAGAAGGGATTAAACAAAATGTACACCTATGTTCTCCTTTAGAGCTTACAGACTGACGTATGACCAAACAGCTACAAAACGTTGGGTAATAAAGAACTAACATAATTTAAACTTGAACTGCCTAACAAACAACAATAGCTGACCGGCCACGGAGCTCAAATGTTTGTTACAAAGTTAAACACGACGTAAAATGATGTAGTTACCTGTTAGTTATTTGGTCAAGTCGAGGGAAATTTTGTATTGTTACCGGAACTGGCCTAGGTCTACCCTTTAAAAGATATATTAGACTGTAGCTGAGCCGGTTTAAGGTGCGAAGGTAGTCCCCGTTCTCGATACTTGTATCAGGTTTGTCGTTGTTTTTAGTCTTCTGAACCAAATTACATATTACGGATGCATAAGAATATTTGAGAAATTAACAGTACCATACATATAAATATGATAATAATACGTTGATACGTGAAAAACTTAAGTCAGAATTCGAGGGTAAATGGATGGGATTCCTTTCTAAAATCCAAAAAGGTATTTTTTTCTACACTTCCCTTTTTCGATGCAGCGAAGGTGGTTCCTTTAAGTATTGAGGTTATTGCATCAAAAAATAATATACTTCAATACTTAATTTCCTCTGCTTACAACAAAATTAAAATGAGTAAAGTCTGAACAAATCATAAAACCCTAACCAAATTCAAATCAAACTTGATTACCCAAATAGTTTACACAGAGTCTACATAGTTTAATTCCGAGTCTACTCGTAGTTAGTCAACGAACAAATAGTTGGCAACAACTGCGGTCCGACTAGACTGAGGGGTAAAGCTAGACTGAAAAGTTTTGCGGTGTGACAGTAATACAGTGACTAAAATTAGACAGTTTTGAGTCTGTTGGTATTTTGATCACTCTTTTACTGCCACTCGGACATATAGAAAAGGACCTACAAGAACGGAAATTAACGTTATATCAATTTAACGACGGCAGGACGAACTGGAGTCCTTTGATAAGGAGTGGATGACCACGGCCGTAAATAGAGAGAGATGGAAGCAGGGTAAAGAAGCCTTTGCGATTCAGTGCAAGAGAAGGCTAGAAATAAAATTAACAACGTATAGCATAAAACTGACGCAGATATTGTTAAAACCGCTCTCATTTTATAAGGTCCCAATGAGGATCTTGACATAATGACAGCTTTTTCTTTTACATGCTTATCTTTATTATGCTACTTTTTAAAATTTTGAGATACCAGCGCTATCAGGTTTTAAACGTTGGTCACTACAACGGAGACATGGCTTGCGTTAAACATCAACGTCAAACATATAATCGTAAGTGAGTGCGAAAGATAGTAAAAAAATAATAAGCCTCGTTCCAAACAAAAAATAGTAAAAAAAATCCTCTATCCAAATTAAACTTTAAACCGAGCATCAAACAAGTGAACATTGACGAGAACACTCGCAGATCGTCTGGTCGGAAACTGTCAGCCCCAGCATGCTCCAATTAGCAGGCGAATGACATTGTAGCAGTTATTATTATTACAGTATCAAGTTCAGCCCTCACGGCTGGATAAGAAATGTTTTAATGTCTACTGGGCATTAGGTAATTGATGAAACTTGATACGATGAGAAAATTCTTTAAAAAGGAAATATTAAATAATGAACATCCCGAAACGACAGACGACGAAAGACGAAAATATCCCGTAAAAAATAAAGGGAAGAAACAGTTGCCTAGAACTCTTTATTTAAGATGAATTTCTTTTAAGCATGATCTAATATTTTAGTAACTAGATAGCTTGGTTATTGACAACTTCTGGATAAGGACGAAGATTTCTGACAATTTCTATTTTGTGTTTGTGAAAAGTTTTTAAAATTCCGCCATACATTATTTACTCTATAAGACCTCTGGTGTTCAGATAATTATGGGCTGCGGTATTTATTTACTATCAGTTATAATAATAAAATTGTAACTGATCACTACATAGTATAAAACAAAGTCGCTTCCCGCTGTCTGTCCCTATGTATGCTTACATCTTTAAAACTACGCAACGGATTTTGATGCGGTTTTTTTTAATAGATAGAGTGATTCAAGAGGAAGGTTTATATGTACAATACATGCATAATATAGCAGAGGAATACGGATAATCTTAGAGATTTCTAATGTACGGTCGTTGTGCAGTCGCGGTAAAAACGGTGAGTAACCACACACTTGGGACAGCCCGAGAGGCTGGACGATGACACAAACGATGTTCAGGAAGTGCAGCAGTAACAAACTAAAACACGTGCACGTACCTTGGTCTGCTATGTCTGCTGCCGATGACCCGCCTGCGTTCTGATTTCACCACAGTTGTTGCTGAAGGTCACGAATTGCTCGGAATAGGGATTCCTAGCAGAATATCGATCGAGTTGACGCGTTTAAAGGGTTTTTCTTGGGATAGATCGCGGAGCGCGCGCGCGTGCAAGATGGTGAGAATACGAATATATTGTTAGTGGGGCGGCCGTTCGTCCGTTAGCGGTTGTGACGTCATGACAGTTGCAGCAGGAGCACCAATCGGGTAACGAGTACGGCACGTATGACAACCGTAAAAACAGTTGTGATTGCCACTGCTGAAAATCGTTAAGAACATCGTGTGTGTCCGTGGTACATTGTAAACGATCTGATTTTAAGAATCTGTATGATGACGAAACATTCCGCCCACCAAAATACCTATGGTATTTTCGAAGATACGAAATATAAATAGAAAAGTTAGGAAGAAAACGTTAAACCTTAATAGTCACTGAACTACGAATCTAATCAACCTAACCTACGGTGCTTAATAATCTTAAGTTAAATAATACGTTAATCCTCTATAGGTAGAGGACAGAGTTTAACTAGCGGTCGCTTAACAGAATTGCTGGTAGCGGTCTTAAGAATTGCAACTCTAACTACTCCGTCAGCGCCAGGAAGAAGATCAGTAACCCTACCGAGTGACCATGCAAGAGGAGGTCGATTGTCATCCTTGATGATCACAAGCGAGCCCACCCTTAATGGTTTTGAGTTCTTGGTCCATTTGGCGCGTTGAGTGAGTGAATTTAAGTACTCGTGTTTCCATCTTGACCAAAAACTTTGTTGGAAGGCCTGCAACAACTGCCACCGATGAAGACGATGAATATTGACGTTGGAGTAATCATCATCGGGGACAGCGGCCAAAGGCTCCAATGTAAGGAAATGACCCGGTGTTAACGCTGACAAATCATTAGGGTCCGAACTAACAGGGCACAAGGGCCGTGAATTTAAAACCGCCTCGATTTGTACGAATAATGTAGTAAGTTCTTCAAATGTTAAAACCTGATCACCGACTATGCGATACAAATGTTGCTTCGCGGCTTTGATTTGAATCTCCCAAACTCCTCCGAAATGGGGAGCGGATGGTGGATTGAATTTAAACTCAATTTTCTCCGTGCTAGACGCAGTTTGCATTAAAGCAATGAGTTGATTTCTAGCACCGACAAAATTGGTTCCGCAATCAGCGTGTATAGTTGAACAACGTCCGCGACGACCCACAAAACGACGCAATGCAGCAATGAAACCCTCTGCCGATAGTGTGGAGACCACCTCTAAATGGACGGCCTTCGTAGCTAGGCACACGAATAGGCATAAATAGGCTTTATCTATTTTTGCCCCACGGTGAGTGCCCAGCTTGATACGGAAGGGCCCACCGAAGTCGACTCCCACCACGGAGAAAGGCTTCACCTGGCTAACTCTATACGTAGGAAGATCGCTCATAAACGGTTGCAAAGGCACTGGATTTGTACGATAACATTGAATGCACTTAGCAAGACAACGGCGAATGACACGTTTCGCGGAGACGATCCAGAATTGTTGTAAAACCAAATATTGAGTGGTATTAATTCCAGGATGACAGTAGTTACGGTGAACGAAATCGATGATTAACAAGGTGAGCGGGTGATCAGAAGGCAAAAGCGCAGGATGTCTCTGCTCAAACTCTAGTCCAGATCGAGCGAGGCGACCGCCCACCCTGAGAATTCCCTTTTTGTCGATAAAAGGATTAAGTTTACTGAACGGTTTTGAAACTACTTTATTTGATTTCAGTTTACTTATCTCTTCCGCGAACGTTTGACCTTGAACGTGTCTCACAATAGTCATCAATGCATTATGACGTTCTAAATTGTTAAGAAACGCACTACGGTTAGCAATAGTCGGGTTTCGAGAATTTTGAAGAAAGCGATAGATGTACGCAAAGGTACGAACGATTTTTTCTAACGATGAAAAACGATTTAATAAATTGTCGATAATTGAAACTTGTTGTTCCCGAGGATGCACAGTCGATACTAACACAGGAGATTTACGAGTCTCGGCCTCAACAACCTTCAGCTCGTCATTAGTAACGCTGTCAATACAAGATGGCCATGTCTCGTGCGGCTCGGATAACCATCGTGGCCCCGCCCACCATAACGAGTTGTGAAGAAGTTCACTTGGAAATTGGCCTCGCGAACAAACATCTGCAGGATTGTCTGCAGAGGACACGTGATGCCAATATTCAATAGCTGTTATTTCTTGAATATGACTCACGCGATTGGCAACGAAGGTAGACCAACGACATGAGGGTGAACGCAACCAAGAGAGTGTAACGGTGGAATCGGACCACAAAAAGACAGCTGAAATAGGAATACGAGACAGATAAGTTTCTGTAACGAATTTGTACAGATCTGAAAGCAAAACTGCAGCGCAGAGTTCGAGACGTGGCAATGACGTACGTTTTAATGGCACCACGCGTGCTTTCGAACAAACGAGATGAACGTAAGAATTGTTATCTACGTCTGTAACTCGTAAATAAATGACCGCGCCATATGCAGTTTCCGAACTGTCGCAGAACCCGTGTAGCTCGTAGGATTGAGAATCAGTACGAGTGATTCTACGCGAAATTTTTAGATGGTGCAACTGAGAAAGTTGCTCCTGATATTTGTTCCATGTACTGATGACCTCGTTAGGGGGAACATCATCCCACCCGGCACCGATAATCCAAAGCTTTTGGATTAAGCTTTTAACATGTATTGTCAAGGGGGATAAGAATCCTAACGGGTCGAAGATTCTAGCGAGTTCACTAAGAATAGACCGTTTGGTACATGGCCGATGTGAAGATTGAACTTCAAAAAGAAACGAATCAGTTGAGGGATCCCATTTGAGTCCCAACACTTTGAAAGAAGCCGGTTCAACTTTATCTAACGATACAGAATCAGTGAGGCAATCTTCAGGTTGAAGATCCGATAGAAGACGATTGTCATTTGACACCCACTTCCGAAGATGGAAACCTCCCTTTTTAAAGAGAGCGATAAGTTGTGTTTTTGTTCTTTGCGCAGTGGCGAAGCCCGGACTACCGGTGACGACATCATCGATGTAGGTGTCCGACAAGATTACACTCCTGGCGAGCGGGTAAGAATCCCCCTCATCATCAGCAAGCTGTCGCAAAGTACGGCAAGCGAGATAGGGGGATGAAGAGATGCCATACGTGACCGTATTCAGACGAAACTCTGAAAGAGGCTCGCTGGGCGAAGCTCTCCAGAGAATTCGCTGATAGTCACGATGGCCATCGAAGAGTGTAATCTGTCGGTACATCTGACGCACATCTGCCATGAAAACGACGTCGTGTTCACGAAAGCGTAAGAGAATTTCCAAAATGTTTGATTGTAATTTTGGACCGATGTGTTGACTTTCGTTTAACGATCGAGAACGTGCATCTTTTGCAGAGGCGTCAAATACGACACGAAGGCGAGTCGTGGTGCTATCAGGACGTATGACGCAGTGATGGGGAATATAGTATTTCCCATTCCCCACGTCATCTGGAGAGACTAATGACATATGGCCCGCAGATATATAGTCGGACATAAAATCACAATATTGACGATGACATTCGGGGTCACGTGACAGTCGACGTTCAATCGCATAGAAGCGACGCAAAGCAATGTCACGTGAACCAGTGAACATAGGCTCGGACTCGTCCCTGAATGGCAACTGCACGATGTACCGCCCAGATGAGTCACGAGAATGAGTTGTGATAAAGTGTTGTTCACATGCTATCTCATCTGGGGTAAGGGATGCTGCGGGTGGTAATACATCTAATTCCCAAAAACGTTGAACTAGTGAGTTTAGTTCCCTATCACTTTGCATTGAACAGTTCAGTAGGGAACCAAGCGAATGAGTAGCTAAACGAGTCTTACCGAGCAATAGCCATCCAAAGACTGAGTCGAAGGCGGAAGGTTGATGCGATTTTCCTTTAATAGTGCGATTACGAAGCGATTCCGCGAATACATCCGCACCGAACAGTAGGTCAATCCGGCCAGGAATGTCAAAACCGGGATCGGCTAACGATAGTGAATTGATGTGAGACCAACCCGATGTATTTAATTGAGCTATTGGTTGGTCCCCGCAAATTTTTGACATTACGTGCATATTTAAATTAAATAAAACTTGATCACCAGTCCCAATGGAGCAATTTATGTCTCCTAAGATTGAAGCCGGGGCTTCACCGATTCCACTTATAGTTGTGGTAGGACTGGATAGTTTTAAATTTAATTGTTTTACAGCTGAGTCAGTAATCAGATTAATCTGACTCCCTGAATCGAAAAGAGCGCGAAAAGATACGAACTTGCCATCCGCATCCCGTACCTGCACAATGGCAGTTGCTAATAAAACAGTTGTGTTATTGTTGTTGGAAAATAATGAAGAGGTTGGGTTTGACTCGACCGGTTTATCTTTATGAAGTAAAGTGTGATGTTTATGGTTACACTTACGACATTTAAAAATAGAAGTACAACGTTTTAATTGATGTGAGGCTCGAAGACAATTGAAACACCAATTACTTTTGCTTGCGATAGATATCCGCTCATCTACGGGTTTATTTAGAAAACTTTGACATGATGAGATTGAGTGAGTGTCACCACAAAACGCGCACTTAACTGGTTGTGACGTAGCAGGGTCACGGCTTGTAGTACTTGCTGTGGCAACTTGAGGTGTATCAGTACTGCCCACAAGCGCATGAGACACGTTTGCCCGTTTATGTGTTTGGTAAGATTTTACAGATCGTTGTTGTGGCTTACTCGAAGGTTTATTATTAGCTTCACAAAAATGAGAATCACGTAAAAGCGCTTCACATTTCAAGTGTAAGAAAGACTTCAACTGTGAATATGGAGGAAACTCCATATCAGGATATTTTTCCTCGAAATCGCAACGCAAGTTTGAGTCTATCTTAGAGAGAAGGTGGTACACTAATACAAAATCCCATCGGTCCTCAGGTAAAATAATTTTCTTTAAAATAATTAAATTTTCCTCAAACAGGTCTAATGATTTCCTAAACTCATTACCGTCAGTAGTATTGAAATTAATATTTAAAAGGTCCTTCCATGATGTAAAAGCTAAAGGTCGTTTATTTTGATAGCGAGTAACAAGGGCCTGGTAGGCATCGTGGTAATGCTCACAAGTTAATGGGAATGCCTTGATAACAGATAATGCATCGCCGGTCAACGATGAGAATAAATAATGAAATTTTTCAGTATCGGTAAGATTACTAGAATTATGAATCAATGCATTAAAAGTGTCGTGATATTCAGGCCATTTCTTGATGTCACCACTGAAAGTTGGAAGAACAATTTTCGGTAAACGGATATTCGATGATGATGAACTTTGTTTATTATTTAATTGAGGTTCACTTTTAGTTAAACTACGATGAATAGATAATATTTGAAAATATTTATCGTCAAATGTATCCTGGAGCGAATTATCTGCATGATCCGGATCATCTAACAGCTCCAAAATAATCTGATGAGCACTCTCAAAGCTATCTAAAATATGTTTAAGTTCCTGATAATAAGAAAGAAATAAATTCCGTTGTGAGTCATCACTTATTGCTAATGAACCTATTTCCAATGCCTTATCCAACCGCTTCATAGCTAAAGTACGTTTTCTACGTAACTGTGATAAATCTTGAACCGTATATTCATCGTCCGTAGAGTGAGATTTCGATTTCTTAAAGCTACTTTGTTTACGAGACGAACGTTTACCTAACAATAATGACATGATGAAAACTATTTTATTAAACGATTAGCAAGATCGGTAACTGATAACGAATAGTCGGCGAGACAAGGTTCCAACAGATGAGCGCTACCTGCTTATAAAGATGTAAACACGATAAGAACACGAGTACTTACGCTAACCGGTAGTATTGTTAATGTGTATGTGTATATATATTATATATACAGATTATAGACTGAGTAAAACGCGCAACATAAATCCTTTGTTCAATTTGATTTCTTAAGTTGATTAAGTGTTGAAGTGAAATGGATGTAGGCTTCGTAATACCTATTGACACAATTTTTCTTTTATGCAATAGGAAAGAATGTAGCTAAATAGTCTTGCCTTGGTTTTACGATAATCTCAAGAAGAGGATTATCGCGTTTCCCGAAGGCGGAACGTGTTGGTTGCGTTTCCGAACGCAAGCCGCTGACGACTCGAGACTACTAGCACGGTACGTTTAAATAATTTCGTTACACCTACCTACGAACAAAAAATGTTACACGAACAAAGGAATTTATTATGATCGATATTTACGATACGATATACCTAAAATAGTTAACATAGGCCGAAAATTATAATATTAAGCACCGAAGGAAGATAGATTGCCTAATATTGAGATCCTACAGTAACTATTAAGGTCCAACTGGGTTGAAAATTAAATCGTATAATGGCGGGTCCCTGGTTTCGGCACCATAAAAATGTGCAGTCGCGGTAAAAACGGTGAGTAACCACACACTTGGGACAGCCCGAGAGGCTGGACGATGACACAAACGATGTTCAGGAAGTGCAGCAGTAACAAACTAAAACACGTGCACGTACCTTGGTCTGCTATGTCTGCTGCCGATGACCCGCCTGCGTTCTGATTTCACCACAGTTGTTGCTGAAGGTCACGAATTGCTCGGAATAGGGATTCCTAGCAGAATATCGATCGAGTTGACGCGTTTAAAGGGTTTTTCTTGGGATAGATCGCGGAGCGCGCGCGCGTGCAAGATGGTGAGAATACGAATATATTGTTAGTGGGGCGGCCGTTCGTCCGTTAGCGGTTGTGACGTCATGACAGTTGCAGCAGGAGCACCAATCGGGTAACGAGTACGGCACGTATGACAACCGTAAAAACAGTTGTGATTGCCACTGCTGAAAATCGTTAAGAACATCGTGTGTGTCCGTGGTACATTGTAAACGATCTGATTTTAAGAATCTGTATGATGACGAAACAGTCGTAAATGAACCCATTTTCTGCACTTTCATTGCAAACGCTGGCTGAACCCTATGAGATAGATCAAAATAATGTACTACAGTATTGTGCACCTTAAAAAGATCTACAAAAAAGTCCGCGATGGTATATGTCTATATCTTGAGGATAACCCACAGTAACCATTTTGATCGTTTATTTATTACTTATTTACGAAAAAGCGATTTTAAGCAATACAGTATTAATCTTTATCCAATTAAGTACCTTTAATAAATTGTGCATGCAATATAGATCAATATTGCCCTTTACAGCATGTAATTTAAATAAATATTTTCGAAGATATTACAAATTTAAAATGTAGGGACATGGCAGTTGCGGCGATACCGGCCGGAGGGCCGCGCGGGGGCCGGGGTTCGTGCCTATACCAAATAGTGCGTCCAGTAGTGCTACAGAACTTTATGATTGTGTAGTTATATTTGGTATCAGCGTTTCACCCGAGCAAAGCCGGGGCGGGCCGCTAGTACTAAATAAATTATTATATAGAATAATTCTGGTAAGGATGAATTTGTATTGACTGATTTCACTATCAAGACACGCGGCTGCGTGTCAAGCCAAGTTCAAGCAAACTGGCTAGACAGCGGCAAGTGTATCATTACACGAACCACTTGGTGCCACTTTTGATCTCTTTCACTAAATTTATCTTAAAAATAAGACGAAATAGTAGTCTGTCCTTTTTACTGAACCAGCAAGTCATCTATTGCCTAGAGACAAAACAATAGACGAAAAACCACACCCGAAAAAAAGGAAACCATACGCTATAATGATATATTTTCGATTAAAGATCTCTAGTTAAATGGAGCGAAACCCGAACAATGGGACTGAACCAAATAGTCCGTAGATAAACGATTCTAAACACTATGTTACAGCTAATCGATTCGAAAATTATATCGATTTGTGACCTACTCGAATAATTTGTAGGTAAATTATTGTTGTGATTCTAGGAAAATATTCTGTTGGTCCAGGCTTTTGGGGTTCGCTACAATGCATTATTATAAAACTATATTAATTAACTTGTCATAAATAACTACTTCATTTTTATTTATTTACCACAAAATACAACTATTATTACAGGGGAACCTAATGCAATAGCGTATTGGCAATTCTTATACTTAGTCGTAATTACTCTACACACTTATACTTATCAAATTAACTTAAATAGAGCAATAACAAAAATTATTCTTATTGGTTTCTTAGGTTTACGCGAATGTTAGACATTGAAATAAAACTACTTTTTACGGATTTTTTCGCGGTTTAAGTATGTTTAGATTTTAGGTCCCGACGTTTCGACACCTTTGCAGGTATCATGGTCACGGGCGGACTCTCCGTGACCATGATACCTGCAAAAGTAGTTTTATTTCAAAAATTATTCTTGTTAAGTATATACTTAAAAAAAACTTCATAGCAAGTGTTTTTTTTTTTAATATCTTGATAGAACATAAATTACCGTTAAAATATCCACTTGTCACAATTGACCCTTGATATTCGCTGGGCCAATTTATGCGCAAAATAAATAACATAACAATAAATTGTCCCGTCTAAACCAATAAGTCTCAAAACTTGACATATTTTCCAAACCTTCAATTCATTACAAAATTTTAACACAGACAGTGTTGCAAGACGAACCTAAAGTACAATAAAGGAGACTTACGTTACCTCAGACTTCCACACCATTAGCTCTAAAACTATTTCAAGCATCAATTTTATTTCCGGGCTATAAAATCAGAAAACATTCAGACTTAGTACACCTAACATTTTCATATAACCATCACCTTTATTTCAAAGGTTAATAAGGTCTATTTTCCTTTGTCGATACCAACATGCGAAAAACTATTTGTATCAATTTTACTTCCTGACCGAACCTAAGAAATAAGCTGCTCCAGACGTCTACCTGGTACACTCAACTGCACATTAGCCATGAGATAAATATAGTTTTTATTTGAGAACAAATAAAGTCTATTATCCTTTGTACCATGGCTATAGACGATAAACTCGATACCTCCCACGTAAGTTGTTGTAACCCACAATTTTCATGTTTTACGTTTTTTAAAGAAAACCGTCTATCTTTGCCTACTTTATGTGTTAAGAGAAAAAAAAACAGAAAAAATCAAATTTTAAGCATATTTACCAGACGTATAAAGTTGTATGATTATTACAACGGCGGCGTATAACATTGTATCTACCTCCGCAACAGTTTACGCGGGCGCGGGCGCTAGGCTCGCGCCACGTATGTATGGCATGCGACAGTTTACCCCGGACATCCGAATGGGTAGAGGTAGCGCGCCTATGATCTGATTTTTTAAGTTATTAATATTTTTATGTCTATTATTTAATTAGTAAAATGGATCGCACACAAATTGTAAAAAGAAGAGGCCAAAATCTATGTGATATGGTCATTAATATGAATAATACCGAGGACCCCGCTGAAAGTTATTCAGAAAAATTGGTCGAAGATCACAATGTTTTCTTAACTCAGATAGAACTTGATAGTTTTTGAAGCGCGAGAGTCGATAATATCACAGGTATTATTTCATTTTTCATTTTATAATGACATTTATGTAGTTTTATTACGACAACAACCTAAACTGTTGTAAAGATTACTTACAACAACTTACGTCGCTTTGAAGATACCAAATCAGCGTTGTATAATCACATACAACACTTTACGTTGTTGAATAATAAAAAATTACATGTGAAGTAATACATACAACAGTTTACGTCGGACTTTAATTTTTAATATAGTTACATACAACAATATACGTTTCAAAACACCCGCTTTTTTTACTTTTTCAAGTCTGATTAGCCTTGGGCACGCCGCAATTGCGGCGCTAAGGCCCCTCTCGAAAAAATCTTCTTGGTCTTCCTCCACCCTGGGGAAGGTGGAGTGGTATACCGGACTCTTACCAGCTAAAACCACCAGAGTGCTTCACTCTTCCCTTATGCTGGAGACCAGGCGGGAAAGCAGTGCAAACTACCGCATCTCCAGCAGGGAGGCTCATTTCCGGATATGACTTCCCCTTTTCACAGATAATGAGGCTCGTGGAAGCACCGCGCGAGCCATCTTTGGCCTTTAATATAGAGAGCAACAGACGTCCCCACGTCAGCCGCCAGAGGCCATTTATGGTGGCTGAAGGAGGGCTATGTCAGCCCTCTTCCTAGCCCTTATGTGCTGAGCGTGGATTGGGAGGTCAGATATGAACTCTCCCTCCATTTCCGCGCCTTCTTTGAGCGCCATTAACTCGACACAAAAGACGGTAACGGTGCTTTAAGGTTCCTCGCTCCCATGTATCGAGGCTGCTACGGCCGGAAGCGAGAGATGATCGCTTATTACCGAGAGAACAGCAGCCTCCCTCAACCCCAGCCACAGTGGTAGAGGCCAGTAGAGGGCGACTCTCTGTCGGTCCATGGACTATGACCGGGTCGATGGCGCGATGTGTTTCAAACGCGCCTCAAGAAGTGTCAGCATAATGACGGGCCCCACCTGTTAGAGGGCCAAAGTCTGCCGGGGTAGCGGGACTCCCGAATTACCGTGACCCCGGAACGTAAAGGGTTATTGACCGATATCAGTACTAGTCTGACGGTCCCTCCCACTCTGGCCTGGGTGGGAGGACTCATTTAATGATTTTACCACGCTAAAAAGCAAAGTTCTGTTTAGCCTCATGTGCCGAATTTGGGTCTAATGAGCAATAGGGAATTAAGAAATTGATACATTTTATTATAGATTCTCCGTTGCCAGTTTTAATGAAACGTCCTGGGCAGACATTTAGGAAACGAACGATAAAGAACCTAAATTCCTGCCAAATATGTTTCGCGAGCCTATTGAGATTAGAAAACAACCTAATTTCAATAGAGAAGATGGCTGGAAAATATCACCTATTTGGGATCCGATAATTAACAAACTTGAAATCAAACACAAAAGCAGCGCTGCAAAACCTCAAGACACTGTGAGCTCATATTGCGTAGGCCATAGAACATAAATAATTAATAAAAATATGAAGGTAGAACGACAACAACAACGGAACCGTCATGACGAACCCAACTTGAGTCTGCCCGTGACCATGATACCTGCAAAGGTGTTGAAACGTCGGAAGCTAAAATCTTATCACAAACCGCGATTAAATCAGTAAAAGTAGTTTTATTTCAAAGTCTAACATATTTTTGTTTCTATTTAAATAAAAAATAACGTCCTATGTAAACATGGTATTTTACTAAGCTCTGATAATTATACGTAATTATACATACTACCACAAAATATTAAATTGATATCAACGTACAGTATAGTATCTAGCACATACAGTTAAATGCAACTATTGTTTTCCAGTGTAAATGGTTGTAAGTATCCTGTACAACATTTATGTAAGGTGAAACTACAATCTAGACTGTTGTATGAACAAAATCTCAAAAACTAAAGGTATTTAAAAAAAACAACGTAGGCTACAATTGAAAGTACTTTAAAATATATATGTATGCAAAACTTCAAAAGAATATATTGAAGTATGACTATTTCCCGCGAGTTTTTCTCTTTAAAAAACTTTAAAACGCTCTCCTGTAAAATTACAATTTTGAAGATACAACAACTTACGTGGGAGGTATCGAACTATTTGCATCAATTTTACTTCCGCACCAAACCTTAAAAATAAACCGTTCCAGACTGAGACCAGGTATACTCAACCCTACATGTGCAATGAAATACTCATAGACTCTATACTAAAGCAATAAAGACGATTTTCCTTTGTCAAAATTCCTATGTGCGAAAAACTATTTGTATCAATTTTACTTCCGTCGCGAACCTTGCAAATAAAACACTTGGTACAGTAAACCGCACATGTTTAAAAACTGAAAATTCTAAGGCTCCTCAATAAAGATTCTATTTCAAAAGCAATAAAGACGATTTTCCTTTATCAACACCAATATGCGAAAACCTATTACCTTAGCCCTGGAACTAAACCATTTCAGACTTCTACCTGGTACACCTGGCCACCCATTATTGTCATAGCTCTTATTTCTAAAGCAACAAGGTCGATTTTCCCTTATCCATACAAATTTGCGAAAAACTATTTGTATTAATTTTACTTCCGGAATAAACTATTGCAGACCTGGGTTACAAGCACATGTTTAATAGTGAAATAGTCACAGATCCTATTTCGAAAGCAATAAGGTTGATTTTCCCTTGTATTAAGTAGCGTCTGCTACGGATCGATCGCAAGACTTTATACGTCTGAACGTTCTGTGTCACTGACCTTAGACATAGTGTGGCACTATACAGAAAAATAATAGAAGGTTCAGTTGTACGTAATCCTATTTTTTTGTGCAACTAAATTACAAAACTTGTGTAATGCGAAATTAAATGTTTTTTTTTTCTAGCTATTTCTGTGTCACTGCAGGGCAAAGGCCTCTCTACCCTCCTTCCATTTCGCTTTTAGGGCCGTGGTCATCCACTCCTTATCAAAGGACTCCAGCTCATTCCGCAAATATATGTACTGTACTGTATTACTTAAAGAAGCTATAAGAACAAAAAAGCTTAAAAGATTTATGTGCTATCTGAATTTCTTTTTCAAGTATTACGGCTATAAAAACAGAAGCACAATCGACACTGCACGAAAATATTTACCGTACAGTCTCTTCATGAAAAAAAAAACCCATGAAATTGACTGTTTAAGTATATGTTTTATAGCTGAATACTCCAACTCAGTGGAGCGTCGTTTATGAAGCATCTTTAAGTTAAGTTTAATTACAATTCCCATGACTTATAGTAAATTCTCTCAGTCTACTACGTATACAATTGATATGTATGGATCTCGTTCACTAATTTAGTTCATAATATATTTTCACACTTCTTTTAAAATGGTACTTCTGCGCTATACCTACTAAATGACAATACAATACAACAATGTTTTTTGTAGCCGCGACGTTTTCCGTTCGCCATTTTTTTTTCTAAAACATAATACATAGATGTCCCAGTTATAGTTTTTTACTTTAACTTTAAATATAGCGTTACGAATTCGTCATAGTTAACTTTAACTGTTATGTCAGTTAGTTATTGTGGGACTGACAGTGAGCTGTCAGTCACACAGTAATAGTTAAATGAATATATTTTTTTTGTATCAATGTATTATTACATGGTAATGTCAAATTTAAACCAATCGAAAACAGTTGTTGAGAAACTTTAATAGGCTAGAAACATTATAAGCAGTTTTGGAAAATGTTTTAAGGGCTGCTTTTTTTCAAAGCCAGATAATTTTATCACAGGAATAATTTTGCTTTTTTGACAGTTCTTCAATACAAAATATGTCAGACTTGAATTCGTACCTCACAACGAGGTTGCATTTGAAACTATAGAGTGAGCCTATCAGAGTTTAAACCGTAAGCACTAGTGTGAACAAGTGTTGTCGTGAATTATGTATGAAGATGGAGCTTGCCGTTTTAAAAAATCTATCCAAAACACTAATATTATCCTAACAATGTCAAAACCATCGATATTTTCTTATATAAGTTTCTCGTTGCGCGAAAATTAACTTAAATGAAAAACGAAATGTACTAGGATCAGACTAAAAACTGCTCTCGCTTGGCACAAGGGGAACCTAGCGATAGTAGCAGTCTATGCATATCATACGTCGATGGTACCTCAATTTTTTTATATCGTCTAAACCGTCAACAATTTTGCTTACATTATGTACACGTTCTTCTATAAATATGTATTGTTGTCATTTCGAGAGAAAACCAAATTTATACTTAACCAAATAAACCGTAAAATTAAATCCAAACATTTCAGCCTCAAAGCAACAACCATTAATCTAAAATATACGATCCGTTATAATACTAAGCATGACTTCGCCTATAATACTTTAGACCCTATAACAAACAAACTTTAAGACCTCATAAATGTCCAATAACAAAAATAAATCAAGCCATTTTCACCCTTATGGAACACAACAACAAGAACTAAAATCCCCTAGCAGATATTTAAAACTAATTTAGTTTTGCAGTACTTTCAATACGTGTTTTATCAAAAGCAACGCTAGATTAGGTTTCGCGAAGTAATACAGAAAACGTCACATGCAATTTTTATCTTTAAAAGCATCTAAATTAAGGTTCAAAATTCTTTGTTAGCTAATGAACATTAGATTTCAAGCCGATGCGATGCGAATATAAGCTTTACCAGATTCGCAATAGGGTTCAAAATTGTTTGCTGTTGAATTCTCAATAGGGTTGTCAAAACATACGTTGATTGTTCTGTCATCCTTGCTTCTACATTCTTAATACGAGCATACGAAGTACTTTTATTTCAAATTTGAGCTCTATTGTATACCTCATAAAGTCTATAATTAACTGTCGTTAAAATTCCCATAGGGTTATCAAAACAAAGTTACGTTTGCGGTTGTAATAAAGTCTGTATTGAAGAGAATGTTTTAAGATTATGTTTTGTAGACTGCATTTATAAGTTTGTAAGGATATGTTAGGACTTAATTGTGTGTTGGCTGGCTTCCAAGCTGTTAGTCACGATGCTGTATTAAGAGAATTGTATTAGACTTCGTCATGGTTCGGTAAAGGATTTCGTATTGAAAGGGCTGATTGATGTGTTTTTCAGACTTTAGAATATTTACCCTTATGAGTCAAACGGTAAATATATTTTTAAGTTGGTTTCTTAGGTTTACGCGAATGTTAGACATTGAAATAAAACTACTTTTTACGGATTTTTTCGCGGTTTGTATAATACAAACCACGAAACATTTAATTAAAATCAAACCCAGAAACAGAACAAACGAAACATTATTTTATGAAAGGGAAGAAGGAATGAAAAGACGTTAATTGGCACACACCACAAATGCACAGTTTAAATACAAAAGGAAAACAGAGAAAGAACTTATAGCTAAACTATTTTAAAATCTATATAATCGGTATACAAGTAAAATTTACTGCAATTGGTCCAAATGAGCTCTATTTAGAGGAAAGAATAAAATGGAAAGAAGTCAGGCTGTTTTGTGGCCAGCAGTGGGACTAACTATAACTTCAAAAAACATAAAGATACTACATAACACCAACATACTTATAAAACGAATAAAAAAAACCATTTCTTTTAATAACTAACGACATCGAAAAAATCCCATACAAAAATCCATTTACGAGCTACCCCGCCACAGACAGATAAAACACTCTACGTTAAACAAACACACAGGTAAACACTAGTCCCATAACGTATGCAGGTAACATACATACAGACATACAGACATACAGACAGACATACATACAGACAGACAGATAAACATGGTAGCGGGATGGCGGCGTTGCATCTTTAATGCGTAAAGTATGCGCCACAGGGGAAGATAAGCGATATATTTATAGCTTTGGTATCGCGTAAAATTGTTGGGTAGTTTTAAATTGAAAGGAATGGGTCTTTCTGTGAAGCTATGTTGGGGTCGGCTTTCAGTCTCAACGGATTCAGCTGAATAATGTTATGGCTTATTTACAATATATTATAATAATCATTTACTCCCTTAAAGTATAATATTTTAACAAACATGAAAATAATATAATTTATATCGATAATAATAATCTCGCCTATACACGTCCCACTGCGTGGCACAGGCCTCTTCCCATATAGAGAAGGCGTGAGCATTGATCACCACGCTTGCTCACTGCGGATTGGCGATTTCAGATCCCAAATTTTGGAATCCAGGTTTTCCTTTACCGTTTGTCAGAAGTGTCTTAGAATAATTAAGAAAGTACGTATAACTTTGAAAAGTTACATTGGTACTTGCCCAGGTTCGAACCTGCAACGTCGTGCATACAAATCCGTTCATTGAACCGCTAGGCCACCACGACATTTACAAGACTACATATTTTTTGTAAATTAAACTGAGTACTCTATCGGTGACACTTTGTAACATAAAAAGCGACAATAATACCAATTTTACGGAAAATGTTTTAATCTCTACGTGAAAGGACTTTTATCGAAGATAAAATCAAATACCAAAATATCACAAAATCAAAACAGATAGTGCCTAAAAACATCGAAATAATCTAACACTAATAATGATAAAAAAAACATCTGCATCCCAGATAGGCTTTGCAGAAACCAAATTGCCAATTAAAACTTATCTCTTTTAATTGCTCTTTTACCAATTTATTTGAGGTCAGCGCAATATGCTTTTATTTTTTTTCTATACTACAGCATCCGTCCATAAAATCCTAAATTTTAGGATCATTTACAATATTTATCTTCGTTCTAGCATAAATAATTATAATCTTTCAGTTACAGCAGTTTACTCTAACTGCCTCGTTGGCCTAGTGGTGCGAAGCGCAACTGCTACGCTAGAGGTCTTGGTTTCGATTCCCGAGTCGACCAAGGTGTTATTGGGTTTTTCTATGAAATTCTCAGTAGCAGGTCGGAGTTTGGATTCGTGCCCGGTAAGTGCAATAGGCTCGCCACCTATTGCATGGGACCTAAACATATCGGCGAACTGTGGGTGTACATTGCTACACCTCTGCCTACCCCTTCGGGGATACAGGCGTGATGATATGTTACAGCAGTTTAACTCAGTGATTTACATAACAAAATGAGGGTTGTATATCAAATTAATCTTCCTTATCTAAACACCGGGTTTGAGTTAGTGTCTCGTTCAAAAGTTTTAGAATACAGTGTATTATGTAGTATCCTAAAAGTTTGGACGGATATTCTGTTATTTATATAATAATAATCCAGCCTATAAACGTACTTGGGCACAGGCCTCTTCCCATATAGAGAAGGCACGAGCATTGATCTGCGTATAAAATTTTCCAGGTTTGTTTCACGATGGTGGCGGGTTATTTTTATTATGTCCAAGTATTTTTGCATGTACTTTATGCTTTCTCCCAATCTGATATAATAGAAGGCTTAGTGGAATTATGATACTTCCAATAAAAGAGCTCATAAAAATGATAAATACTGGAGAGCCTAATGTAAGTAGCTCTCAAATGGGTGAACCCTTTTCACCCGTTTAAGATCTGCGATGTCACAATCGGACACACAAGTTAACCTAAGAACTAATTGGATTTTGGAGGGAAATTCTAACCTAAATCAATGCCTAAAAGATGGATTTGAAAGGAAGTTAAAAATCAACTCAAAATGCCTTAAAATTAAGCGCAGTCAATATCTCACTATTAAAGTTCTACTCAACTGAACTTTCCAACTAGTACCCTACATTTCCTATTAAATCCAGCTATTCAATCAGGAGAAACAGGCCAAGGTCATACCAAGTAGGTCGTATAATAACTACAGAAAACGACCCGATGCAACCCCGGGAGGAATTAATGTTTGCATGCAATCATCCGGATTACTTCACCAATATACTCTGATTGGATGAATAGGGATCTGGTTTAAAATACATATTTTTGTTGAGGGAATTGTAGTGTTATTTATTTTATGTATCTCTGGTAAAATTGTACCAATGTAACTATGATTGGCTCAGTTGGGATCTGGATTTAAAACACATACTTTTGGTTAACTTCATTCTATGGCTGCTTTTTTGTATTGAGTATATCTGGGATTAAAAAACAACACAAAAAATATAATCTTTGGTAAACATTGCTCTTTTTATAAATACTCAATTAATATAAAAAAAAATATTCCGGGACAATTCACACACGGTTATCTGATCCCAAGTTAAACAGAGCTTGTGTTATGGTAACCAGACAACTGATAAACATACTTATATATTTCTAATACATACATATTATAGATAAATTACAAGCAGACGCAGTACAAATGATCAAGCTCATCACACAAATATTTGTCCTGGGTGGGAATCGAACCCACGGCCTCCGGTATAGCAGTCAGGGTCACTAACCACTAGACCAACAGGCCCATCGAATTCAATGAATAACTTATGAAAAATTTGCTCAATTGGTCTGGATCAGAAAAGAAGACCTAATTCCAAAGCCCATTGCAATGCACAGACCTTTTTTGAAGAGCGTAAATATAATACTCAAAAGCAACTAAAACTACATAACAGTCCTGAGAAGTCAATCGCAAGCAAAAGCCTAGCTTACAGTACTTCACCAACCTAAACAGAACAGGTAAACAAGGCGACACAACAATACATAGTTAATAATGTCTCTGGAGGCAGATAACCACGTAAATAACTAATAAGTAATTATCCCATGGAGTTTATAAATAACTAACTTGGCTTGTGACCATAGAGTATAAAAAAGTCGAAAGTATAGTGTGCGTCTTGTCTAAAAGCTCATTGCGCTCAAAGTTAGTGAATTTTTGTCTGAGTGCATTACATTCGTTGACTGACTTAGGTTATTTTTGTGTAACGCCGACGTTTATGTGAATATATCGATGGTTCCGATATTATTAGGGTTTGTTATAGTTTTATTATAACGGCGTGCTCTTTGATACTATTTGAACGACGAAACTAGTTCATACTAGTGCTCACGGTTCATACTCTGATATGCGCACTCTATATTTTCTTATCTATTCTCGAAGGTTGTGAACTTGTTACTGTATTTATTGGTATTTACTGTGATCGGCTTCCGACACTATTAATAGGGGTTCGTGCCTAACCAGTCGATCGTAAAGGTTAAGCCGTGCTAGCCAAGGCTGGTCAATGGACGGGTGACCATTTTAGAAAATTATGTCGAGCTACGCTCTGCTTAAATTATCACGTGAAGCCGTTGAACCCTTTTGTTTTCATACTCGCTCTTTCATTGTTGAATTACATTTTCAGTTGTCTGTATTCCCTATGATTCATTGTACAAGGATAAAAAATTATCACTTTTACATGCCAATGCATTTTTTTGGGATCCTCCATTCGAAATCTTTTAACTGAGGAGAAATGGAGAAAACCAACTTAGTGTATTCAGGGACCCTTTTAAAAAAAAAACAATATCTCTTACAATGACATTGACATACATTAAAACATATTATTATCGCATGACAATAGCTTTACCCTCGCTTTCAGTATACCACCGCCTTATAAGTACATACAACAGTCTAATGTCTCATACTATACCGTTACTTTACATAGCTAATTATGCGTAGCTCGGTAAGTTGGTAGCTAGGAAATAACTTTAACTAACATTGTTGAGAATAGTAAATTAACTATTTCACATAGAACTGCCTCGTTGGCCTAGTGGTGCAAAGCGCGACTGCTACGCTAGAGGTCTTGGGTTCGATTCCCGAGTCGATCATGGTGTTATTGGGTTTTTCTTTGAAATTCTCAGTAGCAGGTCGGAGTTTGGATTTGTGCCCGATTAGTGGCAATAGGCTCGCCCCCTATTACATGGGACCTAAACATATCGGCGAACCGTGGGTGTACATTGGTACACCTCTGCCTACCCCTTCGGGGATACAGGCGTGATGATATGTTATGTTATGTTATGCTCACATAGAAGAGACGGTTTTAAACAGTAACTGACCCACAGCGGGAAAAGAGCTTCATTCTTTTTTCTTCATATTACAGATCAAATACAAAATGACCGGACTTTATTACATAATGTAACATCTTGCATGCCCTGTGTATGTTATCTCATGTTTTGAACAAATAAATGCTCCTGTATCTTGTAAATAAATAAAAAATGTGATCCGTTACATTAGGACAAACTGTAATGGTTGATGGACTAAATTAATTAATAGTTAAAATAAATTATTTAAAACTTCTTTTGGTAACATTGACGAGACGACGAGAGCAACGGAGAGAGGCGGGGTTTCAAGAAACCTTATACAAAGAAAAAACAAGTATTCAATAAAATGATTAAATAAAACAGGCAACATCTCTGAAAAGCAAATGCCTCTCATACAGAAAAATATTGATTACTTCGCTTGTTCAATGACGATTGGCAAAATCAGAATGATTATGTCCATATTTCCTTATTCATATTTTTCCTCAATCAATCTGTTTCCTTTTCTGCAATCATCCTTCATTTGGTGATCGATAGATAGAATACTCTTTACTACGTCACCACAGCTTTTGAGGATACAATGGCAAAAAAACTACTTCAATAAAAGCCTTATATGGCTTTCTTATGGATCATACTATGTATCCCATCGTCATGGACCAAATTAAAATGGGACACTGTAAGCACCACCTTGCAAATAAAAATAAACATCCAAATCAATTCACCCTGTCGAAAGTTCTGAGGTAACAAACATAAAAATGAACAGTCGAATTGACTACCTCCTCCTTTTTGAATCCTGTTAACAAAGACCTTTTCGACATCACCCACAATTGACATGACCAGGGGCCCAAGTCTGCTATTTACACTCGGTTCAATGTCTTCATAGTGGCGTGCCAGCAGAGCCATTTTCGGAAAATTGGTATTCTACTAAACGTCAAAACGTCAAAATTGCGCATTACAATTTGTACCAAATGTATGAACTATTGGTCACAGTCGTTGAACATTGAACCGAATCGTTCCAATGCGCAATTTTGACGTTTTGACGTTTAGTAGAATACCAATTTTGTGAAAATGGCTCTGCTGGCACGCCACTATTAAGACATTGAACCGAGTGTAAATAGCAGACTTGGGCCCCAGTGCTTCATCTACCAACAGACTCGTAACACAGTTACAAGTAAACATATTAATTCTAATCGGTTAATGAGTAACTGTTAATCCATCATAGTTACATAGTAAGGTAACATACTGACACACTGCATACAGTTATGATGTGGGAGCAATGCATGGATTATACTAGATGGCTATTCAATCAATACCAGTTTTTGTGGATTGCAGACAAGTTAATGTGCATATCAATACATAGAATGAAGACAAAACGAAGATTCCATCTATTATAGAAAGTGATGGTTAACAGCCTATAAACGTCCCACTTCTGGGCACAGACCTCTTCCCATATTGAGAAGGCACGAGCATTGATCACCACATTGCTTTATTGATTGGAGATTTCAGATCCCAATTTTGGAATCCAGGTTTCCTCACTATCTCTTGACGACCTCCGTGGTCGGGTGGCATACGCACCGGTTTTCAAGGTGTCGCTAGCTCTGAGGTCCCGGGTTCGATCCCCGGACGGGTCAATATAGCAACTCACTTTTCTACATAGTCTGGGTGTTTGTGGTACCTTCGTTGTTTCTGAATTCCATAACACAAGTGCTTAATAGCTACTTACTTTGGGTTCAGAGCAATGTATGTGATGTTGTCCGCATTTATTTATTAACAACTTAACTGTCCCGCCAGTAGACACAATAGTTAAACAATGGAAATTTTCACATATGGCTCTCGGGACAGGGAAATGTTTAAATTACCATTGGCACTCTTCGGAAATTGTCTAACAAAAAAATCTATTCTTCATTTCAAGAACGAAACCATCTTGTTAAGTCATCCAATCTCAATTCTGCTAATCACATAACGAGTAGACCGTAACGATATAAGTACAAACTAAGGATGTAACTATATACTATAGTGCTTATATACCAGTCCATTCATTGAATGCAAATCTTTTAGATACGCGTCAAAGATCTACTAAGTAATATAAACACGTTTGATGCACTTCGTTTTGTTCTAAGTATTTTTACGTCGTAATTAAGTCAGATAGGCAGTCGCTCCATGTTGCTATTTAGCTGAATCCGGTGAGAATGGAAGTAGGCTTCAGAAAAGGCTAGGCTTTTTCTTGTGAAAACGACGTGAGTTTATATAATAAGTGATAAAGGTAAATCAAAACGGACTTCATTTAAAATACAAAAGTACTGAATCGATAATTTGTATGGGACCACCTCGTAAGAATCAAAGAAAACTTTTTTTTTTTTTAATTGTTCGACACTTTCCGTATATGTCGCATAGCATATAATACAAACAAAAAACATACAGAAGAATTGAGAATCACCACTTTTTTCAGTCGATTCAAAACCATGCTAATAATGGTACCAAAAAGGGTACAAATTAGTTTATTTTAAATATCAATAGGACCAAATTAGGCTGAGTTGATGAACAAAACAGTTCTTTGAACAAGCTCAGAAAAATAATGGATTTTCTCCTAATCTATGCAAGTTGCTTAGCATTTGAACATCTTTAACCAGAAATCAAAACAATCACATTATAGATACCTTCTCCAAAACCAATTACAAATTCTCAGACGGAACATCTATCTATAGAACATCTTCCTGTCTTATAAGCTTTACAATAGAGGTGTCCTATTGTGTAATAATTATTATTGTTATTAACACCTTGTGGGGTACAAGTTCATTGTTCGATGTAATTAATATTGGTCTGCCTGAAAAGTTTTGCCGTAATGGAAAATTGTAATGATGAGACTGGGTGGAGACTTTTCGGGTAGGAAATTTAGGATTGGTCATTGTAATACAGACTGTTACTGGAAATAAATTGAACGTGGGTAAAAAAAATCTTTTTGTATTTAAAAGCTAGTGAGTTTCAATTGCTGAATAGGTTTTCATAAATTATGCCTAGTAAAAAGCCAGACAGGTTTCAAACAAAATTCTAAATATCAGTCTAAGATTAACTTAAGTAAGACTTGTGACAAAATATTGCCCAATGAAACTGACACATTAAAGACAACTTATCTTGCACTTTACTCATGAAAGCATTTTTTTACTAGATATCTAAGTTTATATTATAAATTATGTATCGGGAATACTTCAGATCAGATTTTTCTCCTACTAAATGGGCTTACAATCTCACGGACAACTTATAACCCTATGTTACCCGACTCCTACGCAGTCGAGGATTTCAATGACAAGACTCCTTAAAAAAACTAGTTTTGCGCAAGATGTTTTGTCAGTCTATTAAACTGAGTATATATATATAATATACTTAATAATATGTATTTAGGTAACGTATGTTTTGTCATAAACATGTTATTGAGGACTTTATGTAACATTCTAAGCCAAACGACCTTGGATAGGTTTCGACTCGTACGTAACTTGTTAGAAGCCTTAGTAATATTCAGCTACTTAATATATCAAGTATATGTTTAATAGACGTATGCTAGTAAATATATGTGAATGTATAATATTTTATACGAGTGTATTGAGGGGCTTGGGCTAAGTCTAAGCCGTCCACGGGGGGCGTTATGGTGCAAAGACTTCGGTCGGTCCTGTAACGCTGCCACGCCACTAAGGCGAAAGATGGCACCAGGTGTTTTACCGGAGTAGCCTTTTTCCCTCTAGTTCGGAGCTCTGGAAGCCCAGGTTCATGCATCTTCAACCCCATGGAGATGCAAGGCACGCTCATAAATGAGTATCAAATGAATAATAAATAAAAAGTCTAAGCCGTACGGTTCAACCGATAATACAGGTTAAACAGCGCTCGCTGCGTTTGGTCCGTGGATGGGTGACCATTTCTAAACATACCGAGACCCCGTAAACCTAGTTCCTTACTGTCATACTATGATTTTTGGCAGTCATTAAGTCAATTCGGACAACCAGTCTTACTATGGGATGCTGTGTTACTCAGTAAAATGTGTTGTGGAGGTCATGTAGTCGCTTCATGTGAAAGACGGTATTCAGCTGGATCTGGTAAGACTGGTAGCCGACCCCAACATAGTTGGGAAAAAGGCTAGGGAGATGATAACAACTGTTTTGATCGAAAAGTGGAATGCAACTTGCAAGTCAACTAGCACTGCCCTCGGTGCTGCGGGCGAGCATCCCTGCTGGCGACACACATGCGTGTGGGAGACACATGTTTGTTACAAGTGTTTTTATTTTGTCAATAATTGATGTATGGTGTCGCATAATAGGAAGATTATATTCATAAAATGTACATACATACATATAATCACGCCTCTTTCCCGTAGGGGTAGGCAGAGATCACTTCTTTCTACATGATACGATCCTTACATACGTGTTTCGCTTCGTTCACGTTCATTCATAAATATGCTTTAAAATACTTCACTTAAATACTTATCAACAAAAAATACCTGAAGGATTTCACAAATCCATATATTACGATAAAAAAAAAAACATTTCTGAGGTTTCCAGGTAGCTATTTACTTTCAAGAAACTCACGATAAAGGCTTAATTACATAAGCACTATTATCGTCAACATTTCTCAAAAATAATCATCATGCAATCAACAAAATTTATTTGTAGATGAATGCACTATCTATTTGATAACCGATAATTTTATATGACGTTCAAATCTATCATTCAACGTCAGCATGAAAAATATGCAATAATTGCCTTCCAATAACAATAACTAAATACGTGTGGTCTGCTACTACTAATAAAAGATAATATAAAACAGTAAAAAATAAAACATCACATACATTGTTCTGAACCCAAAGTAAGTAGCTAAAGCACTTGTGTTATGGAATCAGAGACAACGATACCACAAACACCCAGGCCCCGAGACTCTGTAGAAAAGTGATATTTTTTTTTCTGATCTGTCCGAGGATCGAAATCAGGACTTTAGAACTTACAACACATTTTAAAGCTCTGTCTCTTTGTCACTCAACCACAGAAGTCGTTGAGTAAAAAAATATAAACATACTGAATTGAGAAAATTGTATTACTTAAATAATTTCAAAAGTATCTTAAACAAAAAATATCAACATTACAGTCATGAAAATTAGTGACGTTTGTTTAAAGCATAAACTATGACCTATTGTGCATTAAACAAATGTTCGTGTAAATAAGTTAATGACGAAACTGTTTGCAATACGTGACATATTGCCGTTCTTAGAACAAATAATCTAGCTTCGTCACATACTTCAAGCTAGTATTTTTTGTAGATAAATAATATGCAGACATATTATACTATAATGCTGACTTTTATATTTTAGTTAGTTAGTCATATCATTAGGGTGGTAGGTTTGCGATCTTTGAGTCACCTAATTATTTAATAAAATCCTAATTCCTGCCGTTGCATTGCAGTACGACATTTTGGGCTCAATTTAAACAAAATAAAAACAATATATAACTGTAGCATTTTTTTTAACATAACATAACCTAACTCTTGAAGATACATTGATTTGAAATGTTGCCTGTCGTCACCATTTTGTATATTCTTTACGAAAAAATGACGTTAGTAGCCCCCAATCCTGAACTTTGATTCAATTTATCTTCTATGTTTGTTATTATTTTGAAAAACAAAAATGTATAGTACGTTTGAAAATATTATGTTATTTTCCAACTGACAAACTAAATACATCTCGTTTTTATATACCCAGTTAACTACCCCATTCTAGCAACTCTAGTAAAGTATTTCTCGAAAACTACCAGCTGTTAAGTACGAGTATCACTACCGTGCATTCGCTATCTTACGCACTATGCAGATCCGTTCAACTACGCAGGTAGTAGATAGTGTTATCTACATAATTATGATATCAGTCATAGCCACAAACTGCAACGCTACATGCAAGTTGCAACGGAAGGCGATGTGTGTCAACATGACTAACCGCATATATTTATGATGATTTGATTAAATAAAAAAAATTAGATGTACTACACCAATAGGTAAAATTCTGGTTTTCTGACAATAGTCTCAGCAACTGGTGTAAGCGCCGGTTTCAAGGTGTCGCTAGCTCTGAGGTCCCGGGTTCGATCCCCGGACTAGTCAGAGTAGAAAACCACATATCTTCATGAGACAAGGTTTTTTGTTCTGGGTGTTTGTAGTATCTTCGTTGTTTCTGAATTTCGCTTTAGCTACTTATTTAAGGTTCAGAGTAACAGTAAATAGTAGTGTGAAGACGAAATAGTAGTGTCCTGTGAGACTGGAAACTGAACACCATAATTTGGAATACACCTGGAAACGCCGAATACACAAAGCAAATCGAAGATCACGAAAATCTATCCACTCGTTCTCCAGTTAAAAATGTTGTTACTAACCCGACTTTGTTTTACATATTTAGATAACGATTAACTCATCTCAGATTTTTAAGTATAATATACTTAGAGTCGATTTCACCAACTAAGAATAAATGCGAGAGTAGCTACCCTAGTACTAATTTATAGTTACGATTTATTCTTTGGTTAACTTCAATTTCATTTCACCATGCTAGTCCGCGAATATCTTATTCTCATATAGCTACTCTGTAACCGTGAACGAATGTATAGAATGAAATTAGAACGCTCCCAAGTCAAATAGTCAGGTTGTTCCGTGCCTCAGCAATGGCGCTTCCTATTTCCTAAAATTGTTTGGATAATACGTAAACCTGACGTTTAGAATAACCTTAAAACAGCGACCGTCTTGATTTATACTTTCATCCTATTTAGTTATTAGTTTTATTGCCGATAATTGAATGATGGTCAACAATAAAAGAAAGCTATCTGATAACCACCCTTTCTTGTCTATTTATTTAATTATCGCCCCAGAAATGCCAAACTTGTATCCTTATATTTGTTTACTAACTAAATATGTTAATATCTTCTAAACCCGTGAACCGATTGTTATGATTTAAACGGATTTGGAATTTCTGGGCGATTTCCCATATGATAGACACCATGATAATATTTTTCCTATACAATTAAAAAACTTGATTTTCAAGTTACGTAATTTTTGTGTCAATTTTACAAATCTGTGTTTTCTACGAGATTGTGTTTCCTTATACTTTACTTACTATTCCTAACTTTACTTATCATTACAAAACTCTAAATATAATATAAAACAATATATAAACAATCAAAATTTAAAGAATTAATAAACAATTATTGCTAATAGGTGGGCGGCCCAGCGGGGTACCCCACACAGCGTTAGCACCTTACATTCTAATCTGGTTCGGCGTTTAGCGCGATACCTCGCATTAAGTTAACTTTTATTAGTAAAATATGTAAACTTATCATCTAAACTATTCTAATGGTATTTTTTATACATTTCTGTCGCCGACACTATTACTGCACTGACTTGGGTAAATAATTCTGTGTGCGTTTGTGTAATGCTGCCTTCTTGGATAAACGAAATCTTATCACGAAATCGTGTTCGTCGTACTCGTAAAATAATTAGCCCTTTCCTTAAACCACCGTGGATGAGGACAAAAATAATCATCATCTTCGCTATCGGTTTCTTTTATTAATGCATACAAACGGCGCGTCATTTTTTAAATGCTATGAACTGACTTGACTTTGACACTACTAACCAAAGAATAGCAGCTTACATGGCCGAAAACAGTGGTATATGACTTAATTCTAGTATGGAGGTTTTATTCTTAGTTTAAATGTTGGTGAAACGTAAAATGGATATACTTGGGAGTAATTAACGATTTATTCTAGTACTAAGACTTATTCTATGTTGGTGAAACCGGGCCTTACAGAAATTAAAGAAGACGAATATATTAAACGAGTATTAATAGACATCTAGTTATTATATTTATATAACTCAGTATTGCTTTCGAATCACTTAAAAACTTGTTTGATTACTTTTTTTGTTAATCAAATTACAGACGAATTGGACGAGAATATTTAATAAAGTATTCGAATAATTTCATATTTCTGAACTGGACAAGAATATAAGTATTGAATTAATTTTGTATTTCTTGGAAAAATTTAGACAATACTCAACATTCCGCCAAATAAATGCTGATAAAATTCTGTTTTCGGAAGGTACTTCGAGAAACGCGTGTCTATTAGCTGATAATAATTTAGCTGAAGCAAATTCGAAAGAAAATAAATTTCTAGATATTGATTATAATTTATAGTAATGATTTTTGATGACTATTGAGCCTTATGCCTTTAAGGACCTTATAATTTAATAGAAAAAATACTGATTGATTTAACTGTTAAAGTGGCAAAAAAATTGTTGCAAAAAATAAGCGTGCCGATCAACGTCATGTATAAGTTGTATATATGTTACGGTAAATGTGATTAATTGAAAATTATTAATAATTTTACAAAATTATTAATAATAATCACATGTTTTGGTAAATGTTAATAAACAATCGAAATTTATTACTTTTAGTAGTAATTATTAATAATTCTCGACACATATTGGTAAAAGTGATAAAATAAATAAAAACCCAATGTTTTTTGACCAGCAGGTATTTAATTTTATTATTCACTCTTACCCTGACATATACACTGACTTATACATATAAACTTGGTTAATGTTTCTTTAATTTATAAAAATATATGTGATGGGTACATACGTCGTCGCTCGCTTCGCTCGCTCTGTTGCAAGGTCACAATATCTAACCTTTTCTTTTTTTTTTTTTTTTTTTTTCGGGGGGAAATCTTCATGGACTTCCTCCGCCTGGGGAGAGGCGGAGGGGCATGCCGGACTCTTACCGGCTAAAACCCCCCGGTGTCTCCTCCTCGCACGTGCACGTGGGGCCGCGGGAATCCAAATTCTTCCGCAGCCCCACGCACAATATCTAACCTAACCTAACCTATTGATCTCCGTCACAAAGTCGAACCTAACCAAGCATACTAAATAAACAGCCCCGCAACCCTTGGCCACTTATTACATTTATCACTACTAGGGTTAAATTATTAATAAAAACCGACAAATGTGATTAATTTATCACTTTTACCTCGACTTTCGGTAATTATTAATAATACTAGATAATTATTAATAATCTTCAATTAATCACTCTAAAGCCGGAACCCCACCGCTGCGCAGGCTGTGCACGGATGCGTGGCTCACCTCTGCTGCGTGGGCTCATTAGTTCGGCGGCGTCGGCCTCCGTTTCCACTGCGGCGCACGGACACGGATGTGTCGCCCACACAGCTCATAGCTATGCGTGGGGTACAGTCACGAGCAAAAATATGTATACATAATAATATGCGAAATTGTTAAACGAAATTAGTGAGATTTTTTGTCGAATCTCTTCTGCCATCTAGCAATCAATGCATACTGACGGATGACACTTGAAAATAAAATGGTTCAAATAATTAAAAAAAAAAAAAAATTACTTAAAGTCAATATATTATTTTTATAATATAGACAATAGCTCTTCCAAGTAACAATATAATTTAGCTATTGTGTAGTAACATCTGTTTTACTTATTTGTATTATAAATTACTTAGTTCTTACATAAATTATACTTATCACAACATAAATGTATTTATATATACTAGGAACATTAATTGTACCTCTTATTTATAGTATTCTTATAATAATTTCTTAACAATATTATGTGTGTACATATTTTTGCTCGAGATTGTACATAGTCGTGGGTCGCCGAGAAATGGCCGGCCCACGCAGCTGGGATGCGTGGGTCGGCCACGTGGCTGAGCTACGTTCCGCCTATTCGAGTTAGCTACGCGTGTGTTTATGACGTCAATTGCTGCGTAGCATGTCCGTGCGCTGCGGTGGAAACGCTCTCATACATTTTGTACTAAAGCGAAGCTGAACACACGTGCACAGCCTCTCCGTGCGCCGCTGTGGGTTTCCGGCTTTACCGTGACATATATATATGTACACGAGTAGATATAGAACAAGCATTTGCCCCGCAGTAGGACATATACAAGCAAATATTCTTCCTTAAATATGCGTTTAAGGAACTAAACGCATATAAAAATAAAATCATATTTCCTATAACTTTTACCAGTTTTGGCGATGGCACGGTTGAACAAAATATTGGGTTCGCGACATCGCCGAATGATATTATAAACTAGTTCATGACAAAACATGAATGGGTTAGTTAGACTCCATTGTGAACGTATTATAGGCCTATATTATAGGTAGTAGGTAGACATAGAAGTTTGTATATTGTAGTCCCTTAGTCATTCTTAAACACCATTGACTAATAATAGAAATTGTAAAGTTAACTCTGTCTTTCTGTTAAATTTTCACGGCTAAACTGCTGAAAAGATTTTCAAAAAATCTTAAAGCTAGACTAGAATGGCTCGTCAATATAATGAAATGGCAAAGAGCAATCACATAATTATTGACATATTTAATCATAACATTAACAAATTTATCTCCGTAGTCAAAGGCATCCTCCATTGTAAATTGAGCGCGGGTCCCTCAGGCTGGGTAAGATATGTCTGAGGGATCTATACTCATTTGCTGTACAAAGTTACCAGTGTTGACACACGTCACTGAGTTGTTTTGTTATTTTTATTTTGTTAGATTTTTTTGAGCATTTTAATAATATGTAACTGTGAATTTGTAGTGTGACATAGTGTTATGTTACAATCTAGGTCAAAATGTATTAAATTTCAATGTATTAATTATACTTTGACTGTAATGTGATTTGTGCATCAAGTAAAATAAATAAATAAATAAAAAGCTAAGCCTCGAGAAAGAATGTAGGGTACTTAATTGCCGCAATAATCGACATCCAAAAGGAGCCGCGTCAGAAAAGTAGTTATGAATGCAATATCGAATGCTCTGTCGATCCCGCGGCAAAATCGAGACCAAAGTTTACATATTACTTATATTATTATCTTTCAAGTTCTACACGAAAAAAGAAGCTAAATTCTGTGCCTAAATATTAAAATGCGTAGGTCAAATAGTGATACCAATGCACTATGTAATGCAAGACAGACATTGTTTTAATCAAAACCATATGCATTAACTACAAGAATGATAACTTATGTATGTATGACTTATACAGTGCACAATACATGGTTAAACTAATATGAATACAATAAAATCGTGAATCAGGCGTCATTAGTAGGTGTGTATGAGGAAAAGCAAGTTTGTATGCAACCCATTCAAAAATAACTTTAGCATGTAATATTTTGCAAAATAAAAAAATGGCTATGTCGACCTTTTTAGCTAACCTATTCCACGATTTTGTTGAGCCTTGAGATTACAGGTTGACCAAATTCAGCTTCTTCTTCTCGAGTGAATGATCTGTAAACTCTGTTTGACCAGAAAGTCACCACTTGAATGGCTTTATTGTTGGCCTCCATTAAATTCAGCTGATTACCAGTATAAAACACATTTTAACTGAATTAAAGTAAATATAAAGATCTTTTGTCACTTATTCTCGTTTTTAAATCAGTTGATAACATTTTTATAAAGTAAATGTTGACACTTTCTTACAAAATGATAGTCAAACTGCTTTTAACATGTCTAATATTACACACAATTTTGTAATGCTGATAAAATGTATATTACCCATTAATATTCAAGAATTTATTGATAATTAATATTCAAGATTTAAATATACATAATGTAACAAATTCTCTAAACTGCCTCTAGTGGTGCTAAGAGTGACTGCTACGCTAGAGGTCTTGGGTTCGATTCTCGAGTCGACCAAGGTGTTATTGGGTTTTTCTATGAAATTCTCAGTAGCAGGTCGGAGTTTGGATTTGTGCCCGGTAAGTGGCAATAGGCTCGCCCCCTATTACATGGGACCTAAACATATCGGCGAACTGTGGGTGTACATTGGTACACCTCTGCCTACCCCTTCGGGGACACAGGCGTGATGATATGTTATGTTACGTTTTTGTAACTAATTACTATATTAAGATGGCCTTCCAAAATAAGAATAAATAACTCTGCCAGAATGGATACCCAAAAGTAGCCTATCTAAAAATATTATTAAAGAAAATCACTTTTAAAGATACCTTAATTTAAAAGTTCACAAACATAACCGACTAAACATAAATATGGACAACATCACATACATTGCTCTGAACCCAAAGTAAGTAGCTAAAGCACTTGTGTTATGGAATTCAGACACAACGAAGGCACCACAAACACCCAGACCCGAGACAATGTAGAAAAGTTATTTTAAACATTGTCCCGTCCTGGGATCAAACTCAGGACCTCAGAGCTAGCGACACCTTGAACACAAGCGTGTGTATGCCACTTGATGACAGAGGTTGTTATAACTATTAACAATTTTTTTTCCTATGCATTCAAGGAAAAAGCTTAATAATTATATATGTGCATGTGCTACACAATTTACCTATTTTTCTATAAAATTCCCAGTTCAAATCTGTCCCTTATAGGTCAACGGCCTATTTCCTAAAGAGAAATCTTTGATTATGCTGATAAACACACCAAAAACTGTATATGCATCAGGCTATTAACAGAGACGTCTTGAAAAAAGGCCAGGTCAAGAGTACCCGAAACCGAAGAGCATGTATGATGGGAATAATGACAGTCGATACAGCGAAACAAGTATGTAAGGATCATAGCAAGTGGAAAGAAGTGGTCTCTGCCTACCCCTACGGGAAACAGGCGTAATTATATGTTTGTATGTATGTATTAAATACTGTTATTTTCTACATGTGTGTAATTGCTAATGATCATAATCTACATATACCTAATGCTTATAAACTCTATTCATCCCATACATGTGTTGTTTATGTACAACTAACCTAATAAAACAGCAATACAGCTGAAGCTATGCCTGAATATCTTATTTAAATATACAATCAATCTACCAAATTGAATACGGAGATTTACTAAACAGTGGCTTAGTTCAATATGACATTGTTTATCAAGTGATCTGAATTATAGATTTTAAAGATACAGGTAATGATAATAATGTTTTGATAATTTGATACACACAAGAGATAATTATTTTCTTCCAGAATATACATATTTTCCTGGAGCTTAGTCTACAGACATATCTACATATGTAATACACTACATTTTAAAATAACCTATTGTTTTTTTTTATTTGTTATATTTTAATCTTTAACGCATTTAAAAGTATAGATAAATAAAGAAAATTTATGAGATACCATAAATATTGCCTTTAAAATAAACAAACAATAGATTTTTCAATGCCTAAATCTTTATTATTAAAAATGATATTATGACATTGAATTTCATGGCAGGAATATATGCAAATAATAAGAGTGCCATTTTTCCAAATTATTATTTAGCTATATAGGGTAAATAACACATATTTCCTAAACCTAAAAATATACTATTTGGGGAGGTAGGTATTTTGATTATTTAGAGTGTAGAAATTGAGTTTTACTGAACAAGGAAAGTTTATTATATACATATAAAATAGTATTTCATATAAATTCCTTTAAGTAGGGATAAATAAATCTGCAGTTTGATGTTTGTAAAAGTTAACAAGTAAATAACCTCTAGCTTGACATTTAACTAATATTTTGACAGAACATGAGCATAACTTGTGTAAAATAGTAAAGGTTACACAAAAATGAATGTAACGACACCAAAACTGCTAATTAGAAACCAGTTTCTCGAATTCTGAGAAGCAAAATTTTCCTATTCACGACTCTATTATTATTGAAGCGAATTTCGACGAAATGATCGAATAAACGTATCAAAACAATAGAGGCATTATAGTCCATTGAATCGGAGAACCATACTTTCACCGGTACACGATTCTTATCTCCCAAATTGAGAATCTGTTATGCAAAAAAAATCTTAGGCACTCAACACAGATATATTTTCGTCACATTTCTAACTTAACGTGACACTTACCTGCAGTAATTACGCGGGATCGGACGTCAGCAATGCTATGAAATCACTTAAACAGCCTGAATTATGATAAGAGTCTTATAAAAGTAAATATTATAACAATCTTTGTTCTAAGTCTCCGCGCGTTCGTACACACAATATGGTCACCGCGGCACAGTTGCTCATATGGTATTTACAGCTGATGTGTAAAAAATGAACAAACAAACAAGCACGCGACACTATTTGAGCAATATCCACTACGAAATCGGGCGTTCGTTTTAATATTGTTATTCGATCGGTTGGCAATCGTCACGAAATTCTTTTGAATATGAATTGATTGATTTGGTTGTTCCGTTCTCCCATTCGATTTTAATAATTCGTTCTTGAATGAATGACGTAGATAGTGCACGTTCGGTTTACTGTTGATAACTTTAATTCAATTAAGAGCGAAATACAAAAAACTTTTAAATGTTCTATTAAAATAACTTTAACATTTACTAATTTTATTTCAACCTAAATAAATCCTAAACAATAACAATTCTAAATTAATTTAATCAACGTTGTATTCTGTGTGCGTTCCAAGTTCGATGCGCTCACTCGAAGCTTTCTCGTTCTGTCTTTATCAGCCTAAAAGAGAGGTGAGATTTAATAAGGAAAAGTCAAGAAAATGCTTAAAAACATTACCTTATTTTGCAGTGACCTGTAATCTGTTTACGTTTTCATAAATCAATAAATAAATACGTTTTCTGTTTACTGTGTTAAAAGTAATTTAAAATTACGAAACACAAGAATATGTTTCATTGGATGTTCTACCAATTCTAAAGTAAATTAATTATAACATAACCTAAAAATGGACGAAAACAATCAAGGAACTGCTAGCGAACAAAAAGTGGAATTTAAAAAGCCTGTGCTTTTCGGACGTATCGGAAAACTACCTAAAAAGGTTAGGAATGAATCTGAAAAGGCGCCAGATGCAAAACCCGTCGAAAAATCAGTGGAACACAGTTCAGAATCATCGTCCAAAAGTTCTTTGCCGCCAGCGGTACTTTTAAAGGAATTATCTACTCCAATACCTTATAAAGAGCCTAAATGGTCGGGAATATGTCCAGATGGTAAGTTTTGGTCTATTTTACGGTCCTAATAATGTTTTTAATGCTTAAAATGTCACTATATTGTGTTTAAACAATTCCTTTGTTTACTATACAAAGCCGCATATTTTGTATTGGCGAGTCTTTTCGCATTTTATTTATAATTATACAAGTCACTATGTAAAAGGTATAATATCATTTCGTTCCATTCCTCTTTTCTATTGCAAAATTATGTAGGTAATTGTCTACAATTTAAATAAAAAATATTATTTTCTTATGAGTAATGCTTAGTTAGTTACTGGTATTTGTAACATGTTTTAATTATACTACGTTACTATATTTTAAATTAATGTCTTGGCAAGAATTCATTTTAAAAAGTAGTTGGTTTTACATGTTCCATTATTTAGTAATTAAGTTCTTCCCAAAAGTTAGGTATGTAATGCGTAAACACTGGAGTAAAAGGTTACATATAACTACATAACTATTATATAGTATTGAATTGACTCATAAACTATTAATTTTGACGGGCCTGTTGGTCTAGCAGTTAGTGATCCTGACTGATATACCAGAGGTTGTGGGTTTGATTCCCATTCAGCACAAATGTTTGTGTGATGAGCATGATCATTTGTTCTGTGTCTGGGTCTGATTTATGTATCCTATGTATGTATTTAGAAATATATAAGTATGTTTATCAGTTGCCTGGTTACCATAACACAAGCTTTGCTTAGCTGGGGATCAGGTAACCGTGTGTGAGATGTCCCGGAATATTATTTTTAGTATTATTAATTTCTTTTTCATTTCAGGATCTGATTACTCCCTAGAGGTCCTAAAGTCGGGCATGATCGTGGACCGAGTGGACCTCACAAGCAAGCCCTATGTTGTCTTTGGTAGACTGGCTAATAGCGACATCGTTATGGCACATCCTACTATCTCACGGTGAGTGTTATTTACTGAGCACTTGCTTCTATTTAAAGAAATCTAGATTTTGTTAGTGCAAGGACGAAGACGAATAGTTCAGGGGGTGGATCTACCAGTTATCTGTCCGAATGCTGGCTAGATCCACTACGGGTACGCGACCCCGGACTGCCCTAGCTGTTGCCGTCACATTCTTTGTACCTCCGTGATGGTAGCATCCTATAACCCATCCTACCTTATATCCTTTCCAACGTATCCTTTCCCAATTCCTTATCCCGCAGGAACGCAATGGATATTCATAAAAAATAATTTAATTATCCAAAATGGCGGCGATGTGGTTCGCCACCCATCACGTCTCGTTTCTCGCGGGGGCGAAAAGTGGCCCACTGAGAGCCGCTTCGCTACGTTGAATGTAAGAGGAGGAATGCAAGGAAAGGTGGATGAAGTATGTCAGATGATGGATGTTGAGACAAAAATTAAGAAAGGTATGCTGAGGAGGTTTGGCTATGTCGAGAGAAAGAATGAAGAACGATTGACGAATAAAGTGTATAAGGCGAGTGTGAATGAAAACATGCCAGGTCAAGAGTATCATAAACCGAACAGCATGTATGAAGGGAATAATGAAAGTGGACAAAGCGAAACAGGTGTGTAAGGATCGTAGCAAGTGGAAAGAAGTGGTCTCTGCCTACCCCTATAAGGGAAAAAGGCGTGATTATATGTATGTATGTATGTAAGGACGAAGCCCTATGTACAAATTAAGCTTTTTTTAATTCTGAATCATTCAATACTGAGTTAATGTACTACTTTTTAACAATTGCCCGGTAAAGACATTAAATGGAAAATTCATTTGACCAATCAATTATTAATAACAGTATATTTCTTACTGGCAATTACCACTTAAGCTGTAATTTATGTATAATATCATGTAAGTTGCATTACATTGGCGTCTATTATTTATCATTTGTAATTACATAGCATCGCTGTCGTGTAATGTACTGCATCTTGCACCTCATTTCTCTAGTATTCCAAATTAGTTTTTTAACTCAAACATCTACCACTATCAAATTGTAACATCTGTTATTACCATGTACCGATAAATATTGGCGTTGGCAGGCCTCCCACCAGGTGGACCAACGATATCGTCAAAGTTGCGGGCACCCGGTGGATGCAATTGGCGAGTTGTCGTTCATTGTGGCGTTCTAGGGGGAGGCCTTTGATCGGCAGTGGACGTACTCCAGCTGATGATGATGATGAATAAATTATGTTCAATCCTGTACATTATAACTAAATTTTAATTCTTAAACCATTGTTAAAATATTCTATTCCATCTAGTTGCAATGACACTATTTCCTTGTACCCATCTCCCCAGCCACCACTGCGTGCTCCAATACAAGGCCTTCGCCGAGGACGGCGAGCAGCCCTGCGGCTGGTACCTGTTCGACCTGACCAGCACTCACGGCACCTTCCTCAACAAGGAGAAACTCAAGCCCAGCCACTACACCAGGGTCAGGGTGGGACATCAGATCAAGTTCGGGAATAGTACCAGGACTTATATTTTGGTGGTGAGTTTGTTTTAGCCGACATAAAAAGGTGGAGGTTGTGTATTTGACTGAATGCTTGTTACATGATGAGAGGATTATGATTCTATTTAAAAAATATTTTTCCTTAATTGATTGGTGCATCAGGTATGGATAGAATATTAGTTCACTTTACATTCATATTTAATCTATTGTAGTAAGTAAATAACATATGAAGATTATTAATATTTGTCAAAGACAAAATCTTTTATTTTATTTACGCTATAAAGCAGCCACTATCAAATATAAATATTACAAAATGGACAGCACCCTAAGGTCGGTTCATATCCGGCGCATAGATTTACATTACATTACATTTAGAAAAATATAAGTATGTTTTTCATTTGTCTGCTTACCATAGTACTGTTTAGTTTTTATTCAGATGGCCGAACTATATTAAAATATTATGAACATTTTCACCCAGGGCCCCGATTTTGACTGCGAAGGAGAGTCAGATCTGACAGTAACAGAGATAAAGAAGAGAGCAGAACACTTGAAGGTGCAGCGAGAGAAGATGATAAGAGAGGCCTTCGAGCAGAGGGAGAGAGACAGAATGGAGCAAGAGAGGAAGAGAGAGGAACAGGGGATTGATTGGGGGATGGGTGAGATAAACTTTGATATTATATAAAAAAAAATTGCTGTGCATACTTATTACATTGTACATACATTCTGCCTTCGCTTGACACAATGGAGCCAAATAAAACTCAAGACTTCTTGAACTTAGTATAATAGAAAATAAAAATACAATAATTATGTGCGTGGTGCGCGGTCGCGTGGTCGGTGCAAGTGGCAAGTGAATGAGAACCGCAAGGAATGTACTAGATTGGCGACAAACGCCTGACGGATTTCTTATAATTACAATATGATAAATGATGAATTGCGTAGAATATCCTATCAGGCTGTAAGCCTGAACACATTCTAAAATGTAAGTAGCCTCAGTTACTCCTTATAAATTAGCTAACTGCGAGTGAATGAAAGCCCCGACAGCATGAAAAGTTTTGTGACACTTACATATAAGATTCATTTTGCGCTACAATCTAAATCATAAAATAAAAAAATCTAATTTAATTCATTGAATGTTTTTATGTTTTATCATTGCAAGTCTAATTTGTGTCTCTGTATTATTATTATATGATTTCATTAATTAATTTATCGATAGCTATGTTAACATTTGTTTTAAATTTTACTTAATATTGTTTTTTATTTTTGCTCTGTGTAATGTCTAGTATCTTAATTTTAATTTCTCATGTACATAAATAATTTTGCATGCCGCAAGGCAAAATGTATTGGGACAACAATTAAAACTAACACCATATTTGTACACTTACCTACATTATTAGCAAATAAACGATTTCGATTTCTATTTCTACAACTTCACATTAATAACTTTTTAACAGTTATTCAGTTCAGTATTAAATAAACTTTATTTACAGATAAATTTGATGTTTGTCTAGTCGACAACGTCGTAATCATTAATAAACCCACAAAAAAATATACATACACAATTAGCTACTTTTTCTATAATATTATTTTGTCTTGTTTTTGTGTACAATAATATGTAAAAAATCTTCATATAGTTTTATACTTTCGCTATATACATTTATAATCGTGACTTTAAAGACTCATATCTTTTCCCAGGCGAGGACGCGGAAGAAGACCCAGACCTGGCCGAGAACCCTTACGCTATACCAGCAAACGAGGAGTTGTACCTGGAGGACCCTAAGAAGACGCTGCGGGGCTACTTCGAGCGCGAGGGTCATGAGCTCGCGTATGACTGCGAGGAGAGGGGCGTCGGACAGTTTATATGCAGGTTGGTTTGTAAGAAGAAGAATGTTAGGGTCGGTTCATGTATAACGGACAATGCAACGCGTATTATCAATCGTGTAATTATATAACTCGCAAATATACATTGTGTTAAGAAAACTGTGTCCGATCCGTGAAGGTAATAAAAGGTCTATTAATATCAAAAAATAGGATACCTATGAATAAAAAAAAATACCTCCTGAAATAATCCCAATAGGAGAAAGAGAGAGTTGCAAGTTGAGAGCTCACAGTTGCTGCAGAAGGCTCAAACAAAATGCCAGCCAATAATACCGTTGGCAGTGGTAAAAACCCTTCAAAATTCATTATTATTGTACCTTTCATACATATATTTAATTTGGTTCTGTGATTTTCATACCTGCATCACCCTTTAGGGTTCGAATGGGATTATCTTAATATGTTGTATGTAACAAAAACATAAATAATTTCTTGTCTTCAGGGTAGAGCTACCTCTAGACGACGCTAGAGGCAAGCCGGTGATCGCAGAAGTAATCCACAGAGGGAAGAAGAAGGAAGCGGTTATAGCGTGCGCCTTAGAAGCCTGCAGGATACTGGACAGAGCTGGGCTTTTGAGACAGTCCAAACATGGTAAAAACATAACATAACATATCATCACGCCTGTATCCCCGAAGGGTTAGGCAGAGGTGTACCAATGTACACCCACAGTTCGCCGATATGTTTTAGGTCCCATTTAATAGGGAGCGAGCCTATTGCCACTAACCGGGCACAAATCCAAACTCCGACCTGCTACTGAGAATTTCATAGAATAACCTTGGTCGAGTTGGGAATCGAACCCAATACCTCTAGCGTAGCAGTCGCGCTTAGCACCACTAGGCCAACGAGGCAGGCAAAACATGATAATTAATTTAATTAAAAATATCGTCATCTTCCGAACTAAAAAAATTGCATCATAATCGGTCCATTCGTTTAGGGGCTACGATTCCCCAAGTAGACACTCAAACGCTCTGTTTGTTTCGCGAGTTAAAAAGTGAGGAAGTGATAATCTAATAAAGCACAGAATTTACGATATAAATTAAATAAGATATTGGTTTCTTAGGTTTACGCGAATGTTAGACATTGAATAAAACTACTTTTTACGGTTTTTTTCGCGGTTTATTTTGATTTTCGGTCTGCCCGTGTCGAAATTTCGGGACCTAAATGTAAAATTAAAACCGCGAAAAAATCCGTAAAAAGTAGTTTTATTCAAGAAAATAAGATTTAAATGAATACAGACCTGTCAGTGTCTCCAAAAACCTTTGGATAAATAAGGGCTTGAGATATTATCACTTAAAAATTTTCTGTAACTTTAATTATTAACTTAAATTCGAAACTATATCATATAACAAATTACTAAAGCAAATATATAAATCCATTTGTTATTACCATCTACAGAGTCCCGTCGCCGCAAAGAACGAGACTGGTCGGCCGACGATTTCTACGACTCCGACGACGACACCTATCTCGATAGGACTGGCAGCGTAGAGAGGAAGAGAGAGCTACGCATGCAGAAGCTAGGAGCCGCGGAGAGAGAGGAACAGAGACCCCGCACTTACGAGGATCTGGTAAGAGATGGAGAGAGAGTCACGCATGCAGAAGCTAGGAGCCGCGGAGAGAGAGGAGCAGAGACCCCGCACTTACGAGGATCTGGTAAGAGATGGAGAGAGAGTCACGCATGCAGAAGCTAGGAGCCGCGGGGAGAGAGGAGCAGAGACCCCGCACTTACGAGGATCTGGTAAGAGATGGAGAGAGAGTCACGCATGCAGAAGCTAGGAGCCGCGGAGAGAGAGGAGCAGAGACCCCGCACTTACGAGGATCTGGTAAGAGATGGAGAGAGAGTCACGCATGCAGAAGCTAGGAGCCGCGGAGAGAGAGGAACAGAGACCCCGCACTTACGAGGATCTGGTAAGAGATGGAGAGAGAGTCACGCATGCAGAAGCTAGGAGCCGCGGAGAGAGAGGAGCAGAGACCCCGCACTTACGAGGATCTGGTAAGAGATGGAGAGAGAGTCACGCATGCAGAAGCTAGGAGCCGCGGAGAGAGAGGAGCAGAGACCCCGCACTTACGAGGATCTGGTAAGAGATGGAGAGAGAGTCACGCATGCAGAAGCTAGGAGCCGCGGAGAGAGAGGAGCAGAGACCCCGCACTTACGAGGATCTGGTAAGAGATGGAGAGAGAGTCACGCATGCAGAAGCTAGGGGCCGCGGAGAGAGAGGAGCAGAGACCCCGCACTTACGAGGATCTGGTAAGAGATGGAGAGAGAGTCACGCATGCAGAAGCTAGGAGCCGCGGAGAGAGAGGAACAGAGACCCCGCACTTACGAGGATCTGGTAAGAGATGGAGAGAGAGTCACGCATGCAGAAGCTAGGAGCCGCGGAGAGAGAGGAGCAGAGACCCCGCACTTACGAGGATCTGGTAAGAGATGGAGAGAGAGTCACGCATGCAGAAGCTAGGAGCCGCGGAGAGAGAGGAGCAGAGACCCCGCACTTACGAGGATCTGGTAAGAGATGGAGAGAGAGTCACGCATGCAGAAGCTAGGGGCCGCGGAGAGAGAGGAGCAGAGACCCCGCACTTACGAGGATCTGGTAAGAGATGGAGAGAGAGTCACGCATGCAGAAGCTAGGAGACGTGTTTCTGGTAAAAAATGGAGTAAGACTTGGTAAGAGATCAAGAGAGAGTGAGAAAAGAGACAGGGAGGGGGAGCTGCACATGCCGATGCTGGGAGAGTAAGTGTGGTCTCGGTGTTTTTAAGAAATGTCACCCATCTGCTGTTTAACCTTAGTAAGCGCGGCTCAACCTTTCTTATTTCTTATCTGTCAAACCAAAACGTTGCTACAAGCCATTTTATGATATATACATTAATATTAAAATTTTCAAGAAATAATACATAATATTTCATTGTTACAGCTAAAAGAAATATCCGACCTGGAATCCAAGATATCATCCGAGGAGAAGTCCCTAGAGAAGCTTCGTTCCTCCGCAGCCAAGAGTCAGGCGAAGTCAGAAGACCTGGACGAGCTGGACGAGTACATGAACAGCTTGAAGCAAGGACCCAGCATGGCGGAGAAGGCGGAGATCTCTAAGACTAAGGTATGGAACTATGTCTATATATGGACAGCCTTAATTAGGGTCCCAACTCTAGGCAAACTGCTTAGAGTGTGTACATAAGAAACTAAAGAGTAAGCCTATCAGAGTTTGAACCGTAAGCACTAGTATGAACTAGTTTTGTCGTGAATTATGTATGAAGATGGAGCTTGCCATTTAAAAAACCCATCTAAAACACTAATATTATCCTAACAATGTCAAAACCATCGGTATTTTCGTATGTAAATTTCTCGTTGCGCAAAAATTAACTTAAATCAGTAAAGGAATGTACTAGGTTGTTGCACTTTTTAGTGTCACCAATTACCGTATTACATAATTTTGGGTGATCGTTTCTAAAATTAGTTAGGTTTTAAATATAAAGGGCTAAAATAACCTTACTTTAATAAAACTAAAAAATAACTTTTTCCCCCACAGATGAGCATACAAAAACTAAAACTAGAGTTGTCCAAAACGCAACGCCTTGCAGAACTAGCGCGACCGGCGCACCTCCCCCCTCTAGTCAAGAAGGGGGATAAGATGCACATCAAACAGGCTGGCAACTCTGTTGTCTATGGCAAGAGGTGAGTGGAAGATAGTAATATTATAAGTTTATTAACAGTCTGTCTCGTTGGCCTAGTGGTGCTAAGCGCGACTGCTACGCTAGAGGTCTTGGGTTCGATTCCCAAGTCGATCAAGGTGTTATTGGGGTTTTCTATGAAATTCTCAGTAGCAGGTCGGAGTTTGGATTTGTGCCCGGTTAGTGGCAATAGGCTCGCCCCCTATTACATGGGACCTAAACATATCGGCGAATTGTAGGTGTACATTGGTACACCTCTGCCTAACCCTTCGGGGTTACAGGCGTGGTGGTATGTTTATGTTATATTAAAAAAAAAAAATGTCGTCTGGGGATCGAACCCGGGACCTCAGAGCTAGAGACTCCTTGAAAACTCATTTGTACGCCACTCGATCGCGTAAACCCTTATATTTTATTCTTTTTAAATACCCATAAAAAAGCGGTATTTTTATCGTGTTGCCAGCTCTGAAATCCCAGGTTTGAACCCTGGACGGGTCAATATAGAGAACCTATGGTAGAATATATGGTATTGTCCAAATTTTTTACTTATATTTACTTACAAACAATATTTTTCAGAATACGACTAAAAGACGACGGAGAAAAGCGTCCAAAAATAAAGAAAGAAATCAAACAGGACGAAGGAGAATTCGTTGAAGAAATGGATTCTGATGACGATGAAACAAATAATGAACCCAGTAAAAAGGACATCAAAAAAGAGGAAACTTCGCCAGAAGACAGTCAAGAAGTAAAGAAGGAAGGAATCAAGCAAGAAAAAGAAGTAAAAATGTATGGCCCTATGAGACCCCCAGAAAACTATGTGATACCGGAAAACTATTTTGATCAAGAAAGCGATCGGGATTTACCTGAAATTATGGAGAAAGAGTAGATTAAGTTATATTAAATAAACTGTTTTTAAGTTTGTCTTGTTTCTTATTTATTTACCTGAAAATTAAGTCCAACTACTTTTATTTCAAATAAGCTTTTAGAGGCTCTTTCAAAAATTTAAATGATTCTAGTTGGTTTCAAAACGTTATTACTATAAAGAAGAAAGCAGGATGGGTCGACGACATAGTTAAAGTCTCGGGTCGAGCCTAAGGCTGGCACAGGACCGTAGAAAATGGCATGAAAAACGGGCGGCCTATGCCCAGTGGGAGGACAAGGGCTATGGATGATGATGATGAAAAAGAACTGGCAAGAAACTTAATAAGTTACCTACTTGTATATATCTTATTTACCTATTAGCCTCAAAAAGCAAGTTAAAACGTTGTTCTCGGCTGTCATACGTTGTTGTCATACGATCTTTGACAATAAAATCATTATGATTCCGACAACCAGTCTTATTATGGGATACAGTGTCACCCAGTAACATGTGTTTTGGAGGTCAGATAGACAGTCGCTCTGTAACATACGGTGTTCAGCTGTCGGTGAGACTGGAAGCCGATCCCTCAGCATAGAAAAATTGATGCTTTTTTTAAGTATTTATTTCAACAACATTGCAACAATATTAATAGACAAAAATACATTTATAAAATCTCAATATTTGTCATTTACTTATTATTATACACATTATCGTACTTGCTAAATAATACTATTCGCTAAAAATATAATAAATGCGTGCAGAGGTAATAGTTTAAAAAGTCAGTATTGCCAATTAAATTTAATTAATGTTGGCAATACTTATCCATAGACCAGAAATAAGCGTACTTGAACTTAAACTCAAAAAAATGCAAAAAATACTTCTGACATTATTAATTGCACTTATATTATGTTGCACATAAAAAAATCTACTAATTTCATTGTCACAAAATGTCCATAGCATGTCAATTGGCATTAAATGACATTCGTTAAAAAAACGTTTACCATGCATTGTCATCCAAATTAAACAATTTTACTTATCTTTTAAGATATCGCAAAAAAAAACATAGTTTCACGAGAAGCTAATAAAACATGCAATTAAATACAAATAGTTAAAAGATTTTTTTAACCTCAGACAGGATTTAAACCCATGACTACTAATAAAAGCATTTCAAAAACTACATCATTCTTACAAATATAGCTATATAAAACTATGCAGACCAGCACCATTTATATTTTCACAACGAATAAAGCTTACATTAGTTAGTTCTGTAAATAATTGTATTATTGACAATAACAATTCCTTCTTGAAGTTAGTTTTCAAAATCTCCCCTATTTAGTATCTATGTATATTTATCGGTCAACCTCTCCAAAGACGATATCTAAAGTACCAATAATAGCCACAATGTCTGCCAACATTGCATTCCTACCGATCGTTTTTAAGGCAGCCAAGTGAGCGAAGCCGGGAGCCTTTATTTTACACCTGCAAACAACAAATCATTTAATAATATGTGGGCAACATCACATACACTGCTCTGAATCCAAAGTAAGTAGCTAAAGCACTTGTGCTATGGAATCAGAGACAACGAAGGTACCATAAATACCTAGACCAAAGACAGAAAAGTGGTTTTTTACATTGACTCGTCTGGGGATCGAACCCGGGACCTAGGAGCTTTTTTTTTTTTTTTGGTAGAGATCTTTGCAGTTATCCTTAGCGCAGGCTTTGACTGCTTCACCGGACTTTTGGCGAGGACCTTAAGGCCTCCAGCCAGAGCAATAGGAAAAACTAACTACGTTAGCAACGTCCACTAAGGGCACCCCCTGCGGGGTTCACCTCAGAGCTTAGGGAATTCAATTTACTAGAATAAATTTAAAGCATATTCTACTTAGATTCTTGTGCATCAACGATATCTGAATTAGTGTGAAAGCCGCTTATGAAAGATTTTAAACTGACTGATATAATTTTTTTTTAAATATGAAGATGTCAACGCAAACTGAACCTTCATTATCATCAACTTATAGCAGCCCACTGCTGGGCATAGGCCCCTCCAATTGCACCGTACATGGGGCCCGAGTCTGCTATTGAAAATTCCTTCAATCGTCTGAGTGGGTGGCGCTTGTAGGTTCATTTTAGAATTTCATTTTAAAATGGACCTACTGACGCCACCCACTCAGACGATTGAAGCAATTGTCAATAGCAGACTCGGGCCCCTGGCAGAAAGACAGTTGTTTTTCTTAAAACTCATGTTTAACAAAATCCAAAGTGTAGAAAGAGTATATAATTACCTATAAGGTTTGGAACTGCCATCAGAGACGAGATAGATGCCGAACTCTCCCTTGGGGGCCTCGACGGCGGTGTAGGTGGCTCCGGGGGGCACCTGGTAGCCTTGCGTGAACAACTTGAAGTGGTGGATCAGGGCCTCCATCGATGTCTACAATTAATATAGATTCAACTAAAATGTACGATACGTGAAAAAAACAACGTGACTTGGTGTGATGTCACATGTCGTGATGTGATGTTCAATGTCGTGATGTCTCATGTCGTGATGTGATATCTCATGTCGTGAAGTGATGTGACACGTCGTGATGTGATGTCACGTGTCGTGATGTGATGTTCAATGTCGTGATGTGATGTCACGTGTCGTGATGTCATGTTCAATGTCGTGATGTGATGTCACATGTCGTGATGTGATGTCACATGTCGTGATGTGATGGCATGTCACGTGTCGTGATGTGATGTAACATGTCGCGATGTGATGTCACATGTCGTGATGTTATATCACATGTCGTGATGTGATGTCACGTATCGTGATGTGATGTCACGTGTCGTGATGTTATGTCACATGTCGTGATGTGATGGCATGTCACGTGTCGTGATGTTATGTCACGTGTCGTGATGTTATGTCACATGTCGTGATGTGATGTCACGTATCGTGATGTGATGTCACATGTCGTGATGTGATGTCATGGCACGTGTCGTTATGCGATGTCACGTGTCGTGATGTTATGTCACGTGTCGTGATGTTATGTCACGTGTCGTGATATTATGTCACGTGTCGTGATGTTATGTCACGTGTCGTGATGTTATGTCACGTGTCGTGATGTGATGTCACATGTCGTGATGTGATGGCATGTCACGTGTCGTGGTGTGATGGCATGTCACGTGTCGTGATGTGATGTAACATGTCGTGATGTGATGTCACATGTCGTGATGTTATATAACATGTCGTAATGTGATGTCACGTATCGTGATGTGATGTCACATGTCGTTATGCGATGTCACGTGTCGTGATGTGATGCTAGTCGTGATGTGATGTCACATGTCGTGATGTGATGTGATGTCACATGTCGTGATGTGATGTCACGTATCGTGATGTGATGTCACATGTCGTGATGTCATGGCACGTGTCGTTATGCGATGTCACGTGTCGTGATGTTATGTCACGTGTCGTGAAGTTATGTCACGTGTCGTGATGTTATGTCACATGTCGTGATGTGATGGCATGTCACGTGTCGTGATGTTATGTCACGTGTCGTGATGTTATGTCACATGTCGTGATGTGATGGCATGTCACATGTCGTGATGTTATATCACATGTCGTGATGTGATGTCACGTATCGTGATGTGATGTCACGTGTCGTGATGTGATGTCACGTGTCGTGATGTGATGTCACGTGTCTAGATGTGATGTCACATGTCGTGATGCGATGTCACATGTCGTGATGTGAAATCACAAGTCGTGATGTGATGTAATGTCACGTGTCGTTATGCGATGTCATGTCTCGTGATGCGATGTCACATGTCGTGATGTGAAATCACAAGTCGTGATGTGATGTAATGTCACGTGTCGTTATGCGATGTCATGTCTCGTGTCGTGATGTGATGTCACATGTCGTGATGTGGTGTTATGTCACATGTCGTGAATTCGTGATGTGATTATCAATGTCGTGATGTGATGTCACATGTCGTAATGTGTTGTTGGATATGTAACGTGATGTCGCAGGATGGTTTGTGGCCATGTGATATGGTTGCGCGTGATGAGATGTGATCTGTTGTCACGTAACATGATGTCACATGACGTGATATAATTTAACTTGTAGTGTCACATCCAGGAGCGCCGAGTATCTATTAGGAGGTATTCTGTGGACTCATTTGATGATTTTATCACGCGAAAAGAAGAAACAAATCTATAGTTATAAGATGAAAATGAGAATTTTTTTAGATGTTCATAATCGTGGGTGCTGGGGCACCCGACCACCCACGGAGTCACTGGTCACATCAGGTGAAGTTTGTGCTCACAGGTCATACCGATAATTGTGAACTCTACCTTCATTTCCGCTCGCGAGGGCGGCGTGAGCTTGGCATCATCAGTCTTCACCTCCCCCTCCGGCATCTGGTTGAGGCACTGTTCGATGATTCTGATGGACTGACGCATCTCCTCCATGCGACATAAGTATCTTGAACCAAATGATAGTTATTATTAGAAAACAATCAAGGCTTCTATGTAGATATAACATAAGATATCATCACGCCTGTATTCCCAAAGGGTTAGGCAGAGGTGTACCAATGTACACCCACGGTTCGCCGATATGTTTAGGTCCCATTAGACTACGGGCCCATGAACAAAATGGATGGGTCATATGAACCACCAGGTGACGTATTTATATAGGACGATAGAAGAGCATAAAATAATAAGATTCAGCACTATGCCGTCACTTGTGATCAGTCCAACTGAGTGCTGGTGAGAATTCAAAAGTGCAGCTAGAGTGAGTACATTTTGGTCATTTATTTCTGTACGGCATGTTTTACCATCGATAGATCCATGAAAAATAATAAAAAAGCGCGCAGTGCCGTACTACAATGGTGGTTCAAAAAGTTGGTATTTTAGTTTTATTTTCTGTCAATTTCCAGGGTAAATTTGGTCATTTGATTCTGTACGGCGTCAGTTTCATACTGTTTCAATACAGCTTCTAATCCATTATTCCGCAACGCCGTACAAAAATCTTTGAACAAGGGGAAAAAATCGAGGGTTGCAATCCGCCTTCATTCCGTGGTCCGAGGGGTGATTTAAACAACATAAAATTATTTATTTTGAAAGTTTTTCATGCATAGATAATATTTTTTACATGCCGTAATTTTCATACGTTTAATAGGGGGCGAGCCTATTGCCACTAACCGGGCACAAATCCAAACTCCGACCTGCTACTGAGAATTTCATAGAAAAACCCAATATCAATGTAGATATGGTCTTTATATTTAAAAGGACTGTTAAAGAATATACATGACGTTTGCGTTTCGGTTAATTTTCAGTAACATCCGTGGTTAAAATATAGGGCATCTGTCACAAAATATGTTCACTACTCACCACATAAGTAAATGATACCAAAATAATAGAAGTTATTGTCAGTAAGACCAACGACAGTTTTCTTTAAAAAAATTATAGATTCTTGTGTGTGTGTGGGTGTATTGGTATAAATTACAAGAAAATATGTTATTTCGACTATGAGAAAACTTTTAATCAATCCCTTTACGAATTTAATTATAATAATTATGTATAAATTACCTGTCATAACAGTCCCCATGAGAGCCAATAGGAACATCGAACTCAACGAGGTCGTACGCGTCGTAAGGCTGACTCTTGCGCAGGTCCCACTTAACGCCGGAGCCGCGGAGCATTACACCACTAGAAAAGAGAAAGAAAATGTAAAAATAGAAATAAAGAATATCCCTCACTTCTTAGTATTCCCTTGCTACGAAAGTCCCACATCGTAGAACTTCCTTGCTATGAAAGTCAAACATTGTAGAACTCCCTTGCTACGACTGTCCCACTTCGTAGTATTCCCTTGCTACAAATATCCAACTTCCTAGTATTCCCTTGCTACACTTCGTAGTAGTCCCTTGCTACGAATGCCCGCCCCACTTCATAGTATTTCCTTGCTACAAATGTCCTACATTGTAGAACTCCCTTGCTACGAATGGCCTAAATCGTAATATGGCCTTGCTACGAATGTCGCACTTCGTAGTAGCCCCCTGCTACGAATGTCCCACTTCGTAGTAGCCCTTGCCACGAATGTCACACATCGTAGTATCGCCTTGCTACGAATGTCCCACGTCGTAGAATTTTTCATCACTCATATTACCAATGTTTTCCCATCTTAAGATATCCCTGCTATTTATGTCCAAATAGGAAAACGGAGGCCGTCTTTTCAACATATTTTTGCTTAAAATACATAAAGACCCACTTAGGTCTACATTTTAGTCTTTTTTAGCACGACTCAACATACACTGTTTAGTCAACCAATCAGTCGTGATCAGTTAATTAGACAAAAGGCTTCAATTTTGACTTAATAAGTTTAAGGCGTTGCATTACCTGAACCCATAATTCAGGGCATCTTGTGCTGTGACGACTCCGATATCCTTGGTCCGCTGTATCCAGATCCTGTTGGTTGTCAAAACGTCTTCCACCTCGTCCAGACGCTCTGACAACTTGGACGCGAACTCGTATATATCGTCCATCAAACCTAACGGTAAGTCCTGAAAATTACAAAAATAATCAAAAAATAAAATATAGGCCGCCCTGCTACGAATGTCCCACTTCGTAGTATATCCCTGCTACGAATTTCACTTTGTATTAGTTACCTGCTATGAATGTCCCAGTTCGTAGAAAGTCCCTGCTACGTATGTCCCACTTCACACCACTTCTATGCTACGAATGTCCTATTTCAGAGCATCTCTATGCTACGAATGCCGTTTATATGAATATCTACCAACAGACAGAAACCACTTACCAGCGACACTCCCCCGGGTCTGATATACGCAGCGTGCATTCTGGCGCCGCTCACTCTCTCGTAGAACTCCATCATCTTCTCTCTCTCTTCAAACAGCCAGAACAGAGGAGACATAGCTCCGACGTCTACGCCATGCGTGCCGACCGCCATCATGTGGTTTAAGAGACGAGTTATTTCGGCAAAAAGGGCTTAAACAGAAAATTATTACTAGCAAATTGACGTTAATTCTAATAATACATGGTGGAAAAGACAAAAATGTGCATAATGAATATATGAGAAAGTTTATGGATTATTTAACAACACGTGACATGCGCGTGACATGACAAGAAGCAAGGCGAGATATTTGTCGACGAAGTTAAATGAAAAACCTTATTTGCTGTGTACCGTGTAATACAATGCAATTTCAGACTTACTTCTTATATATTTCGCTCTCAGAGGGATGTCAATATTGAGTAGTTTCTCGACGGCGAGACTGTAGCACTGTTCGTTGCACATCATGGAGACGTAGTCGAGACGGTCGAAGTAGGGCAACGCCTGCGTGAAGGTCTTGTACTCGATCAGCTTCTCCGTGCCGCGGTGCAGCAGCCCTATGTGCGGGTCGGCCACGCGGACAGTCTGTGGAGACGATTGCAAAATAACACATCTATTGACCTCAAGCTTGATTGATCTATGAGAAAATACAAAGTAATCAAAACTTAACAAATGATGGACCTTGAGTCCGGCAAAAGCCATTATACAACTGCTACAAATGATCCAAATCTGAAGGCCTATTTGCTACGAATTGTCCACTTCGTAGCAGCTCTTAGCTACAAATGTCTCACTTCGTAGCATCTCCCTGCTACGAATGTCTCACTTCGTAGCATCTTCCCGCTACGAATGTCCCGCATCGTAGCATCTCCCTGCTACGAATGTCTCACTTCTTAGCATCTCCCTGCTACGAATATCTCACTTCGTAGCATCTCCCGGCTACGAATGCCTCACTTCGTAGCATCTCCCTGCTACGAATGTCTCACGTCTTAGCATCTCCCCGCTACGAATGTCTCACTTCGTAGCATCTCCCTGCTACGAATATCTCACTTCGTAGCATCTGCCGGCTACGAATGTCTCACTTCATAGCATCTCCCTGCTACGAATGTCTCACTTCGTAGCATCTTCCCGCTACGAATGTCCCGCATCGTAGCATCTCCCTGCTACGAATGTCTCACTTCTTAGCATCTCCCTGCTACGAATATCTCACTTCGTAGCATCTCCCGGCTACGAATGCCTCACTTCGTAGCATCTCCCTGCTACGAATGTCTCACGTCTTAGCATCTCCCCGCTACGAATGTCTCACTTCGTAGCATCTCCCTGCTACGAATATCTCACTTCGTAGCATCTGCCGGCTACGAATGTCTCACTTCATAGCATCTCCCTGCTACGAATGTCTCACTTCATAGCATCTCCCTGCTACGAATGTCTCACTTCTTAGCATCTCCCTGCTACGAATATCTCACTTCGTAGCATCTCCCGGCTACGAATGCCTCACTTCGTAGCATCTCCCTGCTACGAATGTCTCACGTCTTAGCATCTCCCCGCTACGAATGTCTCACTTCGTAGCATCTCCCTGCTACGAATATCTCACTTCGTAGCATCTGCCGGCTACGAATGTCTCACTTCATAGCATCTCCCTGCTACGAATGTCTCACTTCATAGCATCTCCCTGCTACGAATGTCTCACTTCGTAGCATCTCCCGGCTACGAATGCCTCACTTCGTAGCATCTCCCTGCTACGAATGTCTCACGTCTTAGCATCTCCCCGCTACGAATGTCTCACTTCGTAGCATCTCCCTGCTACGAATATCTCACTTCGTAGCATCTGCCGGCTACGAATGTCTCACTTCATAGCATCTCCCTGCTACGAATGTCTCACTTCATAGCATCTCCCTGCTACGAATGTCTCACTTCGTAGCATCTCCCCGCTACGAATGTCTCACTTCTTAACATCTCCCTGCTACGAATGCCTCACTTCGTAGCATCTTCCTGAGGCGAATACGCAGCTTTCAAAAGTTAAGACACCACGTATTATTTTTTTAATTTATAGTTAGGTATATTATTATAGTATATTTACCTCTCCATCGAGCTCAAGCACGAGTCGCAGCACACCGTGGGCAGCGGGATGCTGTGGACCGAAGTTCAGCACCATGTTGCGCACTTTCCTCTCGCCGGGGGCTATCACACCTGTATACAACACATTTTAAGGTTCACACGGATAAGAGAAGATTAGATAAGGCACAAAGCAACTTTATTGAATTTTATTTAGTACTACGTCTGAAGTATCCTATCGATGACATTAGCTGGGGATGTTGCGTAACCGTACAAAGTCGGAATTGGTCAAAAAGAACACTATAAGATTAATAACTCGAAAACGACAAAAAATAACGAAACATTAAATTGCCTTCTAGCTCTAGACATCTAAACGTCTACACTTTCAAACACCCTGTTTATCTGACGGATTAAACAGATTTCGTCTCTTCATAGTTACTCTACCCCATTATAATAACTTCCTATCTTTTTCAATGCAAAGTCCCATTTCGGTCTCAACAAAATTTTAGAAAACTATAAAAAAAACTCGAAATCAGAAAAAAATCTTTTGCCTTAACTTTTGTTATAAATATTGTTGTGACAAGGAATAAATAAACCCACCTTAAAACTGCATAGATAATCTTGATAAGATAGGTAGAATATTAATCATTATTTATTTATAAAATATCATGAAATGGAGGCCAATAGTACAACTGTTTTAGATAAGAATAAATTATCTTCGGATAACATTTTCTGACTCGACGAGCCTTTGTTATGTTATGCTATTTTACGAGATAAAAACTACGTTCCAAATAACTCGAAATACCATTAGATCTATCATTGTATAATGACGATCCGCGTTATGTCTTAATTTTCCTCAGATTTACATAAGTAATATTTTAACAAGTAAGCCCATTTGAACTTTACCAGCTTGTTTTCTCAAATTTTGTAACAAAAACACACAAGTATTGTACCTTCGCAAAATCACCAATGTCAAAGCAAGTTTTTAATATTATTGTACAAAACTCCCACATACATTTATTTTCCCCACTGCCTGACAAAGTTGAGAAGTTAGAAAATCGTAGTTTTTCGAACCTTTTACGGGACACTCTGTATAACTTCAACGAAACAGAAAGACGGGGCCGTGTGAAAGTTACCTTCACCTAACAAAATCAATCAGATAAAAAACACAAATTGAACCGATTTTTCTCGAGATAATTATTTTGATAAACGTCGGTCTCGGCAACCTTCGGTCTTGGGAACTTAAGTCTCGGGAGACGTCGGTCTCGGTAGGCGTCTGTTTCAATAAGCGTCGGTTACCGTAGTCCTCGGTCTCGGTAGAAATCGGTCTCAGTAAGCGACGGTCTCGGTAGGCGTCGCCGTCGGTCTCAGTAGGCGTCAGTCTCGATAAGCGTCAGTCTCAATAAGCGTCGGTCACCGTAGGCGTCGGTCTCGGTAGAAATCGGTCTCAGTAAGCGTCGGTCTCAGTAGGCATAAGCCCCGACAGGCATTGGTTTTAACAGGCATCGGTCTCGATAAACGTTTATTTTCTTTAGGTTTCGGTCTCGGTAAGCTGTTGGTCCCAGTATTCGTCGGTGTCGGCAAGCGTCGATCTCGAACTTCACAAGATAATGTTTAAGGCGTCGTCGGTCTCGGAAGGCGTCGGTTTCCATAGGCGTCGTTCTTGGCAGGCGTCGGACTCGGAAAGTGTCGGTCTCGGTAGGCGTCGGTCTCGGTAAGCGTTGGTCTCGGTAGGCGTCGGTCTCGGTAGGCGTCGGTCTCGGTAGGCGTCGGTCTTGGTAGGCGTCGGTCTCGGTAGGCGTCGATCTTGGTAGGCGTCGGTCTCGGTAGGCGTCGGTCCATGTAGGCGTCGGTCTCAACAGGCACCCGTCTTGGTAGGCGTCGTTTTCCATAAGCGTCGTTCTTATTAGGTGTCGGTCTCGGTAGGCGTCGGTCTCAATGAGCGTCGGTCTCAGTAAGCGTCGGTCACCGTAGGCGTAGGTCTCGGTAAGCGTCGGTCTCGGTAGGCGTCGGTGTTGGTAGGCGTCGGTCTTGGTAGGCGTCGGTCTCAGTAGGCGTCGGTTTCCGTAGGCGTCGTTCTTGGTAGGCGTCGGTCTCGGTAGGGGTCGATCCATGTAGGCGTCGGTCTCAACACGCGCCGGTCCATGTAGGCGTCGGTCTCAACAGGCACCCGTCTTGGTAGGCGTCGTTTTCCATAAGCGTCGTTCTTATTAGGCGTCGGTCTCGGTAGGCATCGGTTTCCGTAGGCGTCGTTCTTGGCAGGCGTCGGTCTCGGTGGGCGTCGGTCTCGGTAGGCGTCGGTCTCGGTAGGCGACGGTATCGGTAGGCGACGGTATCGGTAGGCGACGGTATCGGTAGGCGTCGGTTTCGGTAGGCGTCGGTCTTGGTAGGCGTCGGTCTCGGTAAGCGTCGGTTTCCGTAGGCGTCGGTCTTGGTAGGCGTCGGTCTCGTTAGGCGTCGGTCCATGTAGACGTCGATCTCAACAGGCACCCGTCTTGGTAGGCGTCGTTTTCTAAAAGCGTCGTTCTTATTAGGCGTCGGTCTCGTTAGGCGTCGGTCTTGATAGGCGTCGGTCTCGATAGGCCTTGGTCTTGGCAGGCGTCGGTTTCCGTAGGCGTCGTTCTTGGTAAGCGTCGGTCTCAGTAGGCGTCGGTCTCGGTAGGCGTCGGTCTTGATAGGCGTCGGTGTCGATAGGCCTTGGTCTTAGAAGGCGTCGGTCTCGGTAGACGTCGGTCTCGGTAAGCGTCGGTCTCGGTAGGCGTCGGTCTTGGTAGGCGTCGGTCTCGGTAGGCGTCGGTCTCGATAGGCGACGGTTTCGGTAGGCGTCGGTCTCGGTAGGCGTCGGTCTTGGTAGGCGTCGGTCTTGACAGGCGTCGGTCTTGGTAGGCGTCGGTCTCGGTAGGCGTCGGTCTCGGTAGGTGTCGGACTCAGAAAGCGTCGGTCTCGGTAGGCGTCGGTCTCGGTAGGCGTGGTCTCGGTAGGCGTCGGTCTTGGTAGGCGTCGGTCTCGGAAGGCGTCGGTCTTGGTAGTGGTCGGTCTCGGTAGGCGTCGGTCTCCGTAAGCGTCGGTCTCGTTAGGCGTCGGTCTCGTTAGGGGTAGGTCTTAATTAAAAGGTAATCGAGATTCGCTTTCTCTGATCTTGATCATACAATCAGCATTATACAACATACAGTGAAATCCACCGCGAGTAACTGGACTTTGTTTGACGTCGCTAACGTAGACAAATTATACCTAATTTCCGATAAAATTTACTGTCTAATCATCACAAATTGCCAAAAAAAAATAAAAACCTATTGTCATTTCTATTTTTATTTATGTTATCTCACTAATCTGTAGGTATTTTCTTTATATTCTGCGTCAGTATCGCGGACTTTGACCACTTTTGGGGGCGGAGTTACGATTTTTTTTTTGGTAATTAATATCTTTAACTTTATAGCCTCGTTTACGGAGACGCGGGGCGTCGGGCGTCGCGTGTGGCGTAGCGTCTCGCGGCGCGTCGGGCGTTTTTTCTGTTCACGGAGGGGCGGCGCGTGGAGCGGCACGCATCATAGCACGCGTAAACACAAACTTATAGCAATATACGACGTTGTTCATAGAGAAGCGAGGCGGGAAGAGTGGCAGTGCACGCTCGCCTCGATCAAATTGACTACAAGTCGGATTTTTTCCATATTTTTATCATATCATACTCCATTGCGACGGTGACTACGTCTGTGTTGCGCGATTTCTAAATAAGACTGACGGAAGATTCCGTCTCGGGCTTCATCGAGAATTGCCGCTGCGTGCGCCGCCGCGGTAAATGCCGCGTGGGACGTGGCGGGACCCGCCGCGAAAAACGCCCTATTTCAAACAAACGCGTATCAAATCCACCGCCACTCTTCCCGCCTTGTTTCTCTATGAACAACGTCGTATATTGCTACAAGTTTGTGTTTACGCGTGCGATGATGCGTGCCGCTTCACGCGCCGCCCCTCCGTTAACAGAAAAAACGCCCGATGCGCCGCGAGACGCCACTCCACACGCGCCGCGAGACGCCACTCCACACGCGACGCGAGACGTCCCGCGTCTCCGTTAATGAGGCCTTAGAAACTGGACGTTGTCTGTCGCCGCTGACGTAAATGGGTTACAACTATTGCCTGATAAAATTTATTGTATTATCATCACAAATTGACAAAAAATGTAAAGACACATCTGTCATTTCTATTTTTATTTATGTTATCTCTAATCTGTAGGTATATATGTTTATCTATTGCGTCAGTATTGCGGACTTTGACCGTCTTGGGGGCAGAGTCTTGACGTATTTTTTTTGGAAATTTAGTATCTTAATCTGTTTGGAAAGATAACAATCTTAGATCCCGAGAGAGGTTGTCAATTCGTCTATATTGTTTTTATGATGTAGGTATGAGCCTTTGCGTAATATGAAAAGCAATTGAAAAAAAAAATCCTCTTTTGGGAAATAGACACTTCAAAAGTGGTCTCATATAAATTTAATCAAAAACTACTGTAACATTTTCTATTCTAAAACTGCTTTTTTTCTAACATATTTTTTCCTGAAGCCATCTTAAAAATTGTTAAAATGTATAACGTTATTGATCCATTGTTTTCTTATATCCGGTTTCTCTTTTTGCACAGACCAGTCAATTATTTTCAGCGAAAAGTATTGGGAATGTTGTGGACTGCCTACGAGTTCTTCAAACATTGTAATATATACCTTATTTCAATTACCGAAGTATTACTTTGCCTCAGCAACCTTAATTCTTCGGCTGTATTTACATTTTCCATAAAATGATTTATGTTTGGTTTACATATCACATAGCTTCGTCAGATTTCGTTTATAAAGTGTACTAGTGTATAGTTGTATATATCTGCGCCAAAAATAAAATATTGAGCGTACAGGCGTCGATAAGTGTGTTGTTTGTTACATGTAAGGCTCGCGACACACGTTGACCAAATTTTTGAGACATAAAAATCTGTTGACCAAAAACTTCTAAAATTAATAAACGAAGAGCGAATTTTTATTTAAATTCTAGTACGTGTAGTAGTGTTTTATAGAAATAGAACTAAGGAAGTAATTTTTTGGAGATGTTGATAATCAAATGTTATATGTTTGTTCTTTGTATGTATGTCGATGCCATTATGACTTCGAGCAGCCTTATTGGGTTGTCCAATATGACAGTATTCATGGTCATAATGGCAATAAAGGATAGACTTATTTCCCCCAAATGGCTTTGTGACGTTATTAAATAAAATCAATATGGCGGACAATTGGCGCCATTTTTAAACTGGAATAGACTTTGCTACTAAACAACTTAGTAAATAAATGGATGACCACCTTCTACAGAGCAGGAGATGCTTAACTTAGTAATCTGACTCGTAAAGATATACTGCTGACCTTGAATACTACAACGCAAACTAAGACATTTTCAAATTTCTATGGCCATAAATCCGACCCAAAAGTTTTTCTCCAAAACGTTCGTAGTTTGGATCCCGCCTTATGTAGACTCTGTAGTAAATAAGTAGGTCAATCAACGCAATACCCATACGACACGCCATAGACATACATGTTGTTGATTTTTGGGCGAGACCAGCTATTCTATTAATTGGAATGTCAATTACACGTAATGTTAGACTAGGTTTAATATATGTAGACAAGCCTGGCTTTTAAGATTTTTTTAAATTATCTAAAAACTTAACAATGACTGGAAAAAAGAAGGAAACCTCGCCTTAGTGGTTTCTTTTTTATGTAAATGTATCTTTTTTATTTTAGTTTTTACTTAGTTTAAAAATCGGAGTGCTACTGAATAATAATTAAATTTTCCCTTTTCTTAGATGTAAATGTAATTAAAACTTTTTTATTTAAGTTAGGTTTGGAAGTCAGAAGAAGTCCTTTACCCAGCAATAGTATCTTATGTAGGCTACTAAAAAAAATATATGTCATTATCAAGTATTTAAAAAATCCCATAAATACCTACAATTAAATATTCCAAAAAACTTTCCCATACTAATTTAAGCAAATAAATCTTCCTTTCATTATTTTACTTATTTCTGTATTGCTCTACCAATCTCATCAATATATTACACAATTATTATGTTTACACAATTATTAATGAAAATCATTTCTATACTTACCAATTTCCACAAATAAATCTTCCCTTTTTTTACGTATTTCTATATTCCTCCACCAACCTCACCAAGACATAAACTATTTACCACATAATACTTACTGTTATAAGGAGGATGTTTAACCGGATGGTTCTCATCAGGGTACATGACAGCTCCCTCGAACTGCTTCACATACTCAGCGTCTGGCATCCAGCGGTGGGCACTGCGTTTCTGGCTATAGAGTTTTATTCTATACACTAATGTACTAAGAGTATGGATGGTATAGATAATAATTGCAAAAATAGAAAAAAAATAATTAAAAAGTATCTTCTACCACTACAAGTAATTTTTAAGTTTGGCCAATAATAGCAGGTGATATCTCCTAATAAAAAAAATATTTTGGACTACCTACATTCTGTTTGAATATTAAAAATGGTGTCAAAATATGGTTTTAGTAACAAATATAAAAAAAAGCAAAGTAATCGCTCTAAAAAAATGAGAAAACTGTTAAAAAAAAACAACTATTTAAAAAAAACTATCGAGAAAATTTTTCATGTAAAAGTTAAAAATAAAAAAGTTTTGAAAAAAACTATCTAAAAATTCCATCTTACCTTACATTATAAATAGGGGGTAAATTCTTTAAAACACTATTCTGACATGACTTTCTCAACAAAACATTTACCAACGATGCCATAGTTTACACTACTGAATCTCAACAGGGATATATTCAATATAAATAATATATTCAGTAGATAAGTAGATAATTTGATAACATGATAAGATTTGACAGTATGTTATTTAATAACAAGATATCAAAAACTACGCATTGCATCACCTTAAATAACTACTAACGGAATAAGTAAATAAAACAAATTTTATTTATTAGTTAAATAAATTGTAGAAACATATACTAAAATTATTATTTTTAAGCAATAATAATGTAAAAGAATTGATTTTAATCAGACATTGTTTCGTGAAATGGAACGCATGAAATGTCAATGTCAGTTTGATGTGCGTTCGTGTTATTGTATTTTTGCTCAATACATTAGATTGTTTGAAAATATAAAAATGGTAATTTTTGTATCTTTTTTTATTCGATATTATAAAAATTGTATACAGCTAGCGATTCCTTGAAAACCAGTGTGTAGGTTTGCAAGTCTCGCCTTATTTCAAGTATGACTGAAATTCAGGGAGGTGAATAACCTACATATTGTGACATCTCTAAATAAATGAATTCTTTGATGAGAAGATAATTTTGTAGAATAAATCAAAAGCAATCAAACATTTTCCGATTTTATATTTTTTTGTCATTTCCTTTACAATGCTTCACAAACGATAATAAGGGGATCTATTGAAATAACCGGTTATTTACACCAATAAGCTGCAAAATTATTTAACAATAATTTATTGCTTAAAATTAAAATGTACAAAGGAAATCTACACTGAGATTTTATTCTACGAATGTTGCTCTTAACTAAAAACCGATTACCGATACATCTCAAAAACCGTAACCGAAAATCTACACCCTCGGTTCTCAACTCCGGTTTATTTATGCATATTAGGTATTTTTATCGGTTTTTACGGTTTCTGCTAGGGTGTTTATCGGTCGATCTCTCCGAACACGACGTCGAGGGTTCCGATGATGGCGACAATGTCGGCCAACATTGAGTTTTTGCCGATTTTCTCTAGCGCGGCCAGGTGAGCGAAGCCGGGAGCCTTGATTTTGCATCTGTGGAAATACAAAAAAAATATGTAATATATGTATAGGAAAAGTAAAAAATAAAGTGCCTTAAATTCAATAATTTTGATAGCCGCAAAATCTGGTATAAAGTGGGGGGGACCCGCGGGCAAAACCTAGTGATAATATATAGGACTTACGAAAATGCTTGGCCATATTTAAAATACCGTAGAAACGACTAAATATTGCCAAAAAAAAATATCTTAATGAACAAAACTATCATCATCTGATTAAAAATGGTATAGGAGGGACAATTTTTTGTTTTTTTTTACTGGTCTTCATACTGCATTTTTAATGCTAGTAAAATCTTGTAAGTTAATGTACACTTCTTGATATTTTATTGAACTCAAGATACTGTGGGATCTTACGGTACTTTCGAATTGACATGATGATGGAGTCAGAAGGTGGTCATAGGAACAACAGAGCCCTATCGAGTTTGGGCTCATTTGACTTGCCTTCCCAAATACTACAATCCTAGACTATTTTAAGGCCTATCTAAGTACCTGTAAGGCTTGGATCCTCCATCAGAGACGAGGTAGATGCCGAACTCTCCCTTGGGGGCCTCGACGGCGGTGTAGGTGGCTCCGGGGGGCACCTGGTAGCCTTGCGTGAACAACTTGAAGTGGTGGATCAGGGCCTCCATCGATGTCTACAAGAAAAAAATTTATATATAAAATCACAATATAACATATACTAAATAATAATCCAGCCTATAAACGCCCACTGCTGGGCACAGGCCTGTTCCCATATAGAGAAGGCACGACCATTGATCACCACGCATGCTCTCTGCGGATTGGCGATTTCATTCAATCCCAAATATTGGAATCCAGGTTTCCTTACACACCGTCATTTAATGCCATAGCACTGCAACTGGGTTTCAGACCGACGGCATCCTGTCCAGCAGTCAGGGTCGATGATGATATGATGATGATGATGATCATACCTTCATCTCCTCTCGCGAGGGCGGCGTGAGCTTGGCGTCGTCGGTCTTCACCTCGCCCGCCGGCATCTGGTTGAGGCACTGGTCGATGATGCGGATGATGATATGATGATGATGATGATCATACCTTCATCTCCTCTCGCGAGGGCGGCGTGAGCTTGGCGTCGTCGGTCTTCACCTCGCCCGCCGGCATCTGGTTGAGGCACTGGTCGATGATGCGGATGATGATATGATGATGATGATGATCATACCTTCATCTCCTCTCGCGAGGGCGGCGTGAGCTTGGCGTCGTCGGTCTTCACCTCGCCCGCCGGCATCTGGTTGAGGCACTGGTCGATGATGCGGATGATGATATGATGATGATGATGATCATACCTTCATCTCCTCTCGCGAGGGCGGCGTGAGCTTGGCGTCGTCGGTCTTCACCTCGCCCGCCGGCATCTGGTTGAGGCACTGGTCGATGATGCGGATGATGATATGATGATGATGATGATCATACCTTCATCTCCTCTCGCGAGGGCGGCGTGAGCTTGGCGTCGTCGGTCTTCACCTCGCCCGCCGGCATCTGGTTGAGGCACTGGTCGATGATGCGGATGATGATATGATGATGATGATGATCATACCTTCATCTCCTCTCGCGAGGGCGGCGTGAGCTTGGCGTCGTCGGTCTTCACCTCGCCCGCCGGCATCTGGTTGAGGCACTGGTCGATGATGCGGATGATGATATGATGATGATGATGATCATACCTTCATCTCCTCTCGCGAGGGCGGCGTGAGCTTGGCGTCGTCGGTCTTCACCTCGCCCGCCGGCATCTGGTTGAGGCACTGGTCGATGATGCGGATGATGATATGATGATGATGATGATCATACCTTCATCTCCTCTCGCGAGGGCGGCGTGAGCTTGGCGTCGTCGGTCTTCACCTCGCCCGCCGGCATCTGGTTGAGGCACTGGTCGATGATGCGGATGATGATATGATGATGATGATGATCATACCTTCATCTCCTCTCGCGAGGGCGGCGTGAGCTTGGCGTCGTCGGTCTTCACCTCGCCCGCCGGCATCTGGTTGAGGCACTGGTCGATGATGCAGATGATGATATGATGATGATGATGATCATACCTTCATCTCCTCTCGCGAGCGCGGCGTGAGCTTGGCGTCGTCGGTCTTCACCTCGCCCGCCGGCATCTGGTTGAGGCACTGGTCGATGATGCGGATGATGATATGATGATGATGATGATCATACCTTCATCTCCTCTCGCGAGGGCGGCGTGAGCTTGGCGTCGTCGGTCTTCACCTCGCCCGCCGGCATCTGGTTGAGGCACTGGTCGATGATGCGGATGATGATATGATGATGATGATGATCATACCTTCATCTCCTCTCGCGAGGGCGGCGTGAGCTTGGCGTCGTCAGTCTTCACCTCGCCCGCCGGCATCTGGTTGAGGCACTGGTCGATGATGCGGATGATGATATGATGATGATGATCATACCTTCATCTCCTCTCGCGAGGGCGGCGTGAGCTTGGCGTCGTCGGTCTTCACCTCGCCCGCCGGCATCTGGTTGAGGCACTGGTCGATGATGCGGATGATGATATGATGATGATGATGATCATACCTTCATCTCCTCTCGCGAGGGCGGCGTGAGCTTGGCGTCGTCGGTCTTCACCTCGCCCGCCGGTATCTGGTTGAGGCACTGGTCGATGATGCGGATGATGATATGATGATGATGATGATCATACCTTCATCTCCTCTCGCGAGGGCGGCGTGAGCTTGGCGTCGTCGGTCTTCACCTCGCCCGCCGGCATCTGGTTGAGGCACTGGTCGATGATGCGGATGATGATATGATGATGATGATGATCATACCTTCATCTCCTCTCGCGAGGGCGGCGTGAGCTTGGCGTCGTCGGTCTTCACCTCGCCCGCCGGCATCTGGTTGAGGCACTGGTCGATGATGCGGATGATGATATGATGATGATGATGATCATACCTTCATCTCCTCTCGCGAGGGCGGCGTGAGCTTGGCGTCGTCGGTCTTCACCTCGCCCGCCGGCATCTGGTTGAGGCACTGGTCGATGATGCGGATGATGATATGATGATGATGATGATCATACCTTCATCTCCTCTCGCGAGGGCGGCGTGAGCTTGGCGTCGTCGGTCTTCACCTCGCCCGCCGGCATCTGGTTGAGGCACTGGTCGATGATGCGGATGATGATATGATGATGATGATGATCATACCTTCATCTCCTCTCGCGAGGGCGGCGTGAGCTTGGCGTCGTCGGTCTTCACCTCGCCCGCCGGCATCTGGTTGAGGCACTGGTCGATGATGCGGATGATGATATGATGATGATGATGATCATACCTTCATCTCCTCTCGCGAGGGCGGCGTGAGCTTGGCGTCGTCGGTCTTCACCTCGCCCGCCGGCATCTGGTTGAGGCACTGGTCGATGATGCGGATGATGATATGATGATGATGATGATCATACCTTCATCTCCTCTCGCGAGGGCGGCGTGAGCTTGGCGTCGTCGGTCTTCACCTCGCCCGCCGGCATCTGGTTGAGGCACTGGTCGATGATGCAGATGATGATATGATAATGATGATGATCATACCTTCATCTCCTCTCGCGAGGGCGGCGTGAGCTTGGCGTCGTCGGTCTTCACCTCGCCCGCCGGCATCTGGTTGAGGCACTGGTCGATGATGCGGAGAGATTGACGCATTTCTTCCACACGGCAAAGATACCTAGAAAAGTACATGTTTTTCTATAAAAATCGTAAAAATGTTGGTTGCTAAATCTTTTTTCATGTGTCTATCTGTAATTTTTCTGGTATTAACAATGACTACACAAGTAAAATCTACATCTTGACACATGAATTTCGACACATAGCTACCAAAAATTTTATAATCTTTTTACTAGTTTTCTGCAAAGATAATTTTTCATAACAATAATATCCTAGGACCACCAACACACACCCAGACACAGAACAAATGACCATGCTCATCACACAAAGATTTGTCCTGGGTTTCATCGAACCCATGCCCTCCGGTATAGCAGTCAGGGTCACTAACCACTAGACCAACAGGCCAGCCAAAGAATTATATAAATTACCTGTCATAGCAGTCCCCATTGGTCCCGATAGGCACGTCGAAGTCCACGAGATGGTACGCGTCGTACGGCTGCGACTTGCGCAGGTCCCACTTGATGCCGGAGCCCCGGAGCATCACACCACTGGTTAAATGGTAATAGTTAATTAATAAAATATGTTATAGTAATGTAAAGTATATAGCTTGGTTATATTTGGCTGATAAAGTCATACTTTTGCAAAGATTTAGTTTAATCCTGAGAAACACATACACATGTTTTTTTTAGCAGGTTTTTGTCATATTATTAATAAGCAAAACGAGTTCATGTACCGATAAGAAAAAATCTATTTAAAACATCCCTACACAAATTAAGAATTTGAAAATACTCTTATTTCCATTAGCAATAAAACCACCAGATGTCACAGCAAAGGAAAAAAGTATAATTAAATATATACGTAGGTACTTAGTGTAAATGGAACCTTAATTACATAAAATTATAAAACTTGCGTTATATGAAAAGCTTATTTATAACCTATTAAATGTAAAATTGATCACCGAACTTAATTTTACCTTATAGCAAAATTGGTTGAGCCCAAAATAATTGAAAACTTAACTCAAAATTGCGTTAGACACCAATAAATTGTTTATTCTTATTGATAATTTTTTGAATGTCTAGCTCGCGAGCTGCTCGTGTAAAAGCAGAAACATACTTATGTGTCGTGACGTGTCCTGGCGCGCCACGAGCACGCCAGAAGCATATCGGTTTCATACATTTAATATGGTTAGAGACACATTTGCATGTTGACACGACACGTAAGTCACGTAAATATGCGTCTGGCGCGTCACGCCACGCAACGTAAGTATGTTTCTACCTTAATGCTCGTTCATTAGATGTAGACTCTCCCTAAGAAAACTCAATGTAAAAGTCTCCTCACCTGAAGCCATAGTTGAGTGCATCCTGAGCGGTGACGACTCCGATGTCCTTGGTCCTCTGCACCCAGATCCTGTTGGTGGTCAGCACGTCTTCCACCTCGTCCAGGCGCTCGGCGAACTTGTACGCGAACTCGTATATGTCGTCCATTAAGCCTATTGGCATGTCCTGGGTAACAAATAAAGGATTCATTGAAAACTTTATTTATTTATTAAAACGTTCTTAACAATAGGGATGATGACTAATTTTTATTTTTTGTCCATATTTTAGATTAAAAAAAAAATAGACACGTATTTTTAGTTTTGTCCCGTAGACAAAGAATGACGAAGATACAGCGATTTAAATTCTTGCGTGACGTCACGTTTTAGCACAAATTGTACTCAGCCGTGACGTCACAAACCCCCACTACTAAAATTTAAAGCGGTTTATCTTCCTATTTTTTTAATGATTTGATAAAAGACGAAAATTATTCGGAAAAATACGTGTCTGTTATATTTTGATTATCTAAAGGACAGACTAAATAAATTTTGACTTTTCATACCTAGTCGTCTACCCTATTGTCTGCTCGCCTCAATTAGGTCAACTGCCTCGTTGGCCTAGTGGTGCTAAGCGCGACTGCTACGCTAGAGGTCTTGGGTTCGATTCCATACGACCAAGTTGTTATTGGGGTTTTCTATGAAATTCTCAGTAGCAGGTCGGAGTTTGGATTTGTGCCCGGTTAGTGGCAATAGGCTCGCCCCCTATTACTTGGGACCTAAACATATCGGCGCACTGTGGGTGTACATTGGTGCACCTCTGCCTAACCCTTCGGGGATAAAGGCGTGATGAACTCGTAGAACTCCATCATCTTCTCTCTCTCTCTCTCTACTCACCAGCGACACTCCCCCCGGCCTGATATACGCGGCGTGCATCCTGGCGCCGCTCACTCTCTCGTAGAACTCCATCATCTTCTCTCTCTCTCTCTCTCTACCCACCAGCGACACTCCCCCCGGCCTGATATACGCGGCGTGCATCCTGGCGCCGCTCACTCTCTCGTAGAACTCCATCATCTTCTCTCTCTCTCTCTCTCTCTACTCACCAGCGACACTCCCCCCGGCCTGATATACGCGGCGTGCATCCTGGCGCCGCTCACTCTCTCGTAGAACTCCATCATCTTCTCTCTCTCTCTCTCTCTACTCACCAGCGACACTCCCCCCGGCCTGATATACGCGGCGTGCATCCTGGCGCCGCTCACTCTCTCGTAGAACTCCATCATCTTCTCTCTCTCTCTCTCTCTACTCACCAGCGACACTCCCCCCGGCCTGATATACGCGGCGTGCATCCTGGCGCCGCTCACTCTCTCGTAGAACTCCATCATCTTCTCTCTCTCTCTCTCTCTCTCTACTCACCAGCGACACTCCCCCGGCCTGATATACGCGGCGTGCATCCTGGCGCCGCTCACTCTCTCGTAGAACTCCATCATCTTCTCTCTCTCTCTCTCTCTACCCACCAGCGACACTCCCCCCGGCCTGATATACGCGGCGTGCATCCTGGCGCCGCTCACTCTCTCGTAGAACTCCATCATCTTCTCTCTCTCTCTCTCTCTCTCTACTCACCAGCGACACTCCCCCCGGCCTGATATACGCGGCGTGCATCCTGGCGCCGCTCACTCTCTCGTAGAACTCCATCATCTTCTCTCTCTCTCTCTCTCTACTCACCAGCGACACTCCCCCCGGCCTGATATACGCGGCGTGCATCCTGGCGCCGCTCACTCTCTCGTAGAACTCCATCATCTTCTCTCTCTCTCTCTCTCTCTCTACTCACCAGCGACACTCCCCCGGCCTGATATACGCGGCGTGCATCCTGGCGCCGCTCACTCTCTCGTAGAACTCCATCATCTTCTCTCTCTCTCTCTCTCTACTCACCAGCGACACTCCCCCCGGCCTGATATACGCGGCGTGCATCCTGGCGCCGCTCACTCTCTCGTAGAACTCCATCATCTTCTCTCTCTCTCTCTACTCACCAGCGACACTCCCCCCGGCCTGATATACGCGGCGTGCATCCTGGCGCCGCTCACTCTCTCGTAGAACTCCATCATCTTCTCTCTCTCTCTCTACTCACCAGCGACACTCCCCCCGGCCTGATATACGCGGCGTGCATCCTGGCGCCGCTCACTCTCTCGTAGAACTCCATCATCTTCTCTCTCTCTCTCTCTCTACTCACCAGCGACACTCCCCCCGGCCTGATATACGCGGCGTGCATCCTGGCGCCGCTCACTCTCTCGTAGAACTCCATCATCTTCTCTCTCTCTCTCTCTCTACTCACCAGCGACACTCCCCCCGGCCTGATATACGCGGCGTGCATCCTGGCGCCGCTCACTCTCTCGTAGAACTCCATCATCTTCTCTCTCTCTCTCTCTACTCACCAGCGACACTCCCCCCGGCCTGATATACGCGGCGTGCATCCTGGCGCCGCTCACTCTCTCGTAGAACTCCATCATCTTCTCTCTCTCTCTCTCTCTCTACTCACCAGCGACACACCCCCGGCCTGATATACGCGGCGTGCATCCTGGCGCCGCTCACTCTCTCGTAGAACTCCATCATCTTCTCTCTCTCTCTCTCTCTCTCTACTCACCAGCGACACTCCCCCCGGCCTGATATACGCGGCGTGCATCCTGGCGCCGCTCACTCTCTCGTAGAACTCCATCATCTTCTCTCTCTCTCTCTCTCTACTCACCAGCGACACTCCCCCCGGCCTGATATACGCGGCGTGCATCCTGGCGCCGCTCACTCTCTCGTAGAACTCCATCATCTTCTCTCTCTCTCTCTCTCTCTCTACTCACCAGCGACACTCCCCCCGGCCTGATATACGCGGCGTGCATCCTGGCGCCGCTCACTCTCTCGTAGAACTCCATCATCTTCTCTCTCTCTCTCTCTCTACTCACCAGCGACACTCCCCCCGGCCTGATATACGCGGCGTGCATCCTGGCGCCGCTCACTCTCTCGTAGAACTCCATCATCTTCTCTCTCTCCTCGAAGAGCCAGAAGAAGGGAGTCAGGGCTCCTACGTCCAGAGCGTGGGTACCGACAGCCATGATGTGGTTTAGAATACGGGTTATTTCCGCGAACAGAGCTAAAAGAAAGATATTATTGCTTAAATTCTAGTAGAAAAAAAGACCAAAATGTAGGTCAATAATTTATAACGATATTTTGGTAACATAATAGCAATAGATTTTATAGGATATCATTAACAATAGATTAAGAAAAACTGGATTTACAATTATTGGAATCTGAAATCTGCCGTTATGATGACTCATACGCTATTGTGTACCGCTCAGGTCGAACTCATTAATGAAATAAATAATACCAGTGTTATTGCTCGGGCATCAGGCTTTCAACGTCCCGGAGGATGATCACGCCTAAACCGCGTGATCACATGAATGCAACGCAAGAGGAGGGGGACCGTGCTCGGGCCACCGGCCAGCGGCCGCGCGTCTCAACACTTGCTCACGGATACCGCATCGCGGCGCGGCGCGGCCTACACTTAACCTAATATTTCAGTTCCAATATCTGTATTTTATGTCTAAGTAAATTTAATACGAGCAAGTCGCCTACTTATTTCATTATCTATTAGACCTATCCCGAACATATGGCGACCGTGTAAAAGTAAAACCAATCTTCGGAAAGTTCGAGTATAATCAAAAGCCGTTACCCGGATTTGATTTCAAACGGTTAGACGGAACAAAGGATTAATTGGGCGCGTATGCTGACTTCGCCTCTGGTTGCGTGGAGGTTGTTGAAGAGCACCGGCGGACATCTGGGGGATCCCGAGGGAAGTACTGCCTTTTTTCCTTTCTATAATTCCTGTCTTTCCTATTTGATCTGTGCAAGTAGCTGCCGCTCCGAGGCGTTAAGATAGTATCTTGCTGCTACAGCGTATTATCTTCCTTCCGTTTGCGCTTCGGCCTATGTGGATTGAAAGCGCTTGCTTTAATAGCATTCCTTGTTTATCATTTCTATGCTAAACTTATTTATTCTAATAGCACTTGCAAACAAACTATTTGCTTGCTTTAATTGCAAGGTGTATTTTCTATATCGCTATAATATAACCCTAGACGCAATTAATAATTTAAATTGCCGTTATATTTCTCCAAATTTAAAACAAATCCTCCTCCGAATTTCGCTCAAACATACCGCCAAGTAAAAAAAAAAAAAAAAAAATCACACGTATTTGCCGACTATTTCAGTGAGAATCAATTGTTACGAGAGTCGTCGTCAGAAGAAATAACTCATCAGCTTCTTGGCTGTCCAAGCGACGGATCTCGACGGTTGGATTTGAAGTGCCTATCATTACCTACATTACATACAGGTTGGATCTTTGCATTATTACTACTTAATTCATTGCTTCGATAAATTCTTCAATTAATTAATTTTTTCTTTCTTTATTTAGTCGACTTTGTAACAATCTACCATGGAAGGAAAAGATACTCTTAAAGATTTGTTAAAAAGGCGTAGTATTATAAAAGGTAGATTGACTAAATTTAAAGATCATTTAAATGTTTTAAATCAAGTAGGTTCCAGTAAAATTACAACTATTCAAGTTAAAGATTTGTCAATGCGAGTGGATAAGTTTCAAGAATTATTTTCAGAATTTAATATTATTCAATCAGACATAGAATTAATCTCGCCGAACACGGACGAACAATTAACTGAGCGAGAATCGTTGGAATCTCATTTTTTTTTACTTATATCTACAGCGCAGGAATTAATCGAAGCATCTAGTTGTACAAAAAATATTGCGAACGAAAGTGTAACGAGTTCATGTTCACATCCCTTTAACTCAATTAAATTACCAACAATAAATTTGTCAAAATTTGATGGGAACTATTTAAAGTGGCTTGAATTCAGAGACACTTTCGACGCGCTTATAAATAAAAATGATTCAATACCACTCATAAACAAATTTCATTATTTAAGGTCTAGTTTAGAAGGTAGTGCATCCGTCGTAATTAGGTCAATTGAGTTTACCGCTAACAATTACGATAACGCGTGGCAAATATTATGTGATAGATATAACAATAAAAATGTTTTAATCAATAATCACCTTAAATCTTTATTGAGTATCGAGCCTTTGACAAGGGAATCTTTTAAGGCACTACGATTTTTGATCGACCACATATCAAAAAATTTAAAATCTTTACAGTCGTTAGGGCTCCCCACTGAACAATGGGATGTACTTTTAATATTTATCGTCTCGGCAAGGTTAGATTCTATTACGAATAGAAAGTGGGAGGAGTATAAAAACAATTTAACGCAACTACCTACTTTGGATGCATTTTATTCGTTTATTCGTAACCGAGCAGATGTTTTAGAAAATACACATTACAATAAGTGTGATAAAAATGAGCAACGGCCAAATTTTCATAATAAAACTGTTAGAACGTTATTTACTTCATCGGACAATAATTCTAAGCGTAATCAACTTTGTGTAATATGTAACAGAAATCACTTAGTTCACGAATGTTTGAAATTTAAAGAATTTGACGTTGATAGCCGGTTGCGTGAAGTTACTAAATTGAAACTTTGTCCTATATGTTTACGTAACGGACATAGTAGTTTGCAATGTAGATTGAAAGGTTCATGTAAAATTTGTAAAGGCAAACATAATACTTTATTGCATAAACAATCAATAGACGAAGCTTCATTGAGCACATCTGGCACGGTCGGTCCCGTCGCCTTATCAGCCGTTATGATGACTCATACGCTATTGTGTACCGCTCAGGTCGAACTCATTAATGAAATAAATAATACCAGTGTTATTGCTCGGGCATTATTAGACACCGGCAGCCAGTCTTCTTTCTTAACAGAAAGTATATGTAATAAATTAAAGTTACCAAGTGAGTTTAGCAAAGATCTCAGTGTTTGTGGACTTAGTAATATTAAATGCGATATTAGTGGTAGTTGTAAAGTGAAGTTAAAATCATGTTTAACTTCATTTAACACACAGATTAAGTGTTTAATATTGCCTACAATAACGGGAACATTATCAGGTTTTGAAATTGATTATAATCAATTAGGTATACCGGAAAATATTAAGTTGGCAGATCCCAAATTTTTTCAGCCCTCTTCTATTGATATTCTCTTAGGTGCTGACATATTCTGGAATGTAATAGGTACAAATCAAATAAAATTAGGTCTTAATATGCCTATCTTACAGGAGTCTAAGCTGGGGTGGCTGATCGCTGGCCCGGTTAGTCTTAATAAATCTAGATCGAAGGTCCATTGTAATTTCAGCCTTGTCGATTTAGACACAACTATTAAGAAGTTCTGGCAGGTTGAGGAACTACCTTCTGATTTAAAAACCTTGTCTTTAGAAGAACATTTTTGTGAACATCATTTTTTAGAGAACACAACGCGTTTAGAGAACGGACGTTTTTGTGTAAAAATGCCACTAAAAGAAACTGAAAGTAGTTTAGGAGAATCCTTTTATTTTGCAAAAAAACGTCTTCAGAATTTAACAAATAAGCTTAGTAAATATCCTCTAATTAGGAAATCTTATAGTAATTTTATAAATGAATATGAAAACTTAGGTCATTTAACCGAAGTTGAGCGTCCAAGCTATGGAAATTACCTACCACATCATTGCGTCATGCGAAATAACAGTGAGACAACCAAGTTAAGAGTAGTATTCGACGCCTCCGCTAAAACTTCTTCGGGTAAATCCCTAAATGATATTCAGGCTGTAGGGCCAGTTATTCAAAGCGATTTAATATCAATTTTATTAAGATTTCGTGGACATAGGTTTGTATTATTAGGAGACATTGAGAAAATGTATCGTCAAATTTTATTACATCCCTCTCAACGTCATCTCCAGTTGATTTTGTGGAGGGACCTAGATACGCCTGGTAGCAGTGAAATAAAAACATTACAACTTAATACTCTCACTTACGGCACAGCATCTGCTCCTTTCTTAAGTACGAGATGTCTCTTACAATTAGCAAATGAATGCGATGATAAAATAATTTCGAATATTATCAAAAATGATTTTTATATTGACGACTTAAATACAGGAGCAGAAACGGAAAGTGAATTGTTATACATTTATAAAAATATTAATAATATATTGCAGTCTGCATATTTTCCATTAAGAAAAATACGTACGAATTGTTCAAATGCGTTCACTAGTGAGGAAACAATTAGTGATCTGGTAGATCTGACTAAGGAGTCTAGTGTATTAGGGTTGAGTTATTGTCCTACAAATGACATGATTCAGTTTTCTGCCAATATTGAGCTAGCTTCACAACATACAAAAAGGTCAGTAATTTCAACAACATGTAAGATATTTGATCCGCTTGGTCTTATTTGTCCGGTTGTTATAAAAGCAAAAATATTTTTGCAGCAATTATGGATCGAAAAGTTAAGTTGGGAGGATCCTCTGCCAGATAAATTAAAAGGGTTTTGGTTGAAATTCATTAATAATTTGCATTTAATATCGAATATAAAAATTAAAAGAAATGTTTTTTGTGAGGCACCAGTGTTTACAGAATTGCACTGTTTTGTTGACGCCTCTCAAGTTGCATATTCTGCATGCATATATTCACGTTCAGTAGACGATCGAAACCAGGTTACTGTTAGACTTTTATGTGGAAAGGCCAGGGTTTGTCCTTTAGCTTGTACCACGATACCAAGAAAAGAATTACTAGGCGCCTTATTGGGGGCTCGTTTATGTTCAAAAGTAATAAATTCTTTTCGTTTTCAATTTAATAACAAAACTATATGGACCGATTCAACGGTTGTTTTAGGGTGGTTGAAAACTGATACAAAAAATTTAAAAACGTTTGTATGTAACAGAGTGAATGAAATTAATGAGTTGACCGTTGGTTTTCAGTGGAGACATGTACCAACCAGCATGAACCCAGCTGACCTCGCATCGCGGGGAGTCGACCCTCAGAATTTAGCCCTGTCGCATCTGTGGTGGGATGGTCCTACTTTCCTCCAGAATAGCGAGTGTGAATGGCCGCAACATTCACGCAAATCACAAGCATTACCTGAGTTAAAACCACATAGTTTATCTTTAACTGGTTGCGTGAGCGCTAATGACTTATTCATTAATTTCAATAGATATTCGAATTTCTCAAAGTTAATTAGAATTTTTGCTTATGTATTACGATTTGTAAATAATTGTAACAAGACTAAACAAAAGTTATCAGGCTCGTTAGATTTATCTGAATTAAATAATTCTCAAATAATATTAGTTAAGTTTTGTCAATTACATTCATTTTTTGAGGATATGCAGATTCTTACACAAGGAAAAGTTTTACCCAAGAAAAGTAAATTATCAGATTTAAATCCATTTATTGACTCAGATGATATTGTTAGAGTAGGTGGACGATTAAATAACTCAAACTACAGTTTTGATAAAAAACATCAGATAATATTAGATGCTAAACATTATTTTTCTAAACTTATAATGAATCATGAACACTTAAGATTATTTCACGCAGGACCCCAGTTAACCCTAGCATCAATCCGAGATAAATACTGGCTGATAGGAGGTAGGCGCCTAGCGCGAAATGTAGTTCAGAGATGCGTCACATGTGTTCGTTTACGAGCAGTCACTGTACAACCAATCATGGGACACTTACCTGAAGTTCGAACCAAACCTACCTTTCCCTTTCATTCGGTTGGGGTTGACTTTGCCGGGCCGTTTATGATTGCTAGTCGAAAGGGTCGGGGTAGCCGTACCACTAAATGTTATTTGTGTTTGTTTGTTTGCCTTAGTACAAAGGCAGTTCATTTAGAACTTGTGAGCGATCTTAGTACTCAAGCTTTTATTCTATGTCTTAAAAGATTCGTTTCGCGTAGAGGTAAACCCTGTGAAATTTATTGTGATAATGGGAGAAATTTTGTAGGAACTAGCAATGAATTAGGTAAGGTACTAAAATCCAGCCGTCGATCAGTCTTTGAATTTTCCAATAGTGAAGGAATCAAATTTGTTTTCAGCCCCGCCTATTCCCCCCACTTCGGTGGAATATTCGAGGCTGGTATTAAATCTGCCAAACATCATTTAAAACGTGTAGCTGGCAATGCTGCCTTGACGTTTGAGGAGCTGGCGACGTTGTTTGCACAGATTGAGTCGATCCTGAATTCACGCCCGCTATCTCCTCTCTCGTCGGACTGTACTGATCCTTCTCCTCTGACCCCAGGCCACTTTCTCATCGGGAGACCGCTCATGTCGATTCCGACAGCGCTTATCCATGCCAACAGACCCAATAGATACGAGCTCATCGAGAAAATTCGCCAACACTTCTGGGAGAGATGGAGCAGGGAGTACATAGCTGAGCTGCAGCAGCGTACCAAGTGGCGGACGACTCGGCAGGAGCTCGCCTGCGGGGACGTCGTCATAATAAAGGAAGATAACCTAGCGCCATTACAGTGGCGCCTTGGGCGGGTAAGCCGCCTTTACCGAGGAACAGATGGCGTCGGCAGGGTTGCCGACGTGACCACTTCAAAAGGGGTGATAAGGAGGGCCGTGAACAGGCTCTGCCTGTTACCTAAGCAAGAATCTTGAAAGGCTGACTTCGCCAGGCTTTCAACGTCCCGGAGGATGATCACGCCTAAACCGCGTGATCACATGAATGCAACGCAAGAGGAGGGGGACCGTGCTCGGGCCACCGGCCAGCGGCCGCGCGTCTCAACACTTGCTCACGGATACCGCATCGCGGCGCGGCGCGGCCTACACTTAACCTAATATTTCAGTTCCAATATCTGTATTTTATGTCTAAGTAAATTTAATACGAGCAAGTCGCCTACTTATTTCATTATCTATTAGACCTATCCCGAACATCTACCCTCCTTCTCTTTAAAAGAAGAGGCTTGTGCCCAGCAGTGGGGCAGCATTTATAGGTCGGTAATAAATAAAACAATATAAATAAAGCTACCTTATGTACATTTCCCACTGTTGTGCAATGTCTCTTCTCAAATAGAGAATAGGCATTGATCACCAAACTAGTCGGTTGCAGCTTAGCTATATTATATTATTATTAGTTTTTATTTATTATGCCTCAATTTTATGCTGTAAATCAAGCTAAGTTTAGACTGACTAGTGCTGGTAAAGATATCAAAAGAATTATGAAGTTATAGGGCACAATACAGATGTTACTTGTGTAACATTTTATACACTTACTTCTTATATACTTGGCCCTCAATGGAATGTCAATATTGAGCAGTTTCTCGACGGCGAGACTGTAGCACTGTTCGTTGCACATCATGGAGACGTAGTCGAGACGGTCGAAGTAGGGCAACGCCTGCGTGAAGGTCTTGTACTCGATCAGCTTCTCCGTGCCGCGGTGCAAGAGTCCTATGTGAGGGTCGGCCGCGCGGACAGTCTATAACAATCAAATGGACCTATGTTACAGTTATCTGATAAGCAAGGCAAGTGGGTTATAGTTCGATTCATACTTAATGGCGGCTCTGAACACGAGGCTCCTCGCCGCGCAGTAACAAACTTATGCGCCAGCGGGGGTGCGGGGCGAGCTACTGCGCTAAGTGTAGCTAACTTCAGCGCCGCCATTAACTTTGAATCCAACTATATCTAAAGAAAGTGGACAGCGCTGCCCTTGAACATCTCAACACTAGAGTGAGCGGATATGCGATGCTGGCTTATATAATGAGTTAGGGCCATCAGATATCCCATGATAAAACACAGCATCAGAGCCGCTTCTACACGTCAAAGGAGATTTATACATACACAACCTAACTGCCACTTTGTATAACTATAATTATATATGTATAGGGCAAAGAAAGATTCAACAAATGATTAACACAGGAGAGTTTAGAACAAGAAGATATTATGAACACTTCCCTTCATACAACAACAGAAAACTGCATGCAGAAAACAGCAAAATGCAAGACCTCAAATTCTGCTGTGCTATACAAAAGCTACACAACTCAGTCTGGTCGTAAATCCATTACAGTTAATACCAAAAAGTCTATGAACAAAATAAAAGTTCTTGGTGAAAATAGGGCATCTAAGACTAATCTCAAGTAGTCTCCAGGACACCCTAAAAGGTCATAGAATAAGCGTACATAAGTCTTAAACTGTAGGTTACAGCTAGTAGCCAATATATTAAGGTACATTATATGTGGTATATATCTACCTCTCCGTCGAGCTCTAGCACGAGACGTAGCACACCGTGGGCGGCGGGGTGCTGAGGACCGAAGTTCAGCACCATGTTGCGCACTTTCTTCTCTCCTGGGGCTATCACACCTAAATACAACAAGAAAACTCTTAGTTAGATTAAGTTTGGTATTTAAACTACAGATTCCAGTTAACTGAATAGATAGGGCTATGTCAAAGAAGGCAGATGTGACTGCAGTACCCTTCAAACTATGGACCACCTTTTGTATTGCATTGCCCCAGATGCCTGTTAGTGCCACAGCAGAAGGCTTAAAAGAGATAAATCAACAAGCTCACTGCTATGTTTTTGCCTTAACAAATCAGAATAAAAACCATTGACACTAAAGAAATATATACTTCTTAATAAGCCAAGGTATATTTCAAAGAATGTATTACACTATTGACCGATTGATTCTTTTGTAAATGGGAAGTTAATGACATAATAATAATATAATCATTTATTTTCTCTACACAAGTTACTTAAACTAGGCTTAACATTAGGTAAAATACGCACATACGTACATGGCTTGAGTCTGTGAATATTAGCTGGTTTCTTAGTAGGTCCACTGGGATAGTTTAGCATCATGTCATACAAGACTTACTTTGTGAATAGAACTTAAAAAATATTTCAGAGTTGTGTAGCTATCACATAAAGGCCTCTAATTTCATTTAAGTACTAAGTACATTAGACAAATATAAACCTTTTCAAACTAACTGCAAGTGGTCTCACATGAAATCGGCTCATAACAAGAATGTGTAGTAAGTAAAGTAAATGTAGAGTGGATCCATTTAACATTAACTGAAGCTTCTTAGATTTATTTCATTAATTGTATTAACTGTTCTACTTACCATGGTAAGGTGGGTGTTTCAACAGGGAGGTGACCTCATCAGGGTACATGACAGCTCCTTCAAACTGCTTCACATACTCCGCGTCTGGCATCCATCGGTGAGCACCGCGCTGGTTGCTGCAGGGTTAAATATTGCTAAATTACATGGGACCTAAACATACCGGCCAACTGTGGGTGTACATTGGTACACCTCTGCCTAACCTTTCAGGGATACAGGCGTGATGGTATGTTATGTTACATTAATTACATACAGGACTTGATTGAAAAATGTTGTGGTGGCCTAGCGGTTCAATGAAAGGATTTGTATGCACAAGGTTGCGGGTTCGAACCCAGGCAAGTACCAATGTAACTTTTTAAAGTTATATGTAATTTCTTAACTATTCTAAGACACTTCTGACAAACAGTGAAGGATCATAGTGAAAAATCTTGGATTCCAAAAATTTAGCATTTATTAGTAAGCATGGTGATCAATGCTTGTGCCTTCTCTATATGAGAAGAGGCCTGACCCTAGCAGTGGGATATTTATAGGCTGAAGTATTTATGCAGGACTTGGATTTTTACTTGGTGCAACCCTTTTTATATACTCAAAGGATTACTTTAAGCAAGATTTTACTTCATAATGTTGTGTAACAAATTTCTTTACAATACTAATGGAAGTTTTTGTAAATAAATATTATCTTTTTAGTTGCAATTTGCGCTTATTTACAGCAATTTCTGTCCTGGTAATGTAGTAACCACACATCGGTTGTATAGGAGGCACTTATAATACCTAATTAAAACTGCTACAAAATATTTTTTTAACATTATGATACAATTCACAAAATAAGACACCTATTTTAAATGACAGTTGTAAGTTAAATGTTCAACAGTTTCTTAATTCTGCTTATGTTTGATTTTTCGGTGCATAGTCACTAAATTAACAATATAAAGGTCAATAACTCATCCTCTACTAAACAACAGCCTCTAAGGACATAATTTTGTGTTTGTTTTTAAATGTTTGACAAATAAAGTGAAGATAATTAACGATTTTTACATGAAACCATAAGTATATAGTAACTATTAAGTAATATACACTAACATGGGCCTATTTAATTAACGAAAAAAGGGTATTAGATAGCTTTTTAACCTCAAATGTTACATAATTTGATACCACAACAACACTATATTTTCTGCCGTAATTTATATTTTAATGATTAAATAACTCACTTCACATTATAAACCGCTGGTAAATTCTTAAGCAGAGCCGTTGTTTGGCCTGCATTTGCGGATTTTCGCAGCAAAACATTCAGTAAAGAGGCCATTTTTGACGGGACTACGTTCCGTCGATACGAAAATAAGAGAAAAGAGAATCTGTCAAACTTTCTGACATTTGTGACATAATATTGCAGACAATTCAGATCAGCTGCTTCGAGTATTTATGTAAAGAAAATAAATTTTGTAATTGTGTTTTAGAAACAAATAAATTATATTTAAATACTCGGGCACATCAAATTATAGGAAATTCTTATTTAATAAGAGAACCAATAATTTGTTTACGTGCGTAAATTGGAAGCGATTAGATGGCGAACGTCAACAGATTGATTAGGCGTGTTCGTTATATCGTAGTTATACTCAACAAGCTCATGAACTGGCACAGATAAATAATTACGTAGAATGTGATCGGTTACTTTTTGATAGGACGTGGAAACTGGAAAGAGCTTTTGAAAACCTCGGTGGGCCAATAGCGTAAACCGGTTTAAAACGTTTCGCCAGCTCTAAGGTCCCGGGTTCGATCCTCGAACGGGACAATGTAGAACACCAATTTTATACACTGTCTCGGGCGGGTCTAAGTGTTTGTGATACTTCATAACACAAGTGCTTTAGGTACTTATTATACTTTAGGTAGATTCTGTACCTGCTGACTGCACATTGCTCTGTACTACAGAGCGACTGGTCGTTCTGTTGACTTTGGTTAATATTTGTGGGGTACTAATAATTCTTTTAATTTCATGGCGCGCCACGGTTGCCTCATTACATGTTATTTGGCGCGGTCGATTATTGATCCTTTTTATTATTGTAAAGGTGCTGCTTGGGAGTTGCGACGTTTCTTCTTTACAGCCAAAGCTAGGAAGCGGTGGAAAGAAGGAAGGGGGGTACCCTACTTCGTACTTTTCTCTTTTGAAGGGTGGGCTTGAAATTAATGTGATGCTGTCCACATTTATTATACATTACTAGCGGACCCGACAGACGTTGTCCTGTCTACATGGTCTACAATAACACAATGATAACAAAACTTTTTTTTTAATTTGATCGCAGCGCTAACTGTGGGGACAGACTAAAATTAAAATTCGAATATTGGTGCCGATTCTCTTGTACACCGAACTAAACTAAACTAAAACTAAAATTTCTTATTTTTAGTTAGTTGGTTATAGTAAGTTATTCTGAAAACAAGATTCACTAAATTTAAATTACAGTTTTGACACAACTAAAATCGAGTTTGACATTCGTTAAGTTGAGTTGGCCATAGACCAAGATGGCAGTAGACCATAGACACAAGCTGAATGAAAGTGAACGAAATGATCTGAATTGCAAAAAAAACCTGAGTAAAATCGAATAATTATTTAAAATTTGTCTATTAGTAATCATTAATGAAGTTCAGGGAGCATAATGATGGCGTAAAACTTTATAACTGTTTATATTTATTTTTTAATTTTTACTATCTTTGACCATAGTAATCCTGCTAGGGTTGTAAATCGAAAATGATTTAGAACTTTGGCGATACTTTTTCGGTTTTTAATAAGAAAATTACCTATAATTTTATTAAAATCAACGTTACTGCCGTTTAAATAGAAAAACAGGTAGCATGATTTATCCTGCTATTTATTTTAGATAATTAAAGCTAGTTAGAGCTTTATTGAGAGCGGCTCCATACCGGACTGGCGTATTCGCCAGCCGAGTAGCACAGTGCCATCCCCGTTGTCCGTAGGACGTGTGGTGATGCTCTCCTCTTGGTAGAGGTTAACCGCCTCAGGATGTTGTTTCTTGCATGCACTTTCATTTTGGTGTTTATGCAGTTTTATTGATAAAACGTTTAATCACGCACACAATTAATTACGCACAACGTTGGCCGAGTCCTGATAATATCGATTACGAGTGTAAAAAATCGATCTCGCAAAAATGGTTTGCGGATGTAGCAGTAATGACAGAAATTCAGGAATTAGGATTTAGGGTTGAAGAACAAGAAAATATTAACGAGAATATGAGAATATCAAATGTAATGTTTTGCAAGTTACTTTCTCATGACCTTCAACAATATTCTGGGAATAAACGTTTAATCATGATGCAAAAAATTATAAAGCTCTAAAAAATTATGAATAAAATTGTGTGTTAAAAATATTATTTAAATAATTTAGTTAAGAGTATTTAAAATATATTTTTAAATTTCTCCTCTGTCATTTGGAATGGGTTGGATCTGGTCTCGCAATCTTTCCAATTTAATTCTTTCTTGTATTTGTCTAAAAAATAGTTAAAAATAAATAAGTTCGTATTAGTTTATTACACAGAACCTAGAAGTAGGTTTGATTACGAGAAGTGGATTTATCCACTTCTTTTCCAATTAATGTAGAAAGGGCATAGATGTTGAGTACAAAAATCCCTTGTAAGTTTACATGAATGCATTTTGTATTGTATCTTAATAAAATAACACTAAATTTACTTTACTTTACTATTTACTTTCTGCCGCATCAACAATAGCTGCAATCACATAAGCTTCCATAATTAACTCATAATCATAAAAAGAATCGAAAAATAAAACAGAGAGGTGCTTTCAAAATTTTAGTTCATGACAACTAATTTTATTCCACACCTTTTTAATCGCGATTAAAAATAGTCTGATTTAGTTTGACAATCGAAATTTTAGGTGAAAAACGTCAATTTCAGAATAGCAAAATTTCCATTTTCATTAAATTGAATAACTTAGTGCTGTCAAACTATAATTTATTTAAGTAACGTCACTTTAGTTAATTTCAGAATGGGAAACGTCGTCTGACAGGAACAAACTAAATTTTAGTGATTTTTAGTCTAGTTTAGAGAAATTTGTGACAAGAGAATCGGCACCATTATTTAAAATTTGACACTGCGATGGTACCGCCGTCTGTCGGATCCAATGTAAAACATTCCAAAATCAACAACTACTAATAAATTAAAAATTAATTAAAAAAACATTGTCCAGCGGACAACTTTGTGAATCTAAACCATTCCCAGATCCCCTTGAACACACACAAAAAATTTCATCAAAATCGGTCCAGTCATTTGAGAGAAGTTCAGTGACATACACACTCACAGAAGAATTATATTATTATATAATATAGATTTTGCGGTAGAATTGTCTTGTTCCCGTATAATGTAAAATAAAACGAAAAATATTTCATAATAATTTTATTACAAATTCGTTCTTTATTTCATACAAAATATATGGTTACACGTTCAGCCATTCGCAATACAGTTACTTTTTGCAGAGAAACAATCCAATAATAATGCTTATTGAACACAATCTCAACATAAATTAGGCTTTTCGATATTTTTCTTTTATAAATAAGAGATTTCAGAGCCATATATGTTTTTTTTTTTATTTATGTATATTTAAAAAAAAATGTGCCTAACATTATTCGCAATCTAACGGTCAACACATCTTATTTATACCCTATCATCATCCATTACAGGCACTATAGTATAATGTATCTCTACAAGTAACTGCATTACGCATGCACTATGATATACAGTTCACTTGACGCGTTTCTGCTGCCGCTGGCGGTAGATATCGTTGACGGGCGGCGCCACGCCCAGCTCGTCGTCATCAGAGTCCTCGCCGATCTTCCGTCGACGGGCCTGAAGGATGATCACATAGTTATAAGTTTTAAATTTATTTCTCATGGATCCCATTATCAAAACTGGATCAAAATGAAAAGGAGACATGTGAGCACCAAATAAAAAAAAAAAGAGTCATGTAATTGGTACACTCAGTCAAAAGTTCCGCGGTAACATATAAGAAAAACCAGTCGAATTGAAATCCTCCTCTTTTTTTTTCAAAAATCCGTATCTGGATCGTGACTTTAGAGATTATTTTTTACATTAATGGTATACCCAACCTTAACGGATCAGACAGGGATTTCTTTTCACCCTGTACATCACTCTTTCGGATTGAACTGGGTTTTCTCAACACCTTGCATATAAAAGCTTAACAATTAAGTAATAAGTAGTATAATGCGATCCAAATAAGAATAGGAATGTCAATAACCTCTATCTGTCAAATGTCACTTGAAAAGTACGGTTTGCAAACAAAACTTATTTACATCAATAATAATAGATATGTAACATCAAAAAATTAAAACGTTAAATTGTAGTAAATTATCTTAATATAATATTTAATTACTTTTTAGATATTTTACTATAGGTAAAGGCCCAGAAGTCTTGCCAAAATTATTCAAGAAAATAGGGACGCAAGTCGCCATCTTGTCATTGTTAGCATGTTGTTACTTGTTAGTGTGCTTCGTCGTGGGACTGAGTGCATGTGCTTGTGGACTGATGCTGTTTCTTTAGTTAATTCTGTTTCTTTTGTTGTTTTACTTAAAAATAACTTTTATTAAAAAAAAACTTGTTTTGCTCACCCTACCGAAATGGTCGGAATTGACAGCTATGACGTCACAATATGGCGTTAAGTCGATCCTATTCTTATTTGAATCGCACTATACGTTGCAGTGGTTACCTTGCTAGCGACGGTGGTGATCCCCTCGTCATCGACGATCCAGTGCACGGAGCGCGCCAGGTCGAACAGCTTCGTGTCGCAGCCGTTCTCCTGCGTCGGCGCGGGCGCTGGGGGTATACATCATAACATACAATAAATGCAGACAATATTACATACATTGCTCTGAACCCAAAGTAAGTAGCTAAAGCACGCGTGTTATGGAATTCAGAGACAACGAAGGTACCACAAACACCCAGACCCGAGGCAATGTAGAAAAGTGACTTTCCACATTGACCCGTCCGGGGATCGAACCCGGTACCTCAGAGCTAGCGACACCTTGTAAACTGGTGCATACGCCACTCGACCACGGAGGTCGTCAACAATATAATAATGTTTATTATATTACCATTTAATCTAATATCTAGTGGGGTGATACTTTAAACTCTATTCTCAATAAACTTGTATACTAACGTATGAGCCTGTCCACAAATATAAGGATTCGTGTAAGCCTCAGAATATAATATATAATGGTTTATATCAAGCTCATTTGACTGCCTCGTTGGCCTAGTGGTGCTAAGCGCGACTGCTACGCTAGAGGTCTTGGGTTCGATTCCCGAGTCGACCAAGGTCGGAGTTTGGATTTGTGCCCGGTTAGTGGCAATAGGCTCGCCCCCTATTACATGGGACCTGAACATATCGGCGAACTGTGGATGTACATTGGTACACCTCTGGCTACCCCTTCGGGGATACAGGCGTGATGATATATTATCAAGCTAATTTGAAGATGAAGCCACAAGGTGATACTTTGTACTAATACAAGCGTCTTTAAAATTTAACGTTTTTCTGAGTCTATCTTTGCCATCGTAGAATAGACCGATTATGATGCAGTTATTTTTACTACTAACGTTTCCAGCTATCATTTTTGAAGTTTTCTTCACATATATTTTTTAGTCTGTTTTATTTTTTTTCCTCACAAGTGTTGTGTTAGTCAGTATACTTCATCTAGTATGATATACTAACGTTTATCGGGCAGTGAGATCCTGTTGAAGAGTTGCATGAGCCTGTCGACGGCCACGAAGGGTCCGCGGTAGCACGACGGCGGCGGCATCAGCGTGCACAGGTGCGCCGCTGCGGCTGGCATCGGGAACGTGCCGCCTGGAACAACAGATATATATAAATAAGCTGTACCTAAGGAAATTTAAAAATTTGTAGAAAATTCGGTAAAAAATTGGGCAGAATTTTTAAAAGAAGTTGTACTAATCTATAGCCCACTATGTAAAAGGGGTCTAAAGAAGAGGAAATAAAAAAATTAACATAGAAATTCAGGAATGCATTAAATAATCGCTTGCTCGTGAGGGTACAGTATAAATAAAATATAAATTTTAATATAATTCACGGGAATAAGCAAGTACATGCATAAATACCTTTTAAAGGCTTGACGTTTCAACCGGGTTACACCGGCCGTGGTCGCAAGTAGATAACAAGTATTTATGTATGTACTATAAACATGCAGCCCAATGGTTTAAAAGTTAATAAATATAAATTGCAAACATAGTATGTGTATAATAAGTTATATTATAATAATAGTACCTGGTATAGGGTGTTCTCCAGGCAATGGATTCACTTTTGGTTTGTACGGTATCATTTGACTCGTGTCCGGCCGCGCAATGTCCTTGTTTGGATCGTTATCCCTGGAAAAAAAAACAATTTAAAAGTAAATTAATGTCTTAAATTAATGTTAATATATAATAACGAAGAGCAAATAAATAAAAAACTAAACTACATGAAAGAATAAAACTTAAAATATGATACTATGCGGACACTATTTCTTATTACTTTTTCAATTAGATATATAATTCTAACAAAAAAACCGACTTCAAAATTAGTCTTATGGTATTATGGTTTTATTATTATACTGTCAAAAGTGGAACAAAATATAATAGAATACTAAAACGCCAGCTTTCAAATAAATAATATAATATTCCGGGACAATTCACACACGGTTATCTGATCCCAAGCTAAGCAGAGCTTGTGTTATGGTAACCAGACAACTGATAAACATAATTATATATTTCTAAATACATACATATTATAGATAAATTACACCCAGACCAGAACAAATGATCGTGCTCATCACACAAACATTTGTCTTGGGTGGGAATCGAACCCACGACCTCCAGTATAGCAGTCAGGGTCACTAACCACTAGATCAATAGGCCCGTCTTATATGTAAATAAAAAAAAAACAGAAATCGGTGCCAGTCGAATGTTCTGTAGTAACAAAATACCGTCAAATTGAGCATATCCTACTCTTTTGAAGTCGGTTAAAAATAGATTTTATTAAAAACATAATTTTAAACGCAAGCTTTTACGTAAGAATTCTAACGATACCCATACAATTTTATTCATGCATTCAGAAATTAATGAAATAATGAATTTCATACATACAATTCTAAAAGCATGACTCTCCTTTTTTGGGGATTCGTGTAAAAATATAAATGTTGGTAACTAAGTGTGATCGTTTATGGTATTTATGAACATGAAAATATAGTGAAAGTTATTTTGTCTGTCTGCTATACTCTCACGAATAAAGCTTTAGAGTATAAATAGGCATTTATATTATATTCATTATATTGAAATGATACAGCATAAACTAATTTCAATTTTCAAGAAGGATTTGTTTCGTTTATATTATCGAAATTGTTGTCAAAATACCAATTTTTATATGATTTTGTAGGTTATTTTGAATTATAAAGTAGGATATACTATTTTTTTATTGCCTTCATGCTAAAATATCCACATGGCAGAACCGATGGTATGTACTATACAAGCCTTTACCCCGCACCTTCACCCGCTAACCTATACTAACATCCATCAAAATCGATTCATCATTTTATAGTCCAGTCAAAATAGACCAAAATACCTTGTAAGTTTGCATTAATTCGCATAGAGCTGAAAATAGGTGGAGGTCTCAAGTACACCATTATAAATGAAATATGTCGTGGTGGCCTAGCGCTTCTATGAACGGATTTGTATGCACAAAGTTGCAGGTTCGAACCCAGGCAAGTACCAATGTGGCTTTTTCAAAGTTATATTTACTTTCTTAATTATTTTAAGACACTTCTGACAAACGGTGAAGGAAAACATCGTGAGGAAACCTGGATTTCAAAATTGGGATCTGAAATTGCCAATCCGCAGAGCAAGCATGGTGATCAATGCTCATGCCTTCTAAAGTACCCGTCACGAGAAGCTATAAATTATGTAAACAAACATCTTTTACTAAGTAAACATTTTATACTGCGAGATAATAATAAATTGACCATATTCAATCGACATGAAATATAGACGGGTTATATGAAAGTAACAACCTATTTAATTTAGTCGGATCATATTTTAACGACGCAAAGCGCTATCGTTTGTGTTTCTTGGTACCGGAACGCGTCCGTCGCAGGGATTGTGAACTATCGGGACGCCATTTTGAAATAAACGCATCATTCGAGTTTCGAATGCGTACGAGTTTGTTTCATTGCTTTGCATATATCGCGGATCTGGTTGTTATTGTTAATTTTGTTATTGTTTCGTTATCACTTTTTTATTGTTGTTACTTTAATTGTTGCGTTAATTTTATTTGTTATTACGTATAATGGAGCCAGTAGCCAGTACATCTAAGGAAATAAATTCGCCACGAAAAAAACGTCAAAAGGTGCGTAATACAATTTATCTAAAATATATAATAAGTAAAAAGAAAGAGTTGTTTGTTCAAACGCGCTAATCTTTGGAAACTTAAGGTTAATATTAGAAGTAGGTTTTAAATTGTGAAGTAATTGGTTAGGTTAATTGGTATACCTGGAGATATAGCTTGAGCTTCGTGTGACAAGTGACTACCGGTGATTTTTACAGGTGACGAGCTTTACGGTTAATGAGAAAAATATGGTGATCAACGTATATAAGTACGTGAAAGAAAATTGGCCATCGAATGAATATCCCTACAAAACCGAAATAAATAAAAAAACAGCATCGATTTTGGGAATTGGCATAGCATCTGTGTATAATATATTAAAAGAATATAAATCAGAAGAGGGAATAAAATCACCTATCAAGTCTAAAGACAGGCCTAAATTTTATCAGAAAGTAGACGATTTTGATAAATCCGTAATTAGGAAAAAAATTCACAGTTTCTTTTTAAATGGCCAATTACCAACAATTCCCAAGATTCTTCAGGCAGTCAATGACGATGAAGATATGCCAAATTTTAGCGAAACAACTCTCAGGCGGCTAATAAAGCATTTAAACTTTAAATATACACCGTGAAAATTGAATCGTTGTTTTCCCGCGGCAGGACGATTACCCATCAGTAGTACTATCGAAATACAAAGTTTAACTTAAAAAACATAATGTTTTTTTTTTCACATCATTAAAAAAGTATTCATAAACTCGAAAGAGCGATAATCAATAGTAGTTCACTCACTAGAGATCACGTAGGCACCTGTAGGTAACACGAAACGCACACGCCGCCGCCACGTGTTGTCGGCAAACTTACAAAGAAAGAATCAATAATAAATGTTCAGAGCAAAATAAGCTCTCGGTCATGGTGATACGGTATAAATTAGCTTGCATGCACGCGGCAAGCGCCGAAACACAATAGAATGCCGCCAAATGTTGCGCTCTGTGCCTACGGCTTAGTTAGTGTTCTGTGCGCGAACGTCGATGACGTCAAGTGATGAATGTGCGATGAAAGTGCTCAACACAGAAGGACTGCACCCTTATCATTTTTTTTTCGTGGCGGGCCACACCCTTGGCCACCGAGGAGCCCGGCCTTGACTCCCTTGGACTTTTATTTGTGGTAGAGTCTGAGCTCAAGAACTTGGTGTATCGTGAGGAACACCAAACACGCGACTCTTTGATAAGTGCGATAGTGGACGCTTTTAATATCGTGAGACGTGACAGAGACACTTTAATGAAACTGAAAGACAATCAGTTAAAACGTGCTCGTTTGTGCATTGAACGTAGTGGTTTACATTTCGAACAATTACTCCGCTACCGTTAAGTGTAAGTACTCGTACTTTGTAAATAAAAATTTAAAAGTAGGTTAGGTAATCAAAATCATTGTAAATAAGTCGATTCCATTTTTAAATACCTACGCCTTAAATACTTAATTATCAAATTCCGACTTTTTTTAAAGATACCTATTTTGATTTTTTAAGTATTTATGACGATCTTAAGCCCGTAAAAGTTTGAAGCGAAAATTTGAATTACTTATTGGTTTTGTGTTTTATTAAATCACGAGTAGCGATCAGCTGATTTACACGCGAAGTGCAACGACCGCGCGGCGTTCGGGGTAACCGCGCGCCCGCCCGCGTAGGTATAGCGCGATGTATTACTACTGGGTCAAGTCACTTTCGAGTTTTGTTTATAACAATTGTTAATCCGCCATTTATTGAGTCTAATTTTTTTTACATATATTAATCGATTGTATGACCGATACAAACTCATTTCGCTTCGGGAAAACAACGACTTGATATTCACCCTGTATAAAACGACAGCGAAATAACGCACTTATTGATAGAGATGACATAACAATATGGCGGCGAAAATATTTGAAATCTATTAAAGACTATAGACAACAAAATCGCCAGATATTTTACATGGATGAGACATGGGTGAATGCAGGTTAGTGTGTTTTTTTTTATTGCAGTGAAACGGCAGACTACCATACGGTTCGCCTGATTGTAAGCAAATACCGTCGCCTTTACCGTGAAGTGATGTGTATGATACTGCAAATCTATTTGCAAAATAAATATAACCCACGCGCCGCCGACCTTGAGACATTAGTTCTTAAGGGCTATCACAAGTGTGTATTAATAATAATGTACTTCAACTCTTTTACTGCGCAAGACGCTAATTAACAAATGTTTAATTGTTTTTACAGGACATACCGTAAATAAAACTTGGGTAGACAAACAAGTTAAAAGTAAGAAGCAGGCTTTCCTAGAAGGACTTAGCATTGGTGCACGTAACCCAACGTCAAAAGGTAAACGATTAATAATTACCCATATCGGCAATGAGAACGGTTTTGTAGAGGGCGGTGAAAATATATTTGAATGCAAGAAGACGGGAGATTACCATGAATCAATGGATGCAACACATTTTGAACAATGGTTCGAAAACGTTCTCCCAAAACTTGGAGAAAATGCAGTAGTGGTAATGGACAATGCACCATACCACTCAAGGCGTCTTGAAAGAATTCCTACTACTGCCTGGAAAAAAAATGATATACAAAATTGGCTTGTAAGTAAGAATATTTCTTACGACGACAATGAAATTAAGACTGAATTACTGCTAAAAGTAAAAAATGTTAAAGACAATTTTAAAACTTATGTAGTGGACGAGCTTGCAAAAAAATATAAGGTGGAAGTATTGAGACTCCCGCCATATCATTGTGAGCTTAATCCAATTGAGCTAATTTGGGCCAACGTAAAAGGATATGTTGCTCGCAAAAATACAAATTTTAAATTTGACGAGGTAAAACAATTATTACAAGAGGGACTGCAGCAGATTACTTCGGAAAATTGGAAGCGTTGTGTGGAGCATGTTATCAAGGAAGAAGATAATTTTTATTCCAAAATCGATGAGATGATTGATAAAACTGTAGACAGCTTCGTGATACATGTCACTGATTCTGACACAGAAATGGAAACATCTGAATCTGACGAATAATTATTCTTAAATAATATTTATGTTAATTAATATTTGTTACTTAATAATTTATTAAATCTTAAACAAATTCATTTTTTTTGTTGGTCCAAATGTTGTGAACTCCTGAACACTTGTTTACAAAATTTATAGCTTCTCATGACGGTTACTTTATATATGGGAAGAGGCCTGTGCCCAGCAGTGGGACGTATATAGGCTGGATTATTATATTATTATTATTATCCGTTAAAACGTAACACAGAGACATTTACATTCGCAATGACAATATTAGTAAGGAAACTAGGAATTGTCTTACTTTTGTCCGAGGATGACGGCGGCTAGCTCCGGCGATATCCCCGCTAGTGGCCCTCCTAGAGCCCAGGATTTGTTGGACATTGATGCCACCTAGAAAATAACAAATAATTTATCTGAATATATAAAAATGAATGCATATTTCCCTTGGGCACGGCATCACGCGTGAACAGCTGTACCGATTTTGCTAAATCTTTTTTTGTTGTGTCTGATATTGTCAGGAAGGTTCTTATGTTAAAAAAAAATATGGAAAATTGCCCGAAATATTAGGAAATTTAAGAATACTTTGGGTGGTTCCCTATAAAAACATTTCTAATGTAACCAATGATATTATAATAAACAGATATGTTGTTAGCGCGCAATCGTGAAGACTCGAAAACGTCCTAATGGAGACGTATTGCCTTAGTCTGCGTCACGCATCTCGACGAGTGACACACTCGAACGAAAATTACATAAAAGCTTTTAAATGTCATTGTGTGTATCCAGAAACTGTATCATTTATGATAACGAAGTAAATAAAATACAAGGAATCTCATACCACATGTAAATACGCAATATACTTCGATTTAATAATATTTTTTATTTATTTTCCTAATATTCTGATAATTGGAGGTTAGAAAAAAGAAAGAGACGGTAAATACATTTTTTGTCGTGAGGACGACAAGGACGCGTGATCGCACACATATAGAATAAAAGTACAGATGCGACTATTAGGCATTAAAGTCATCATTACCCCAGAGTTCTGTTTTCCTTTTTTCTAATGTTGGATTATTTAATCATTTGTTTTTTTGAAATAGTCGATATACTTAATTATAAATTAAACATGTCATGTGTGGGTAAAGAAAATATGAATAGCTTACCCTTATTACCTTAATATATCGCAGAAAATGTTAAAATGAAACTATTTCTATTTCCACTTTGTCGCTTTAACATCGTGATTTATTTCTCACCTACCTACCTTTAGTAGTGTTGCTTAGTTGTTATAGGCACAAACCGTGGATACAAATTTAGTAGACGCGGTTTGTACCTTCTGTCTCGTTAAATTTGTTAGTCTATGACGTTTGTTTAGATTGAAGCGTAATTGACAACACTAATTGTCTCTTTTTTTCTTATGGGTTTTATCGCGCTATCTCTTTTGTATCATTTTGACATGTGAGCTGCCGCTGCTGCGCGGAACACTTTTTTCGGTTGTTTTGTATGGGTGTAACATATCTGTTATTATAATATCATTGAATGTAACCTAAACTTTTTAATGTGGTCTTATGTCATTTTACATATTCAGTAAATTAGAAACAGAATTCATAGTTAAGACAGGACAGGGTCTGTTGGGTCAGCTAGTAAGTAAATAATATAGTATCTCACCTCTGTATATCCTATGGACTTCAACTCAGCAATGCTGCAGGGGTATAGATCAAGGAACTTGTATCTGTCAACCAATTGAGCCGTCTCCTTGCCTTCAAACTCTTTGATCTGGGAAACAAATATACAACATATAAGTCATTATAAAAAAATATATTAAAATAAATATCTTGGTACAACTCTCACACTCTCATCTGATTCTAAACAAAGCAGAGCTTGTGCTATGGTAAGCAGGCAACTGAAGAACCTACTTATATATTTCTAAATATATACATATAATTGATAGATTACACCTAGACACAGAACAAATGATCGTGCTCATCACACAAACATTAGTCCTGGGTGGGAATCGAACCCACGAACTCCCGACTCCGGTAAAGCAGTAAGGGTCACTTCCTAAACACTAATGGCCAATAAAAATCATATTATTATACTAAGTATTACTGAAAGGGTATATCTATACGAGACAAAGTAGTAATGTGATTTTCTACATTGACCCGTCCGGAGATCGAACCCGGGACCTCAGAGCTAGCGATACCTTGAAACCGGTGCGTACGCTACTCGACCACGGAGGTCGTCAAACTGTCTCTTGTCTATATTTAGATTTTACGTTCGTACGTCTTGTCGACGTGACGACACTTCGCAGGTATCATGGTCATCAGCCTAAATCACTAAGACCCACCTTCTCCAGCACCGCCTGCCTTCGCTTCTCCACCTTGACGATGGAGACCAGGTCGCCGATGTTGGACTCGAACTCCAGGAACCGGTTCCAGATGTCGACGGAGCTCTCCGGCTTCAGGCTGCCGGAGGAGAGCACGCGCTCGAATAGCACGCGGGTGTTGTTGTCCTCTGAAGGGGAAAATATGTATGAATTGTAGTTGTGTATTTTGGGTAATGGAAATCAGAGCGGTTTTATTTTAGGTATATAGGGAGTTCAAACTTTATGAATTGAACAATGAATCTGCAAAGTAAAAAGCAATTACAGAAATCTCGTTTAAAAAACGTTTCATCATCTAGCCACTCAGTAATTGGAAATAGTCGATTAATGTATGGACCACATAAGGCATATAAAAATAATGAAATTTTTTTTAATTTATTATTACTTTTTTGGTTCTTTTTTACATCATAATCAATTATATTGTAATAGAAAATAGATATATAATTATTATGAGAATTGCTGTCATTTCGCAAAGTAGGTATTCTTTGGTTGCCAGAATTATAAAGATTTAACTAAAATTAGAAATATTTTCATGGCAGGAATAAAACCAATAATCTCATTACCAAAATTACTTTTTTTTTTAATAATAATAAAACTTATCGCATCCGAAAATGGCTAAGCGAACCACACACATAATTTAAAACAGCTGAGATCTACATTTACTCAAATAACTATTAAATGGAAGTTAAAAACTGAGACACATAAACCTCAATTAAGTCAAACTCACCGTTCAAATGTGACAGGTAATCGATATAGCAGAGCACATACTCCGGTATGTGCGAGAACTTCTTGAGGCCGAGCTCGAAGATCCTGAAGGCGATGTTCTTGTCTTTGGAGCAGTAGTACTCCATTAATGCTGCGGCCACGAACACGTGGTAGCGAGACCTGGGAAGATACAAGTTATACATAGTTTTCTTTTATATAAATACTTAATTATAACAAAAAAAGACTTCAAAATAAATCTTATATTTATTTCTTATGGAGCGCACCGTCACAATTGGACCAGAATGAAATGGCACAATTAAAAAAGAATCATTAAAATAAATTCATCCAGTCAATACTTTTGTAACAATGGTAAGAAACTTTAAAAGAAACCGTGAATTGAGTACCTCCTCCTTTTTTGAAGTTGGTTAACATAACATAACATATCATCACGCCTGTATCCCCGAAGGGGTAGGCAGAGGCGTACCAATGTACACCCACAGTTCGCCGATATGTTTTAGGTCCCATGTAATAGGGGGCGAGCCTATTGCCACTAACCGGGCACAAATCCAAACTCCGACCTGCTACTGAGAATTTCATAGAAAAACCCAATAACACCTTGGTCGACCCGGGAATCGAACCCAAGACCTCTAGCGTAGCAGGCGTGCTTAGCACCACTAGGCCAACGAGGCAGTGTTGGTTAAATAGTACAAATACAAATCTATCCAAAAGGGGTGAAGAGTACATCTGGTATAGAGTCAGTTTACAACATTTCAGGTCAAAACGAGTTAATTAAACAATTAGTCCTTAATTTTTCGCATCAATTATATTATATGTAGTATGTAATTATATTATAAAGTATATAAAGTAATTATATTATATTATAGTATGAAGGGAATAATGAAAGTGGACAAAGCGAAACAAGTGTGTAAGGATCGTAGCAAGTGGAAAGAAGTGGTCTCTGCCTACCCCTACAAGGGAAAGAGGCGTGATTATATGTATGTATGTATGTATGTAATTATATTATATCTGCCCGCGCGCCTGCTTTATAATGATCAATGAAAATAAGCCCTAAGGCACCTACATTTTCATACTTTAATGTCTACTTAATCTACGTTGTGATCCGGCCGCTGAGATTATGCGTTCCTTTCACATGTCAGTTAGTCTTGATGCCTGGGGCACTTAAAAACTTTATTATTATTATTGTGACCTGACGTGAAGAATAGTTTTGAGTGATCTTATTCGTTAATAGGACAGATAAGTGTTAGTAAATTATTCGCCATATGATAGTTGCGTCTTCCCGATGATCACCACCTGTCAGGAACGCATTCTCTCAGCGGCCTAACTAAATGTTTATTACCTTGGATCCTCTCTCGCCCTCTTGAACACGGTTCTAGCGGACTTGATGCCCTCAGCCCTTCGCGCGAACTTCATGTACTGCACGTAAGCTAAGGTGGGGTCGATGTCCTCCATGTCTAGGTAGCGGGTGTATACTTGGTGCACCTGTGGGAAATATAAAAAAGTTATAACAAAACATATCATCACGCCTGTATCCCCGAAGGGTTAGGCAGAGGTATACCAAAGTACACCCACAGTTCGCCGATATGTTTAGGTCCCATGTAATAGGGGGCGAGCCTATTGCCACTAACCGGGCACAAATCCAATAGAAAAACCCAATATCACCTTGGTCGACTTGGGAATCGAAGACCTCTAGCGTAGCAGTCGTAAAATAATTATCAATTAAGTAAATAATTTAAAAATCGAGGAATGTTGAGGGGTTCGTGGCTAAGTGTAAGCCGTACGGTTGACCGATAATACAGGTTAAGCCGCTGATCTGTGGATATGGTTACCATTTATAACATATCGAGACCCCTCCGTGCTTCGGAAAGCAACTTAAGCCGTCGGTCCCGACTGTCATGCGTTTATCTTTGACAGTCGTTAAGTCTCTTCGGACAATAAGTCTTACTATGAGATACTGTGTTTCCCAGTAACATGGATTGTGGAGGTCAGATAGACAGACGCTCCATGTAAAATACGGTATTCAGCTCAATCCGGTAAGACTGTTAGCCCAACATAATTGGGAAAAGGCTCGGGAAGTGATGAATAAAATAAATGTGTGATAAAACATGTGTGGTGCGATTTTTATGTATTAGGTTTATACAGGGTTATTATTTAATGACCAGCCAAATTTGGTCAGAGAACAGACGGGCTGCGTTCGAGTACAATCCTTACCTTATTATAATGCAGCCTGCTCTCTTCATAGTCGGCGTGCGCGAAGTGCAGCAGCGTGGAGTGCTTGAGCGGGCCGCTGGTGGCGCGCTCGTACACCGCGGCTGCTTCGTCAGAGAACAGGCGCGCTGCGTTCGAGTCCTGACCGGGTAAAAACACATTCAATTTAAATTTTATGTAATATCAACATTTTCTATTTAACAACCAAGTTAAGCAACCGCCACCTCGGACTAGAAAAGGATGGGTTACTCACGCCCTTCTCCTGCAGCAGCTTGGCCGAGTGGTCCAGGAACTGTGCGGCCTGATGCCAGACATCGGGATGGTGGGCGAGACACAGCAAGCACTGCTCGATGGCGAACATGACGCGGCGAGCGACCAGCGCCGTGTCCTCCGAGCGGAGGGGGTTGCCGCGCTCCCACGTTATGTACTTCTTCCATAGTTCCACCTAACCACGGGAGTAAAAAGAGGGGTACTGTCAAATCAACCATATTTCCAACTTTTTAATAATCGGTCACCGGTGACCCACCTTGCTAAATCGACATCTGACGTTTGACACCTGTCAACTTCATTTTAAGTCGGCCACCGGTGACCTACCCAGCGAACGTAATAACAATGAACCCACTCCATACACAATTAGTCGGCCACCGGTGACCTACCCAGCCAACACTGCGGGACGCTATTAGTATCTAAAAATACACAAAAATATTGCGATTGCATCTACACATTATGTAACTAAGGATGGGTGTGTGAGTTACACGTCAAAACGACGATATTTGCAACTTTTTTTTAGTTGGTCATCGGTGGCTAATTGGCGAAGTATGTAATCCGGCGTAATAAATATCATCATTCAAGGCCAGACAGTTGGCATTCACCTGGTTCCGTACCTATGAAAGAAAAATCGAAACCCTTATAAGATCATTTTGCTGTCCAGGCACCTGTCTATCCGTCCGTCTGTCAAAAGGGGAACGCATGATATAGCGTAGGAATCAAAACTAATTTCTCAGTTCTACAGATCTTTGAAGCTTTGAAAACAATATTTATTTTATGTTTTTACATTTGGTCAACTTTTCTCTTTGCTGTGAGGGTCTGGACCTTACCTGCTTCATCTCCTCCCTGTCGGCGGTGGGCGGCGTGGCTGGCATGTTCCTGTTCAGCCCTCGAGTGACTGTCTCCAACTCCTTGGCTACGCGACGAGCGTTCATATACTCGCGAGATCGCTCCATTGCCATTCGCTCAGCTAAGATTAGAAAATGGTACAGAAATGGTGAATAAGTGAGAACTAATATTTAAATTAATTTCCAGTGACTTTTGATGATGATTTTATAAAATAGCGATGCCCCGCAGTTTTATCCGCTTTAGATTTGTTTTTGAGACTTCTTGATATCTGATATTATAGTTTTTTGCTGTTCGGGAAAAAGACAAAATCAATGGAACAAAGGTCATGAAAATTGGTGAACCCGTTCTTGAGTTATAAATGGAGTAATGGTTTAATTTACTGGTAAAAATTATCATATAACTATTTTGGAAATGAAATATAAGTATTGACTTACCTATAATAGTGTTTATACTTTGTTCAAAAGCTATGTAGTCCTTCCATAGTGTTTCTATACCTATGATTGGGGTTATAACTGCTCTTTGATACACCTGAAAAATAAAAATAGCTGTATGTTTTATGAACATATTATCAAATTGAATTAGGCAACATAATAATAACATTTTAAGAGGAATAAATTTAAATCCCTAAGAGTCAAAATGCCTCAAATAACAATCGCAGTATTTAGCTATCCAGTGTCCCGAAAATGAGTATTCTTATTCAAAATCGGGATGTAATGAATACGCAATATTAAGCAGTCTTCAGCGCATAAAAATGAATTACTTTCTTTAGGAAAAGCATAGTGAATTCCCATACAAAATTAGCTTTATAAAGACCAAACTTGGTAAAGGCGGTCCAAAGTGTGATGAAAGTTTTTATATATACTTCGATATATATCCAATCAAAATTAATTTAGAAACGATGGATGGCTTTTTTCAAGGGTACAAATCATAAATATGGCGACAACTTTATAAAAAATATCAAAAAGGCATCAATACAGTATTACTGAAAGCAGACCCCAATATACGATACACAAAAAGGATATACTAAATATTCTGCACTCGTTTCAAACATACAAATCTTTCCTCTCCAATATTAATATAGACACCGTTACCTTCCTAACAGCAGAGATCTTCTGATTCTCGGCGTAAGAGCCGACGGCCTCCACGCTCTTCAGGAAGGTGATGTAGTCGTTCCAGATCGGGTAAGCGTGGATGTCGAGGCCAATCTTGTCGAGCGCAAAGTCGTAAGCTTGAGCCATTTTTTCTCTGAAAATAGAAGTGTTATTGAGTCTTCCTGATTTTGAATACTTTATTAAGCCCTCTTACGCACTTGCGGTTAACCGCTTAGTATTTGTGCCTACTAATTAACATCTCTCTATCCCTAGTTTTTAAACTTTTGTAAGCATAGTTGATAGAATCCAAAGCTAGACTAATATTATGAATAGGTAAAACATACAAAACAATCATCAAAAATTTAATCAAAAAACGTATAAAGTTGAATAAAACTACTTTTTACGGATTTTTTCGCGGTTTTAATTTTAGATTTAGGTCCCGACCTAAATCTAAAATTAAAACCGCGAAAAAATCCGTAAAAAGTAGTTTTATTCAATGTCTAACATTCGCGTAAACCTAAGAAACCAATACGTATAAAGTTGTTTGAATACCAAAGAATAATATCAAATTTTAGCAAGATTAAGAAGGTACTGGTTGCTAAGATAATCAATATGAAATCGGGCTGATACATGTTAGAAAGGTGATATAATTTATTTATTTTCGTTAGGCACACTGTTTCTTTTAAAGCCAAAAACCTTAGCTAGCTATACAGCTTAGATAGCTATAGGCAGTATACCCGGTAGCGTACGCTACCTGGGTATAAATCTGTATACCGCCTATAATTGTTATGTGCAAATTGGAAAAATAAAACATGGGAAGAGGCTTATGCCCAGCAGTAGGAGTACATAGACCGGTTTGATATCTATTTTTTTTGTTTTATTGTATTAATAATAATATTCTAGGACAACTCACACACGGTCATCTGATCCCAAACTACACAGCTCGTAATATGGTAACCAGACAACACATAAACAATATATTTTAGCATAAATATAGTACGTACTTGTAAGTAGGCAGCATGCACTTGGTCTCCTTCACGTAGTTGAGGTACAGCCTCCACAGCTCGATGTTCAGGATCTTCATCAGACATCTCTGGAACAGCTAGCGACGGAAATATAACCATGTGACGTCATCATTATATGCTGGGTTAGTTGTTAGGTAGCGTATACATCTGAGGAACGATTATTGACACTAGTTGCTAGCCGCTCGGGAGCAGCTCGTGTGATGCTCGTTCGTCAGATGTGGACGCTACCTAACAACTAACGACGCACTTAAACATTGGTACCCTTGCAGGCAGGCGCCTATCCAAAGACCCCTAACTAATAACACTGTCACTGCTTTACAGAATTGAATCGTTTTATCGTCATAGCTACATCAGAAATCTTTTAGTACCGTTTACCAATAATTGATAGTTGATTGTAGATTACATCTAATTACACATTACTATAAGTGTGCAATGTCTCCTAAGGGTGCGTCAAGATCTGGCGTACGCGCACCGAACGAGCACCTCGCGAACTGGGGCCTGATGCCGCTATTTCAAGTCAGTGAGTGGCGGGATAATAAACTTTCCAGTGTACTATATTGTGCCTAATTTTCGTATTCAGACAATTTTAGTTTAATGACAAAATGTACCTACACCTACTTGCCACTGTTCTCATTGTAGGATTGCAAGTAGCTGTTCTTATCTGAATACGAAACTCACTGACTTATACAGCGGCATCGGGCTCCTGTTCGCGAATGGCTATCGGCAATGTTATTCATACGAGCGCCGTTCGCGGCGCTCGCGAGCAGCTCGTTCGGTGCGCATACGCCAGATCTAAACACAAGGAGCTGGAAAAACGCCTGCTTGCAAGACTATATACTATCATAGTAATATTTTTGAACGGGATTTAGCGCGAACATACATACATACCTTAAATAGGCTTGTCGTTTCGACCACGGCAGGTGTAACCTACACCTGCCGTGGTCGCAAGTAGGTCACACATTTAGACATTTTCGCGGTAATTCCCGTTAAAAAATATTACTATAAACATGAAGCGCGATGGTTTAAAAGTTAGTATAGGTCGCGTCAGGTAAAAAGAACGCTGGCGGAAGGTGGGGGAGGGTACGTTTGCGCATGAGTATACAATTCGGCAGGCGAAGGTCGTCCTACGAACCAATAGCGCACCGGCAAACATGCGGCTCGTACCCCCCCGCACTTCATACCACCAAACAGACCGATAAATCGCGTTCTGCGCATCTTGACAGCTAGCGTTCTTTTTACGTGACGCGACCTATATGTACCTACTATGATCATAAATAATTTTAGTTCTAGTACTTTTGATTGGAATAGAAAAGAAGGTGGCTTGTGCCTTCCGTCTTACACCAGTGTGTTTATGGCAGTATCCAGTGCAAGCAGCAAGGTTACTCTTGAATTTATTTCAATGCCCAATACATGTCAGTACGGAATTGAAATTAAAATAGACAGGAATCGTTCGTGAAAAATATAGTTTGAAAATTCTTTAGTAGTTCACAATGGACATACAGTCACTAGAAAAAATATGTATAAATCTAGCGAAAGTATAACATAAAAGGAAACGAGATTTTTGTGTGGAAAATCAAAGGGAACTAAGTATATGATAATGAAACTGTTTTCAATAATTCCTTCATAACTGTATACATATTTTTGCTCGTGACTGTACAATTTTGAAACAATTAGGCCGTCATATTAAATTGGGAAGTATGAAATGTCACAATTTCTGTGATAATCGATTGAAATTCAATTCAAGAGTAACAGCTGTAGTTGAACCATTCAAAGTATTAAATCTATGCTTTGAGTTAATTGCCATCTTTATAATATCTCGTAGGCTGTATATTTTTACATCATTGTTCATAAATAAAAAATTGTGACTAAATAACTCACCTGAATTCCTAGTTTTTAATATTAAGGGATACTTACCTGATAGTTAGCAACATTAAATAAATTTTCAATAGTATGTATATACATTAAATTTCCAGCATTTATATAATCCATGTTATCTGATAATGGCGCCAGATGGTGGACAATATATTTTTTTAATGACTATTAATTGTTTTACCCAATTATATATAATTATTAATTCTTATAGTAAGTAGTTGTATTTAAATAAGGTACCCTAAGACCCCATGGGAATTAATTATGATTTTTAATAATGCGATTCTGAAGCCAATATTTTTTACTAGTAGCTTGACTAGAATCTGGCAATCATGACATAATCTTTGTATGTGGATAGAATATTTTTTAATGTACACCAAGTGAGTACATAATATGACATTTTATTTTTCAGTATCTATCCAATTGATGGTTTAATCTATGTGAAAAACTAATTTCAAAGTTTCTAAACTTAACTAATTTTTCTCTGGACGAAAACGTTGTATAATACGATATTATATCATTATATAAATAAATATGTAGATAGATATTTCTATAGGATTTCATCTAAAAGGGTTTTTTACATTTCAAAAGTGAGCTTTCTTTGCAGATGATAATTAGACCATACATTTTAATTGCAATAAAATACTAAAATTATAGTAAAAATATATTTGCTTTGTATTTTTAGTATATTTACTTTTTTATGGCAACATCTACATCAAAAGCTCGCCTCCAATATGTCTGAACACATTAGCCCTAGCCGAAAAAAAAGATAAAATTTCTTAATTCCTTTTTTATTTAATACACGCTAAACGTACAAACTAAAGCTGTCTGAGACAATTTAAACAGCCTTCATTAGGATCAAGCAACATTTATCAAAACAAGTGGGTTTTGAAAAACATGTGCATTTTTTTTATGGTAGGGAAAGAATGTGTAATTAAAGGTGTGTTTAGGCAAAGTCAGCATGAGCCATCCAATGCTTACCATCTGTGGATGTGATCTGAGGATGTATGTTGACGACGAAGTGTATACTGGACGAATAAAAAAAAGGGTTGGGGGATAAACGTTGAATCGACGATCGATAGCAAACTAGATGCGCCACACGCTGCCTTTGCTCAGTTTCTTCTAGCTGATGCCATATAAACGCACCTTTAATATGTAAACCTACTGTAGGAGGAATTCAAAGAAAATAATCTGTATTATGTCTATTTATTTCTTCTGCCTGTTTCCCAAGCTATGTTGAGGTCAGCTTCAGGTCTGTCTTATCTGTATTTCATAAAAAGGACAGCCTAACTGACCACTAAATCCCATTTCACAGGATTACACATTTCATCATCTCCCTGCCCTGTTCCCAATTATTTGGGGTTGGCGCAATGCGTACAGGATTACACTATAATAAATTTAAACTAAGGGCGAAATTTACTTTTGTAATGCAAATTATTGCACATGTTTATCAAAACTACACACTTATGTTACTCTTTACTCTATATATCACAGGTTTCTTTATTAGAAGTGTCTAGGCTTATGACTAGCACAGTTATATATTACGTTTTATTTATAACTAACTTACGCTATTAATTTACTAACCTTTTCAACTCTTTCGAAATTCCTAGCCTTCATCTGGAAAAAAAGGAAGTAGTCATCAATATTTATATTTGAAATTTTGAATATTCTATGGTACTGAAACAGATTGGACTTATATTAAATAAATACAAATGATATTTGACATTTAAACTTCTATTTTCGGAAGCCTTTGCCCAGCAGTGGTACAGCTAATAAAAAAAAACGTGCCTCTAATACTATACAAATTCATTACAGTTTCATTATGATATAGTCAAATAAAAAGTTTAACTATAATACTTTGTCATATTAAATAGTAGTACAGTATTGATTCAATGCAAGACGGCAAGTTTGAAATTGTGTGTCACAACCACAATAGGAAATACATATATCATGTACAGAAGTAGTTGCTACAAAAGAAGTAAATCTCAAAAAACCAATCAAGTTACATTGACATTCCTGTTGCCTTAAGAACACAGTTTTCTACATTCCGTTACATATCATCACGCCTGTATCCCCAAAGGGGTAGGCAGAGGTGTACCAATGTACACCCACAGTTCGCCGATATGTTTAGGTCCCATGTAATAGGGGGCGAGGCGAGGCTATTGCCACTTACCGGGCACAAATCCAAACTCCGACCTGCTACTGAGAATTTCATAGAAAAACCCAATAACATCTTGGTCGACTCGGGAATCGAACCCTAGACCTCCAGCGTAGCAGTCGCGCTTAGCGCCACTAGGCCAACGAGGCAGTAGTTTAAGATTCTAGTAAATATATAATGGTGCAAAACTTACCTCCTGTTCAATAAAAATCTTCCAATACCTTCCCGTGGTCGGGAACGCAGTGATGAGCTTCTCATACATGATGCGGACCTCATTGATGGGCCGCGTCTGAGCCTCACGGATGAGGAGGGACCAGGAGTCAACATCGTAAGTGTTGGCTTCCACCGCCCTTTGAGCTCTACTGAGTCTCTCATTTCCCCAGTCCTGTAATTGATGGTGTTCGGAAATGTCAAGGCAAAAAAGGCATTATGCATGTTCACTTCCACATGTACAATTCCTGTTAAATAATATTTCTGTTAACATACAGCACAACAGTTTTAAAGTTGGTGCTAATAATAATATTCCGGGACATCTCACACACGGTTATCTGATCCCAAGCTAAGCAGAGCTTGTCTTATGGTAACCAGACAATAACTTACTGGTCTATTTCTAAATACATACATATTATAGATAAATTACACCCAGACACAGAACAAATGATCGTGCTCATCACACAAACATTTGTCCTGAGTGGGAATCAAACCCACAACCTCCAGTACGTCTGGTTCTGTAAGTCATGTCTGAAGTATGTCCTACATTTGAATTGAATGAAAGAGAAATAAACATTGTGATGACATCTAATTAATGGAAACAGGGCAGAGAGATGATTAAGTACCACATACTCAGATATCCATAGGATTAGGTTAAAGTACTAAACATAAACAGTGTCTCAATATGTCAAAAAGTAAAAAAACTTTGATAAAAAAAGTATTATCTAAACCAATTTTGATCGTGAGGTTTGTAAAACAATTAAGTATAACTTCTAACAAACTTAAAAGGCCTTGAAGAACACCTCGATTCACAGAATTTAAGAATGTGTGAAAAAACATGAGCATTATATTTAATTGACACGGCGACGATATATAACCGGTGAAACTATTCCTGTAATAGTTTATTGTGATGAGACTTTTGTTAACATTTCATCACAACATAGCAAAGCTAATATATTAACAATTAATCTCAAAGAGTAACAACTATGAGTTGCATTAGTTTTACTTACAATTTCCGTATTTTCTTCCGTGGTAGTCATTTTTGTTAGTAAATTTCTAGGTTAAGTTTTACTTTAACTTTAAAACTTTGAAAGCACACATTAATCCCTACTGAAAACTTAGATACTAATTAATTATAAATCAATTGAGCTTATATTAAATGATAATGAACTGAAAATAATTAATATTGACGCCGTCAGCAACTTACGAAGACGCCATCACAGTTAATAAATGAAATTTGATGATGACAGTTTATGACAGCTGCAATTTACGGTGATGTGAATAAATCAATATTTGCTTTTATTTTTCTCAATATTTATCAAAAAAAGAAGATGTTACCATAAATTGTTTTGAATAGTTAAACAACAATATTTTTAAATGATCAAATATATTTCTATGAGAAGTCAACTTTTCAAGGCTTGTTAATTTCAACGTCTAAATGATCAACAACCTCGAACGATTTTGTTTTGTGTTATCTGTAGCCATAATTTCTGAACTTTAATGCATTGACATATTGACATTAGCCTTTTTGACGTTTGCAATCAAGCCAAGCTAAGGCGGTTAATATTTTTGTTCATCAAAATAAACAAAAATGTTATTCTACTCCTTCTTCAAATCCCTTGTGGGGAAAGACGTGGTCGTAGAACTGAAGAACGACCTCAGTATATGCGGCACTTTGCATTCCGTCGACCAGTATTTGAACATAAAACTTTCGGACATAAGCGTGATTGATCCGGAAAAATATCCTCACATGTTATCGGTGAAGAATTGTTTTATCCGGGGTTCTGTGGTCCGCTACGTGCAGCTGCCGGCCGATGAGGTCGACACCCAGTTATTGCAAGACGCGGCGAGAAAGGAGGCCACAGTTTCAACAAGATAATCATAACCTCTTTTCGGCTAGTTTTGTGTTTTTTTGGACCACGAAGTGCGTGTAAATACTAATTTAAGCATAAGTTTCGCAATAAAGTCGTATCGATTTGGTTTATCGGTGTTTTATTTAAGATATTACACACCAATCATTACACATTTTAATATTCTCATCTTTACATGCATATAATCCCTCCCAGGTTTAAAAACTCTTCTGTTGTTTCTACCTTTATTAACAATGCAACTAGGTGTTCCTGTTATTTTATGTTGTCAAATAGCCTATGGATATATGCTTTAAAATATAAAACTTTATTTCAAATCTGCTCTAAACAATGACAATATTTGATTTGAACATATCTCTTGAAAAACATGTCTATATGGATAAATTCTTGAAGCATTTTTATGTACTTAAATAACTTAACTTTATTCAAATTAAAATGTTTCAATTAATACTAAGTAAGGTACATGAAATCTTAATACATACAGCCTATGTTACATGGGTGCCTGAACTAGGTAATCAGGCGTTCAGTGCTAGCTAAACCTAAAATAAACAGAAACTTTTTTATTACAATATGTGAACCTTGTATACTATGAACTTATGTCTATGAAATTTATTTATAAAAAGTGTAGAGCTGGGATGCATATAAGTTTCTTTACTATATTTTGACAAGATGCGAGCCAACTATATTACACAAGCTATAGATATTTCCTAAATTAGAAAAATACATGACTCATGGGTACAATTAAGTCAATATATGGGAGAAATTAAAGATTCTGTTCGTTTAGTATGAATTCTCAGTGTAATTTCCTTATGTACCTACATCACCTTTCACTATTGCAGGCACCCATACCATAATTTAAATAAGTTATTAAAAAAGTTTGATTACTCTTGGAAGCAAAATATATATTTTTTTTGTCACATATACTAATCTAAAAAGTTAAGAATGTATTATTAGCATTTTGAAGTTTTCAAACATAAAAAGATAAATAAAATACAAATTACATAGTCAACCTAAGCAGACTGCAGAAGTATCTTTTATTTATTTTATTAACTATACTTAGCTTCAACTTTTCCAAAATACCCTAGTCTGTACATACGTTTATAACAACCCTCTTACCACCTAATCCTAAGCCATCTTTTGAAGTGCACCCCAAGAAATATAGATAATTTATTTACATAGTGAATTCTTTAAATACTACACATAAATTACATGAAAAAATCCTCTTCCATTCTTCATCTAAATTTAACAATCAATCATATTATGTTATGATCGAAAGAAGACGGTTGTAAAAGCTCTAGTTAATTGAAAACATTTTTGCAACTACCTTCACATTCTAATAATTTAGATTATTTGAGAGAAAATTTGTCATTTACTGCAAAATAAATTGGTCGTCGACTCATAAAATAACAGGAAAAAAATACATATGAATAATATTATTTCTTATTCTTAGCGAATCTAAGCACAGCATTTAATCATTTATATAAACTTTGCGTGAAATGAAACGTGCAAAGCTTTCTTTTTTGAGGTTTTTTGTTTGGCAACAAGGGCGCCATTTTTATTGTCAAGTCACAATTAATTCTACCAAACTAGTATAAAACTACACACAGTGATGAAATAAATAAAAATGTGATGTTTATGGTGTCTGAAAAATAATGAAAATTATATGAAAATACGATATTCTATTTATTCAAATTACATCATCCGATTCTTATAATTTGAAATGGACTATATTTAATACACCTTTAGCTAGTAAGGCAATATTTGAGAAGTTTGAAACGAAACGGTTTCGCTAGTGCTGCGAAAATAAATCTACCATTGTAGGCTTGCAATTTAGTAGAAATTTAGTAGGAACTCTTGGTACCCAAGATCTCATTTCATTCAACTTTTCTAAGCTTTTCGCCCTTCGCGTTTGGTATTCGCCACTTTGCCTGTTCTCGCATTTTGTAAAACTCTTATTATTATCGTTCTGTTCGTTACATGCAACGATCAATCAATATTCTCGTCGACGCACGTCGCGAGTGATGTATGGTGTCCTTTTTATTTTAGCACACAAACAAAAATACACTTGTACCAGACCAGTGTTTTCTAACATGTGATTTCAAATGTAAATAATTAATTAAAATTATCCCACAAAATGGACGTGAAAGGTTGTAATCGTGGGTGTGATGTGTGTTAACTTCATAGTTGTTGTGTTCGGATTGTTTAGTGAGTGTGAAACGGTGTTTTTTTGAAGGATTTTGACGTTATCTCATCGGCGCAAAGCTACAGAGTTCTCAAGTAAGTACGAATGTTCAATGTTTACATTTTGAGGTTTTATCTTTTAGATTCTGGTCTTCAAAGACTGCCATCTGTCTGCAATATGTCTTGGCAGTGAGTCATGCAGTTACAATATTTTTTTTTGTTTATTTGTGTGAGAGGCAATTTTGGATGTTCGCCGCTTCAATTATCGTCAATTAACGCGCTAAGTTGCTGTGAAAGCATTCATTTAGTTTTATTTCTGTGGTTATTTATAGCTGGTTCATTGGCTCGTGTTTTAACCTTTTTAGTTTAAAAGTAATGGAACAATCTATACCAAATGTTCGATTCTAATACAATACTGTCTTGTTTTATGGAGTTTATTTAATGTTATAGGAAATATAAATCTTATTATTTTTTAATAATTTATGAAAACTTCAGTACAGTAAATGTAAGCCGTATTTATTCTAAAAACTCTATTGAAATAAACTATGTGATAAGTTAAAGTTTAAAGTATTTAAAATATACAAGTTTATCAGATATAAAAAAAAAACTGATGTTTTTATGATAGATATATTTAATAATATCTACTGAATCAAGTCAAATAAATTTAATTCTGTACCTATATCAAATAAAAAGTATGTAAGGGTCCCCCTGTTCCCTATATTTCCTAAATGTGATCCTATATTTCCTGATTCTGCATAGACTTTTCCCAAGATATGTAAATGGTTTCTTTCAATCTCACCAGATTCACTTAAATATCATAATAAACATAGATTGCCTGCCTATCTGACATCCACAATCCATTTTACTGGGTAACACAGTAACCATATTAATACCATGTCCAAAATTGCAATTACCTACCTAAAAACTGTCAAAAGAATCAACATATTTTTAAATTACATTTATGGCTTAACCCCATTCACCTTTCACCCTTCCATAACTAAAGGTAGTTTTAGATTTTTCTACACTCCATGTGTACAAAGTCCTCCTATACATAGACTTGTTTATAGTAACCACAATAGTTTAACATAGGCTCAACCATACAGACACATTAGTATTGTTATCTAAACCTAGCAATTATCCAAAACATTGATTGTTTAGATTTAATTAACTATTGTATGCATTCTCATCCTTATGCTTATGATATTAATAATATTCATAGTAAGTATGGGTATTAGATATTATGTTACTGAGATATATGAAACCTGCTCACTGTTATAATAACTACTAAATAACTGTAATAAGTATTAGAATTGACATTTTATACCTTTGGAGTTATGTACTGTAATCAGGTAGATAGTAAGTAGACAGTTTTTCAGCCGTTTTTGACTAACAGGGGTTTCCTAAAATCTTGGGAAACAGGTAAATGATTAGAACGGGTACTTGACACATTAATGTAAAACTCTTTTAATTAAATAAGTTACATTATAGTTATGTGAAAATCCAATTTATTTATTTATTTAATATGACTTTGAAAACAAATTACATAAACCAAAGAGAGACATATGGCACAAACATAAACTAATAAATAGTGCAATAGCTAACTGCTCTTGTATATGTTTACTGTTTCTTAGATGTCTATTCATTATGGATTGTATCCACTTCACCTAGCCAAAATTACAATAATATACATTACACTATCTTACAAAAAAAGCCATTTAACACCTGCTTATGCCAATAAAAAACAAAAGTATGAAATTAATTAATATGCACAAGTCTGCAAAAACATAATAATCAACAACTTTTACTCATAACTACATCTTAATGAATATGACAGGTTATATAACACTTAATTAATTAAACTCTTATTTAAACTAATAGTGAAAGTATGAGAGTTAATTAGATAATTGTTTCTATTCAAGTGTTAGTCACATGGGTTCATATTGTTATTGTTTGTTTTGGATAGTTATTTTTAACTGTTTTTATACTGGTTAAGTGTGATAGATGCGGGGACTGTGAATAGGAATTTATTCAGAGGATGGCAAACTCACAACTAAACAAAATGCTGACATATTCAATTTTCTACATATTGAAAGATTAGTAATATGGTAATGTTAGAACCTTTTAGGTATGAAGCCCTGTGTTTTATTTTTAATTAAAGCAGGGGTTTAATTAAATTATGGGTATAAATTCAAACAATATGTCGTTTGTTTTACTTTAAAATTATTTATTTACAAGTAATATATTGTTTTATATTTTTAATAGAAATCAAAACTAATAATATTGTGGTAATAAATTCATTTTCCGTGCACAGCGTGTATAAAGTAAATAAATAAAAGATAAAACGAACCAATTTTTCTTTTGTCTTCCAGCAATGATTGTATTTGTCTGTTTATTATGATTATTTTGTGCAAAACGCATATGTAAATCATCTTCTGTATCTTTGTGTAAACTTATTCTAATTAGCCTTCATTAAATGTAGACATTGTTATTTTACTTACGTCATAAAGTGGCTTTTATATTTTTTTTGCATGTTACGCGATTACGTCATTGTTAACTACATTTGTCCTTAGCTTTATAAAATAAACGAAGTCACCTGTACTTGATTCGAAACATGTATCTTTTTTGTTTTGTAAAAATCCTTGTCTTATCATCATCTGCGTAGCCTTTCCCCGCACTATGTTGTGGTCGGCTTCCAGTCTCACCGGATTCAGCTGAACACCGTATCTTATAAAGCGACTGTCTATCTGACCTCCACAACACATTGTACGTACACAGTATCCCGTAGTAAGACTGTGACGGAATAAAAACCTTTACAGATCATCATCATCTGCCTAGATTTTTCCCAAACTATGTTGGGTTCGGGTACCAGACCTCCACAAACCATTTTACTAGGAAACACAGTATCCCATAGTAAGACTGGTTGTCAGAATTGACTCAACAACTGCCAAAGATCTTTGTATGACAGTCGGGACCTACGGCTTAACGTACTTTCCGAAACACGGAGGGGTCTCGGTATGTTATAAATGGTCACCCTTACGGACCAAAAGCGGCGTACACTTAGCCACGAGCCTCTTTCTAGATATGATCAATAAATGACACTAGGACCCGGCTCTGACCAATTCTTCCCCTAATAACACGCGTGTGTCTGACGCACCCTAATGGTAGCTATATAATAAAATGATGACTGTCTGTTTGTGTACAGTCAGCGATTTTTTTAAGTAACATTTATTTGACGGGTTGTGAAAAACGAAAGAAAATATCCCATTTAGGTGATTTTTTAGAGTTTAAGTTAAGATAGCGAAATCCGATTACCCGTATCTGAACTTAAAAATCTTAATCTGAACACGAAAACATGTGTTTCAATAGTTTCATATTAGATTAAATATTAATCTCACCAGTTACTACGATTCAGAATGTCAATCAACAAGTATTTAACATAAAATATGATCTGCTCTTCACTTTCCCACCGGCCTAAAAGATTAAACGTTTTTCGATGCGACACAGCAGGCCTGAACATTCCCATAACAAAAGCGACACAGCTAAGTAACATAATAGATAACATAACAACTATTGTTTACAATTAAAAACAAACAGACGCTTTAATAATGAGTTGTAATGATAATATAATTGCTGCGATTATAATGCTTGGTCAGATAGTTAATGGGTGTGTAATTATTACTAATTATGCACTTATTGTGGTAACTTCCTTTATGGTTAAGTAAGTAAATGTTATGGTGGAGACAATTGTTATAACATTTTACGTCAGCATCATCATCGTCCCTGCCCTGTTCCCAATTATTTGGGGTCGGCGCAATGCGTATTCAGCTTCCATTCATCAGTATTCCAGTCATCTCAGCATTCACTCCTTTCTTTCTCATATCATCTTTCACACAATCCATCCATCTCTTTTGTTGGTCTTCGTCTGCATGTATACCCATCCACATTCATACTCATAACTCGTCTAGTTACGTGACTTTCATTCATTTTACGTCAGCAGTTTTGTATTAATTATTTTTTTCGCGGCTAAGAAAAGACGAACTAGTCCGCTTATCGAAATAAACTTAACATGTGTTTGAGAAGAAAACTTCAATAAATAACACATAAAAATAATGTAAAAGCTAATTGTATTATATAGTTAAATGATTCTTTAATAAATTCCTCCTCAGCCGTAGCGTTTCTGCTGAAAGATTTGCAACGGAAGATTTTAAATCTTTTGTAGAGGCAAGTCCCGTTTTTTCGCCTTTCACCTTATCATTTGTGACAATGTTCTAGAGTAAGCAAAAAGACTAGAAATATACCACTTGGAGGCTAGACAGTAATTATTGGAAAACAGTTCTCTTTTTATTGTTTGTCTTTTAATCTGTGTCTGTTGATAGTTTTGTAATATTTAATGTAAAACTAAACAGTCTTGTGGCTGATACATAAATAATTTTAGAATTATTATTGAATAATTTGAATAGTCTTTTTTTATGGCATACTGTGTGACCTGGTATATTTTTTTGTGGAGATCAGTAATGCAGTCGCTCTGTAACATACGGTGTTCAGCTGTCGGTGAGACTGAAAGCCGACCACAACATAGTCCGGTAAATGGTAAGCGGGGCAGAAAAAGCTTAGGCTGAAAGGTAGTTCACATTCTCTTTTTAACCGACTTAAAAAAGGAACGAGGTCCTCAATTCGAGGTATTTTTATTTGTATATTCCATACGCAATTTCGCTAGAATTTTTGAAACGATATCGAATTATTTTTCCGTTGATAGATGAACCCCTCAGAGGTTGTCCCATATTCATAGAAGTCGGTTACTTTAACATCTTGTGCAATTAATCAATTATATAAATTACAGTGAATATTCTTTGCATAAGACTGCATCGCCTGCAATAGTTGGCATAGTATCAAGAATGTCACCTCGTTTCTAATTACCGGACTTACTAAATACAATAGGTTGTACGTCAACATTATATTTGTTACTAATACTAGAGCTTTGTGTTATTTGTGATACTTTATATTATGAAGTTACATTACTTTGAAACGGTAGAAACAGATCGCATTTTTTTTTTATAAAAAAGCTAATTTTTTTCTGATGAGTTGTTTTCAGTCTATTATTCAGCGATTTTTATTTATTTTCACATCCTTTCTATTCATTTAATTATCACGGCAAAAAAACATACGTAAGGTGAGTTAGAAATACCTAATATTACAGTGTCTTTAAATGTTTAAAAAAAAAGGCAATATTCATCTGCCTAACCTTATTCTCAAACTATGTTAGGGCCGGCTTCCAGTCTTACTGGATTCAGCTGAATACCGTATGTTACAGAGCGACTACCTATCTGATCTCCATAACCCATTTTTACTGAGTAATCCAGTGTCCCATAGTAAGACTGGTAGTCAGAATGAACTTAAAGATTGTCAAAGATCAGCGTATGACAGTCGCATTTAAAGCCATACTATGCTTGTTTAAAAATCATATAAAAATGCTCATATTTCTCCAACATGACACAAAGATTACCCATACAACTCGTTGCCACAGACTAAGTAGCAATGACCTGTTATCAGCTCTTATCAATGTTATCATTGTGTAATAAATATAGCGACCGCTCGGTATGTAACCTTGAGTTGTTGACTGATTCGCGTTTCCGCGATGTTTGTCACGTGTGTGTGTGTCCGGTTTTGAATGGATTTGTTGTTTGTGTTTATAATTAAGAGCTACTTAAGTTTAAGTGGCTTTTAAGTTTCTTGTACTAAAAATGAATTTATTTTTTTCTATTCAGTGTTGTATTATTTGAATGCTGTTTCATTCTCATGGTGTGCAATAAAAATATTCTATCCATCTATCTCTGTTCTCTCCATAGATTGAATATGCTTATGGTTGCTTTTTTGAATGGAAGGACTTGGGGGAGGACTTTGCCCAGCAGTGAGACATTATAGGGTAGTAAAAAAATGGTTGCTTTTTTAACTTTATAAGTGTAAATTTGTCACATATCTTTAAAAGTACTTTACATAAGGGGCTGAATTGTTTTTCGCATTATGTATTGATCCCTTGTCAAATGCGCGCTTTTTGTACCTATTTTAAATACACTTTAAACTTCTTTAAAACATGACTACTCACTGTCAGAATACGCAATAGTTTTTTTTTTTAATGCATTCCACAATATAACTTCTAGGTGGTAAAAGGCCTTTGTATTTATAAGCCTAGTATACATAATGCTACATATATGCGTATGACTAACAAAGGTGTTTGTAACTGTTAAGCCGGAACCCCACCGCTGCGCACGGAGAGGCTGTGCACGTGTGTTCAGCTTCGCTTTAGTACAAAATGTATGAGAGCGTTTCCACCGCAGCGCACGGACATGCTACGCAGCAATTGACGTCATAAACACACGCGTAGCTAACTCGAATAGGCGGAACGTAGCTCAGCCACGTGGCCGACCCACGCATCCCAGCTGCGTGGGTCGGCCATTTCTCGGCGACCCACGACTATGTACAGTCTCGAGCAAAAATATGTACACACATAATATTGTTAAGAAATTGTTATAAGAATAAGCTACTATAAATAAGAGGTACAATTAATGTTCCTGGTATATATACATACATTTAAGTTGTGTTAAGTATAATTTATGTAAGAACTAAGTTATTTATAATTCATATAAGTAAAACAGATGTTACTACACAATACCTAAATTATATTGTTACTCGGAAGCGCTATTGTCTATATTATAAAAATAATATATTGACTTGAAGTCAAATATTTTTTTTATTAAAAAAAAAAATTAACTATTTTATTTTCAAGTGTCATCTGTCAGTATGCATTGATTGCCAGATGGCAGAAGAGATTCGACAAAAAAACTCACTAATTTCGTTTAACAATTTCGCATATTATTATGTATACATAATTTTGCTCGTGACTGTACCCCATGCATAGCTACGAGCTGCGTGGCCGACACATCCGTGTCCGTGCGCCTCAGTGGAAACGGAGACCGACGCCGCCGAACTAATGAACCCACGCGGCAGAGGTGAGCCACGCATCCGTGCACAGCCTGCGCAGCGGTGGGGTTCCGGCTTTATAATGATTTATACAAGGGCTTACATCATCTAATTGAATTCGCGGCGCGTCCCAGCTGGAAACGTTCACTTTGTGGTTATATTTATTGAGGTAGATTATCTAGGAATAATTTTTAGCAATTGAATAACTTTTACATTTTAAATGTACTTATTGAAAATGAAAACATCGGAAGGAAACCTGGATTGCCAAAAAGGTGTATCTGAAATCGCTAAGCCGCAGTGAGCAAGCGTGGTGATTATTGCTCGTGCCTTCCCTATATTCCCAGCAGTGGTCCGTTTATAGGCTGAAATATACATTAGTAATATTTCAAAACATAGGCCCGGGTGTACTTCAGCAGCTTATTTTGTCAAATTTTGTAAAGAAAATATGCAAGTATTGTACCTGCCCAAAATCACCAATATTCAAGCAAGTTTTTACGATTGTTGTACAAAAATCCTACATACATTTATTTTTCACCACTGCAGTTCAAAGTTGAGCACTAAGAAAAACCGAAAGTGAAAATTGTAAAACAAATGGCGTTATCGCCACTATATTCTTCTTTTAGATAAATATGAGACTTATCAAAGGATAGAGTAACTATTCAAGATTAATTTGATGCACAAAAAGTATTGCGAAAGCTATGTATCAGCAAGAAAAATGGAAAAGTCTGATGCAAGGTAGAAAATTCTAAAATTTTCGAAAATCGATTGTAACTCGAAACCTGTAACTTTTCGGCGAACATATGTTGCGTTCATTTGATAGGGCCTGACCTAAGGTATCAGCCACCACAGTTTGTCGGATTATTTACCGGACACCCTGTATATGTGACGTATAAGGAAGTTCAAGAATTAGCACTCGTTTCACAAATAAATGATTCTGATTCTGATGGGAGGAAATGGAAGGAGCTGCACCGACAAGAGCTAGGCTCGTAAATTAAAGAAGACAAAGGTACCAGCACCTGTCCAAATAACTTTAGCAACGGCGACTCATAATAAACCTGACACCATAGAAAAGTTAAACAATGCACGATAGAATAATATTTTATGTAATGCAAATTGCCTACTGTTAAGTCATACTTAACTTTAAGCCTATATTTTTAATCTGATACACGGAAAAGGTTAATAAACATGACTCTTATCTTCATTGATCTATACTAAGTTTAGTTATGTGAAGTTCTGCAAAATAATAGGACATTTTCTAAAACTATATCCATTTATTTTGGATGCTGTTCTAGCGAATAACTCAACATATTTCTACAAAAACTTATTTGATTATACATGTTTCTGGTGACTCCCATTTTATCATCAAAAATATATATTCCCTTACCCATCGAAAAAAGGAGCATGTCCTCTTAAAAACACAAATGAATACAGTTTCAAAAAATTTACCTCACGCCGTCAAAAACCCAAACTCGTCAAAAAAAACACATGTCTGTATATTCGCTAACCCTTCTCGTGTTTCGAGGGGTCGATTTGAACCCGTGACCTTACGCCAACCCTACGCCACTCGTATTACACTTGATTTGCGGAATATTTTACTTGATCGACCCCTGCATTTGAGGGTTAGAGTTTGCGTTTGGTGACGTCATTTTTTTTGCTGTAGGAGAAGTTGGGTTTTTTTGGTATTTTTAGTTTGGTAATACTAGCATAATATAATATATGTATGTATTGTAAAGGAATCTGCATGTGAGCGAAAAGTTACCAAGTAGAAAGGGTACCAATTTCAGATAATGTCTCAATCCATACTATCTCTACTTAGTATGATAAATGCGAAAGTTAATCTGTCTGTCTGTAACGCTTTCACTGCCAAACCGATAAACAAATTTTCACGAAACTAGTTACGGCGTAAGCTTCCAAGAAAGGCTTTTATTTGCCACCCCCGCACGGGCAGAGCCGCAGTCTAAGGCTGCCTAAATCTAGTAGAGAATAAAACCCTAACATACACCTAGATATGTATATGTATCCTTTATTAGCTTTTATGACGTATTTAAGCCTTACCTACGTCAGCAATCGGCAGTAAGATTAATTGAGTTCAATTAAATCCGTAACGAATGCATCATATGCGATGTGGTCAGATTTAAATGATAGTTTAGCTATAGATGGTCCTTTGAAATAATACCAGCCTATGAATGTCCCACTGAATGGATTGTGTGAAAGATGATATGAGAAAGGAGTGAATGCTGAGATGACGAGTAGAGATGAATGGAAGCTGAATGCGCCGACCACTAATTAGTGGGAACAGGGCAGAGAGATGATGATGAAGAAATATCCCATTGCTGGAAAATGACACAATTTTTCTCTGTGATTTGCCTTTCCAGGATAGTAATCAAAAAAGCACCAGAAATTACCACTAAACAATAGCCACAAAATAACTAATTGAACAGGAAATAAATAGTAAATAGTGTCTAGTTCTCTATAATGTGATAAATTCTAAATGTTATCTATGAGACACGATAAAAAAGATTGGGTCAATTCTGCTCACCCTACATTGTATAATAGCGCAATAGCTGTATACTTATATGACCTTCCTAAAATACCTATCATAGTTACATGAATCCAATATGAATGGACCTACATTGTTTAAAAAATGACTAGTGAAAAGATCTTAATTAGTAACTGATATGCATGAAAATTAATCAACGGTGTAATAATTATGGCGGATATTGTCCATGTGGCCACTTCATAAACTTAATACGAGAAATAACACTTGCAATTAACATCATTTTTTCACAAAAACTTTATATCACTACAAAAAGGGTTTTGACAGCGGTGGGATTCGAACCCACGCCCTTTCGGACTGGTGCCTAAAACCAGCGCCTTAGACCGCTCGGCCACGCTGCCTATGCTAGAACTGGCGAAATTAATGTCCATGTATGAAAATCTACTGAAATTTCCATAACGCGAGTCATGACTCTGAAATAGTTTGTACTAATATAGCATTTATTTGCTATTGGAAAGTAAAGAGAAAGGCATGTATTGTGTTAAACATATATACATATATACAAATGCTTAAATATTTATTCAGTAATTAGGTACTATGTTTTTCTTTAAATAAATGTTTTGTTGACTACCTAATACTTGGATTATAAAAAAACAAGCAAGGATGAAAGAAGGTAAGGAATCTTAAAGGAAATTTATAAATAATAAAATTTTGTAATTTTTTTTTTAATTCAACAAAATTTATTTTAACTTGAACAACGATTATTCATGGAATTAAGGTAAAAGTTAAGAAATAAAAAATAAAGAAAGAGAGTGCTTATTTTCTCCAAAAGAAAGTATGAATTTTATTTTACTCTCTCCTTTTATTGTGTTAATATTTGCCTTGTACTAAAGAGGAAAAATAAATTAACAACAAATAATTTACGAATTTTAATCAATTATTTGTCTGACCTTGACTTTACATACACATATTATATAACAGTTGTATGTATTGTATTGTATGGTCACTGAACTCATCGCGTTCATTCATTCTTGATTAATAGCCAAATATTTCAGCTTCGTATCAATTTAATCAATTGTAGGAACTTAATGCTAATTAAAATATTTTAGACTTAATTATATACTTGTCTTACTATGGGATACTGTGTTACTCAGTAAAATTAGTTGTGGTCAATGATATTTTAATAAACAGATATGTTATACACATACAAAACAATCGAAAAAAGTGTTCCGCGCAGCGCGGCAGCTAGCGAAAGAGATAGCGCGATAAAACCCATAAGAAAAAAAAGAGACAAATAGTGTTGTTGTTAATGGCAGTACGTCCCAATTAGGACGTTTTCGAGTCTTCACGATTGCACGCTTATAACATATCTGTTTATTAGAATATCATTGGTTGTGGTAGTCACAATCGGTCCACCGGGGGCGTTATGATGCAAAGCTTCGGTTGGTCCCGTAACGCCGCTACTAAGGCGAAAGATGGCACCAGGTGTTTTGCCGGAGTTGACGGAGCCACTCTCAAGGCTCTGGAAGCCCGGACTCTTGCATCTTCACCCCCATGGAGATGCAAGGCTGACTCACAAATGAGTTTCACCTGTATAAGAAAAAAGTCACTATCGATCAACATTTTTGTATTTTACAAATATTTGTTCCTAATCTGGGTGTACGCTGTACAGTCACGAGCAAAAATATGTATATCTATATACCGAAATTGTGAAACTTTTCAAAGTTGTTTTTTTAATTAAGAAACTCAAAAAGAAAAATATGTGTATGATTAAACAACTGTACAAAATTACAAATGTACAAAAATGTTTCGTAAAATGTTTATAATACCAAACTAAAATTGAACAGAAAATGAATGAAAAATTATTTAGTGTACACAAGTTCTTGCCAGTTTTTTAACCAGAGGGTAAGTTAAAATGACGCGAAATATAATTGAATCGTAATTTTAACATCCCCTTAATTGTAAACGGCGCGGAAATATTTAATATTTACGCCTTAATTCATATTGAAGAGGGGTCGGCAGAGAGCCAGTAACATGGACGTATAAAACTAGATGTGATGTAAATAATACATTGACTAGATGTGTCTATGTTAGTTTTTGATCACTGATTTAGTAAATGATGTAGAATTTATATTTGACTAATACTTATTTTCAATCACAACAGTTTAAATGAGGTTTAACAGTTGATTGACTAATTGTTGTATTGGTCATCATTTCAAGAGCGGTGGTACATGTTACCATCTGTCTTAAAAACATTTTACATTTGACTATGTTTAAGCGAAATAATTATTTGATTAATCTATTTTTGTGTCTAACTGCTGGGCAAAGTCAAGACGCATAAAATACGCGTGTTTTTATCTAATATCAAGGCTGTCAACCTATACCATCTATATTTAGTCTTTTAAACTCAAAATCAATAACTATTTTATTCTTAGAAAACTACTACTAAATATAAAACCAATCGATATAATCAAAACGTACGCAGTGACGCGTCTAGCGACCCTACATCTACCAATACACACCCCCCGGTCACCCCATATACACCCCTCTTCACCCCATGTTACACCCCATGGGGGGTACGGCTTCATTCATACACTGGAGCCGTCTGCATGACTTAGGGTTGTTAATCTTTATATATCTATTTTATCAATTTAAAAGAATTAGGTTGATAAATGAATTATTTAACTCAGTCTAGTTTTGTACCAGTCGATTGCTGGACTTTATAGCTCAAAATTTGTGCCAAAGCTGGTCCTCCCTCTGCTGCATACGCTATTTTACGCATAACTTAATATTACAAAAAAAATCGTCAAAAGTCTTATATGGGTTTCTTATAGATCCCACTGTCATAACTGGACTAAGTTAAAATGGGATCACACTTGAAGCACCACCTTTCAAATAAAAATCAGAACAATATCAAAATCCGTTCCCCCAGTCAAAAGTACTGAGGCTACAAATATAAAAAAGACAGTCGAATTGAATAGTTCCTCCTTTTTGAAGTCGGTTACGAGATACCTGTTCTTTGAGATTGCGTAAGTGACCCCGTGGCTCTGACTCAGGTTAAGACGGGACCGGGGTGTTTTTAGTCGGTGCAAGACCGACATAGCCCAACACTATGCCTTCATTCAGCGTTGGTTGAAATCATTAATGTTTGACCAGTTCAAATCACCGTTTTGAAATTAGCTGTGTCGTCTATTGTAATGGCTGAAATGCATGGTATACCGTTTTGGAAGACTAAAACTTCGTCGTTCACGTGGCAAACCTGGTATTTGTACGTAAAATTAAGTTACCGTGTTCCATAAAAAAAGGCGATGGTAACCCTAACACAACCCCTCGATTCTCCCCCACGTTTCCACCCCCTGTCTGCCAATCAATACATTACGCAATCGTCTAGGGTTCAGTTTATTGTAACAGCCTTTTTTCTAAGTTCAAGGTTGTATAATATTTTACGGGTTTTTTATACGCTATTTGTTTAGGTGATGTGTTTAGTTTGATATTTTTAGTGTTGCTTTGTTTGAGGAGCTGAAACGAGAATGGGATTTTTGTTGCGGAGAATTTTATTGGTGGTTATTTTTTCATGATTCGTCACTGGTATTTAAAACATTTCGTTGTTTATTACTTTTCTTTTATAATAGATTATAAGTGGATTAGGTTAAGGCTTGACGTTATGATACATTCTTATGATATTTGAGGAACATAATGAGAATATTTTTTTGTTTGCTGAAAATATTGGTTATTTTTCAAGATTCGTCACTGGTATTTACAAAAAATATGTCGTTGTTTTTTAAGTAAATTGTAGGTAAGTTTAATATTTGTTATGTAAAAGATAAAGAAATCAACCTTTTTTTTATTATGACAAGCCTTCTTATAGACTTTGTGTACCTATTAACTAGACAACCATTTTTTAGGCTTCAATCAAACATGATTGAAGCCTAAAGAATTGCCTAGGCTGGCTAACAAGCCAGCCTAGGCAATTATTTTTATATTATGTTATTTGACGACCCTACATAATAATAATTACATCTCATACCCAAAACAATCACAAGAGATCACCTGTTACAAAGATTCAAAGATTCAAAGATTCAAAGATTTATTTGCGTAAAATATGGTACTTACAGATGGTTCTTACTTTCTATCGGTTCAGCATATTTTGTCATTTAAAAATGACATGCAAATTTACAGAACTATTACATAGGTCTTACACTAATACTGCATGCAATATAACAACATAGTTGGGATATGTATTTAGGCATCTTACACTTTATTATAATCAAAATCTATGTATTGCAATTATTTTATATCTATTATATATTAATATTTATCTATATTATATATTATCATTAATATTGACTGAGTATAAATTGGCTAATTTACTTGGAAATATTCCTTAAGTGAATAAAAACATTTGTCAACGAGCCACTTTCGCAGAGTTCTCTTAAATTTAGTAGTTGGTAAGTCCTTAATGTGAGATGGTAATTTATTATAAATTCTTATGCACATTGGGTAACAGTTCCTTCGGTACAGTTCAGTCTTCATAGAAGGTAATTTTAACTTGTCAGGAAATCTGCATTTAAATTAACAATCGTCACCCAATTTTTTAAACATATTTATATGTGATTTTGTAAATTTACAGACTTCCTCTATATATATACACGTGACTGTTAATAGTTTCAACTTCTTAAATAAAGGTTTACAAGACGTTAGAGGATCAACATTACAAATAGACCGTACGCACCGTTTTTGCGAGATAAAAACTCTGTCAACATGCACCGAGTTTCCCCACACTAAAATGCCATATCTTAATACCGATGCAACATATGCATGATAGGCTTGCATAGTGGCCTGTTTTGTAGATATATTACTTAATCGCCACAAAGCATAAGCAAATTTATCTATTTTTCCACAGACTTTATCCACATGATAGCTCCATGTACATCGATCATCCAATACAATTCCTAGAAAAGTGATGTTGTCTGTTTCTTTTATTTGTTTCCCTTTTAATCTTATGTCTAGGCTAGGTTTGGTTCCAGTTTTGTTGTGAAATTGCATATGTTTTGTTTTGTCTATGTTAGGTTTTAAATTATTATTTTCCATCCAGTCAGTTATGCTATTTATTGTGCTATTTATTTCATCATTAAAATTTTTGTCGGTTTTAGGTATAATAACCGATACATCGTCAGCAAAGAGTGTACAAGTGTAATCAGTTATATTTGGGAGGTCATTTATATAAAGAAGAAAAAGCAAGGGACCTAAAATGCTGCCCTGTGGGACACCGTAGTTATTTTGAATTAATATAGACTGGTACGTGGAGCCTTTAGCATCATATTGATTGGATTCTATTTCGACTAATTGTGATCTGTTTGAGAGATAACTTCTAATCCATGCATTTGCGTTACCGCGTAATCCATAGCTCTCGCATTTTTTCAGTAATAGTTCATGTGAAACAAAGTCAAACGCCTTTGACATATCAAAGAACACCACAGTGATCGGATTTCTTTTATCAACGTATTCAGTTACCTTACTTATTAACGAAAAAGCAGCTAGGGTAGTGGACTTTCCTTTTTGGAATCCATTTTGTTCCTCTCTTAAAATTTGAAACTTGTCTACAAAACTTAATATTCTTGAGTGCATAACCTTCTCAAATATTTTGGATATAATTGGTATAAGAGCAACTGGTCTATAGTTACCGACTTGGTTCTTTTTACCTTTTTTGAATATTGGTTTGATCACTGATATTTTTAACCTGTCCGGAAAGAGTCCCATCGATAGTGATAGATTTATTAAATATGTGAGTACTGGGGTAATTATTGGAGCAACAATTTTGGTTATTTCTGTCTTTATTTCATCGTATCCAGTTGCATTACTTTCATTTAGTGATTTTATTGTCTTTAGGATCTCATCGCAAGTTGCAGGCCATAAAAATATGCTTGATTGAGTTGGATTTATATTACAATATCTGTTATTAGTTTTAAACTCTGTGTTAGATAATTTAATGAAATAATTATTAAAATAGTTTGCGATTTCTTGGGGTTTCTTTATTAGCCCAATGTCTGTATCTAATTCTTGAATGTGAGTATTGTAGACTTTATCATTATTTGTATGATACTTGATTAAATTCCACGTTGCCTTGCATTTATTTTTATCATTGTTGATATAGTTAGTATTACAGAGTTTTTGTGCTTTTTGTATGCATTTTCTCATTAGTTTGTTATAACTTATATAATTACTTCTGTTTTCTCTATTAGGTGATTGATAATATTGAAAACGAAGGATCCTTTTAGTTTTTGTAGATATCTTAATTCCTTTGCTTATCCATTTTATTTTCTTTCTAGATGTATATATTTTTCTTGTTATTTTGGGAAAACAAAGATGGTAGAACAGTATAAAAGTATCGTGAAATTTTTCAAAAGCTCTGTTGACTTCTGTATCATTATAAACCTCAGACCAATTTAGTTTAGAAAGGTAATAGTAAAATTTTTGTTTATTTTCAGCACTAAAGTCAGGTCTAGTAATTCGACGAAATCGTTTTGGTATAATTTTTGTTGCTACTGGAATCGATATGATTTGCGCCGTTTCATGATCCGATAGTCCTAGCGGGATAACTTCACATGATGACTCTTTTATATTACTTATTATTTGATCCAAACATGAATTTCGCCTAGTCGGCTTTTGTATGTGTAATTGTAGCCCGAAGTTAAGCACTATTCGATTTAATTCAGATACGGCATTATGGTTCCTATCCATTTTACTACACAATATATTGATGTTAAAGTCACCTAGAATAACTATTTTATTTTTAAATTTATTTCGAAGGTTACATAACAGTGTTTCTAATTTTTTTAGAAATGTAAATGGATTAGAGTTAGGTGTTCGGTAGAGGACAATTACTACTATATCATACTGTGATAATTCAATTCCACAACATTCAAATTCATGTTCCTTTGTAAACTGCTTTAATTTCGCGAGTACTTTGTATTCGACGTAGTTTTGGCAAAATATACATACACCTCCTCGTTTTTTGTTTTTTCTAGAGAACCAGTCAGCTAATTTAAATCCATTTAGGGTAATATTACTCTCTTCTCCAGCTTTGATAAATGTTTCCGTTAGACATAATACATCAATAAATTTATCCCTGTCAACAAATTCATCAATTGTAATCTCTAAATGCTCCTTCTTGCTCCTGAATCCAGCTATATTCTGGTGAAGGATGTTTAAAGAGCTTATAGTTTTGGTTACGTTTCTATCAATGAATTTATTTAAATTACCTTTATTTACTTCTTTGCTTTGCTTATTAGTTTTATTTATACGCACTTTTGCTTCATTATTATTATTTAAGTTTTTTATATTATAATTAATTTTGTTTTTACTTCCTATTGTGGTATTTTTTACACTCTTGGTAGGCTTAACTTTGTTACTTACTACATAGTTACCAACGAAAAAATGGTTCCTTATTTTTCTCTTTATAGGTTTGATGTTCGATTTTATGTAATTTGCGCTTATTTGATGTATTAATTTTAGAACTATGGGATTTGATATCCCTAGAATCACTTATCCACTTGGTGCATCTTGCCTGAGTTATATCTCGGGTAAAGTATAAATATTTGTTGTTATAATCAATTGAATCTATTAACATACTCAGTTTATGACATGTATTATAATGAGATCTTAAAAAATAGCAATTCAGATGATTTTTACAAATCAACTCAAGATGGTTGTTCAACATTCTTTCATTAAGATATTTATTGTTTAGAACGCTTAAAACTATAATAGGACAGTTTTTATTTATTTTAATAAATTTACAGAGCTCACTAGCAATATTAAGAGGGTTGTCGTCATTTTCACCTATGCAAATAATTATTTTATCCGATTGTTTACATTTAAGATCAAAATTGCTGCCTATTAATTGGGTTGCTGTTGCACTACTCTTTGTTACTCCTAATATGGAGTACTTCTCATACCTGGATTCAATCCTTATGTCATGCAGACGAGTAGCCATGTCTTTAATTTGCTGCGTACCAAGTACATGTATTTTATTTTCTTGACATTTATTTCGCTTTTTTGTTTTCGTTATTTTTATGTTATCTATATTGTTATTATTTATCTTGAAATTGTTTATTTCTTCATTGCCAATAGTATCTGCATTGTGTGAATTTTCTTCTTCGTATTTTCTTTCATTTCTTACGGATTTTGTCTTTATCCTGTTTTTGTATTCCATGTCTTCTACTCCTCTTTTCGGCAATAGATTTGGCTTAGCTTTTGCATCGTGGTTAGTTTTTTGTTTGCTTTGATTCTGTTTATTGGTTTCTTCATCAGTAGTAATACTTATTAAGTTATTAATTCTGTGTTCTTGTTCTTCTATTATTTTTTGTAAGCTACTTCTTTCTACTTTAAAATTTTGTATTTCTGTTTCGGCATTTTCGAGTTTTATTTTTAGGTCTTTTATGTTTTCCTGTAGTGTTTTTATTTCTTGACAATTCCATGATGATGAAGACAGATCAGGAAGACTTCTTGGTAATATGTTGGATTCCGTTGAAATAAATGAATTGTCATCAATACTCTCAAAAGATGCGTTTAAAACGGTTTTTCTTCTCCTGAGAGTGATGTTTTCATAACTACGATTCATATTGAAGGCCGAGTATGCCAATTAATAACACTTAATTTGTGTTTTAAAATTACACAGTTTTACGTATTAGTCGATTTTTAATCGAATCGATTAATCGAATCTCAAAAGACAAGTGTCCAAGTTAGCTCTTAGCACAGTTTCTGAACGAAGGTTTTTATGTCATTTGAAGTGACTTTGTTGTGATTGGTCAAACGTTTTTGTTGTTTGTTTACATGCATAGATTTTGAATTCACAACTGAAATTACTGTTAATAAATTTAGGAAAAAGAGTCTCTGTATTCTGCTTACTTGATATTTTCGTGAAATATAGTTGACTAGCGTGTTGTCATGTTCAAAAAGACTTGTTGAAGTGTTCCTTTTATTGTTCAAACATCCATATTTATATATTTCCACAAACATTCCAAAATGTTTATTCACTAAAAACCACACATTTAATCACTGAGATAACGATGTCACTTGTTTATTAGGATGTACAGAATGTGTTGGACAATTTGTTGTTTCAATATGACATGAATTAGATTAATGATAATTTTAATTGCGCGGAACGATTATTATCTAGGCTAGTGTTGCCAACTGTTTTCGTAACTCGTAACTCTACTTCGTGTAAGATCGTACCCACTCGTGTACATTCGGCTTAAGTATCAATTTGGGCGCCATGTTGATAATCACAGCTGTTTGTTGTTGTGTAATCCGCCATTACACTTCGTACATAACTGAACTGTAAGGGATTTAATTGTTTGTTTAAGTAGGAATAATTTTGATAAAGGATCAATTATTCTCAGTAGCAGGTCGGAGTTTGGATTTGTGCCCGGTTAGTGGCAATAGGCTCGCCCCCTATAATATGGACCTGAACATACCGGCGAACTGTGGGTGTACATTGGTACACCTCTGCTTAACCCTTCGGGGATAAAGGCGTGATGATATGTATGTATGTATGGATCAATTATAATCTGCTTAAGATCCTTGAAATTATCTGCGTAGCGTTTTCTGAAGTAATGTTGAGGTCGGCTTCAGTCTTACTGGATTCAGCTGAATACTATAATTTACAGAGCGACCTCCACAACCCATTTGATCCTATAGTAAGACTGATGGTGAGAATTGTAATGACTTAACCATATTTCCGTATACCTATCTTTTTATAGCTGTGAGGCATAGGTTGCATACAACATTAGATTAGTTATATAATATAATATTCCGGGACATCTCACACACGGTTGTCTGATCCCAAGCTAAGCAGAGCTTGTTTATGGTAACCAGACTACTGATAAACATACTTATACATTTCTAAATACATACATATTATAGATAAATGACACCCAGACACCGAACAAATGATCTTGGTCATCACACAAACATTTGTCCCGGGTGGGAATCGAACCCACGACCTCCGGTACAGCAGTCATGGTCTCTAACCACTAGACCAACAGGCCTGTCGTTGCCAGCTATTGTAACCTTTTGCCAAATTCTGTCTCATCGAGAGGATGTCAGTATTTTATTTATACAGCGACTGTCTATCTTACCTCCATAATCCATTTACCGGATAAAACGGTATTCCATTTTGAGACGGATCATTTTGATTTTCGCGTAGAAAGAAGAAAGCTTTTACCTGATTAGATTTTATTATTTTATTGTATATTGTGTCGAGTTTCATGAAGCGTCAAACTCAGGGTTAGATTGTCAAAAGTAAAATGAGTTTTGACTTAGTTTTTAATATTATTTCGCGACATATGCCTCTGAAACTTTAAAGAATACCACTTCTCCTTTTCGAGTCGAAAGTAATCTTGATAAATTTAAATACGCTACGCCCAGTAGTTGGCCACTGTAGTTCGATATGTTGAATGCTTTTTCAAAGTCTCATAAATATTTTTTTTGGCAACCCACAAACTTTCACCCCCAGATTTTCGTAGAATCTGATTCAGCCTGTTATTGAACTCGGTCTAGACTCAGATCTGAAGGGGAGACAGAACAATGTGTCTGGTTATTAAACGTTAGGTTTTAACCTTGCTCGGTCTTTACCCTGATGTCTTATTAGTTTCATATGATTTTGCGTCTAGACATGTCTATATTACAAAGATTATATTGGCAATAAAATGGACTTGTACTGTATGATGTGGGCTTCATAGTTTGAAAGATGATTTAATGACGTAATAGGATAATCGGGACTCGTAGTGTGGTGACACGTTCGTAAATAAATGATTTTTATTTTATTTAGGTATATTAAGCTTGAACTGTCCCCATATATGATGTCGGCGAATATTTAAAAAAAAATTGGCCACAATCATTTAATAATCCAGCCTATAAACGTCCCACTGCTGGGCACGGGCCTCTTCCCATGTGGTGAAGACAAAAGCATTAATCACCACGCTTGCTCTCTGCGGATTGGCGATTCCAGATACCAAATTTTGGAGAAATCTTGAGCTGAAATTTTGTAAACTGGCTCTATACCAGATGTAAACGAAATGAATGAAATGAAATGTACTCTTGATCTCATTGGTTACTTTTAACCTTTTCGTAACATAAGTATATAAGTTGCTTATAAATTCGTCTTGTATATTGGACGTGCCAGAGATGACCTGAAAAAGGTTGTCGGGTACGACTAATCTTACCCACCTGGGTAGGATTACCACTAAGCACAAGAGCTATGCATATTGTAAGACTTCGGACTTTAGGTATTAGATAGGATACTGGTAAATTCACTGAAAGGTACTAAGGAATAATCCTTTTGTTACTTAAGGTGTCCGAAGGAAGCTACAAAGTAATCCCAGGGATAGAAAATATATTTTTTCGAATTGAGTTTTCAGCTTGCCTCAGCATCTCTGTCTAGGCTGACCTTGAGGTCTCTTGTCATTTAGCGAAACCTAGGTCGTAAAAATATGAAAACAAAAATAATAGAAGAAGGGTAAATAGACCTTTGTCCTGTAGTGGGACAGACCAGTATGAAAAAAGTGACCTTTTTCAAACAAGAGCAATTTAGTATCACTTAGTAAATAAATTCGCCACCTGATCTTAAACCGATAGATAAAGGATGATAACCTATCTACGTCAACAGCCTGTCGTCTCCAAAGGTCTTTCAGCACCCTCGTCATTGGCTATGTCTAGAGGTCAAGGGCGCGTGACCTGGCACGTGTCTGTCGATCTCTCACCTCTGATGTAGGGATTAAGATTGTTGTTAATTTGATTAAGGTCTAGTCTGTATGAAGCCTTATTTGTCTCTGAATATTGTTTATAAGATTATACTTTGGGGTATAAAGAGATATAATGAGAGTAGGTTAAATAAAAGAGTTTTATTATCATATTTGTGTTATTTAGGTCTTGGTGTATTAAAGACTATTATGTTTGAGTATCCCGAAGGTTATTTAGGTTAGATAGTAAAGATTTTTGATCATGTTTGGTGGTATCATTTCTGAAATTTTCTTTTATGCTTGCCAGTTTTCTTTCGGTTTTAAATCTCTTCTGGAGACCTTTTTTATGTGTCCTGATTACATGTCTTTCGAGTCTATATTCATATAACAAGTCGACTAATTTTGGCAGTAATTGAATTCTTTCCTCTTCTGTGTAGAGAAATAAGTTACTGCCTTTGATCTATTGCTTTTTGCTATTTCTTATCTTACAATGCCTCTGACTAGGTGAAGTTGACGAACAATATTTGTGATTCGATAGATTCCAAACGATGTTTCTTTTAAGAACGGTATAGCTCATATTTAACACGATACCTATGTTTTCACAAACCCACAACATAATTTATCTTTTTACCTCAAATAGGTACAGTTTAATGTAGACATTTCACAGGATCACGGTCTTTGATATGTCGTTTGATATTTAAATAAGTATATATATATTTAGGGTTAAGTCCCTTTTGACATTGGAAGGGTCTCGACCTCAGTATTGGAGACGTAAAACTCTAATATGATAAAGGTCCCTTGTAATGTTATATTAAAGCTGTAGATTTATTTTCAATTTTCAATACTACAGGTTTTTAACCTGAAAATAGTTTTGCAAAATAATATGAAATTGAAAGTGTTTTTTTATAAGATTTTTAAACTACTATGTTTATTTATACTTCAGATAAAATTAATTGTGCTGCGATATTTAATTTTTATTTTTGTGTAAAAATTATAATTTAGCACTATGTAAAATTATGTTTGTTGCAATTATGTAATTCTAAAAGTATTTCGTTGATAACTTTTGACATACATAACATATAATCACGCCTGTATCCCCGAAGGGTTAGGCAGAGGTGTACAAATGTACACCCACAGTTCGCCGATATGTTTAGATCCCATGTAATAGGGGGCGAGTCTATTGCCACTAACCGGCCATAAATCCGAACTCCGACCTGCTACTGAGAATTGCATAAAAAAAACCCAACAACACATAACTTTTTAACGAGTTCATATTTTCATTTTGAAACTAAAGGTAAGTATAACATTGTTACAGTATTCATGAGCACAGCAGACATATTTTATGGAATTTATTGTTTATAAGATTATTATACTCATACTTCCTTCAAAGACAATTACTTGTAACGTGATATCTAGTTAGCACACGTCATGTACACCGTTGTCTTAACGATCGTTTTTCTGACATTACTAAGTAAAGCCTTTTCTTAGTAATGTAAGTAATTCCTAGTTTTTCCTGGTAGTGATCTTGTGTGTAAACAACTTAATGTTTAGAGAAATTATGTGGACTAGATACTTCGTCATCATTATCACTAGATTTAGATAAAAGCTTACAGACTAATAATTATTAAAAATATCTTGCATAAATAAGAACAATTACTGCTTCCACATATTTGGGTATATATAGTAACAAATCGTTTGTGTTGACCGTTGGTGACTTTATAAAACTGGCTACATAATTGTTACAACAGTTATTATACAATTCTTCTTCTTTTAGTCAATGATCGCTAAACTCTATTTGACCAGAAAGTAGCCACTTGAATGACTTTGTCGCTAGCTTCCATTAATTCCTGGAGGGTGGTGGTGGTGGTGCAGGTCGGGCAGGACAGAAGATGCGCCATGTCTTGAGTTGGGGCACCGCATTCACATTGTGTTTGCGAACATTCTGTCATGCCCCATTTGCTCAGGTTGTCTATACAATACTATACTATACAATTATAACGAGATAACTTACTAGGTATAACAAGTCGTGCAATATCAAAAATATTATGTAACTATTGTCTTCTGATAGGTATAAGACTTCTCCCAAATGCTGCATCTAGTTAGAAATATGTGAATTTCACATACGGCCGTAGGCACTCTAATGGCTACGAAGGATTTTCTTTCCTGCCAACTATCAGAAGGAGAAATGGCGTACTAAAATCGATTTAGGGAGTTGCTATGTATCGATCCGGGGGTCCGACGCTATAGAATAGCCAAGACTTACCTAGTTTACTTAAAATGTATTATGAGAAATCCCTTAAGTAACCATAAACAGGGTTGCCTGGATACTTAAAGATAATTATCATTGATAATTAAGAACGTGAGTTTGCAAGTGGCTGCTAGGCCGTGCCACCGAGACTACACACATTATCACACAGATTTATTATACAAATTTCTTGATAATTTGCAACCCTTACCATAGACGTCTGTGAATAATATTACATACCTCTATTACGATCGATATGTCACCGGAAAATAATAAGAACCGTAAGTTTATAAATTTCCTAGGAAATTTATAAACTTCCGTAGGATTCTAAACGAGAGATATAATGTATTATTTTACGCAAACATTTTAGGAAATTTATAAATTTTCAATGACTTTTCGTAAATTTATAAACTGACGGATATCCATTCGTAAGATTCTAAACGGTTCGACCAATCACAGAAGAGCTTTTAATTTTACGCTTCTTTAAAATACGTAAAATAACACACTGCTCTCTGATTGGTGAATGTTGACAGTGGAAATGTTTGTGTCCATAGACTTAGGTATAATCAGACTTGCCAATCTGTAAATTTATCAGTTTTGATTACCAACCTAACAGTATTTTTACTTTATAACTAGTTAGGTACCTATTATACAGGGTGTTTATTTACATAATATGCTACTGATCCCTACTTCCCTCTACCAAAATTAAACAACAGAAATGTGTTTTACTATATTAAAGAGGTTTATTAAAAATAATCATAAAACAAAAAATAATAAAAAAAAAAAAACATTTCAAACTTAAATTTCAACAATATCCTCAGGCGAATTAACAAACAGATACTAGGTAAGTAAGACATTTATAAAAAATATGTTAAAAAAAATAACAAATTAAACATACTAAAAAAATAAAGACATTGAAACTTAAACGTTTAAGTTAGTAAGGAGTGTACTACGTGAGCTCGACAAATGGATGTGCGATTAACGCTTATGCGACAAAACTGTACTGCGACTCACCGTAGTTCGAATGCACGCTAGTGCGACACACTGAAGATCGACATCTCGCTAGTGCGACAAACGATTGCGCGACAGTAGTTCGACACTACGGTAGTGCAGTACGTTGGTGCAGTATTGCAGTTGTTTGACACCTAGCAAGGGTAGTGTAGTACGTTGATGCAGTATTACAGTAGTTTGCTGAGATAAATTTTGAATTACATATATTAAATAAGTAGATATTAAATAATCAAAGGCCGTCGCTCGCTTCGCTCGCTCCATTGCAAGGTCACAATATCTAACCTAACCTAACCTATTGATCTCTGTCACAAAGTTGAACCTAACCAAGCAATGGATGTCTGGGCCTATGTCGGTTCTATATGTTTATGTTCTATTTCTTCATATCGCACTAGCGAGATGTCGATCTACACTTCGTCAACAAATTTGCTAGCATTTACTTCACTATATTTACCACTTTGGCTGTCTGCAGCTTCTAGGTCGCTCATTATGAGTCTAGTTTAGTAACCTTTTTATTATTAAACTATTTTTACAGTTATAACATAAAAATACTTTACAAAACACACGAGAAACCGGTTTGTTTACATTTCGTGGCACAAAATGGCGGCAGAGCGGGAAGACGTCATTTATTCAACCAATCAGAACGCACATAGCGTTTGGTTATTGCTTACTTATTATTTTACGCTCGACTTTCGTAAGTTTATCATTTTACGAAAATGTGAGCGTAAAATAATACATTTTATCTCTCGTTTATAATCCTACGGAAGTTTATAAATTTCCTAGGAAATTTATAAATTTACGGTTCTTATTATTTTCCGTTGACAGATATATTTTCAAAGTCTGTTAGTAAATGTGCATCACATATCTGCATACAGTTTCTACAAAAAACCGTGAACGTATGCACGTATGAAAAAGCAGTACCATACAAGCTACTACAACCGGTTTTCAATACCCGGGCACAGCCGAGCGAAACGCAACAGTTTTCAATTGAAACTTTGTAGCTTGTTGAATATTTTATCCGGGTTTTATATCCTTTGTATTTATAAACACATATCTGTATTGCAATGGGTATAGAATATGGACCTTACTGAGTGGAAATAAAGGTGTTTTTAATTTGGAGTACATATTTCTGTAGTAACTATGGCTAGGGATTATGGACCTTACTGCTTTTGAAATAGAGGTGTTTTTAATGTAGATTTTTGACGAGTAAAGTTTGGTTGGCAGTACAAGAGGATAGGAAAATGTATGTAAAAGTCAGTTATAAACTGATAATAGAGAAATTGTTTGTATGTTTGCTGTATTGAAATAGTTTTGACTGTTGTATTTTCTGATAGCGTGATTTTTATTTAACAAATCCGTTTGTAGTTTTCGAGTTTGAGTTTTAACAAACATGTTCCACACTACAGCATTATTTGTATTATACTGGTTTTTTATATGTTAGTATGTTAGTAATCATCAAACATGGGAGTTTTTAAAAGCAAAAAGCAAATTATTAAAAAAGTTTTACTGCATTTGTGCTTTTATAAGCGGTGACGATTATGCTAAGTTTTTGAACGGGACATATTTTAAAACTAGGTATATAATTATGTAAAAATAAAAATGAAAAATAGATTTTCAAAACCTATTAGAAGGGTTTAAAAAGTTCAAAAAGGATATATTCCAAGGGCAGCATAACTCCTCTCTAAGGCATAAAAAGTTAAGAAGGCCTAAAAATAAACCCTAGTCATTGTCCAACAATGTTTTTATAAACTAAACTGCAACAGCCGCCTATCAGGAAGTACATATAAGGTGGTGATGCAGGAAAGACCCTGATCACACGACACTTGAAATACTAATGATGTTGTATTAGGCTGGCTGCACACCTGCGATTTGTCGTGAATGTATTAAGTTTAAGTTTGGTTTGTAAGCTTCCTTGTTGGTCATGATTGTATATTTAAAAGTTATTAAAAGTTGCAGCTGTTGAATAGTAATACAGTTTTTATTTGCACAAAATTTTAAAGTAGTAGTAGGCAGTAACTTTTTAAGTATTTTTGCGAAAAAGTCGCTCAGGTAGTGATAATTAGTTGAATATGGGGAGTGAAATAATTTTATGGATCTAAAAAATTAAAAAAAAAACAACAATTTTGATATTTATGTCGCTGCGTTGATTGTTATGTAAAGTAGATTGTTAAATGTATATATTTTTTCACCATCACCCTTTTGAGAAATACACAATCGGGTATTGTTTTGACATTATCATAAATTCATGCTTATTGGCTTAATGATATCATCGAATAAATCACAACAACAATATTATCAAGTGATAAGGCTCTATCTAATCAACTAATTTTATTGACAGTCGTATTGCTCAAACGAAAATATACAGATTACACAGAAGAGATATGTTTTTGTTTATGGCGTACCTATACAGAAAAAATAATATTTTTTTATATTTTTCGGAGTAATCTCTTTCCTTTATTTATCTTTCTCGCATCATCACGCATACGTAAATGAAACAGGTAGGCACTGTTCAACACATGTTGTTCATTAGTCTCGCTAAAACTCGAGACAGGCTGGACCGATTTGGCTAAATTTTGTTATTGATTTATTTATGGAAGCCCAGGGAAGGCTTAAAAGGTGAATAAATATGAAGAAAATAAACAAATTCAAAAGTTTAGGCATTTATTTCATTAAGGCAGCACGAACTCTGCCAGCAGTCAGCGGTCACCTAGTAATCTAGAAAAAAAATATCTAATAGTCGTGTAAATTTTTCGCAAATCTGCAATCAGCCTAACGTACAATAAATACTTAGTCGCGAATTACTAATAGTTAATTTTAATCAGCATTTCGCGTATTGAATCGGTATTGCTTATAATGAGGCAGATTTTCATCGATTCCTGTGCAGAATAGTAATTACTATATTATTATGAAATAACGTAGACAAATGCTAAAATTGATTTGCGTAATAGTACCTAGTGTTATTTTTAGAATCAAGCCTTCGATTTTCGTGAGAACGATACGCAAGAACTGAAGTTTTTCGAATTTCTTGTTTGAAGAAATATGTTCATAGTTCAATTTGCAATGGTGTAAAACGTTTACCCGACTGTGTCAGAAACAGGGTAATGTTTTTCGTATGTTATGTATATTTATTTGGTATGCTCTATAGCTTGAACGGATTGATGAATTTTAGCTTGAGAGGTTACGGTAAATTCGTCTTAATTAGGAAAGTGACATAAGGTATACTAAAATTGTTTAACATATCAAAAGTAGACTCTAGATATGGAATTCAAGGTAAATTCTGTGTATTGCTTACTTTATAAACTTTTCCTTCTATCCGAATCAATTCTGAAACTTAAATCTAAATTTTTTGAGGACCTCCGTGGTCGAGAGGCGTACCCACCGGTTTTCAAGGTGTCGCTAGCTCTGAGGTCCCGGGTCTGGGTGTTTGTGGTGCCTTCGTTGTTTCTGAATTCCATAACACAAGTGCTTAATAGCTACTTAATTTGGGTTTAGAGCAATGTATGTAATGTTATCCGCATTATAAAAAAAAAATATTGCCCATGACGTGAATCTGCATCCCATTGAAAACATAAAGTTTCATGAATGAGCTCGATACCGCAATAGTATTGAGTAATAGCGTTATTTTGAGCTTTACTGCATCGGTAAACATTTCAACTGTATGTAATTGGTGCCAAGTATTCCAATACGCGGTTATTACAACATTCCCATCCAGATTTCTTAACTAATGTTCTGCTGGCTTTGAAGTATTTTTATCTTGAAATCCTATGACATACATATTTATTTATTTAAAAACTATGGAAGACTTACAGCTAAATACAATGGTAATTAATAACAGTATGATTATCTGACAGCCAATTACAAGTCTTCACTCATAGAGCTTGTTTAGTATAAATGTACTGTGGAACAAAATATACACTCTGTCAAACAATGCCAAAAGAGAAGAACATAAAAAATATGTAGGTAGATCGTCACCTAAAAAAATAACACAAACTAATACAATCACTCAATATACCTGGTCTATCCTTTTTAATCTATGATATCTACTGTAAGTATAATATTAATTTTAAATTAAACTATCGCGGTGCATGTTTATAGTATTGTAGTAGGTAATATTATAGAACGGGGATTAGCGCGTACATGCATAAATACGTTGGGCTTGACGTTTCGACCGGGTTACACAGGCCGTGGTCACAAGCAGACTGGAGATGCGATGTCATCGCTCCGTGCATGAAGTAGATGATTTTTCATCTAACCTCTGTTTTTCAAGTAACTTACACACTATATCTACTACTGTATAACATTATTAATAATTATATTTCGTCGCTTCATTCTTCAGATATATTTAACCATGTAGTCCCCTTCCCTTGCGTTAGCAACTACGCACGTCTTTTAGATAAAGTTTACCCTACTTTTTTTTTTTTTTTTTTTTTTATTTTATTGTAGGTAAGTTGGTATTGTAGCGTAAGGTAACCTCGTTGTGTATGTCAGATAAAGTCGTCATTCCTTTTTCGTGCGCAGCAACGAACGTACGTCTTTAACTTTCAAAATAATAGATTAAAGTGTTTTAGTATAGTGTGTAGTATAGCGTCTAACAAGTATGCCGAAGCGAAATGCAGAAGAGAAGATCGAGCATTACAGAAACAAAATAAGGAGGTTGGAAAATAAGGCCTATCGCCGTCGATTAAGATGTTTTTCGTCATCTGATTCGGAACCAAATCCAAGTAAGTAATTTATTTCATATATTTGGTGATACAAGAGTGAGATTAAGAAGATAGACGACGAACATGTACACTAGTACACTATATGCCTGGAGGTTGCCCGCGATGGTAACACGACGGCTAAATAATGTTTGATTACTTTGTCAAAGTAACATTTAATACCGGGAGGTTGTCCGCGATGGCAACACGAAGGTCGTATTATACCGGGAGGTTATCCGAGATGATAACACAATGGTTGTTATTAGAACAAACACGGTATCTAGAATATAGAATCGCGTGTAATACTGTTCTAACTTACCCACGAATGTTTCCCTATGCAAAGAGAGGACTACCCACATAACAGATATAAAAACTGTTTCCAGGTCCAAGGGAAACGCGGGATTCCGAGAACGTGGATGTTGAGATAAACTCTGGTCCAGAAACACCAACCCCGGAACCACCACCGATCGCTGCCGAGATTAACGATCCAGACGTGACCACTGATCCACCCGAAAATCTGGACCCCAATATTTTGGCGGCGCTAGGCGACGCCATTGATGAGACTCCCGAGTTCGGTGAGAAAATTCATGAGAACCTCGCAAAAATATGGCTACCTTTACTCAAAAAAGGTATGCCAAAAGATAATAGGGAGGTACTTTTGAAAAAATACCTCATACCGGAAAACTGCCGGTTACTTCAGGCGCCAACGCTCAACCCGGAGGTCTCGGCGGCCATACCAGAGTCGGGCAGATTCAGAGACAGAAAAATGAGCGCTAGTCAACAGCAACTGGGAGTCGGCATTGCCGCGATAAACAGAGGCTTACACCTGCTTATAAACAATGAAAGCAAAGTCGAAACAATCAAGTTTATAAGCGACGGTTGCAGAATCTTATCCGATCTGCACCATCAAAATACTGAGTCTAGAGTAAAATTCATACTCCCCGGTTTGGATAAGTCTTTCCTACAATTCTTAGATCGTTCGGAACGCGACAACACGCTTTTCGGTAATGATCTGTCGGAAAAAATCAAAGCCTCAAAGGCGATTGTTAAACAAGGGGAACAAATTAAGAAACCTTCCCCTACACCTAAACCTAGTTCCAGCTCGAGACCACATCCTGCAGCTAACCGTTCCAGCTACCAGGGAAACTGGTCGGTACCTTCTCGCTCCCAGCTGAACAAAGGGGGAGGGCGAGGAGGACAGAAGCGGAACAACTACCGAGCTCCCCCAACATCCAACCAGCCAAAGAACAACAAGCAACGTGCCCCAACACGGCGCCAGTGACTCAGGTACACGCAGGCAGAATTCAACTTTTTTACGATTGCTGGACAAAACTTACTAATAATAAGACTGTCCTCAGATGGATTAATCAAGGTGTGGATATCCCTTTAATAGATGGGGTTATACAATCTCAAACTATTTCCAAAGAAATTTGGTCTAAACAAGAGCAACGCGATATGACAATTGCCATTAACAAGCTCATAGATCTTGGTGCGCTTAACGTTTGTAAACCCACAAAAGACCAGTTTATTTCTCGCATTTTCTTGGCGCCTAAGCCAAACGGCGAAAAAAGATTCATTTTAAATCTAAAGTCATTTAATAAATTCGTTTTAAAATCTCATTTTAAAATGGAAGACCATAAAATTGTCTGTAAAATTATTCCAAGAAATGGTTTTCTTGCAACGATAGACCTCAAAGAAGCCTATCTTTTAATTCCAATTAATAAGGCATTTAGAAAATACTTACGTTTTCAATTCCAAAATGACAAAAAGCAGACAATAACATACGAATTTAATGCAATGCCCTACGGTCTATCTATTGCCCCCAGAGTGTTTACAAAAATAATGAAGGAGGTCATGAGCTATCTTAGATATAAAGGACATAAATCAGTTATTTACCTTGACGATATTTTATGTATAGGCAAAACTTACACAGAGTGCCTCAGTAACGTTAATGAAACCTTACGAACGTTAACTTGTCTTGGTTTCGTAATAAATCATAAGAAGAGCTCATTAATTCCTCAGCAAGAGTGTAAATTCCTAGGTTTTATTTATAATACGACAAACCTTTCGGTTTCCTTACCTACGGATAAACGCCATAATATCGCTCGACTTGTTAAAAAGTTCATTGGTTTACCTCCCTGTACCATAAGGGAATTCGCCCAGTTAATAGGCGTCCTCATAGCAGCGTGTCCCGCCGTTAAATACGGGTGGTTATATACCAAAACACTCGAACGCCAAAAATACCTCCTATTGAATAGATTCCATAACAACTATAATGCGAAAATAAACCTAGAAAGATTCATACTTAATGATTTAAATTGGTGGTCACAAAACATATTCATATGTACAAATTTTTTCGACACCCCTGATTTCGAATTGGAAATATTTTCAGATGCGTCAAAAACAGGGTGGGGAGCATTTTGTGAGGGAAACCGCGCTCATGGATCGTGGAAGGAAACTGAAAGAGGATGTCATATAAATTACCTTGAGTTGTTGGCTAGTTTTTTAGCACTTAAGACCTTCGCGAAGGAACGATCTAATTGTTCCATATTGTTACGAGTCGATAATAACACCGCGCTTAGCTACGTAAATAGAATGGGAGGAGTACAATACCCTCACTTAAATGATCTTGCTTTCCAAATTTGGCAATGGTGCGAGAAACGTAATATATGGATATTTGCATCCTATATTAATACTAAACAAAATGTCGAAGCTGATAATGAGTCAAGGATCATCAATCCAGATATAGAATGGAGCTTATCAAATCAAGCATTTAAAGTTATTGTTAATAAACTAGGTCAACCTTTAATTGATTTGTTCGCTTCTCGCGCCAATACCAAATGTCACGTGTACGCATCCTGGTTTCCGGACCCAGATGCGTCTTTTGTCGATGCAATTACAATTAGTTGGAAAAAATATTTTTTCTACGCTTTTCCTCCATTCTCTTTACTACTTAAAAGCGTTTATAAGATTATACACGAAGAGGCGTGTGGTATACTCGTATTTCCATGGTGGCCATCACAACCATGGTTCCCTATCGTTAAGGAATTGATCACCTCAGAAGTAATTTTTTTCGAACCCAGTAAAAACTTACTCCTATCCTCTTCCAGGGATTACCAGCTCCCGTTCCACAGCCAGCTTACACTGGCTGCAGCGATACTCTCCGGGAAGCCTTCCTCCGACGTAACATCCCCACGGAGGCAGTAGATCTCATGTTAGCATCGCTCTCTGATAAAACTAAAAAACAATATAGCGTATCGTACAAAATTTGGTGGCAGTTTTGCGAAACTAACAATATTAGCACTTACGAGAGCACGGTAGCAAAGGTCATCTCTTTTTTGACAGCCGAGTTTAACAAAGGGGCCTCGTATGGATCTTTGAATTCCCACAGATCCGCACTCTCACTACTATTGGGCAACAATATTGGTTCTGACGAGTGCATCAAACGTTTATTAAAAGGAGCCTATAAACTCAAACCCAGCAGGCCAAAATATACACATACGTGGGATCCCCAACTTGTGCTTAATTTTGTTTCAAAATGGTACCCGAACCGAGAACTAGACCTTAGTCAACTAACAAAGAAACTAGTAATTTTGTTGGCTTTATGTACGGCACAGCGAGTCCAAACTTTGTCCCTGATAAAATTAGAGAATATAAATATTTCGCCCAATGGAGTAAAGATAGTGATAACAGACCTTATTAAAACTTCAGCCCCAGGTAGAGATCAACCTGTACTTTTTCTCCCCTACTTTGTAGATAATAAGAATATTTGCCCTGCTACCGTACTCGTAGATTATATACATGTTACAAAAAATATAAGAGATAAAAACGTAAACAACTTAATAATTACAATTAAAAAACCTAACAAGGCAGCTACAGCTCAAACAATAAGTCGATGGATAAAATTGGTGTTATCAGAGAGCGGTGTCGATACATCAGTATTCAGTGCACACAGTACACGACACGCCTCAACTTCTTCTGCAAACTCGGCTGGCGTGTGCATTGATACAATACGAAAGACCGCCGGATGGACCAGCCGCTCTCAATCGTTTGCAAAGTTCTATAAACTTAACATAATCAATGAAGCTGAGTTTGCAGAATCAGTATGCAATCAGTAGTTAATTATAATTAGTCTAAAGAAAGTGATTGAAAATTAAAAAATAATCTAAATATAGAAGACTTTTATGTAACTAAAAAGTAAATAAATATTCATGTCAAAATTCTTGCGATTTATTTACATGATACCGCAAATCTAATTATCTCTTAACATCTACATGGTTAAATATATCTGAAGAATGAAGCGACGAAATATAATATATGATCAAACGAACTTCCAAGTGAAGTTCGATCATTATTATATGAGTCGCTTCATTCGAAGATATAACTTCCCAACCCGCCCCAAAGAACCCTAACCAGATTTGCGAAAATTCACAACCCTATCGCTCTCTAAAATAATGACGACTTTATCTGACATACACAACGAGGTTACCTTACGCTACAATACCAACTTACCTACAATAAAATAAAAAAAAAAAAAAAAAAAAAGTAGGGTAAACTTTATCTAAAAGACGTGCGTAGTTGCTAACGCAAGGGAAGGGGACTACATGGTTAAATATATCTTCGAATGAAGCGACTCATATAATAATGATCGAACTTCACTTGGAAGTTCGTTTGATCATATATTTTTACACCTAAATCTACCAGAGGTTTTTTAACCGTAAAAGATATCATTAGTGGTAAGACCGTCCCTTGCTCTCCTTTCTGTTTGCACTGTTTTGTTAGCAAATTTGTCACTTCGCAGAAGTCATGGTAGAAACTGACAACATTATGTGCTTAGTGTAATTTAGATTTACTTCATCTGTTGAATTAGGGTAACCTGTAATGATAGATGTAAGGTGTGTAATAAATAAATAAATACTTAGCTTATTGTCAGTTGTTACATATTTGGTGTCGTATGAGTCGTTGCAATTATAACCTCCAACATCTAGAAAAATAGAGATGTATCTCTATCAATGCAAATACTAGCGCACTCCATCCCCATACTCACATAGACCGGTGTGACTGCAACCCGACCGGGAGAGATAAAACTCAGGAACTGTGGATTTACGTAGTTTCCGAAGCGCGAGGGTATATCGCACAACTTCCTGAAACGAAGCTGTACTACTATTTAATTTATTTACGACATAATCTGACGTAACAATATATTCCAGCACATTAAGAGGCGATTTCTGCAGTCCATAACTTTAATGTACCAAATAGATGTCTAATAAATCTTATGTGACTCGTTGACGACTGAAAAACCTGGCCCACATACGCCTGGATAAGTTATAGAATCAGGCGTTACTTTGCGGAAATCCATGACATTAATTTTGTAGCGGAATGAAAGCTAAATATCTTTCATAACATTTAATACCATAAATGCCAAGTTTAAAACAACTATTTATTAAAATATAACTTTTGACACCGGTAGACGTCTGTTCTGTATTATGTAGTAATCGTCCTGTAAAACGAACCAATAAATTCTTACAACGAAATCCGACTTCAAAAGAAGTCTTATATTTATTTCTTATAGACCCCACTGTCAACACAAGTCCAAATTGAAATGGAATCTCACTGGAATTATGAAAATCGGTTCACCTAGTCGAAAGTAATTAGGTTACGAACATTAAAAAAATACAGTCAATATGATTCCTCCTCTTTTTTTAAGTCGTTTAAAAATATGTACAAACAAACAGTAAGAATCATCCCTGTTGTCCCACATTACTCACAATAGACATCGAAAAGCTTTACGCATCGGGCTCGAAACTTTAAGATAGTGTCTCTCTATATACCTAGATCCAGGGCAAACTAAAAGCCTGTCTTGTCCTACATCTGTGCCTAACTTTCAATCGATACTTTTGATACATGACAACTCGAAGTGGGTCGGTTGTGTCTTTGACTATTGTTTTGCGGTTGTGTTTTGTTTTCTGAGTATGTTTATATGAGAAAAAAGGAGGTATATTTTTGATCAGATTTGATTGGGTGATGGTTATGTTTGACAAAAGCAAAATAGAGATAAGTTTGACTCCAAAAGAGGAAGGTCCATGATTTGATAGTATGAATTTATTAGGTAACTCGATATCGCCGTTGATCGACTTCAAAAAATATTTCTAATACATACATACATTAATTGTGGTCGGTTCTTATATGTATATGTGTGAAATCAATTATGTTTGAGAATCAAGAGTGTTCTTAGTTTTAATTCAAGGAAACCTATTCAGCACGTTTCAGGGTTCTGACATTGTAAGAAAAAAAAATTTTTTTTTTCGACAATCCGCAAATGGGCTAGCGTGGTGATGCACACTCGTTCCTTTTCTGTATGGGAAGAGGCCTGTGCCCAGCAATGGGACGTATATTGGCCAGTTTATTATATTATTTGTATTATTTACTCATAGTTATGTTTCATCTAAATAATAGTATTTTGCGGTACCGATATTAATATTCGCAATATAACAATGAGTCATCTACTATAACAATATCAGAGCAATTTATCAGTGCCTGTGTATTTCTAAATTTAGCTTGTTCCACGAATCGCTAGGTCACGACTGTTAGCATTTATTGTATAATTAAATAGGGACACATATACATTATTTTATATTAGCTATAATAGCCTTCATTGTAATTAAATGTGTGTGTTCGCGTTTACTAGTTGGTGTATTGACTCACCCGTCATGAACTCAGGGATGACAACTCTGACGTTTGCTGGTTCGGGCACTTGTGATGGTACACGCGAACACAGACATTCTGGTTTTGGCTCTCGTCAAGTAAATACCTTTGTAGTGCACAAGTAACGACAAATAAAAGTGATTATCTTCAAGTACAACTGTATTCTCATTTCTTGACCTTTAAAGGTCAGAAGTGGGATCACACCAGAACGTTATCAGTTTTGGTGATTAACTCAACGCCCATTTAAGAAGGTAAGTGATGCTTGTATACATTCTCTCTTATTCGATAGAACAGTACTAAATCTAATAATTATGAAATACCTACGTAATTTTATTTTATTATGCCATGTAATATTTATTAACTACTTACACAAAGTACACGGTTGTAATAATTATTCGAATATAATTACATAATTAAGTTTTATTTTTTTATAACTGATCAATATTTTAGTAATGAACTATGAAATTGCAAAACGTTTTATATTTTCTTATGCATATATACTAAAGTATATCTACCCTTTTATTTAATGAGTCATTCGTTTTTCTTTTTGTTTAAACGCTTTACTGGCTTTGCTTTACCTATATGTTAGGAACTTTGCTTTCGTATTACCTCCAAACATACTGGTTTCGTGTTTCATTTTTCTTTACGAATGTTCATTTATATAAATGCTCGTTATTGTAATGGTAATCATCATATTGCCATCTTTACGTTAGAAATAACGAGAGTGGGTTAAAATGAAAATAAAATAAAATGAAGTTAAAATTTGGCTTAATAAATACCTGTCTACCTCCTTTTAATCGCTATTATTAAATCATAAGCAACGTATACTTGTTTCGTATAATTCATTTTCAGCTATTGAACAAATATGCCTAATCGCCGATCACGTAAACGTGGTAGAAACTCTGAAGACTCGAGCAGTGATTCAGAGTCATCTATAGGGAGCCGGCGCAGTCACAGACCACTGCCCAAACATTCAAGGCATAAGCGTTCGCGGCGTGAAGCGAAGAAAAACCGGCGTCGTTCTCGGGCTCCTGAGAAACCCGAAGAGCGGGCGGTGCGGTTGAACACCGAGACCAGTGATCAACAACGGCTGGAGGAACCTCGTGCACCCGCTGCCCCCGAGTTCGTCGCGTCACCATTAGCAAGTAACCAATCCACTATTTTAGACACTAATAGTTTACTGAATGTTTTTCAAGAGCTTGTTAAATCTATTCGTTCGGAGGGCAATTCCGAACGTTATCCAAATTTGAATGTTATTCCTGAATTCGACCCAACGAAGCGAAACCAAAGTATTGACGTTTGGATTACTAAAGTAAACGAATGTGCGAAGATTTATAATTGGACGGAACGACAAATAGTTCACTATGCGTTGCCCAAATTAGTAGGTCTAGCCCAGAAATGGTATCAGGGTCTTCCGAGTCTACTATTTACATGGGTTGAGTGGCAACAGAAATTGCGTTTGGCATTCCCCAGTGACGATAACTATGGTCGATTGCTGACGGAGATGCTTGCCTGTAGAGCACGTTTTGGGGATAGTTTAGAAGAATACTATTATGAAAAAATGGTACTATTAAATAGATGTAACATTGTGGGTAAGAATGCCATTGATTGCATATTGTTCGGTGTTGAAGATAGATCAATTAGAACAAGCGCAGAAGCTGTTCAGTTTAATGAGCCTGATAAATTATTAGTTTTTCTTCGTAATGTTAGAATAACAAAAAGAAATGAAAAACCAAACGTGACTCCGCAACCAGGCATCTCCGAAAACAGACGACCAAAAACATTTAAAGACAATACGGATACCAAAGTGGCAAGATGTTATAACTGTGGGGGAGAAGGACATCCTTACTTTAAATGTAAACACCCAATTAAAAGATGCGATCACTGTCATAGAGTAGGTCACTTAGTTACAGATTGTCCCAATAAACGTGATTCTGAGAATAATAAGACTGTTTTGAACATTTCAAAAGAGCAGGATAATGATTTAAAATATTTCAAAATTGCGCTAGTTAACGGACAAAAGATGAATTGTTTCGTAGACTTTGGTAGCCAAATTACGATGCTACGAGAATCTGATGCAAAACTGTTAAATGAAACTTGGTCTTGTAGTGATTTACCAATTTTGAGAGGATTCGGTAATTCCGTAGTTCATTGTATAGGCAAATGTTATGTAGAAGTTGAGATAGACTCGGTGAAAGCACACGTAGAAGCATTAATAGTTCCTGACCACTTTTTAAAAGTATCATTACTTGTAGGCCAAACATTTACAGAGCAGAATCATGTAGTAGTTTACAAAACAAACGATAAATTAATAATTAATCGTAAAATAGCAGACCCGCCTAAATGCGTTGAACTGTGTCTTAGCGAGACGGTCACTATAGCAGGTCGCACTAAAGTGGTTGTAGATTCTAACCCGCCATACGACGGCGAAATATTTGTGGAACCTAGCCTATGCTCCCAACCCCAAAAGATGTACGATATAATGCCTTGTTTGATAGAGCTAGTTGGTGGTAAAGCAACACTTCAGTTAGAAGGTCTGTCAGAAACTGAGTTTAAATTAAAAAAAGGTACCCTCCTGTCACGTGCTCTCCCTTTGAATCGAGTAAGCTGTCATAGCATAAATAAAATAGAACAATGTGGTAGTCACCCTTCTGATACCTTTAATATTACTACTGAAATGTTATCAGTAAACGATCAAATAAATAAAGACGATATTCTTCATTTGACCCGTTTGTTAAACGAATACAGGGATTGCTTTGCTTTTTCCACGAACGAATTAGGTCGCATTACTGACACTGAAATGGAAATAAAGTTGCACGATACTACACCAGTGGTTTATCGGCCTTACCGCATGCCGTTCACGGAGCGGGAAAAAGTTCGTGATATGGTACAGGAGCTAGAGGACTCTGGTATAGTTAGATCGTCAACTTCAAGTTATGCATCTCCTGTTCTACTAGTCAAAAAGAAATCCGGAGATTACAGGTTATGCATTGACTATAGGGCACTCAATAAGAAAACCGTTAAGGAGCATTATCCCCTGCCTAGAATTGATGACCAATTAGATAATTTGTCCGGTTATAAGTATTACACGTCTTTGGACCTTATGTCAGGTTACTACCAATTATGTATGTCTGAAGCCTCTAAACATTTGACAGCCTTTATAACACCCGATGGGCATTATGAGTTCAATAGGATGCCTTTTGGGCTCGTTAATGCACCATCTAATTTTCAACGAGCAATTAACAACATATTAGGTAATTCGCGGTTCAAGGAGGCGTTTGCTTACATGGATGACGTCATTATACCATCTAAAACCATAGAGGAAGGGCTCCTTAAACTAAAGTCAACTTTGGAATTATTTCGTACCGCTGGCGTAACCCTTAAATTATCTAAATGTAACTTCTTAATGGAATCAATTGACTATTTGGGATTTGAGGTGTGCGCTGAGGGGATAAGACCGGGTAAAAACAAAATAAATGCAGTAGATACATTTCCTCGTCCTACTGACCAACACAGAGTTAGGCAGTTTCTGGGACTTTCCAGCTTCTTTCGCAGGTTTATAAGAGGATTCTCGTCAATAGCTCGGCCACTTACTAAGCTTTTAAAGAAAGATGCTAAATGGCAGTGGTCCGACAGTGAGGAGAATGCTTTTATAACCTTAAAAGGAGAGTTAATAAAACGCCCCATTCTAGCATTTTACAATCCTGAATACGAAACTCAGCTTCACACAGACGTTTCAAAAATAGGCATTGCTGGTATTTTGTTGCAGAGAGCTAATAAAGACGCGCCTTTTAATGCCGTAGCGTATTATAGCAGACAAACTGCGCCAGAAGAGTCTCGCTTTACTTCATATGATCTAGAGACGTTGGCAGTCGCAAGTTCGTTACAACGGTTTAGGACTTATCTATTAGGCATCCCATTTACTATAGTAACGGACTGTAACTCATTGAGAGCCACATTTGCGAAACGAGACGTTCTACCTAGAGTGGCTAGATGGTGGAACATTATGCAAGAATACGATTTTCAAATAATTTATAAGTCTGGCTCCACTATGACTCATGTAGATGCGCTTAGTCGAAATCCAGTAGAATCCCCGTCCGTCGAAGTAAGATGTATCGAAACTAATTGGATAGCAACGGTACAACAGAGTGACCCCGAACTTCAACGCATCATTTCTATATTAAAAGATCAGGATAATAACAGCATTTTAGAAATTAAAAATAATTTCACAGTCAAAAGAGGATTATTGTATAGAAAGACTGAAGCAGGAGATCGCTGGGTTGTGCCAAAAGGAGTTAGATGGCAGGTTTTGAAAACTCATCACGACGATATGGGTCATTATAGTTTTGACAAAACATATGATAAAATTAAGAGTAATTTTTGGTTCGCTAAAATGAGGAGGTTCATAAAAAAGTATGTCGATTCGTGCTTAGAATGTGCTTATACAAAAATCCCAGCTGGTAAAAAGGCGGGTGAACTTCATCCGATACCTAAAGTTAATCGCCCGTTCCATACTGTGCATATCGATCACTTGGGTCCTTTTGTACGAAGCAAAAAGAAGAACGCATATTTGCTTGTAATTATAGATTCATTTACGAAATACATCATATTGGCGCCTGTCAAAACTACAAAATCGTCGAATTCTATATCAGCGTTAAAAAACTATTTTCACACCTTCGGTGTTCCCACACGGATCATTTCCGATCGAGGTACGTCTTTTACGTCTAAGCGATTTCAAGAGTACTTAAGTAATTTAGGTATTAAACACATTTTAAACGCAGTAGCAACACCCCGTGCCAATGGGCAAGTGGAACGCTACAATCGCACTGTCCTAGCGGCCTTAACTGCAACTAATCATAATAAACCCGAACGTTTATGGGATGAATGTGTGTCCGAAATACAGTGGGGCCTGAATAATACTCTTAATAAAGGGATCGGAAAAACACCTGCACAAGCATTATTTGGCATCGATTTAGTTGGCACACCTAATTCCTTGTTAAATTTAAGCATAATTAACAATTCTGAGGAAGTCGAAGACAGCGTAGAAAGTATTAGGGAAGAGATATCGCAGCATATAGATAAGAATCAAGCAGAACAGAAAAAACGATTTGATAAAGGTAGAAAGCAAGTTACTTTTAAAATCGGGGATTTAGTTAGAGTAGAGCGGGAAATTCCTTCCACTGGTAAAAGTAGGAAATTAGTACCAAAACTTCGCGGCCCTTATCGTATCGTAGAAGTCTTCGACAATGATAGATATAAAATAGAGGATACACCGCTGTCTCGTAAGGGTGGAAGAAGCTTCACTGGAGTTTTCTCCGTAGATAAAATTTACCCATGGCTAGTTTATAATAGAAACATTGATAGTGATTCGCAATCTGAAAATGATAAAGATGAGTGATTCCTGCTTTTAATTGGGTGGTGATAGGATATACGCCATAAATAACATTATATTATATTATAAGTATCAGTGTAATCAATGTTCACAAATAATTACATTAGAAAATAATATTGTGTTGTTAGTGTTTGTTATAAACTACCTATGAGTGTTGTGTCCTTAAAAGTGAATTAGATTAAATATAGAGCTTTAAGTATTTTTATAGTAGTTTAGGAGAAACCGTAGACGTAGGGGCTACAGTTTGTCAGTTGGGCGTTATTATGGATATGGAGAGGCCATAATAACTCGTCTATGATAAATATTTAATTAACAACTGGTGTATTTTGGACATAAAGGTGCCACACATGACAGAATTATTGTAGATATGTAGAGGCTACAGTAATTCCTTTATTAGTATGGTTATGCTTGCAGTCATGGTATTGTTGTTGGTGTGCTGTGGACATGAAGGGGCCACAGCATGCTTGAGTTATTGTGGATATGTAGAGGCCACCGTAACTCCCTCAATGCTGTGGTGCGGGTATAATTGTATCAGAATTATTATAGATATTTAGAAGTTACAGTTAAGTAATGTCCATAATGTTGTGAGTATGCTTGTGGTCACGGTATTGTTGTTGGTGTGCTGTGGACATGAAGGGGCCACAGCATGCTTGAGTTATTGTGGATATGTAGAGGCCACCGTAACTCCTTCAATGCTGTGGTGCAGTGATACCTATTATATTAACTCTGATAAAGTCTAGTAGGTGCTTAAGTATTCTAATAATCTTTTCACGAGACGTGAAAGTGTCAGGAAAGGCCGACTGTTAGCATTTATTGTATAATTAAATAGGGACACATATACATTATTTTATATTAGCTATAATAGCCTTCATTGTAATTAAATGTGTGTGTTCGCGTTTACTAGTTGGTGTATTGACTCACCCGTCATGAACTCAGGGATGACAACTCTGACGTTTGCTGGTTCGGGCACTTGTGATGGTACACGCGAACACAGACATTCTGGTTTTGGCTCTCGTCAAGTAAATACCTTTGTAGTGCACAAGTAACGACAAATAAAAGTGATTATCTTCAAGTACAACTGTATTCTCATTTCTTGACCTTTTAAACGACGGATCAAATGTTGTAGATTGATTCGTAATAATAGCTTGTATCTGTCCTAGTCGGGGCAAAGGCCTATAGAATAGAAAATAGAATTAATTACCATGCTAAAGAGAAGTTTTCAATTAATCAATATTTTCTTTGCCAATAGCCAATCCGCAGAGAGCAAGCGTGGCGATCAATGCTCGTGCCTTCCCTATATGGGAAGAGGCCTGTACCCAGCAGTGGGACTTTTATTTTATTGGCCAGGTATACATAGTTTACGTGGCTATGTGTAAGGAAGACCAGAATAAAGAATAATCTTTAGATATTTTTTTTAAACAGTTCAACCATAAAATTTGAATCTTCCTTCCTTTTTGCCTGTATGTAAGCTCTAAGCCTAGGGTTTTGAAAATAAGTATTTTAATACTGAACCTGAATTTTCATTGAATACTGCATCATGTAGAAACTTTATTTAAACAAACAAAAATAACAGAAAAACATATCCTCACGCCTGTATCCCCGAAGGGTTAGGCAGAGGTGTACCGTACCAATGTACACCCACAGTTCGCCGATATGTTTAGGTCCCATGTAATAGGGGGCGAGCCTATTGCCACTAACCGGGCATAAATCCAAACTCCGACCCGGGAATTTCATAGAATCACCCAATAACACCTTGGTCGACTTGGGAATCGAACCCAAGACCTCAAGCGTAGCAGTCGCGCTTAGCACCACTAGGCCAACGAGGCAGTTAAATAACAAAACATCTGTCAATACCCTCAAACCAAAATTTATGGATCTTTTGGGGAACATTTTCAGTAGATATTGAAGTACATTGTAGTGGTGTGACTAAAACCAAAATGCGTCCCTCAGCGCAACAACCGCCCCGTATGAAGCTCGGATGCTTGGATGGTTGCCAACACTTGTCAACGCTGTATAAATTCAGTAAATCAGTACCCCTAAGTGAAGTCGACTTAGAGTATACATAAGTAAGTATAGAGTGCAGCGCTAGTAGCCCGTTGTGTAGCTTAGGCAATTTTTTTGAGATAAGTAGTTGTTATTTTAGGGTTTCGTACGTTAAGGGTGAAACGGGATCCGTGTTGACTGAGCTGTCTGTCCGTCTTCACATTATTATAGGCCGTATCTCATTAATCGTGATAGTTAGATGGTTAAAATTTTCACATATGTATTTCTGTTGCCGCTAAAAACAAATACAAAAGCAGATAAAAATATATAAGTGGATAAAATAAATATTTTATGGGTTTTAAAATAGTATTAATTACACGAAGCTTTCTCTTTTGATACAAAACAACTCGCTTGTTCACACTGGTGCTTACAGTTCAGACTCTATTAGGCGCACTCTATATTTTTATTTATACTCTATGGATGTCTCAATAAAGTTCGTGATATATGGCCTCTCTTTTCTCTGCTCTTATTTATTTAGGTGACATTTATCGACGGGCTAACAAACAAAGTTATATGTGAGTGACGTAGAATTTGAGTACATAATGTAGTAGCTGAAGAGTTTCGTCAATATTTTCTGGATTTTCAGGGTTTTTGTGAGAGGTAGTAAGATAGTATTTTATTTTTTATTCCTTAGTACCTTGTTACTATTTGGTTAAGTTGTTCAATATTATGTTCTGAAAATGTCGAAAAAAAAAAAATATGGAACATTTGGTAGAGTTATTGAGAACATGTACTACGACTGAACGGGAGATTTTCGAGCCTTAATCAATCTGATCATTTTATATTTTAGCTTGAAAATGTTCTACCTAATCATGGACTTTTTTAGCCCTTAGACTTCAAAAAAGTACAACGTAAACATATTGATTCATTTTAAATCCTTCTTATTTCTTTTTCAATGAAAGTCATATCCTCAGTGGTCCCCTCATATATGTAAGACAGTATTTGTATTCTCCTCAAATCTCCGATATGGACCAAACAGAAGCCATCTACTAAAAGCCCAGTGTCCTATTTCGTACGGGATCGGTCACTAAAATATTGGCGCTGTCTGAATATAGACGGATATTCTTTGAAATATTTGAAGGATAATGGTTTGTCAGTTTGTTTTTAGAGCAATATTTACAAACTTGAGAATTGGTGCTTGTAATTTATTGGAATACAAAGTCAGTTATATGTACCGAGTCATAATAATAATATTCCGGGACATCTCACACACGGTTGTCTGATTCCAAGCTAAGCAGAGCTTGTGTTATGGTAACCAGACAACTGATAAACATACTTATATATATTCTAAATACATACATGTCATTGATAAATTAGTCATGGTTAGTAGTGTTAGTACTTAGTTATGTTTGCGTAGCCCTTTCCCAAGCTATGTTGGGGTCTGCTTCAAGTCTTACCGGATTCAGCTGAACACCGTATTTTATGATAATTAGTACTTAGTGAGCTTTAGAATAATAAGAGTGGAAGGTAATGACGGGATCTTTTAGATGAGAGAAACATAATCTCAAATGTTTCGAATCTAATATTGATCCTTATTTTCAATTTATTTAAAACATTCAGAATATCTTAAAAGGATAACCCAATACGATATTATAAGCCAACTTAAATCTTTTCTATCGCAGTCTTCAGATAAGTTGTGACAACTTATAAAAACTTTCAAATTATACAAGAGAAATAAGCCATCTGCCTGTCTTACCAAATGAAAATGATATTTTTTTTTCGCTCGGCTACAGATTCATGTAGATTTTATTACTGAAAGATAATAAACTACATTTTATGATATGATTTCTTATAATTTAGGGGTCTCGGATATTTGCCAAGTCCGTACCAATTTTAGTATTCATTGCTTATATAGACTATTTGATAGGCTTCTTAGGGTGCGTTCATATCTGACGAACGAGCACCAAACGAGTAATACACGAACAGCTCACGACCCTCTCGCGCACGTTCGGCGGAAAACGTAATTGACACTAGTAGGTTTGCGCCATGCTTGCTAGCTGCTCGTGTAATGCTCGTTCGTCAGATGTGCACCCTTAGATTTTACTGGATGACATAAGATTATCAAAATTGTCCTCAAAGCTGTTTCTGCTATCATTTAGTAAATATTGACGACCTCCGTGGTCCAGTGGCATCCGCACCGGTTTCGAGGTGTCGCTAGCTCTGAGGTCCCGGGTTCGATCCCCAGACGGGTCAATGTAGAAAGTCACTTTTCTAAATTGTCTCGGATCTGGGTGTTTGTGGTACCTTCGTTGTTTCTGAATTCCATAACACAAGTGCTTAATAGCTTCTTACTTTGGGTTCAGAGCAATGTATGTGATGTTGTCCGCATTTATTTATTTAAATAAAAATGTGTCTCTTGAATACTTGTTCTGCTTCCATTAGGTTATATTTACAAGTTTAAACACAGCATTATCTTGGTATCTTCAAGTTTTATATTATCTTCTTTGAGATACAATCTTTGAAGGGAGAGCTGCAGTGCGGATGCGATGCGGGTATTATGTAGCAAGCTGACACACTAGTAAAGTTGCAAATTATTATTAGTTCTAGCAAAGTAATGAAGTAAATTATCTTTATTTACCTTAATTTGGGTAGGCTTTCAGTCACTGAAATCAATTGAATAAACCTCCATTTTACGTAGAACGACTGCCTATCTGACATATACAATAAAAATTCTGGATCTTCTGAAGTCACCTTGTAGATCCCTATCTGCAAGGTAGAATTTAGGTTGATTTAATAAATTATTTAATATACTATGGAGAACTTACAGCTATGTAAAAAACTTAACAAAACTGAGATATCTAGACAACATAAAGCCAATTACAAGTCCTCACTTATAGAGATAGACTAAAAATTAAAGATTATGTGAACGCACGCAAGGAAATTTTGAGTACAATTTTCTTTCAACACACGTTATACATCATGTCAAATTAAATCCAAAGTTATATTTTTAACAAAGACAATTTAGAAAATTATAAACAACAGATAATTGTTTTATAGCAAGAAAATATTCCATACTTTCTCCATTTTGTTTTTTAGTATACACCATGACCTAGCGATCTACCATTATTTTTTTGCAAAAGTCATTTACACCGTGGCTTTTAACTCGACGTTTCTAAAGATTAGTAAATAACAACTTCTTTGAAAAGTTTACGACTGTATGTATTTAAGTATTAATTGAACACTTGACTTTGTATTGGGACAATTAAAGTTGAAGAACCCTCAAGGGAACAATAATTATTATGTCTAGCCTAAGATAAGTTGTTATTTGTTTGCGAATCTAACCCTAACTAAGAAATTTTAGTATTGGCGGGCCTGTTGGTCTAGTGCTTAGTGAACCCTGACTGCTATACCGGACGTCGTTTGTTCGATTCCCACCCAGGTCTAATATTTGTGTGATGAGCACGATCATTTCTACTGTGTCTGGGTGTAATTTATCTATAATATGTAGGTATTTAGAAATGTTAGGTATTAACAGTTGTCTGGTTGCCATAAAACAAGCTCTGCTTAGTTTGGGATCAGATAACCGTATGTGAGTTGTCCCGGAATGTTTATTTATTTATAAAATCCCTAGAGACGTTGTATTGGGACAGTTAAAGTTGAAGGATCCTTGAAAGAACAGTAATTATGATGTCTAGTCTAAGATAAGTTGTTATTTGTTTGCGAATCTGAAACAACTCTAACTAAGAGAGTTAGTATTGATTGTATCACTTGTTTTATTGTTTACCCTTAGGGCAGAAAGTTTTCATCTTCTTGGAGCTAACGAAGTTATTCTGGATGAATTGAGGTATTGATTAAATATTGTGTTTTGAGTTTGGGAAACTTTTGAGTTAGTTAGTAATTTTCTGACTGCTATTGATAAAAGGTCGATAAAAGGAAGATCGTGCCTCGGTGTGGTACAATATAAACTAATTTTATTAGATATATGAATTTTGAACTTCATAGTGAAAGGCTTAGTTTTCCTATGTAACAAAATATATATTATTCTTACATTATTCATACATACCTGGATGAGGGACGCGCAAAACAGACAACAATGGCAGAAAAAAGGGGAGGCCTATACCCAGCAGTGGGTGATTCCGGGCTGATATGATGATGACGATGATGATACAGATACATTATTCAACTTTCAGCTTAGAAAGTGTTGAAAAAAATTATTGCTGTGATAATATGAGTAAAGAGACTTTTGGTATACTTAAGTGGATTGTTACTCAAACATAATAAAATCTGATTTCTCAGAAAAGAGAATTGATAGTACCTACCGAGACAAAACGAAAGAAAACCTATCCATCAAGTATTCAAGGTTAAAACAACAAAAGCTTTCCACAAAAAATGTTACGCAATTTAAATGAGATCGTGTAAAAACGTTTTGATGCCAGATCACGTCCCCAACTTTGTTTTCTTCGCGAAAACTTAATATTTTCTCGTTTTTCCAAGTTTTAGTATGATTCTGGTACGTGAACATGATTTTTTTAAACGTGTTTAGGGTTCTGATTTGGACCCCTTTTTAACCTACTTTAAAAGAAGGAGATTCTCATTTATAAAAGTATTCAGTTTACAATGAAACTGGCTTGGATAAGTAAGACATATACGTACGAGTATTTCAAACAAAAGCGTTCTTAAAAGGATCCAATAAAGTTATATATTGAAAAATTGGATTTTTATGATTAATATGTACAGGGCTGTTGCCATAGAAGGTGCTTGGAAATCACTTTAGTGGTTTGGTTTGTAAGTTAAAATACCTGGAAAGATCAATCAAAGATCAATAATTTCATTTCGGTAAAATTAATTTAGAATTTTATTAGTTATTTCTTATTTGAATTAGTACTTATCTACATTTACTACATTTAACTCGGTCGTTATACCTAAAATGTACCTTTTTAGATACGTGTTATAAAAGAAAGTGTCCTTGAGTCGGGTACACCATTTTGTCTTGTTTTGAAGGCCATCAGGGACAAGGAAAATTGTGGATGTATGTCAAGGTTGTTTGAGGATGACTTGCACCTTTTGCGAGGACGAGGGTATCGTAAAATTATAATAATGTTAGCGAAAAGAAAGCCCGGTAAGTGGCAATAGGCTCGCCCCCTATTACATGGGACTTAAACATATCGGCGAACTGTGGGTGTACATTGGTACACCTCTGCCTAACCCTTCGGGGATACAGTCGTGATGGTATGTTATGTTATGTTATGAAAAGAAAGCCTTTTCTGAGAAAAATAATCCACACTATGTATTACGTAGGTCTTATGTATTTTGGAAGGATTGCTTACTATGAAGACGAAACATTTATGAAACGTGATTTGGCTTTTCCATTTTATATAAAAATTTCCTTCGTTTTTGCTTCCACTCTCATTTCAGAATTGACCTGATTATATTTCCTGATGTAGTACTTTATAAAGCGACCACCTTTGTAATACAGAATCCCTAACTCTTCGAAAGACTGGATGTCAGAATTATAGCTATTTAACGACTGTAAGAATAAGAATAATTTACTTGCATGGAGGAGCTTGTCATGTGGTCGCGTTCCTTAGCAGTGAGGGACCGAGGAAGAAGGGAAGATGTTCGTGAAATATGAGTACAGATATAAGTTATTACATAAATCAAGAGACTGTCATATTCTACCAAAATTTGGTGTTCAAATGTTAGGGACTTGTGGCAGATCAACTCACATTTTTTTTTCTGTAATGTTATGTTTATCCGAAAATGGGACACAACAGCCACACCCACAACATCACATACCATAGTGGACGAACAAACACTATAACATACATTCTAAATTAAGGAAACTACTTTCATCTCATTCACAAGACGAACAGCTTCCGCCGGGAGCAATGAATTTATCATTGTTCCACGAAATATGGACGTTTGTGGGACGAACTGTTTGAGTATGAATGAGACGAAAGTGTAATGTGACACATGTAATAAATTCTGTAATACCTTCCTTCACATTGTCTGATATCATCTTGGTTATTGGTTAAGTCATTTACAAAATAAGAATACCCTAACACCAGTTGGCTTTAAATAGAGGCTTAGGAACACATACCTTAAATGGTCCAACAATGACATAAATCGAAATTAGAAGACTAGTAAGATTAAAAAAAATAACCTAGGGGAATCATAGACTTTTTTTATACCTGTTACGAGTATGGTGCCCCTTACCATAAGTCGAAATCCCGACGATTTGAAAAATTATCTCAATATTAAAGTATTTTGTTATGCACTGTTCGCTGTTCGATTTTATGATATTTTATTTATTTAATACTTCTTGCACACCGTTGCACAAAGGCAGACTTAATGCCAGAAGGCACTCTCTGCCAGGCAACCTTAGAGTGATGCAGTGATGCTTTATCATCATTGATGTTAATTTTGAGATTATTTTTCTAATTTATATCCTAATACCTAAATGTATAAAACGACGTATAAAATAACTACACTTTTGTCTTAGAGCTAGTAGTACATTACCTACAGCTTCATAGCTTGTGCAGCCATAATATGTGCGTAAATAATTAGTATTTAATAGCTGTACCAGGCGTAGATCATAACATTGACGCCGAGACATAATCTGTTGAGGCGCCAAGCGTTCATGTAGGCGGCTCTTAATTGATTGACGTCTTGCTTTATATTATCATTAAATATTTAACCTACTAAAGGTAATACCTAGCTTTATCACTATTTAAATTAAAGAACGATTGATTGAATACGTAAAGACGTGTAACTATAGAATAAATAGGGAGATGCGTGGCTCTTTTCCCAAGCTATGTTGAGGTCGGTATCCAGTCTTAGCGTGTCGATAAATGGCAATACTCCTATTAGATTTTCCCGGACCAGTACTCAGCTACGCGGATAGCATTATCAGTAGCATTGTACAGGTCCTCGCGTGTACAGGTGGTAGGATACGATGGGCAACTCAACAAGTGAGCCATGGTTTGGGGAGAGATATCCAGTCTCACCGGCAGCTGAACACTATGTTACAGAGCGACTGCCTATCTGACCTCCACAACACATGTTACTGGATAACAAAGAAATATTATAGCACCAATTTTTGCTCCAATTTCTGCCTTTTTGGATGTTTGATATTGTGTCTCTCTTGGATAAACCTAACATTATACCAAATTATATAGAAATCGGTCTATTAGTTTATCCGTTAAAGTTTAACAACGGGAAAAGTTGCTTTTGTTTTTATAATATTAGTATGGATTCTACTCTCGTATCACATTATCGCTCTATATCTTATTTCTACTCTAACGTTTTATTCATGGTGTTAACTGACCATTACGGAATTAAGCTTAAAAGGTCTTATGTAATAACCTTGTAGGTCATACGTTTTAAAACATTTCGTTATTATGACTTTAAGCAAGTAAGAGGATAATCACAAGTCTAACTCCCGTTTTCCGAAACGCTGATTATCTTAATCTGTTTTCAAATACCCTACTGCTAACGACTGTGATCGGTCAACCGAAAGACTAACAATCACAACCTAAAGACAACCAATCGCAGCGCTTAGAATGAGATTGGACACGAGATTAACAAGCGTAGAACAAAGTTCCAGAAACCGGGAAAACACTTGCAAAAGACAATTGGGTTGGACTGGATGTGGAAGGCATCTTTATAATAATAATACTATAAATGCAAGCTAGTTCTTCGTAACCAAGTTATTTCTGATAACAAGTGATAGTAGAACAGTATAGCTGTCAGGAGCGTCAATAAATCAGTCGGTGCCGTCACAGCTGTCAGGCCCTGGTTATACATACATATGATATGATTTATGTGGCCAATACTCCTTTAGACTATGTCCTAGGTAGTTATATAAATAATACCTAAAGTTTTTTTTTTTAATAATTGGCTTCTGAAATCCCCAAACCGCAAAGAGCAAGCGCGTTGATCAGCGGTCGTGCCTTCTCTATGTGGGAAGAGTACTGCGTCAGGCAGTTGAACGATTACATGCTGGTTTTATTATTTTTCTAAAAAGCAAGTGATTTACCTATGACCTGATGGTAAATAAACTGCTCATGACATCTTCGACACCAGAGCGATTGTTCTGATTCTGTGTGTAATTTATCTATGATACGTTTGTCTTTAGAAATATGTGTTTACCATAGTACTGGGTGTGCCTAGATTGGCATCAAATGGCTGTGTTTGAATTATCCCAAGATATTTTTATTAGAAAAGGGATAGGTAGTCAACAAGCTATAGACCATATACTAAGTATAGTAAATTTCATACTGCTAAATAAGCTAGACGGGCATGAGGTATGTCTGTCGATTTCCACCAATCACGAGACAGTAGACGACCGACTTTGACTTGTATTAAGACAAATGTCTAAAAAAAGAACACGAAATTATAATTACTAACACATTGCACAGTGTATGACATCACATATTTAAACCTCATGGTATAGCTAGAGGCGGTTAACCCATATTTTATTATTCTTTTTAAAGCCACCATAGTCTATTTTTATATCACACCGTAACAAGGGATTTTAAACAGTAACTTGTTTGGAATAGGGTTTGTATTTATTTGTGGACGTTTATAATTGATTTTCTATTGTGTGATGGTGAGTATTTTAACAGGTTGGTATGATGTAATGGTATAGGAATAACACCATGTAATAGTACATATGGTAGGCTTAATACAAACTTAGAGTAACGCTATGGTAAAAGAAACTGTAGACATTATTTTTTTGCTCTTGCTTTTACATCGTAAGTTAAATATATAAATAAGGGCTATGCCTATGTGTCGGTACCTCAGATGCTAGAGCATATAGACTGTGCATTCAAATAGTTTTGATCAAATTCAATTTACAGATAATTGACGCGAAAACAAGAGGAAGCAAATAAAAGTAAGCTTTTAGTTTTGGCCACAACTAATCATGTGCGTTGTTATGAACTAGGCTTTTAAAAGTACATAGAAATCTTTTATTTTTATCTGCTGCTCCACAAATCTAACTTATCTACTTGCGTGACCAACCCCTGTAGTAATACAATACTCAAGCAATAACTTCTAGTCAACTACTCTAAACATTACTAGGGCTGCCTAAACTTCTGGTCGGTTTCCGAAGTCAGCTGAACACCTTATGTTACATAGCGACTGCCTATCTGCCCTCCACAACGCATTGGAGTTACATAACATATCATCACGCCTGTATCCCCGAAGGGTAAGGCAGAGGTGTACCAATGTACACCCACAGTTCGCCGATATGTTAAGGTCCCATGTAATAGGGGGCGAGCCTATTGCCTCTAACCGGGCACAAATCCAAACTCCGACCTGTAACTGAGAATTTAATAGAAAAACCCTATAACACCTTGGTCGACTTGGCAATCGAATCCAAGACCTCTAGCGTAGCAGTCGCGCTTAGCACCACTAAGCCAACGAGGCAGTTGAAGTAACATAGTATCCCATAGTAAAGCTGCGGTTCCACTGAGACAGAGACGGGCTTTGCCGCGATTCACCAATCAAATGGCTTGAAATCCACATCTCTTACACTCCGCTTCAGTGTGATCTGGACTTCCTCGTTGGCCTAGTGGCGCTAAGCGCGACTGCTACGCTAGAGGTCTTGGGTTCGATTCCCAAGTCGACCAATTTGATATTGAGTTTTTCTATGGAATTCTCAGTAGCAGATCGGAGTTTGGATTTGTGCCCGGTTAGTGGCAATAGGCTCGCCCCCTATTACATGGGACCAAAAACATATCGGCGAACTGTGGGTCACATTGGTACACCTCTGCCTAACCCTTCGGGGATACAGGCGTGATGAGATGTTATGTTATGTTCAATGTGATTGGTAAATTGCAGCATTCGCAGCACATCTCCTCTTCAGTGGAAACGGAGCCTAACACTCGTCAGAATTGTAATGGCTAGGGTTGCCTCAACAAGAACCTTTATTTAAGTATCAGGGCTGGCACAATAACTAAGGCTGGGCCGACGAACGATAATAGAATCACCTTGAACTGTGACTCAGCCGGATCTAGGATGGAAATGAGACCCTAAAGGTGCGGGTAGACGGCGCACTTCGCGTATTTACCTATCTTTATTTGAGCGTCACTACCGCGCGGGTGCTCTACATCGATGTCTGTATAAGCCAGTAAGCTTTTGGGCTAAAGTGTGGATATGTGGTACGTTGTGCTTCTTATAACTCATGCCATAGTAGTCTTAGTTAATACGTGCCCGTGCTCCGAATGGGTAACTTCTTGCACGCTTTGTTATAAATGATAATGCAGTACATGATGTTATTTTTTTTAAATGTCCCCCAAACTTTAGCTTTATACAGAGACCTAAGTAAGTAGTAGTAAGCACAGATACTAAATTCAAACAAGTTTCTGTTAAATCTCTGTAATTTAATACTCAACATTATGGACTGATATAAAAATTGCCATCGATCAGACAAAAAGAAGAAAGGAACAAGTCCACTCTATATTTGGAGATGACGAATGCTCTTGCTAGCTTGCGCTGTCTAAACGCACCTTTACATAATTGAATCTCATGGCTTTGTTGCTAGTCCTATTGTCAGTTGCTATTGTGTTTTTAATTTCATATTACTGGCTCTATGGGATTAAAAGAGGGAAAATGGCTTAATGTGGTCAGAGCTGACCTATTTTAATATTCACTTACCTATTTGGTCGTTGTTTTTACTTGACTACGGCAAATTTGAAAGGGAGGCAGTCTATGTGTGTTTGTTTCATAGTAGCATGTAAACTACAATAAAACGATTTCAATAAATAAGTACTTTACCTTGACCATTTTTGTACTTAGGACTTATCATATTTTTTTTCTTTAATCTGTTCTAATGTTTATGATATTACAAAAATAAAAACTGCTACATTTGACAAAGACACATTCACAAAGTATCAAAAAAATGTTTCTAAAAAATGTATGAAATAAAATACAATGGTTTGTAATTCTTATTATTTGTACACATTCAAAAACATTAAGTACCTAAATAGTTTTTGATGAAATAATTAAGTAAATAGTGATTTATTAATTCCTCTAACCTACCGCCTACTAACAAGTTTATAATGATAAGCCATTGTAATTAGGTGATCGATCACCATACATCATAATCCGTCTTCTGAACTATGCGGGGGGTCGCTTGTTGGGACGTCGAACTTGCGACCTTTCACGCGATACGCGATTGCTGAGCGTTTTTATTAGTTTGAGTTAATGTTGGTTTTGTTATTGTTCTGAGGGATTAGTAAGTTAATAAAGGTAATTTGTTAAGAGTGGTCTGGCAACTTTTTACATACTATGCTTTAGAAGGTTAGTAAGTGGGTATATTATGTGATCAGAAAAGTCTAGCTGTTCAAAATATGTGTGTTGTAAAAATTAAAAAAATGTAGCCCTTTCACTTACTTGTGTACAAAACTATGTGCTTAAAGCTTGGTGTGTTAATAATAAAAAAATGTTGTTTCCAAAGCAGGTTATTTTCAAGGACCAAAGTCAAAAATGAAGCAATTATTTTTTATGTAATTTTGGGGTACAACAACTAAGCACTGTGTATGTCGCCATAAAGTCTCTTGCCGTCTTTTTCACTTTAACGATAACCGCTATAGATATACATTTAAGCACGTCTTAAAGTTAAGTTACGCTTAAGTAGGTTTATTTTTCTCACGAAGTAGGTATATAAAATTAATAATAAATATCATCAATAAAAACAAGCATGCTCTGCGTGGGGTCGCACTATAGTACTGCAGTAGGTTTAGAGCATACTAAAGTGTATTTATATCATGTTGTCGATGGTATGGTGTTTATTTGCGAACGCTGCTTGTTAGTAGGGCTGCCATAATTTGTTTCTTTTTATTTTTTCAACGTAATTTTTTCTCTAAATAATTGATATGTGGGTGATCCAGGGATTAGTGGTTTTCTTTCTTTATTCTTATATATAAGTGTAAAGAAATAAGTTTGTAAACGCAGCACATTTTCAGGAGTGTTTTGGGTACCTATTTTTCAAATTGTATAAAATTATAATTCCGAAAATTAGTGTGATAGAAATTAAGAATCGCTTTATTTATCTAAGGTGGATAAAAATGGGAATAAAATCTATGAATTTTCCTGAAAATAAGTGATTAAGATTATTTGATTTTAATAGCTGAACTTAATGAAAGATATAAAAAACACGTTTCTTCTACTTTCCAATACAAATAAATCTCAAAATACATAGAAACACACTAAAATGAGATTGTTTGTTCATCTTATCCATCAAATCTATTTTAGTGTACGGAAATTAGGCTGGGCACGGATATGTTGCGCTCGAATGCACCAGTCTGTTGCATTATCGATGGCAATAAACTTACTGTTGGATAATATAAGATTATATACCTATTGGATTTTATTTAATAAGGCCGAGGAGATTTTTATATACGAGTAGATCTACTGCCTGATTGATTTTATTTTTGCAACGGTTCATTTTTTCATTCGAATGCCTTCTATTTGAAGTTATATGGGTAAACTATTTTATTTTTAGTTTTGTGTTAATTTCTTTATATTTCATTTTGAGTATTTTTTTTGTGGGTTTTACCTGAGAATAAACGAATTTGAATTTTGAAAAATTTGAATTTAATAGTTATCATGGTAGGTAGTCGGGATGGAGACGAATCTAAATAATTAAAGGTTATAAAAAAATCGATCCACCCTTTCTTGAGTCATAAATGTTGTAACTAAGTCGACTTGGTTTTGTATAGGTAAATGTCCAGATCCCTTAAAAAAAAACAAATCTTTAGATAGTTACTGGTCTTTAAGTTAATAATTGGGATTTTATTCTCGTTTGCATTGCATTTGACTATTATTATGTCTCTACACCTCTTCCGAAAGAAGTATATTATGTTTTTAAAACCAAAAAAGTAGCGAGTTTTACTTTATTAAGTTCCAATATACCTAAAGAACTTCTTTATCAATTTCCAATACCAATATTTCCTAATTTTCAAACTAAAATAACTTAATAAACTTTCGAAGTAATTGGACAGCCCTATAAAGTTATGAATGGCGTAGGCGAACCGCACTCTCGTAATTCTGAACGTAATATCTGGCATGTAAACGAGACTGGAGGCTTTGCAGGAAATTGGGGAAGCGTATCATTGGCTGAGATACGCTGAATTTGGTTAGAGGTGGGAAATGTTTGGGTGATGTCAAGGTAGTTATTAGGTATCGCGTTTGATATTATGTTAAACAAATATACAGATTCAAACAAAATTTTACTTTTTGTGTTTTGAACTGACGTTACTCCCTACCAAAGTGTCTTTTTTATAGTTGATGGAAAACTTAACTTGTTATTCTAACCCTCGAATACTAAACCTTTATTTAAGACGTTCTTATGTCTATCTTTCGGTACATATCTTAACGTGTGTGATCTTGTTGAATTTGTCAAGTACTGTGATCCTGTGCACTTCTAATACAAAATTTGAAATTTGCTTGTTTTAGAAATATCTCAAAGAAATATTATATATGAGGTGCCTTTGCCCTGTTCCGGGACAGTACTTGACAGAGACCGTGGATACACTGGTGGTAATTTAAAAGTAAACAATGTACCCGGAAATTGTGACGAAGACAAAAACATGATCCATTTTCAGCTTGATAATACCCGCATGTAGCTATCAATTGCTCTTGTATTGTATTATTTTGATCGATTAAACGGGAACACTATTGAAACTTGCGTTGTTCTAGTATCTGATAATTATTCGTTTAAAAGATACATATTAGCCTTATAACATATTGAATTACAAGTATCAAGTGCTGATAGTAATCCTGTGATTATTTTTGGGATCCTTATAGTTTTTTTTACCTTAAGCGGTTAAAGAGGGTACTGTTTAGTTCCTCTGATGATAGAACCAGATGGTGGCCTTAGGAACTCTGTAACGAAACGAATATTGACGATTTGTCTACACTAGTACTTGCTTGATAACTTCAAATCTTGTGTTTTCTATTTAACTGACTACAAAAAGGAGGAGGTACTCGTTTCGACTGTATTTTATAATGTTTGTTACTTCAGAACTTTTGACTGGGTGATTCTTATTTTATTTGAAAGCTGGTGCTTTAAGTGTGGTCTCATTTTATTTTGGTCCAATTTTGACAATTAAATCTATAAAAATTAAATATAAGACTTATTTTGAAGTCGGTTTTTTTTTAAATAACTTTTAAACTATCGCGCTGCATGTTTATAGTTATATTATAAAACGGGGCTTAGCGCTAACATGCGCATATTTCATTTTGTTACTTATTAAACGTTTCGTAAAAGCCTATTTCTCTACTTATGTATGAATTAAAGATATAAAGGCAGTACAACAACAGTTAGCATAGCTTGTTATTATTTAGGCAGACAAATATTGTACTATATAACAATACCCTTTAGCAACAATAGCCAACATTTAAACAAACACATAAAGTATGGTTAAAGTTTACGAGAATTGACACATTAGCCTTGCTAAGCTATTGTTGAGCCTAAAATATAAGCCGCCTCATAATTTATGTGCGCGTGGGCTGCGAATGAGGTCATGTCTGAAGCCTTAATGCCTAAAATTATGTGTATATTTTGTATATTTTATATATTGTTGTGTACATTAGTATAGAAAGAATAAATAATGAGAATAACATCATTACTGAGTGGGTTCCTCGCCGGAATTCGCAGATGAGGCAGGCCGAGAAGACGGTGGCGGGATGACATCGATCGCTTCTTAAGTGTTATGTGGCTCAAAACAGGAATATCTGGAGTCAGATGTGAAGACCTTTGCCCAGCAGTGGGACACATAATAGGTTAATAAAAAATAAACATCACATACATTACTCTGAATCCAAAGTAGGTAAGAAATTGATAAAAAAGAAACTGGAAAATTCGAGACAGGTATAGTGGTTGACCCATTGACCAGTCCAAGGATCCAACCTGGGCCCTCAGAGTTAGCAACACCTTGGAACCCGGTGTGTACCTCAATATATCACGGAGGTCTTCCGATCAATAACCAATACAAATTCTTTGAAGATTTTATTGTTCAGAAAATTGTTCCGTGAATTGAAATATTTAGGTAACCTAAAGGTTAAAGGAACAAGCAAAATATCGTCCTGTCTTAAAAATATCTCAGTGATATTAATATACGTTTTTGTGGTTTCTTATTATATGACTCGAATATGCGTCATGGTGGGTGGCAAAGGCCATATGTTTGGACCTACTATGCATATCTACCTAACTGATAGGCCTTGCACATTTTGACAAATTGAACCACTCCAATTTTATATTGCACTCACTTTACATATTCATATTTATATGTATGTGAAGCATTGTACAAGTAATGAAAGCTTTTAAGAATGTCCACAATTAATTTATTTATTTTTTTGCGCTTCTCTTTGCTGATTACTGAAAACTGCATAGTTTTGTACCGTCAGTTTACAAACTTTTCGATTACCCTTTTGGCACTATCTTTTCATACTGCGTCGCTTGCAACATCTCTGCCCAGCTGTTTACCTATAGTAAATTTGTACCGAAAAAATATAAAAACCACTGAACGTATTTTAAATATTCTCTCCCCCATAGAATCCCATACTATCCCCGAATAATATAGTCTTTATTTCTGTGCTACCCAGGCGAAACCGGGATGCGTAGCAATATGTGAAACTTGTATATACTAGCTGTATTTCTCCGACCTTGTGTCCCAATATTTCACGCGAACAATTTTCAGAATTTTCAGTAAATACGCTCTGTTGATGGCTGTAATTAATTTCCAGGTCGTTAAAGCATCCGCTGCGAGATAATCATTATGCTACGGTAATAAAGGTCCCGGGACTTGACGTCAACTCGTTTACGGTTTGTTGTGATCTATATTATAACATATGGCTTTACTAACGATGTATAAGTTTAAAAAGTTACATTGTGCGCCTATATCTATATCTGTGAAGACACCTGGATTAAAAAGTTGGTGTCTGAAATTGCGTTATGAGCAAGTGTGGTGATCAATGCTGTGCCTGTCTGTCAAGTGCGTGCCTTCTCTATATGGGAAGAGTTCTGTGCCCAGCAGGACGTTTATAGGCTGGGTATTATATTATTATTTTATATAGCTCTATAAACGATGCGAAAAATCAAAGAAACGTTGAAAAAAGTACATAGCAGTTCGTTTATAAAGGTGAATTCGGAAACTACTAGCTGTCGACATTTTTTTATATTGTTTCGTTGGCGTTGAAACTCTGTTGATTGAGCACTCTTTTAGGTCTGAATATAACTATATACTCCATTTCTGAATATAGTTATGCATCGACTATTCAGCAACATTTTAGGTCGATTCATCACTATCAGCGACAGCCCTTGTATTGCCATTGCTGCGCATATGCCTCTCTTTTCTCTTGCCTTTCTCTACGGTTCCGTGCTAGTCTCATCTAGCTAGACTCTACCCGAGACTTGTTGTTTCGTCGACTTATTGCACTTGCATTTGTAGTCAATTAGACAAGATTTTTTGCAGCTTGCTTAAAAGATGTTCAGGAAGACAAAACGTTTAAAAAAACTTAGCATTGATAACGAAGTTTATTTATTTTCCAACAAACATAATGGTTTGTTCTGTCTTTTCTATGGCAACATAATCTTGATAGATAATCGTACCGTGGGACGACTGCAATTATATGATAATAACGTTATTATATGACTCACGACATCTTTTTATAATGTTGGTCATAAAAATGTCTGCATTTAATTGAGTGAATCATCTTTATTACATAATAGATTGTAAGTTGAGCTTTGAAGTTCAGTAGCTATGTGGGTAATATGAACTGACGTTTATAAAAAGTTGTAATATGACGTACTGTAGTAATTAGCTAGTCAATAAGAATCTTTGTGAAAATACCTTCCCAGGATATTCTGTATGGATTGAATGATGTAATTAAATAATGGAATGAAAGTTTTATAATATAAAAGGTTAAATTTAACCCTGAGTCTGTCCGTGACCATGACACCTGCAAAGGTGTCGAAACGTCTGAAACTAAAACTAATATTTTGTTTAGTTTTTAAGTTCAAGTTTTCTGCTTAGCCTTTTCCCAATCTACGTTGGGTTATTCGGTGAGACGGGCGGTTGCCAGTTTCACCATTTAGCTACATATTGTATTTTAATTTTACCTATCTAAATTTCAAAACCTATTTCACTGGCACAGTATCCCACCGTAAGTCACAAAGATAAATACAAGTTCCTAATCAAAAGCATATTAAACAAATAAAGTTATGTTAAGCAAGTCATTAAACTAACTAGCTCTTAACTACGTACTAAGTTAAACACAAACAACACCAAACTAAACCGAAGAGCATGTATGAAGGGAATAATGAAAGAAGACGAAGTGAAACTAGTGTGTAAGAATCGTAGCTAGTGGAAAGAAGTGGTCTCTGCCTATCTCTAAAAGGGAAAGAGGCGTGATTCATCATCATCTCCCGAGCCTTCTCTCATCTATGTTTGGGTCGGCTACCAGTCTTACCGGATTTAGCTGAATACCATATTTTACATGGAGCGACTGCCTATTTGACCTCCCCAGTCTTACTATGGGATACTGTGTTACTGGGTAACACAGTATCCCATAGTAAGACTGGGGACAGAATTGACTTTACGACTGCCAAAGATCAACGGATTACAGTCGTGACCTACGGCTTAACGAGGCACGGAGGGGTATCGGTATGTTTATAAATGGTCACCCATCCACAGACCAACCGCGAAGAGCGCGGTTTAACCTTTAATATCGGTCAAACCGTACGGCTTACACTTAGCCACGATCCCCTAACGAAAGAGACGTTATTATATGTAACTTAAACATAAATTCCTCGAAATCTAAACCCATAAGTTTACATAAGTTTGCTAAAAGCCCAAATAAAACGGTTAGCAACTAGTCTAGCACACGTTTAGTGAATATTTAATGGTGTGTTCCACTGGCGTCGGGATCGCAATTATTTATGTAACGAAACGCCCCGAGGGACCAGACCTTATTTACTGTGTTACTATAGTTTGGGAATTTGTTATAGTCGTACTTAATTTTTGACCACGTGTTCTATTTTTTGTTGAAATTTGCAGTTGTTCCGATGGTCATATTACTATTGCATATGAGCATGTTCAGAACATAAGTTTTGATCATACATTAATTGTTTTTGAAATGTGTTTGGGTCTCCGAAAAGCCAAGATAAGGTCTTCAAAATTAATCTAAATTTATTTCCCCCATTATTTCCTTCATTATAGTTTGCGAATATTTTAAACATGAGGCATAACAGCTTTGGCCCTTCTAACCTAATTTTAGAGTGGTTCAAACAAAAAGTCAATTTTAATTTATCTAACTAAAACTTGAAGGCTCTTCAAAAAAACTAGCTTAACTATTTGTCAAATTACAAGTAACCAGTTCAAATATTTCGCTAATTATAGGTAGTAATTATATCTGTTTTATTGAACTCTTTCTATTATATAACATAACATACCATCACGCCTGTTTCCCCGAGGGCTAGGCAGAGGTGTACCAATGTACACCCACTCTTTTTATTAACCTACCCTAATCGACCTTTATTTCGTAACCAGATCCAGAGGTCTGTATTAGGATCCAGTATCCTCGCTTTAGGGTTAATGAAAACAGATGGTTGTGCTCTGGCTTCGTCTACTGAATATTTTAGCACCCTGCTACAAGGGTACGGATGGTAACCTATTCGTAACTTAGTTGGAACATGTTACACTTTTAGCAGGATTAATGGATTTGTTTTAAAGAAGAGATTAATGGTTTTGTTGCAATTTTAGTCTTTATTTATAATTTTATAGTATTATTATTTTATAGTATTTTATAATTTTTTAGTTATAATTTTAGTCTTTTAGTCTTTTTGTAAAATGGGATAACACGTGGGACTTTAGTTAATTTTTATCAGGCAGTGTTTTTAGTTCTTGAATTAATGAGTGATCATAAAGGATCATAAAGGATGAAAACATTACTTCTAATGTTTTTTTTAACCGTATTAGGTTTTTCTACTCCAAAAACATCTTCTCATGAAATTTGTTTTTGTTTAAGCTGTTTTATCTTACAATTTTATACTTGTTCCACACTCTCTATGTATTCTTTTAAGTAGATCCTGTTGCAAGTCTGCTGGCAGAAAATTAATAAGAAATAAGCAGTACCTTTGTAACTCTTTGCTATGTATATGTCGCAGACAAATAGTATAATTTGGCATTTCACATACGGCGTCGTCAGTTTAAAAACGTTTGCGGTTATGTAATATGCCGAAGGCAAAATGTAGATTGCCGTGTCACTTTATAATGTGCCTTAACATTCCATCGAAAATTTAAACACCATATACATAATGTCTAGGCAAATTGAAGTATTTCGTTTTTGAGGTTATCCGGCACGTCAAAAATGCTAAGGTATCCATAAACTCTGGGTCGTAAAGGACTCCTGCGGAGTATTTTTGGTCAAAAAAACATGTATTTGATCGAATATTCATAAATTCATAGGCCCAGAAATCCATTGCTTGACTAGGTTCGACTTTGTGACGGAGATCAATAGGTTAGGTTAGATATTGTGCCGGGGGAGCTCACTTAGGGAGGCGACGTTGATAGCCACGGCTGCGGTGTCACAGGTGGTGAACCGCATCCGGCGCCTGGGCCTGGAGGTGGCCCTAAACAAGTCGGAGGCCATAGTGTTTCATGGCCCCCGACGGGCGCCGGCGCCGGGATCACACATTGTGGTCGGTGGGGCTCGGATAGCTGTCGGGTACACCATGAAGTACCTGGGATTGGTGCTCGACAGCCGATGGGAATTCGGGCCTCACTTCCGGCGGCTAGCGCCCAAGCTGATGGGCGCGGCGGGCGCGCTTTCAACGTTGCTTCCCAACATGGGGGGCCCGAGCGCCGCCTGTAGGCGGTTGTACGTGGGAATCGTGCGGTCTATAGCCCTTTACGGGGCTCCCGTTTGGGCGTTAGACCTGACGGCCAGCACTCTCGCCATTCTGCGCAAGCCGCAGAGGGCGATGGCCGTCAGAGTCGCCCGCGGGTACCGCACGATTTCCTACGAGGCGGCTTGTGTCCTGGCCGGATCCCCGCCCTGGGACCTGGAGGCGAAAGTACTCGCGTCATTGTACCGATGGCGCGAGGAAGAGCGGGCGCGGGGCTCGACGCCGGTGCAGCGGCAGATCGAGCTGCGCCGGGGAGAGCTCCGTCAGGTCCTGGTGGCGGAATGGCGGCAAAGGCTTCTGCGCCCTGCCGCCGGCCTCGCTACCGTCGAGGCGATCCGGCCAGTACTCGACGACTGGCTCGGGAGAAGGCACGGTTCCCTGTCGTTCAGGGTGACGCAGGTGCTATCGGGGCATGGGTGCTTCGGCAAGTACCTGTGTCGCATGGGCAGAGAGCCGGACGCTCGGTGCCACCACTGCGTCCATTGCGGGGAGGACACGGCGCAACACACGCTCGCTGAGTGTGTAGCTTGGGAGGAGCAGCGCCGTGTCCTCACAAGTGAAGTAGGAGGCGATCTGTCGCTGCCGGCCGTAGTGCAGAGTATGGTCGGTAGCGCAGAGTCGTGGGACGCGGTGGTGTCCTTCTGCGAGGACGTGATGTCGCAGAAGGAGACTGCGGAACGGGAGAGGGAGATCTCGTCTCTCTTCCCCGGCCGCAGAAGGCGCACCGGGCGCAGGAGAAGGGCGGACAACGCCCTTTTCCGCCCCCCATGAATGGGTCCAGGGGCGAGGGACTTGGGGAAGTCCCCGCCCCCTAACCGCTGGATCCGAGGCGTAGTTGCGCGCGGGTGTCGGCGCGCGCCTCCGAGGCGGAGCACGGGGTAGTCTTACACCTCACTACCCCGTGCACGAGATGAGGCCCGGACAACCGGGCCAGCACCAGCGTGGGGCTGCGGAAGAATTTGGATTCCCGCGGCCCCACGTGCACGTGCGAGGAGGAGACACCGGGGGGTTTTAGCCGGTAGGAGTCCGGCATGCCCCTCCGCCTCTCCCCAGGCGGAGGAAGTCCATGAGGATTTCCCCACGAAAAAAAAAAAAAAAGGTTAGATATTGTGACCTTGCAATAGAGCAAGTGAAGCGAGCGACGACGTATGTAATTCAAAATTTGTCTCGAGATTTTAATGAGCATGGTCACCCTAAAATAACACTAACGTCGCGTTATAACGATTGAATGAGTTGTCATTTTGCCTATGGCATATTACATAACCGCAAACGTTTTTAAACTGACGACGCCGTATGTAAAATGCCAAATTATACTATTTGTCTGCGACATATACATGTGTGGTTTGCGTATACACCCTGTAAAATTTCAGTGGTCACATTTTCCGTAAATTTATATACTAGTCAGAAACACAAGTTTTATTTATTCTATCGTAGAATTGTTCGTAACAGCAGTGTTTGCTGAAGCGGCACTGAACGCTGAATATTTCAGTGGAGTCAGCTGGCGGGCGAGGTGCTGCGAATAACAACGATTTGACACGACACTATAGCTTAATCTAGTTTATTTATTATGTAGTAATGTGGATGGATTTTCTAAATGTTTTGTAAGTTAAATATTTTGAATATGATGTACTTAAAATTTTAAAACAGCTTCTTAACGTTAAAGAGGAAATTAACGAAATTAAAGTTGTAATTCATATAAGCAAAACAGGACCGGACTTTATTACCTTTTGTGACATCTTGCATGCCCTGTGCATGTTAACTCATGTTTTGAACAAATAAATGCTCTTGGATCTTGTATAGACACAATTTTCCTTTATGGGGACTATGGGGAATATGTATCATGTTTAACCATTTCCCTGTCTAGAGCGTCACGTATTAACATTCCCATTGCCCAACTATTGTGTCTGTTATATGTAAATATTGGCGAGGCTGTTTAGTTGTTAAAAAATATCACACCTTTTACATACCACCATAATTGAAAGTCCACAGTTTTTGCAATTTTAGCTTGTTCCTGTAATCAAATCTGCAACCCTTAGCAAAATAACCCTGACTTTAAGTTATAATTCCAATTAAGCGCCCTACCCTCGAAAAATAAATTCACTAAGCTTTTGTTTTAAAAATACTGCGTTAAACCGCAAGGGATAATACACCTTATCTCCATTACATAAAGTTTAATTTAGACTTGATTGGAGTAATTAAAACGGTAGGTCTAATGCATTTAGGGTTTCCTGTTATCGATAATTTGAAAAGGAAGTGCCCTTCACCCTTTAACGAACCCAGCGAGTTTCCAGCTTTATAATTTCTAAATTGGTGGGTTAATTTATGGTAAGGTGGCAGAATTTATAGGTTTTGACTGGTGGTTATATTTCGTGGTCTTATAGTTGGCTAGTTTGGAGATGGATGGATTGTGTGAAAGCTGATAAAACAAAGATAGGAGTGTATGCTGTTATGACGAGGTGTAGAGATGAATGGAAGCTGAATACTCATTGCGCCGACCACGAATAATTGGGAACAGGGTAAGGAGATGATAAAGCCGGATATCGAAAACCTCGTCACCTAGTCCAAATACTTTTAAAATTGAGTACCATAAACTTCACCAAAGAAAATGTAAGTAAGTAGGTCTGTCCTACCCCTGCAGGTGACTCTTTATACCGTACCTCGGCAAGACTGTATGGAACCAAAACAAAAGCACGTTGATGAGCCGAGCTAACGAGTGCCGTGGTTCACTTCCTTCGGTATTAAACCGCTTTTTAAACTGTAATAAGGACCTATTTTCCACTCTTTTTTTAAGGAAGTTTTTATGGGAAAGATAGGTCATATATTAGTAATAAGGCTGACGAATTTTTAGTCCTAAAATGTGTTTTTTTAGAACGCGCGTGTGTGTATCTCCTGCTGCTGTAAATTATAAACTAATTTATTAGAAATAATAATAATAATATTCCGGAACATATCACACACGGCTATCTGATACCAAGCTAAGCAGAGCTTGTGTTATGGTAACCAGACAACTGATAAACGTACTTATATATTTCTGAATACGTACATATTATAGATAAATTACACCCATTTGTCTTGGGTGGGAATTAAATAATTATTTAACCTTTCCAAAATACAAGATTTTTCTTTTTGTGTTTTTGGATTCTTAAAAGAGGTCGACAATAAATTATGAACCCTTACATAAAACTCATACTTATAATTATAATCAATCGATTTTTAATGTGCTTTCATAATGGAAACCAGAAGCGATTGGATTACATGATAATAATTAATACTTAAGTGGACATTAACTTGAGAAGCTTTCGGTTACTTTGAAGTTGCGAGGTTTCTTTGTAATATTATACGTGATATCACTTGTTACTTTATATAATACTTCGGAGAAATTGCTAACTGTCAGCAAGCGTAATGCTGAAGATTGTTTGATGCAATTTTCGTTTACTATATTTCTTTTATAACAACAAACACTTACAACTATGCAAATTTTGTATCCTTACTAATATTATAAATGTGAAAGTTTGTGAGAATGGATGTGTAGATGTTTGTTACTCTTTCACGCAAAAACTACTCAATGTATTTTAATGAAACTTTACAATAATGTAGCTTATACATCGGAATAACACATAGGCTATAATTTATAAAGATAGTGTATGAATTGTCATTCACGCGGGTGAAACCGCGGGACACAGCTAGTCTCATATAAATAAATAAAACTAACACGGTCCAAAAAAATCATCGTCAACCTTGTCATTGGCGGGAAACGTGTCCAGAAGGCTGGCAGAATTGCCACGTTGAATGGCTATGCCGATTCTCTGTGCAAGGAACAAACCACATACTTCTTTTTTAAATGTATAACTATTTTTTTTATAATTAATTCCATAATTATATAACAATGTCTTTGGTTACTGAAAGAGTTTTCTATTCTTAAATTATAAATTATATTACTTAAACATGATGACGAGACAAACATGTTAATATTTTTTATGTACTAACTATGTTTAAAGACAAGTAAACTGTGTGTAAATAAATACTTGTAGTACTACAATACAATAGTTCAAGGGTTTTAAGTTGCAATCGTTTCTTGACCTTTGACCTTTTGATCAGAAGTCGTTTAAATGTTGAATTGTTTTGTCCACACCAATGTTATAAGCGTAGATATTTGTCCTTTTGTCAAGTTTGGTATTATTATAAATGTGTCTTTTATTCAGAAAATAATATTGTATTGTTGTCTGAAATACGGGTGAAAGTTAAAATTACATAAACCTTATTTAAATTAATGTATTTCTCTCTATTGTTACAGATTCTTGACAACCATCGCAATGGCGAAATGGCGTCACAAAAGAAAGATGGCGACAGTTCGCAGAAATTAAAAAAGAAACAAGATCATGCATAATGACTTGAAATAACCTCAAAACTCTTGTGATAAAAAGCAGCCAATCATAGGCCTATTAATATAGACAAAACCCTGCGTTCCTGTAGTCTTAGTATCGATTAGCAAAAACCAAAGCAACTCATTAGGTCCTTAGATATTTTGCAAAAAAGAAAGTATATTTTCGAACCAAAGTTAGATTAAGGATGTCGAATCAAATACCAATATACAGTCAGGTAGTCCCGAAATCTCAATACCGGGCGAAGACTTCTAAAGCAACGAAGAGTCAGAACCCTCAGCGTAGTGACTTTGATCCTTTGAATTTCAATAACGGAGGGAACTTCGCTATGAGTACTCCTGTAGACGGTAAAGAGGAGAAGAAGAAGGAGAAGGAGCCTCGAGAGAGGGAGAGGAGGGCTAAGGAGGACTCTGGGAGGACTCGGAGGGTCCGCAATGAGGCGAGCGAGGGAAAGGTGGAGGCTTACTTGAGGCAGTACCAGGTCAGCATGAGGCAGCAGCAGCACCGGCATTCTGCTGTTAGACAGGCTGAGCATCGAGTTAATTTAAGGTAAATATGGTATAGCAAAATCTTTTTACTTTTGGCGATGTTTTTGTAGGAGTGGTTCACCGGTTTACAAGTTGTTACCAGCTCTGAACTAACGGCTTAAATGTAGAAAATTTATTTTCTACATTGCCTCGAGTTTGGGTGTTTATGGTATCTTCGTTGTCTCTGATTCCATAACAAGTGCTTTAGCTAGTAACTTTTTATATAGTGCAATGTATGTGTTGCTGTACAATGTTTTTTTATCATACTGTATAGGTTTTGTCTATTAGAATTGTTTGACGATTATCGTATAAATATTTTAGCCCTGTATCTGTCACAGACTATTTATTTATTTATTTATTTATTGGATCGCCAACAGAGGCTACACAATTACATACATATTAACATAAGAACACGTACAATACTAGTGTGCGCTTCCAATTATAGGCGGCCACATCATTTACTAATAACTAGGTTGGTACAACCAGTCTGATAGACCGTAATTTAATCTAATATGACTTTAAGTACAATAAAAAATAAAAAAATAACAACAAAAAATTAAAATAAGAAAATAAAATAAAATAAAAAATGAAACCATACAACAAAAAACACAGCAATCAAAGTGACAAAAATATTATAACTTAGGTAACTTAGACAATATAAGTTTTATGTCTCCCTGGAATTTTGGTAATTTGCTTGTTATATCAAGATCATTGTGCTTCGATAACGTGTTGTATTGCCTACAGAGCCTTGGCAAAATGGCGAAGTGTCCAATGTTTGTTTTGGATCCCTTCACATGGAAAAGGTTATAGCTACATTTTCGCGGTAAACGAGATGGTGCGTTTATTTGTAGCTTCCCAAGAAGCTCGCCACAGTCAACTGCCCCGTTGAACAGTTTGTGGAGAAATGTGAGGTCTACAACTTGCCTTCTATCTGCCAATGAGGACATTTTGTAATGTTGTAGTCTCAGGTCGTAGCTTCTAATTTTTTTTGCCATCCGTTCCTTATAGCAAAGATGGTATAGAAAACGTCTCTGTATGCTTTCCAGTCGTTTAATGTATACATCATAGTGTGGATTCCAAACAGTGCTATTATATTCTAATATAGGACGGACCAATGTGTTATATAACTGAATCCTAGTTGAGGTTTCAGAAAACTCTTTACTATTACGCAGTACAAATCCGAGGACCTTAAACGCTTTAGAGGTGATATTCATTATATGCCTGTCGAATTTCAGCTTGCTATCAAATACAATTCCCAGGTCACGAACTTCCACTACTTCTTGTAGTGTTTGCTGATTCAATGTGTATTTGTTGCTTTGCGCTGTTTTATTTCGGGAGAATTTCATACAGTGACATTTAGCAACGTTCAGCGACATTTTATTTATTCTACACCACTCCACCATTCTGTCAAGATCGGCCTGTAAGAGTGCAGAATCTAAGTTGGTCACTATTGGTTTCATAATTTTTACGTCATCAGCAAATAAATAGAAATTAGAATGCTTAAAACATGACGTAATGTCGTTAATGAAGATGTTAAAGAGAATAGGACTTAAGTGCGATCCTTGCGGCACTCCGGATGTAGCTGGAAAAGCGTCAGAGTGGTGACCATTAATTACCACTTTTGAATTCCTACCGACAAGGTAAGAATGAAACCACTTTAATAATGACCCCCCTATTCCTAGCTGATTCAGTTTTTTTAGTAGGATATTATGATCAACCTTATCAAATGCCTTACTGAAGTCTGTGTATATAGTGTCTACCGGTACCCTTTTATCAAGAGATTCTGATATAGCTGTGATGTAATTCATGAGGTTTGTGGAAGTTGACCTTGAGCTCATAAAACCATGTTGATGTGGAGTGATATATTGTTTAACGTGTGCATTAAGACGTTTAGTTACTAACTTTTCAAGTATTTTACCAAATATGTTTAAGATAGAGATGGGCCGGTAGTTAGACACTTGCTGCTTTTCACCGGATTTGAAAATAGGGACCACTAATGCTTCCTTCCACCTCCCAGGAAATTCACCGGTTAACGCTGACTTGTTGAAGATGATAATAAGAGGTCTAGTTAGTGGCTTTGCACATCGTTTTATAAATACTGGTGGTATACCGTCACTACCAGCACCTTTACGCTCATCCAAGGCTTTTAGGGATAGGAATATTTCGTCAGCACCAAATTCTAGATTACTGAATCCGGACGGGGCTAAATCGCTATCCTCTTGGTTTGACGCCTTAATATTCGACGAGGTACCGTAGACTTGTGCAAAGTTCTCGGCAAACAAGTTACAGATTTCAGGTCCATTCGACGCTGTCTTGTCCATAAGGCACATTTCTGCAGGGTAGGTACTCTTAGCCTTCTTTTTATTTTTAATATATGACCAGAACATTTTTGGATCCTTTTTAAGAGCTTCTTCCATTCTGATTATATAACTTTTGTAACAGACTTCCATAAGCTTACCACATCTAGCACGTAGTATCTCAAATGATACAGTATCTAAAGGATTTTTGTACTTTTTAACTTTATTGCGGTATTTATTTTTTTCTTTAAGGAGTCGCATCAATTCTCTAGAATACCACTGTGGATATTTATTGCCTAATATTTTTTTCATAGGAACGTTTTGTTTGATGACGTCATGCAGTATGTTGTAGAATATATCCATCATTTCGTCTGTTGTGGGGACACCTTCGAGTTCTTTTTCCCAGTCTATCAAATTAAGTGTTGCCGTGATGTTATTATAGTCAGCCTTAAAGAAGTCTGGTTTTATTGTAGGTTTGGCCTGAAGGTTAATTGATTTAAAGTTAAGAGTTATAGAGAACTCTAATGTTGGGTGTAGGGGATCTTCTGAAACCAAGTGGCTGGTGCAGCGACCAAAGTCGTGCAACGCAACATTACAAAGGGCTAGATCCAATATTTTATATTTAGTGTTGAGCTAGTAATTATACTGTTCCAATTCATTTATAGATACAAAATCTAGGAAACATTTATTCACCTCACTATTATTGTTAGGGTATGGTTGTGCTTGGCCTGTGTTTTGCTCATTTTTCCATGTTATGTTACTGAGATTAAAGTCTCCCAATAAAAGCGTGTGGTCGCCTTGGTCGAGAGCATTCTGGGCGGAATTGAAAAATACTTGTATAGTCTCAGGGGTCACAGGCGGGGGTAAGTAGACGCCACAGATACGGAATTTATGTGATTTTGTGCCATGCGGGGCAGTTTCAATGTTGATCCATAAATCTTCACATGAACTTTCCAGGTGTGGCAGTCGACACGACTTTAATCTTCTGGAAACCGCTATCAAGACACCCCCACCGTCCTGGCGCGCACTATAACGACTGGATTCACGGTCTCGTCTATAAATATCGTACCTGTCGTCAAATAATTCAGCATCGTAAACACTGCCATTCAGCCAAGTCTCCGTAAGCACTATTATATCATAATCTTGTAAGGACATGTTTTGATAAAAAATATTAAGTTTCGTTTTAAGGCCGCGTACATTTTGATAATAAACCCGAAGTGAAATATTGAATGAAGCTAATTATAACTCAAAAAACGTTCAAAATTTGCTAATATTTGACCTAGTAACTATAATTTTACATTAATGACTTTAGTTGCTCCTGGTTTGTGATAACAATACGTTCAGATTGTTCATCTTTCTTCATGAATATTCTTCCGTTGCGCACCCAGACGAATTTATACCCGAGTGATTTGCCACGAATTCGAGTTGCTGCGTGTAATGCCTTATTTTCTGCCGATAAATGTTCTGACACGTAAATGGGGGCTGGGATCTCCGAGGCAATACCAAGGTGGCTTGTATTCAGCTTGTTATTAGCATTGTTCTTGTTGTACTTGATAGTGGCAGCGAAGAATGTGTCTCGAATACGTGGGGTGTTGAATTTTACTAGAATAGATCTAGGTCGGGTAGTTTGAGTATCCTTTTTTGCGATCCTGGTACAGTGAGCTATGTCGGCTTCCACAACTCCACTATTGGTGGTATTGCCTAGTTGCAGGACCGTGGTAAGCAGGTTTTCTGAGCGGTTTTCGGGCACATTCTGAATTTCGAGGTTTGTAGCTCTAGAGTTCTGTTCTAGAAGGTTAAGGCGTCGACTTACATCCTGGATCGATGTTTGTAACTGTAATTTATCCTTCTCAAGTGCCTGAATTCTGGACAACTTTTCATCTGATAATAATTTCATTTCATCATACTTTTCATTAAAGAAATCAAGGGAATTCCTAAAGCCTGCTATTAACTCGTTAATTTGCTTAAACTGGTCGGCTACAACATCTTTTAGCGCACTGGCAATTTCTTGCTTTATAATGTCTCTGAGAGAACCTTTTGAAATTTGTAAGATGGTGTCGTCATTAATTGGACTCTCAGGGGGGCTGCGCTGTTTATTTTGCTTATTGCGAATAGTTACGTTGGATTCAGTAGGTGAGCTATGTAGTAGCTGAGCTGTAGTATTGTTGGAGCAATCGCCACGTGCTGCTGGTCGGACTGGCGTATCGGTATTATTCGTTTTTGGTAGTTTGCTCTGGCAGTCTGGACATTTCCAAGACGCTTTCTTTGCTATACCCATAGTTTTGAATTGGTTCTCTGGCACGTTAGAACATAGCAAGTCGTACCGTTGTTTACAAGTACAACATTGTAAATAGTCTTTACTTTGGATTGTATTCATGCAACCCGCACATATTTTGTTAGCCATTATCGTAGGAATTCGTTCCTTAGAATTCAACAAATTACAAAAATTGTAGCCGACCGCTGGGCTCGAACTTGCGATCTATCATTACCGACCAGTTATTTCCACTACGCAAACCAACGCGCTACTTGATCATTAGAAAATACGTTGAAATTTGCGATCGTATTGGTCTAGTTGTAGAATTCTAATATTAAAGATCGTTACAATGGAGATTCATTTGTCACATACCCCCCAATTTTTTCCACTGTTGACGTTTAATTTAACTTGCTATTATGACACTGTTTTTAAGATTTACTTGCAGCTAGTCGTTTTTATTATTGTACTTTTAAAATTTTGTTGATGTTTTAGTTCTTTTAAGCTTTAAATACCTTGTAACTTCACTTAAGTAACGTGGTTTAACTTCACTTGGTCTGGTGATTTTATGATCGATTTTTGCTTAGATGTCCGTTGATGATAGCCTGGATAACACTTTCGCCTGGTATTTGTATCAGCACCTTCACTTTAGTCACAAATTTAGGCGAGAATTCACAGTATTTATATTTTAATAGAAATATTTAACACGGAGCTTATCAAACTTAGGTGTTCACCTAGTGGCGCCATCTAGTTGTTCTTTGACTAAAGTAAATTTATGGAATTTAACATTCATAAACATTGTTTTTTCATTGATATTCTGTAGCAGGTTCATAGTTGCGTCATATAGGTGCTTAAAAATGTTTTGCGTCGACGCAGATAATTAATTTTTTTCGTCTGAAAATACGAACGAAAGCCGGATGTGTAGCTAGGTCGTTAGGTCGATCGACAAATATCTTTGTTTACTTTTATATCCTAAGATAGCAATGACATTTATCCGTTCGGCTTATGACTTCCGTCTGCTGAAGTCAGGGTCATAGGTTTGTTTCCTTGCCGGAGCATATTTGTTGACTAAACAGCCACTCGTGCCAAATGAGATTGTTTGTTATTTTGTGCTGATTTCAAGGTTATGGTAGGATGTCCTGATGAAGTAATATGCGATGTGCTATTTATTATTTATTGTTAGATGCCCGATAAAGTTTATTATTTACTTTTTACGATGGAGTTTAGTGGCTAAAATTTACTTTGGAATGGAAAAAAGTAACCTAGTGTTTAGGGAATAGGGTTACGTACAGGACAATATTTTTTTCTTAAAAATTAGGATTTCGGTTTGATCAAAACTATCTACGCCTAAAACACTTGAGTACCTGGATTTGAACTTGTTTTAAAATCAAAATATACATATACAGTATTTTTTTTCGCTACCCTCTTTTTTGGTTCTTTTGAAAATTGCCCTGACTAGAGTATAAGTTACTAAAAACAGAATGTTCTTGTGGAAATCTAGTCTTAAAACAAATACCTTCTCTTATATTTACTTTACTACTAATCATTTCCAGATCGCTCCCCCTAAACGACGTGGCGACATCCCGCGGCCACGACCGGACCCCCACTGACCGCCACCGCGGCTTCCCGGAGAAGGAGAGGGACGGCGCTAGGGAGCATCGCCGCGAGAGGGACAGGGATAGAGAACGGGAGAGGGATGCCTTTGATTTTGATGGTGAGTGGAAATAGTTTCTTTTGGGTTTAAGAAGATTATATGCCTGTGATAACTTATTTCAGTTTTATCAAGATTTTTATTCTGTTGATTTCTTTTATTTGTATGTTTTAGGGATTTGATTTAATTATTTAATTAAACCCAGGCACAAGTCAGAAAAAAAATGTCTGCCATAAGTTGACCTCATCATATTTTAAACATATTGAGAAAATGTCGCATTGTCGACCTCTCCAATGATTCTCGTGCTGTATCATCATAAAGAGTTGTGTTTATTTTGGCAGTATATCTTAGATATTTTATTTTTATGTAACCTTTTAAGTATCCTACTGCTGGGCAGTCATCCCCGTCTGACTCTCTTAATTAATATACTACCTATGTCTTATATATTTCCTTAAAAACTAGTGTATAATTTAAAGAACTCAGAAAGGCCTATAGCCAGAAGTGAGATATCTAAAGTAATATCAATTAAGTGGCTATATCCGTTAACCCGTATATTATCGTTCACTGATTGTAAGAACGAAAGACTTGTATAGCCACATAAACATCCGAAAATCCTAAAATCATAATCACATAACTAACTTCCTCAGTCAGCCAGTGGAACGGTTATAATCCCGATTCAGTTGGGAATCAAGATAATTGAGTTAGCGCGAGTTTCGCCCGAACTGTCTGGGTGAAACTTAACCGGTAAACCTAACGAGGTTGCATTTGAAACTATAGAGTGAGCCTATCAGAGTTTAAACCGTAAGCACTAGTGTGAACAAGTGTTGTCGTGAATTATGTATGAAGATGGAGCTTGCCGTTTTAAAAAATCTATCTAAAACACTAATATTATCCTAAAAATGTCAAAACCATCGATATTTTCTTAAATAAGTTTCTCGTTGCGCGAAAATTAACTTAAATGAAAAAAACGAAATGTACTAGGATCAGACTAAAAACTGCTCTCGCTTGGCACAGGGGGAACCTAGCGATAGTAGCAGTCTATGCATATCATACGTCGATGGGTGAACCAATTACTTGGTTAAAGTTACTGTAGTTTAGTGTTTGGTTATGTGTCAGGTGATTTGGGATTATTTGAGCTTTTGATATAAGATTTTCTACTTGGTTATATTTATATTCTGTAATTTTCCTGTGTTTTTACTAAAGGAATTTTTTATATGATTACTGAAGTGTATCTTAACCTAAATTTTCCCTAAAACTTGATGGGATCAGGATGCTGTCTTCCAGTTATTTTTAGCTATCTACATGATCCTATTGCCGTTTTTCTTCCACAAGCCAGATACTGGATAAAATGGATAGGATATCCATTTTATTGTGACACAGTTTTTCAACAAAGCAACGACTGATCTAGTACATGGTAAAAGTTCAAAGGAAAAGTGAGCAGACCAGCGGCAGGCTTACAGTATACCATTTAACCAAGAAGAACTCGTTCAAGTGCCTAAATTCTTTCTTCTATTATAATCCTAACGGAATTTTCAATTTCTTTATTTCTTTCATATATTTTCCAGGCACCCCGCTTAGTCCAATTGCCTCCCGCGCCCACGACAAGGACCGCGCCGTCCGCAAGTCCACCTCCTCACACAAGATGTCGGAGACCAGCATCTCCACCGACAAGAGACGCTTCTTCTGCAGGGAGTGGGCCTTCCAGAAGATAGCACACTGTCTGGAGCAGCGGCCCGTCAGCAAGACCTGCGGGGCTCTTATACTGGGTAAGTGTGAGAGAGAGACAGCATCTCCACCGACAAGAGACGCTTCTTCTGCAGGGAGTGGGCCTTCCAGAAGATAGCACACTGTCTGGAGCAGCGGCCCGTCAGCAAGACCTGCGGGGCTCTTATACTGGGTAAGTGTGAGAGAGAGACAGCATCTCCACCGACAAGAGACGCTTCTTCTGCAGGGAGTGGGCCTTCCAGAAGATAGCACACTGTCTGGAGCAGCGGCCCGTCAGCAAGACCTGCGGGGCTCTTATACTGGGTAAGTGTGAGAGAGAGACAGCATCTCCACCGACAAGAGACGCTTCTTCTGCAGGGAGTGGGCCTTCCAGAAGATAGCACACTGTCTGGAGCAGCGGCCCGTCAGCAAGACCTGCGGGGCTCTTATACTGGGTAAGTGAGAGAGAGAGAGAGAGACAGCATCTCCACCGACAAGAGACGCTTCTTCTGCAGGGAGTGGGCCTTCCAGAAGATAGCACACTGTCTGGAGCAGCGGCCCGTCAGCAAGACCTGCGGGGCTCTTATACTGGGTAAGCGAGAGAGAGAGAGACAGCATCTCCACCGACAAGAGACGCTTCTTCTGCAGGGAGTGGGCCTTCCAGAAGATAGCACACTGTCTGGAGCAGCGGCCCGTCAGCAAGACCTGCGGGGCTCTTATACTGGGTAAGCGAGAGAGAGAGAGACAGCATCTCCACCGACAAGAGACGCTTCTTCTGCAGGGAGTGGGCCTTCCAGAAGATAGCACACTGTCTGGAGCAGCGGCCCGTCAGCAAGACCTGCGGGGCTCTTATACTGGGTAAGTGAGAGAGAGAGAGAGAGACAGCATCTCCACCGACAAGAGACGCTTCTTCTGCAGGGAGTGGGCCTTCCAGAAGATAGCACACTGTCTGGAGCAGCGGCCCGTCAGCAAGACCTGTGGGGCTCTTATACTGGGTAAGCGAGAGAGAGAGAGACAGCATCTCCACCGACAAGAGACGCTTCTTCTGCAGGGAGTGGGCCTTCCAGAAGATAGCACACTGTCTGGAGCAGCGGCCCGTCAGCAAGACCTGCGGGGCTCTTATACTGGGTAAGCGAGAGAGAGAGAGACAGCATCTCCACCGACAAGAGACGCTTCTTCTGCAGGGAGTGGGCCTTCCAGAAGATAGCACACTGTCTGGAGCAGCGGCCCGTCAGCAAGACCTGCGGGGCTCTTATACTGGGTAAGCGAGAGAGAGAGAGAGAGACAGCATCTCCACCGACAAGAGACGCTTCTTCTGCAGGGAGTGGGCCTTCCAGAAGATAGCACACTGTCTGGAGCAGCGGCCCGTCAGCAAGACCTGCGGGGCTCTTATACTGGGTAAGCGAGAGAGAGAGAGACAGCATCTCCACCGACAAGAGACGAGATCAAGAGTCCCGCCGGCCAACCCCAAGAGTTGAGATGGTCAGAAAGTTCTTCCAAGAGTAGAAGAAAGCGACTGAGACCCTAGATCTTCTACCTGGATTCGTAACCATCGTCACTTTGTTTGTACCATTTAACCTGACCGCCTGACCGCGTCCAAACCTGACGTACGAGCATTACACGAGTAGCTCGCAGGCCACTCGCGAGCCTGCTGCGAGTGGTGCGCGCACGTCTGACGGACGGCGTTTCTGTTTTCGTACCTAAAACCCCTTACATTTCTTTTCAGAAATATGCTCGTCAAAAAAGTAAATAAATATTCTAATTTCCCTATCTTATTCTTCATTCTCCTTCCCTAGGTATACTTCGAAATAGTCTAACACCCATTTTTCATCTATATTCTAGTGTTCCTTATATCAATCTCCATTCATCTCTGTCATCATTAGGCCTTAGATGATTTAAGCAGCGCCTACGCGAGGAGCATCGTCGCTCGTGGCTAAAGATACCGATCCTCGAGCGACACTTTCGTCACACAAACTGAGAGTCCGTTGCGATACTCTCATCGCGCGCATGAGTTTTGGAACGTCTCCATAGGGGTCACTAAATTGAATTTCTCCTATTACAGGTGACGCCGGCAGCGGTAAGACAGCCCTGTGCCACGAGCTGAGCGAGCCGGGCGCGGGCGCGCAGGCACGGCAGCAGCGAGCTCTCAACAGGAGACTGCTGGCCAGGCACTTTCTACAGGTAAGACCTATGTAGACCGTAGCCTTATACCGCTATTTAAGAGTCAGTTGGTGGTTAACGAACGTTTCATTGTGCCTAATTTTTGTATTCAGGTTAGCCTACAAGCCCCTGGTGATGCTGTGGCCAGGGCTAAGGTGAAGAAATATGGTCTTCCGTCCCTTGATTAAGCTAGTTTGAGTCGACTGAACTAGCATTTAAAATAGTTTCTTAAATACTATAACTTTACTTAAGAAAAGCATTATATAGGCAACAGCAATATTCTTTTTTTTACCAGGGCAAAGGTCTCCCTTTTCTTCTACCGCACATTTCTGTTGAAAGGAAATTGTTGCCACTCCTTTTAACGCGTTTTACGAAATATATTTAATGAATATCTTACCGTATAATATTGACAGAGCAACACAGAGAGCAGCTTACGTCCGGGCGAGTTTGTCCGCTCGCTCGCGATGCAGATCCTCAGCCACTCGTCGCGACGGCCGCGGACAGACGCTGATCTCTCGCCCAAGGATCCTGACACACCACATAGTCATAGGTTTGTGTACCCTACGGATATTACATAGTTAGGGTCAGTTCATATCTAACGGCCTGGCCACGGGACATTTGTCATAGCGAATAATCGCGCGGTGCGAACGGCGAGGCGTCTAGCGACTGAGACAAACCCATAGACATGTACTGATCAAGCCACATTTTTTATGTCTTCGTGAGTAGAAAAGGAATTATAACAGTTATGTTATTATTATTATTTTTTCGCTATTTCATAGTATTCTGGTATTTTTAAGTTATATTCGATAAATATTTAAACTAATGTCATCATCATCATCATCATCCACAGCCCTTGTCCTCCCACTGCTGGCATAGGCCTCCCCTTTTTCGTGCCATTATCTACGGTCCTGTGCCAACCTCATCCAGACTCGACCAATATAATAAACTAATATAACCATATATATTCCAGGCGTAATTCGGAAGAGGAGCGGCTGATCAGTCGGTTCCGGGAGCTCGGTGATGATGGTGAGGAGAGCTCCAAGCCGCTGCTGGGTGATAGCGAAGGTACGTCTCTTATATAATACTAGCAGACCCGACAGACGTCCTGTCTTAACTATGAATTCTGTTTCTAATTGAATTTTGTCAATTCTATGGCAAACGTCATAAGGTGACATTAAAAAGTTTAGGTTAGATTATAAATAATTTATATGGTGGTTAAGTATTCATAAATTTTATAATTTTCCGGCAATTTTCCATATTTCTTGTTAAATAAAAACCTTCTCTTGACAATAACAAAAATAACAAAAAAATAATTAGCGAAATCGGTCCAGCCGTTCACGCGTGGTGCCGTGAAATACGCATTAATTTTTATATAAACAGATTTTCTGTTCTATATTTATTGTTAATAGTTATAAACATTATATTTGTCCACAGACCAGCGCTCGGACGAAGAAGATGGAGGTTGCAGTTCCCGTCGCTCGCGCACCATCGACCGCCTGCACGAGAGCGATCAGTACAAGGATATGCATGCCGATGCTCCGCTCAGTGCTGCTGATGATGTATGTACTATATATACTTATTTAGATAATAGGGTACACAGGTTTCACCTAGCTCAGGAGTCAGGGTTTCAAACTATAATGTAAAAACCTTTTTATGTCAATATTTTTTTTTTATTATTATAATATTTTTTTATCAAAACAATAAAAAATACGAAGATAAACCGCTATAAAGTTCAGGAGTAGGGGGCTTGTGACGTCATGGGTTGGTTCAATTTTTGCTTGGACGTGGCGTCACTGTATCCTTATAAATTTATGTTTACGGAAAAAAAAATACGTTTCGAATATTTTTTAAATAACTAAAATATGGGCTTGAAAAATAAAAATTAGTCATCATCCCTAATAGAGTTGTATCAAGTCAGAGTTATATCGTAAATGTTTGCCACATTTGATGGCGAAAACAGTAATAAATTCATAACAAAAACTGTAATAATGTAAATTCTTAATATCTTTACAGCTGCCAGAAATCCTGCCCCGCTCGTCCACGAAGCCGACCAACCCCTTCATAAACGACTACCGTCTCTACGAGAACCACGAGAACCTCTTCCTCCGCAACATATCGCAGAACCAATCGAAGGAAACCAGGAATTCTCGTCTCCTAAGACAGTCGTCTGAACCGCTGTCGGAGAAGAAGGGTGCTGTGTTACTGAAGAGCCTGTCGACGGAGCACAGCGAGGGTGATGATAAGAAGATTGAGAATAGCCCGCCTAAGTCTCGGATACCGGTCGCTAATTTTAGGTATGTGGGGTTTTTTTTTTTTTTAATTAGACATATAAACAAGAAAAATATATCGCTTCTTTTTCTTATTTAATTTTATGCTTTTTGACGACGTCCGTGGTCGAGTGTCGTACTTCTTTGTCTCCAAGATGTCAAATAACAACAAATTACTAACAATAACGAAAGATGTAATATATTATAATGACCGCCTGGTACTGTCTACATCTTGAATTGCGCGCACATCACATGATCCGGGTTTTAAAGGCATGTTCTATTTTACCCTCCCTTCCCACGTAATAGGCTCGCCCCCTATTACATGGGACCTAAACATACCGGCGAACTGTGGGTGTACATTGGTACACCTCTGCCTTACCCTTCGGGGATACAGGCGTGATAATGTGTTATGTTATGTTAAAATGACCCGAGCGAGTCGAGCAAGTTTAGCCCGTCGCCCGCGCTTGTAGCCCAGTGACGCACTAACTTATTGCAGTGCAGCAGCATGCATATTCGGGCCGCGATTTTTGTTTAATTGGATGCCCTTATAAATAAAACCACTCGATTCACAGATGAATATAATAGACAACAAATTCGCAGTCACATTCACCCTACACCAACAAAACTCCGAATACCCACCTACTACAATTGCAGGTACCCGAACAAAAGCGACCTCCGCTCCGCCGAGTCTTCTCCCGCCAAGAAGAACGACCGGCCCCCCTCTCCTAAAGAAGAACTGCCGGAGTACCAGAACGTGCTGCAAGAAGAGAGTGAGAAGAGAGAAGATGTCCCGCCTCCGATCCCCAGCCTGCCCGTCAGTCCGCGGACGCTGATAGCTAACGCTTATTATGATAAGCTGCTGGCTGAGCCTGAGATACAGCAGGTTTGTGTGTCTTACATACTATACTCCAGGAAGAGAGTGAGAAGAGAGAAGATGTCCCGCCTCCGATCCCCAGCCTGCCCGTCAGTCCGCGGACGCTGATAGCTAACGCTTATTATGATAAGCTGCTGGCTGAGCCTGAGATACAGCAGGTTTGTGTGTCTTACATACTATACTCCAGGAAGAGAGTGAGAAGAGAGAAGATGTCCCGCCTCCGATCCCCAGCCTGCCCGTCAGTCCGCGGACGCTGATAGCTAACGCTTATTATGATAAGCTGCTGGCTGAGCCTGAGATACAGCAGGTTTGTGTGTCTTACATACTATACTCCAGGAAGAGAGTGAGAAGAGAGAAGATGTCCCTTAGAATAGTATATACAAAAAAAAAACATCTCATTAAGTCCCTTTTTTTAAGCGAGATAAAGTCGACATTTCTTTGTTGGCTTACTGACGAAACGTCAAAAAAAGCAGGCTCGTAGTTTCTTTTAAAGTCCAACAAATAAATTCATTTTGCATAAATTTACGTTTAGTAAATTATTCGCCACATGTAATTTATATCTATCTGTTGATCACCACCTATCGGAAAAGCATTCCCTCAACGAAATCGGACCATAACTCTACCAATTTCTAGAATACAGTCTTTTATTATTGCTTAAACATATTTATTAACAACTAGCTGTGCCCTGCGGTTTCACCCGCATGAATACCTAGGTCCCGTTCCCGGTGCCTTTATGTTTGGCCGGCGATAACATTTTTTTTCCCAGCATATTTCATTTTTTTTCTTTCATAAGAACCTTCTCTTGAGTTATGCGCTTACCAACACATTTAGCGATTCATTTTTATATTTATTAACAATAATATTTTCTTTCAGGCCCTACTACCTCAGAATCTAGAGAAGAATCCAGACGAATGTTTCAAGAAGGCTCTACTCTTTCCTTTGCTAGAGATCGACCCGCCAAAGCAATGCCTCTTTCTATTGGTCGACGCTATCGACGAAGGTTTATTAAACGGTAAGGAGTACTTTATTTTGTAATGTTAGTTGACTGGCCTGTTGGTCTAGTGGTTGGTGACCCTGAATGATGAAATGATGGTCTTGAGATCGATCCTCGCTGATGATATGCTTTTGTATGATGATTAAGATTATTTGTTATATTTTTCTAAGTGTTTATTGAGTATTTCATGTATGCAGGACGCGTAGGTATTTAGAAATAATATTTCAATATTTTATATAAGTATGTTTGCCAGTTGTCTGGTTACCATATAAATACGCCCTGCTTAATTTGGGGTCTGATGTCTGTGTGTGAGAGTACTTTTGATGCCTTTCGACGCCACATCGCAGGAACTTCTAATTTATAGTTAAATAAAGTTCAACATGGAACGCGATATTGCAAATATTTGTTACGCGATGCGAATTTGCAATGTGTAAACAGATTTAAGAATCTGTCGGTACGTGGGCAACGAGAGCAGTCATATTGGTTAAGGGGTGGTGTAGGATGGAGCAGAGTTGGTGTATATCTATATCCTAAACAGTTCAACGTAGATCCGGGTGTATTATAAAAAGTGTGGCTAGATGGTATTTTGACAAATTACTTCTATACCATGCTTTATACCTGTTCTTTCTTCATCCAGGAGTGTGTGAAGACCGCGAGGGTACGGAAGGCTCCGTCAGCGTGGCCAGCTTACTAGCCCGCCACCAGCACCTGTTCCCGCAGTGGCTGCTGCTCGTCTGCACCGCCAGGAAACACTGCAGGAACCTCACCAGGATGTTCACAGGTAGGAGCCAGGGTCATAGCATACAGGAGGCTCCGTCAGCGTGGCCAGCTTACTAGCCCGCCACCAGCACCTGTTCCCGCAGTGGCTGCTGCTCGTCTGCACCGCCAGGAAACACTGCAGGAACCTCACCAGGATGTTCACAGGTAGGAGCCAGGGTCATAGCATACAGGAGGCTCCGTCAGCGTGGCCAGCTTACTAGCCCGCCACCAGCACCTGTTCCCGCAGTGGCTGCTGCTCGTCTGCACCGCCAGGAAACACTGCAGGAACCTCACCAGGATGTTCACAGGTAGGAGCCAGGGTCATAGCATACAGGAGGCTCCGTCAGCGTGGCCAGCTTACTAGCCCGCCACCAGCACCTGTTCCCGCAGTGGCTGCTGCTCGTCTGCACCGCCAGGAAACACTGCAGGAACCTCACCAGGATGTTCACAGGTAGGAGCCAGGGTCATAGCATACAGGAGGCTCCGTCAGCGTGGCCAGCTTACTAGCCCGCCACCAGCACCTGTTCCCGCAGTGGCTGCTGCTCGTCTGCACCGCCAGGAAACACTGCAGGAACCTCACCAGGATGTTCACAGGTAGGAGCCAGGGTCATAGCATACAGGAGGCTCCGTCAGCGTGGCCAGCTTACTAGCCCGCCACCAGCACCTGTTCCCGCAGTGGCTGCTGCTCGTCTGCACCGCCAGGAAACACTGCAGGAACCTCACCAGGATGTTCACAGGTAGGAGCCAGGGTCATAGCATACAGGAGGCTCCGTCAGCGTGGCCAGCTTACTAGCCCGCCACCAGCACCTGTTCCCGCAGTGGCTGCTGCTCGTCTGCACCGCCAGGAAACACTGCAGGAACCTCACCAGGATGTTCACAGGTAGGAGCCAGGGTCATAGCATACAGGAGGCTCCGTCAGCGTGGCCAGCTTACTAGCCCGCCACCAGCACCTGTTCCCGCAGTGGCTGCTGCTCGTCTGCACCGCCAGGAAACACTGCAGGAACCTCACCAGGATGTTCACAGGTAGGAGCCAGGGTCATAGCATATAGGAGGCCACCAGTACTCTACATGCGACGCTCTGTGTGACTCCAAATGCAACAACACCAGTACACCAGTTGTCAACATAATCATCACTTCATTCACACAAATGAATTTCTCTGTTGCCATCTCGGCACTATAACTTAGTAATTTGGAAGACAGTTAAAAATTAACGTATGACAGCCGAGACCGATGGCTTAAGATTAATTTTGAAAGGTATCAACTAACCACTGCTGTAGTAAGCGCGCTTAAAACCGTTCTAGTTTTACGAACTGAAAGTCTACTAAAAAAAAAAACTTGTAAATAAGCCTTGGACATCATTTGAGACTAGAGTCCTCGTCAAGACAAATCTAACGAGCCCAAACTCGATAGGGTTGTGTCGTTTTATTACGAAAGTATCAGAATATCTCAATAATTATAAAAATAGAAGAAAAAAAATTATATAACAAGACCACTGTAGCCACGTATCGTTAACATTTTGCAAGTGACGTAGTAATTAATATATTGACCTCCGTAGTGCATTCTTTATGATTTTTGATATCAAATAAGTCATACATCTATTTAACTTAAATTAATTTTAAGATGAAATATATAAACTGACTCTATACCAGGAGTATTCTTCACTTCTTTCGGATAGATATACCCTTTCGATAACACCCTGCACATTGTTCTACATTATTATTTTCTTCTTTTTAGGGTTCCGCAAGATAACTCTAGACGAGTTGCAGCGAGCTCACGTGTCGGCGGATGTGCAGAGATATGTGTTGGCTAGACTGGATACTGAACCTAGACTCAGGTATGTGGAGAATAAACGAGAGATATTTGAACTGTAGTATGTTTAAGTTGTTCGATCTGTTTTCGTAAGCTTCTAGTCAAAACTTCCAAGAAATTGTAACTGTCAATTTTGACATAATTTTGGATGCTTTTCTATTGAAGTTTACAAAATATATATTTTTTAAACAGATTGTAGATCGTTAACGTACCATTTGTTAGACAACTTAGAACAATATCTTAAGAACTTCTTAAATCTATATCTTTGGAAATGTACCTTTCCACCTGTTATTTTTCTTGCCAGTCCTAGGTTTTTACATAATCCGTATGATACTTAAGTCAAAGTTCTGTCGATAGTCACAAGATCTTAAGATTTCATAAAACAGTCTTTCATTTTGCCACATGTAACATAAGTTATGAATAAATATATTACCTAATTATTACTGTCGCGGCTCCTACACGAATTATTTGAGCAAGGATACATGTTCCTACAACTCATGTCTACACTGACGTCTGCCAATAATATTTTTTTCTCACCTACCGCAGCACTTCTATTTTTTCAGACTTATTTGTGTCGCGAACTATTTTCACGTAAGTAATTGTACAAGTTTAAAACATAATTTTCGGGTTTTATTCGCAAAGTAAAACTTAAGATGTCCCACAAGCAGACAATTACTATTTTCCTATAAGTATACACAAAGTCCTTTTGTTCATAGAGCTCGGGTGTCAAGTGATTCTACAGCGGCGGCTGCGGCGGCTGCTGCGCTTGATCATCTAAGAATTAAGAGCGATGGATGTTTACTGTACTTGGAAAAGGTAAGAAGATCATTATATCCGTCCACTGGGTAAATAATTTCTGTAAAATAATCTAGGAATTAAACGATGTCGTTATATTATTTCATCTTTTATATTCGCAGAGTTAAAGGTAATTTTGAAAGAAGAAAAACCCCTCTATGTTTTTTGAGTTAGAATTTATGTGTTTTAGTTTGAGTTAAGTATACTTCTAGGTTTTCCTGAACTTTTGTCTCTAATACAGTTTCAAATAAAGTTATTAGAAATTACGCCCGAACAAACCTAAAAAAAAACACATTTGGGCTACCTAATATATAGGTAAAACTAAAAGTTCTATAGAATAAATCACGCAGCCGATATAAAACCCGACAACCGACTGACGTGTTATTTTTACGTCACCATGACAATCAGTGAAAAGTAAATGTTTTAAGAAAAAGGTTTGTGAAAGGAGTACGCCACACACACAAGCATCCGAATAGAGAACTTCTTTTTTTTAAGTCGGTTAAAAAGGCAATTGACCTTGTTATTTGATTACGTTTTTTTGTTCTTCTTTATTTATTTTTTATTCAAACCACATAAGGTTCGTTAGATTTATTTATTAATTATTTATTTTCTCACACAGGTGCTAGACGGCGTAGCTGATGGGTTCATAGCTCTCAGAGAAATCCGCGAGATACCGGGCACGTTGAATGGACTGTATCTATGGCTAGCACAACGACTGTTTCACGGAAGGAGGTTTACTAAGGTATGTTTATGTTATTTACTGGAAACATGTTTATTAGCAAACGAGTCCGAATCTTGTAATATGTTGCGGAAAGCTAGCTTTTCTTGCATCTTTCCCCTGTAGGTGTCGGATATTAAGGCAAAACAGTATTTTATTTCTTAGGCATCAAGTTGACTCCATGTCGAATTGCATTAAAATTATTATTATTATTATTTATTTATAATTATTAAGTACAAAGAATAGACTTATGTTAAACATTGGTCCACAAAACTGTTTTGAACAGTTTGACTGTGGACGCCTGTTGAGTCTCTCAAAGTAACGTAAAAATATATAGGTTTATAAGTTTATATATATATATATATATATATATAGGTAATTATGTATTTATATTATCTAAAAGGTAGTTTTTTAATAACTTTTTGAATAATTGGTTCAATAGTTTAGTCTAACAGACATATTTACTTTCAATAATTAGTATGGATAAACTTTGAAGAAAATATGTATACTAGTAAGTATAAAGTGTATACATTTGTGTACACATGTGTCTTTATTCTTTCCAAATACGTTATATATGTATATGTTCAAGCCTTTCACTCCCATAAGTGCTTCCTCTTCTCGGATGTGTTTTATTATAAATTCGTTTTATAAGTTCATCTCTTTCCCTCGTATAGGTGCCTTTTGGTCGACACGTTTTATTCCAGATTCGTTAAATATTGTCATCTATTTCCCTCGTATAGGTCCGTCTCCTTCTCGACGTGTTGCTAGCCGCTCGGTGCGGTGTGACAGAAGAGATGCTCTACAAATGTCTCCTTACTAAAGAGTATAGTGTTACGAGAGAAGATTTTAACAGAAGATTACATTTATTGAGAAGGTAAGTTTCCTTTCCCTTCTTATATGTAGAATTTTTGATACTTTATGTCGGCGCAGCGGTGACGCACAATTGCGGCAAGCATTTTGTAAAAACATCGCAGTCAGTCTATAGGAAAGCATGGATCGGAAAAGACGAGCATGTCAATGTGAATTTCTTCAATGGTACTCATTTTACCCTGCATATAAAACTGAATACAAAAGTACGTAAGAAAATAAATGAGCTTGCGTGTATACTCCCTATCAACGCACTAGCAACTGAGCGCTGCCGGTCCGTCGCACAATGAGTACACCCCTCCCGCTTCGTCTCGGGGGCCACTGTCCGTCATGTGTGCGTTGCGACGACGCAGCGCGCCGTGTTAACACCTTGGTTATTTGTATGTAAAACAACGCAACGCCATCGCTTCGTCGACGCAACGCTGACGCAACGCGCCATGTGGATCGGCTCTTATCTGGTTCATAATACCCAAGTTTTATACCTTACATGCTCCTCCTTACCCAGGATCCTGGTGATGGAGCGGTCCACATCGTACCTGGTGCTGTTCCACCACTCGTTCGCGGCGTGGCTGCTGGACGTGAAGCACTGCACGCGCCGCTACCTCTGCTGCCCCGCTGAGGGGCACGCCGCGATAGCTATGTACTATACGCTCGATGCTAAGAGGTATGGAGTAGTAATATAATATTATATTAATGTACCTTTTAAAGTTTATTAATATACAATTAAATCTAATATAAGAACAAACTCTAACTATACTAAAATTAAAACTTACATAAATAAAAACTAAATGGCGTCAAAGAACTCATCGTCACCCTTGTCAATGGCGGGGAACGTGGCCAGAAGGCTGGCAGCATTGCCACGTTGAATGGCTATGCCGATTCTCTGTGCAAGGAACAAACCAGCCCTCTGGTCACGAGTAGATTATAATAATAAATTAAAGTATCGGGTCACGTACAACTTCAAAACGAAATAAAGTCGCCGCTAACAGCTGATCGGACGACGTCGCGCGCGAAGTTTGAACTTTGCTATAACGATAAAATTTTGTTATAACGATAAAAAGAAAACTAATGAGTATACAAAAAAGTCTCTTTGGGAAAGTTGTTTGTAATCATGAGTACTGTTAAGTGTTTAAGTACCGGTCACTAATTACCAGTCACCCTATATGGAACCAATATTATAACCTTACTGATAGACTCGGTAGATTTTAGTATAACACCGAGTTTTTTTATTAGTTTAGAAATATGGATAAAGTCCTATTGAAGCTAATTAGTATTTGGATTCTAAATCATTTATATATTGTTACAGACTCAGCGCATTGGAGATCCACAATTACGTCTTCCATATGACGAGTTTAGAACAGCATATGACGTCACAGAAGAAACCAAAGACGTAAGTATACAATCTATCCATCTCTCTCTTTCTTTTTTTCCTGTTGCTTTTGCTGAAGGCCTTGACGTCCTCGCCAAAAGTCCGGTGAAGCAGTCGAAGCCTGCGCTCAGCCTTTTGGCCATTGCAAAGATCTCTACCAAAGATAACCTTCCCATTCTTTCAACCTCTGCATGTAAACATTTTTACAGTCATACAGTGCTACCTCGACATAACAAATCGAAAGGGAATAAATCAATGTTCGTTATATCAAGTAAATTGTAAAACTGTGTTTGTTATATTGTGATTAAGCTGCTGTATTTATGGTACAGAAGGGAAAAAAAAATGGTATTCACCTCAACATTATTTTTAGCTATTGCATAAAAAATCGTTAAGCAACATTATAATACCCTGTTTTTGATAGTCGAAATTTCGTTGAACGGCTGAAGATATTCGGAAAAAGAATTGTAATGTTGTTTTTGTATTTTGAGATTCCGAACGGGGAAAAGTAGTGTAGGACGCCCTTAGGCAAGGTGGAGAGACGATTTGCGCAAGACGGCTGGCAGTAGCTGGATGCGAGAAGCCGAGGGTAAAACCAAGTGGCGGGTAATTGGAGAGGCCTATGTCCATATCGCTCCAGGAAACGATAACCGCTGAAGAAGAACGGTGGTGAGTGGCGACCACCAACCGGAAGACGCAGCGTTGGCAGGCCTCCCACCAGATGGACTGACGATATCGTCAAAGTGGCGGGCACCCGGTGGATGCTATTGGAGAGTTGTCGTTCATTGTGGCGTTCTAGGGGGGAGGCCTTTGTTCAGCAGTGGACGTCTTCTGGCTGATGATGATAATGATGTCCAGCAGTGGACTGCTATAGGCTGATGATGTTTGTCAGTTTAGGTTACCATAGTACAGGCTCTTCCTAGATTGGGATCAGATGGTTGTGTGTTGATGAATTTTTCGGAGGTATGATTGTTATTTCTTTGTTGTAGTGAACCGGCTGAGAACGAGCTGGACTTACACACGCTGATCCTGCTGTGGGTGCTGGACTCCGGCTGCGACGTGGAGTCCGCGCTGCGGAGAGACAGCGACAAGCAGCTGGTGGCGGTATGTGCTTATACTTAGATATACCTAGTGTGAACCGGCTGAGAACGAGCTGGACTTACACACGCTGATCCTGCTGTGGGTGCTGGACTCAGGACTGTGGAGTTCTGTGATTCAAGGGAAAAAAAGTTTAACATAGAAGAAAATTTTCGCTTTTCCATTCTGTTTAATTCTGTTATCGATTCTAAACCGGCTCTGAAAATTCGGACGGTCATTAAAAAATAACCCTGAATTATCCTGCTGGTTCCATTATCAGACTAGCTCGAAAGTGCTGTAATGTGTATTGCCATTGTTCTTTAACATGCATGCAAAAGTTCACAAAATTTGTCTTAAACAAATTTACGTAGTATGGCACCTGTCTCCCGTCTGTGAGTCTGACTCCCACTTTACCGGTATTTTCTTTTTTAGATTGACACTTATTAATATGTTATTTCATTGTTTCAGACGCAAGATGTAAAACCCGATGAGAAGGAAATAGACCCTGAATCTGAAAGCAAGGACTCAGTATCATGTAAGTATATTATTATGCTATAATTCATATAGGGGTTTGAGCGATAATACAGGTTCAGCCGCGCTCGCCGTGGTTGGTCCGTGGATGGGTGACCATTTATATCATACCGAGACCCCTCTTAAGCCATTGGTCCCAACTGTCATACGTTGATCTTTAGTAGTTTTACCATGGGGTACTGTGTTCCCCAGTAACATGTGTTGTGGAGGTCAGATACACAGTCGCTCTGTAACATACGGTGTTCAGCTGTCGGTGAGACTGGTAGCCGAACCTAACATAGCTTAAGAAATGGCTAAGATATTTGACACGCAGGTATTTTAATATGTAGCTCGTAGAATTAACACATTATTAAGTCTAGTCAAAACCCGCTAGGGGCGCTAGTCTCGCATCAGGTGTACCTGTCATTCTCCACCCATGAGAGACAAGCTACTGGCCTGTTATTATTGGATCACAAGAAAGGTGTAATAATGTACATCTATTAAATGAAATTGTGACATAATTAATACATTTGTCTGGAATATTTACCTTAAAGATATGAATATACTTGAACTTTAATCCCTATACGGAAAACCCTTTAATAAAATAATTAACAGCGTATTTGAAACTTCAAGGTAATTGATAAAATGTTTATAATAACAGGATATTTCCTATGTACTTTGTTATGTAGCTATTTTTAGATATAGTTGTCCCTTGCCAAACTGTGTTACCCAGTAACATGTGTTGTGGAGGTCAGATAGGCAGTTGCTCTGTAACACACGGTGTTCAGCTGAAAATGCAAGGCACCAGAAGATGTGGCTATTTTTAGATAATTATATTTCGAACTTTGACTTACCATTACTATTTTAAAATGACTCGTTAAATTATGATTATTATACCTGTAGCTCAGTGATTGATTGAGCTTGTAGCTTGCAAGTTGTCGATCAAATATTTTGACTGCAACATTTTAAAAATTTTATTATCTCTCCCATCTCATCATATTCCGCAGACCTTGTCCTCCCACTGCTGAGCACAGGCCTCCTCTTTTTCAAGCCATTTTCTACGGGTCTGTGCCAGCCTCATTCAGACTCGACCCGAGACTTTAAATATGTCGTCGACCCATCTTGCTCCCTGAAAACCGACGCTTCTTTTGCCTTAGTTATCTACGGATTTACGCGTCCATTTTCTCGGCCCTAAGACTTTTAATTAGCTAAGCATGCTGATTAATGCTCATTTCTTTAGTCCTTTTGTATAGGAGGCTAACAGTAGGCCAGTTACATTTTTACATTACTGAATTTCCTGTTACACGGTACATCACTACAAAAGTCACAATAAATAACGAATTTCAACCTTACTGCATTGACATAAAGACTAGGTATGTCATTATCTAAAAATTACTGCAATGTGGTCTATATTTCACAGTGTGTTTCCCATTGCTCTAAATAAGTCATTTTTATAGTTCAAATGCAATTTCAATGTAATTTATTACTAGGAAATTGACGTTAGTTAATTAGTAATCACGTTAGGTGTCATAGTTTAGTAATTAGTGGGTGTATTGTATTTGCGGATGTGTTATAAATGGTATTAGGTTCGTCCCCCGGTCGGTGCGATATATCCATATTTGGTAATACTTGAAGTCTGGAATGCATAACTCTGACGTAAAATATATTAAAATAACACGATATTTTATTTTGATTAGATTTTAGGTTCTGACGTTTCGATACACCTTAGCAGGTATCATGGTCAAATATATTGTGAGATGTGTGTTTAATTACATAGTTTATGTTTTGAAGTATTACTTTAAATTCACTCATAATTTGTATAAACGAAATAAATGATATCTTTGCATATTTATCAAAGTTGTGTCAGCTACATCATTTATAACTCATGAACGGGTGGACCAATTTTCATGATTATCGATTCGTAAGATTTGTTGTTGGTCCAATTAGCAGAATAAGTATAAAAACATTGGGTACAGGGACAAAGTTCTTAAGCGAGTGCAAAAGCAATGCACAGCTTATAAATAAAATAAATAATAGTTTAAATCATCAAACTTTCATTAAAGCTGAATTTGGAAATTATTTTTTTGTTTTTAGCTTAAAATGAGGATTCGTATCTTTTTTATTAGTCTATTCTGTCCCACTGCTGGACAAAGGCCTCCCCCAAGTCTTTCCATAAATCTCTGTCTCGAGCCACCTCAAACCAACCCTCGCAGTAAGACTTCATCTCTTATTAGTTTAAAAAAATATTCATATTGGTCTTGATTTGTTTATAAAAATGCAGTAACATAATAATATCCTTATCATTACTGTTATCTAGTGCACTGTGATTGCAGACGCCGATAGTATTTAGTAGTATTTTTGTTCGGCCACGCCTTCGTTTTGACATACATTCATTTTCACGTGGTAAAGTATACATATAAAGATTACCTAGATTTAGATTATGTACACGTGTCGTGGTGGCCCAGTGGTTCAATGAGCAGGCAAGTATCAATGTGGCTTTTTCAACCGACTTCAAAAAAAAAGGAGGAGGTTCTCAATTCGGCTGTATTTTTTTTCTAAGATGTAGTAACTACGACTTTTTCTTACTTTCTTAATTATTCTAAGACGATACAGACAACCGGTGATGGAAAACATTGTGAGGAAACCTGGATTCAAAAAATGGAGTTTGTAATCGCCAATCCGCAGAGAGCAAGCGTGATGATCAATGCTCATGCCTTCTCTATATGGGAAGAGGTCTGTGCCCAGCAGAGCAGCCTAGGTAATAAATACAAGGGATATGTTTGAAACATTATCAAAATAGAAGGATGTCTGTAACACTCTTTTACCTGCTATAGTTTTTGGTTTAGAGCTAGAATTCATGTTATGCAAATCCAATAAAAATTTATAAAAACTTAGATTGGGATTATGACTCGAAAAATAACAGTCTGTTTCAGTATGATTGCGAAGTTTATTTACGAAAGATAGAACAGTTGACCTTTGAGTAGACACAAATCATCACGCCTGTGTCCCCGAAGGGATAGGCAGAGGCGTACCAATGTACAACCCACAGTTCGCCGATATGTTTAGGTCCCATGTAATAGGGGGTGAGCCTATTGCCACTAACCGGGCACAAATCCAAACTCCGACCTGCTACTGAGAATTTCATAGAAAAACCCAATAACACCTTGGTCGACTCGGGAATCGAACCCAAGACCTCTAGCGTAGCAGGCGCGCTTAGCACCACTAGGCCAACGAGGCAGTCAGTTGTCAGTTGAGTAGATGGTACTGAAAATAATATTAATAAACACATTTGTATTTAAGATAGTCAAATGGTTTTTAATCTATCTCTCCGAAAAAACAATGCGTAACGTATAAACTCACCAATAGATGTTAAGCCGATAAGATTAGGAATTTAGCACAATACTAACATACACATACACATACATTTATCAATACTATGTTACTGACCTAACGCTATTCCCTGTAATCATGATTGTGGTGGTTATACATAATTTTATTATCATATCCTGCGCACTGTTTAAAAGTATATAGGAATTACTTGTGGGTTTGTCTATAGAAAACGTTTTGTTGTATGTATTCAATATGAAGCTTCGTGGTTGAGTGATGTGTACATTGGTTTTCAAGGTGTCGCTAGCACTGAGGTCCTGGGTTCGATCTCCGGACGAGTCAATGTAGTTAACCATTTTCTGCGTGATCATAGGTCTTAAGTGGACGAGTGATATAATCACTGTTTTTAAGGTGTCGCTAGTTCTGAGGTCCCAAGTTCGGTGTCCGGTCGGGTCAATGTAGGAAACCTCTTTTGTACGTTCGGGACTGGGTGTTTGTGGTACTTTCGTTGTCAGATTCAATAACACCTTTAAATAGTTAACTTTGGGTTCAGAGCAATGTATGTGATGTTGTCCAAATTTAAATGACCCTTTTCTTAACTATAATTAATCCGATTTACTTAAAAATCATTATATTATGTGGAGACTAAATGCTTGTACTATGATACTAGTCTTTCTATTACCTTAATGATAGCCTTAAATACACACTTACCTAATTACCAACAAACAATACAACAAAATGAATATTACTATTATTATCAATTAGCATTATAGTCCTTATCTCTATACACATAAAGACCAGTTTATGAATAATTGGATATTAGGAAAAATGAAGCAAAAATCCCTTCCGTTGTTCAGTGTAACTTGTTTAGTCATGAATTGAGCGTGTGTTATTAGTAGTGTAAAATATTAGATTTAAAACTATAAGCGAAAAATTATGATATAATAAATTAAAATTGTGTATTTTTAGTGTTAGAGGTACATAGTAAAGGGGTGTTTGGGAAAAGTATTTAGCATAGAAAATGATGTGAATTAAATGTGTTATATTGAAAAATAAAATATAGATTTTTTGTCGTACAAACTGTGGTATCTAACATTTGTGAGTTTACCGAGTTTGTTAATAATGTGATTATAGACTTTCTGACTGAATCTATATTTAATAGTTGATGACTAAATTGGGAATTTGCGAACATAGAAATACCCAGTAGTTTAAATATATTTTACCTGAATTAAGTTGTAAAATTGTAGTAGATGTGTAAAAGGGGAATTTCAAGTGTTTATTAAGTGATTGAAAATATAATTAATTAAGTGAATAAAATGGCCATGTATGAACAGTTTATGTCAAGTATAGAGAATATGGATTACTTATATTATTCTCATTTTAATGAATTGGCGGGTAAGTTATGTTATGTTAAATTTATGATGAGTATCTTTATAAAAATATACCCGAGTGAAAAAAATAGATATTGCAGTCAGGGTCACTAATCACTAGACCAATAGGACAGTCTTGCTCAAAGAATAGTGTTGTTTTGGTTTTAAGATATCCCCTTATTTACAAAGTCAAGTGATAGTTTGACGATGTAAAACTGGTATATTCTAATGGCAGTTACTTAGGATAATAGTGGTCTATGTGTTTTCCTTGGTTTAGCTTAGGTATTTCGTACTGTTCACACATCACAATCGATTCTGTAGTTTAGCTGTGGAATCGTATCAGATAAATAAATTGCCAACCAAAATGGCATTCGTCTGTACAAGATTAGTTTTTCTTTTCCGGTTCGATAGTAATTATAAATAGTAATGTATTGTTTGTGACCAAGATTCGACAGAATTTAGCTGAATACCATATTTTAGGGGTGACTGCCTTCCACAACCTGTATCCCATAGTATGACGACTTTTTAAAGTGCCGGTGGGATTTTAACTGGGAATTTGAACAAAAACACAGAATTTTCCGGTAACTTTAGATATTTTTCTGATTCTCTCTCTTAGCAAAAAAAAAATCATTATCTTTTTCATACAGTAGAGCTCTCGAGGCAAGTCTTTCTCATTCTCTCTCCTGACAATTTTTTATTTCTTTTCACAGTAGAGCCTACCACCTTAGAGACTATAATGCCGGAGCTGATAGCGGGCGACTCGAGCACGCACTGGCCTCGAGACCGCCGCGTTCTGCGCGCGCTGCTCGAGCTGAGCAGAGCTGACTCCGTGCGCGTTGACGCTGATGAGGATATACTGGTGAGTCTGCTCGAGTAGGTCCTAACCAACTCAGCTACTGTGGATAGTGTCAGTCTTTGAAAGTGGGTGCGTAAGGTGTTGTGCAAAACAAACGTAGAATTAATCCGATAGAATTTGCAGGCAGGAATCTAGCATGGCTGCCCCATTCTGGGGCAGGCTGTGCTGTAATCTGAAAGGGATTATTATAGACCCGAAGAAAAAATACTACCACTGTTTTCGAAAAAGTGTTTCCGCCTGGTTTTTTGTAGACAGAAAGTAAAGCAAACTCAGAAGCTTACGCCGGTAGGACTCCTATATTCCCGTGTCAAGGTGGCAAAGTTACAAAGCATACGATTTATTTTTTGTATCGTATTTTATGTAATGTCAAATATTTGCAATTTTTTTTACGTATAGCTTCAAACACCCTATTTGATCTATTTATGTTCATGTTGAAATAAACCTAGTCCATCTCTTCAATCCATTTCTTTTGTCCCCAGCTATCAGACACGCCACTAGAACTGGACAATAACAACGAAACGGCAGAGGAACAAGAGGACGCCGCGCCTTTAGACCCCAACACGATACACGAGCTCGCGGCGAAGGGAGACGAGGACGCACTGGCTGCTTTGTTGAAGGTAGGACACATAAATCACTCGTCATCATGTATATAGCCTTTACGGTCACTTTACTGTATATTAAATGGAGCTACTTCCTATTTGACCTCTATAACCTATTTTTTGTGTCATATAATTGATAGGAGAAATTATACATACTTCAGGCAGAAACCACTTGTTATGCTTCGTCCACTTTCATTATTCAGGTGAAATGAGATATCAATTATTATATGAACTCATTTTGGGCAGAAATTTTGTTAATTTCTATACCATGATTAATCTTTACCCCTTTATGGATGTATAGATATATCCTTTCGGTAACATCCTGCATATCAAAATATATCGCGATACAATTCACACGCTGCCACCTCATCTGAAAAAAGGTAGAGCCTGTACTAAAACCAGACAGCTGATAAACATGAAACGGTGAGTTGTTCCAAGATATGCAGGATGTTGCCGAGAGGGAATATCTATCCAAAAGGGGTGAAAATAATTCCTGGTATGGAGACAGGGGAGGCCTTTGTTCAGCAGTGGATGTCTTCCGGCTGATGATGATGATGATGATGATGATGATGATGATGATGGTGGAGACAGTTTACAAAATTTCAGCTTTAATTATCAAAGTTGGGATGGCTGCAGTTACCTCTGCCGTTGACAATATACCCTTCGTGTGTTAGAACACTCATTCACTTCAGCAATTTGTTCCAGCGCTACCCCGCTCTAGTAGAAGCCACCGACGCATCCGGTGGCACAGCTCTCCACGGCGCAGCACGAGGCGGGCGAGCCGCGGCCGCTGCTGTGTTACTGCGGGCGGGCGCTAGGGCCGACGCTGCTGATGCTGACGGCTGGAGCCCGCTCCGAGCCGCCGCCTGGGCCGGACACACCGAGGTGAGTGCATACAACAACACAAAACCCAAAGGAATTACAGCACGCGTGTGATGGAATCAGAAACTTCGAAGTTACAAACAGACTCGAGATGATGCAGAAAATTGGGTTTGAATCCAGAACCTCCAAGGTGACATTGACCTTGAAATCTGGCGTGTACGCCACTCGACCACGGAGGACGTCAAAAGCTGTATATGAAGTATACATAAGTAATGTATACTTGTAAGTGGTCGTGCAAACGACATTGTCTTATGTTTTTGATTTCGTTATTCCATTACCAGCCGCCAAAGAGCTACCAATGTACTACATATTTACCGCATAGTGACAGATTGAGTGATCCCACATATAACTGCATCGCATCATTTACATACATACATATAATCACGCCTCTTTAGCGTAGGGGTGGACCGATACCACTTCTTTCCACTTGCTACGATGCTTACATAGTTGTTTCGCTTCATCCACTTTCATCATTCCCTTCATCCTTGGCCTTTTTTCAAGACATCTCCGATTTGGTCTAGAAACGTCCGCCTAGGTCTACCCCTTCCAACACTTTCATTCACACTCGCCTTATACACTTTTTTCGTCAATCGTTCCTCATTCATTCTCTCGACATGGTCAAACCATCTCAACATACCTTTATCAATTTCTGTCACTACATCTTCTTTCAGACCACAACGTATGTACTACATATTTACCGCATAGTGACAGATTGAGTGATCCCACATATAACTGCATCGCATCATTTACATACATACATATAATCACGCCTCTTTCCCGCGTAGGGGTGGACCGATACCACTTTTTTCCACATGCTACGATGCTTACATAGTTGTTTCGCTTCGTCCACTTTCATCATTCCTTTCATACATGCTCTCCGGTTTAGTTATCTTGACCTGGCGTTCTTTCATTCACTCTCACCTTATACTTTTTTCGTCAATCGTTCTTCATTCATTCTCTTGACATTGCCAAACAATCTCAGCAAATATTGAAATAAAATTTCCTGCCATGCGGCGTCTAATCTGTACCTGCCGTCGTTGGGGATAAGTTGCCACCAGCGCTCAGTTGTTCAACTGTGAACAGTGTGAGATGTAAACAGTTGATCAGTTGTTCATTGTTGGTCAACTTTACACAGCAAATACAGCACTGCGATTGTTCACTAGTGTTTAACCGACTGCGCAAGAAGGGTTCAATATTATTTGTGCTACGTTTTTTTACAGGTTTCTGGTGGATTTTTCTTTTATGGTTAATTTTTTTGTGCTTTGTATAATTTTACGGTCCGGCCGCTGAGAGAATGCTTTACTGACAGGTGGTCAATAAGAAAATATAACTTTAATGTGACGAAGAATTGACTACACACAAATTGCTGTCACTTATTTGTCCTAAAGACGAAATGTTTTATTCAAATTGTTAATTATGCCAGGTTACAATGAATAATATAAGATGATTTTTCATTTATCCATACAAATGAAGACGTGTCAGGAACGCATCCTGTCAGCGGCCGGACCATATATATGTATTTATAAACTTTTAAACTATCGCGCTGCATGTTTATAGTAATATTATAACGGGGATTAGCGAGCAGTCTGCTTGCGACCACGGCCGGTGTAACCCGGTCGAAACGTCAAGCCCTAAAGGTATTTATGCATGTACGCGCTAATCCCCGTTATAATATTACTATATATGTATTTATTTGTGTAACTTATAAACTAGATGATTATTTTACATTTAAGTATAATTTATTATGTTTTACACAGGTGGTGGAAGTTCTCCTTGAATTCGGATGTGACGTCGATTGCGTGGACGCAGACAACAGAACGGCTTTAAGGTAAGAATTATTATTTAAAATGTAGGCACACAAACACACACAGATGTTGTAATACGTCGTTTTAAATGTCTGCTTCGGTATATAATTTAATGGATTGAAATACATTCAACTTAATGCACGTCATACAAGGTACTGTTTAGGAGATACTCATGTTAATTGTATATCGTGATAAAGGTTAGTTTTTGTTTGACTTTCTTTAAGAAATAAAGCACAAATTCAATAAATTCTTTCCTTTCGACTTGATTTACATTTTAGTTTTCAACCACAAGACTGGTTTACGAGTTTATGAAAACCACGTTTTTTAATAACTATATCTTAATAACCTTGCAATGCACGTATGATTTAGTTTGTAATGTAGTATCTTTCATGTTTGGTTATGTAGATCCGATCGATAAAAAAACATCACGCTTTTAGAAATCCTGTAACTATATAACGAGACGACTAAGACCCGTCGTGTTTAGTCTTGTTTAATTCGTCTTTGCAAGTACTATAACCTTAGCTGATTTAAAAACTTGTGATGATAATAATTCAGATAGAGAGGGCACGAGCATTGATCACCACGCTTGCTCTGCGCGCGATTTCAGATTCCAAATTTTGAATTCCAGGTTTCCTCACGATGTTTTCCTTCACCGTTTGATATAATATACATTTTTATTGAAACTCCTGTATTTTCTCCACCCAGAGCGGCCGCGTGGTCAGGTCATGAAGCTGTAGTATCCCGGCTTTTGGCAGCCGGAGCTGACCCGGACAAAGCTGACGCTGAAGGGCGCACGCCGCTCATAGCCGCCGCCTACATGGGCCACGCCGAGATCGTGCGGGCGCTGCTCGACGCGGGCGCACGGATAGATCATGCTGACGATGATGGTGAGAGTGATGATGATGGTCATCATACTATGCCTGTTAGTCACACTTTTAGTGGTAAAACACACTAATGCAGTGTGATTAGGGGACTCAATACCAAAAACTCATTTGAAATGTTACCTAACCTCACAATTCGAGGACATCTTTCTTTCTGTTTATGTGTCTGCCTGCCTGTCTGAGTAGATGTCTGGGTATGACAAGACGAAATCTAGGTTCTCCTATCAATGTTCTTTTTAATAACTGATGTTATTTCTTTCTTACAAGTATTCATAATTAATTATAAAACATATTTCTAAATCTGACCGATTTTATTTAAATAGGTCGCACAGCATTATCAGTGGCTGCGCTATGCGCAGGCGGTCTGGGCTGCGCGCAACAGTTACTGGAGCGTGGCGCGGACGTGTCTCGAGCCGATCGGGATAAGGCCACGCCGCTGCTGGTCGCGGCTTTCGAGGGGCATACGTGAGTTGTACCTTATGTAAAAGATTTAGATTATAAGGAACATAAAACATAGATAGTAAAACGGCAAGGACACTCGGAGAAAATGGAATGGGATAAGTGTCATTTATAACCACGCGACCCCGAAATATAGTGTGAGTGGTTTTATATTGCCGTCTTAGAAGATCAGTTTTGTAACAATGGAGTCACGGCCACGCATTGTAAAGTGACTCACACATCTATTCTTGCATTTAAACCAAGCCTGAAGAACGCGGCGATGTACGTGAGAGACGCCCCTTTACGTCAAACTATGTTAAGTCGCTTGGCTACGCGTGTGTTCTTAATGCTGATGTGTTGCGCGATGCACAATTTAATTTTACCTTGATTTTTGAGTTCTGTGCTTCGTGTGTATTTGTTTTCTGGTATATAGGAAGTAATTCTACCCTTTATCTTTGTCAGTGAGATCTGCGAGCTCCTCTTAGAAGCTGAGGCGGACGTGGAAGCAGTAGACGCGGCCGGCCGCACTGCACTATGGGCAGCCGCCGCCGCTGGCCACGCCCGCGCTCTCCGCCTGCTTCTGTTCTGGGGCGCGTGTGTAGACAACATGGACGCTGACGGCCGCACCGTGCTCAGCGTGGCCGCTGCTCAGGGTAAGCACTAGCTCACACATAGAGCATGCTGTTCTGGGGCGCGTGTGTAGACAACATGGACGCTGACGGCCGCACCGTGCTCAGCGTGGCCGCTGCTCAGGGTAAGCACTAGCTCACACATAGAGCATGCTGTTCTGGGGCGCGTGTGTAGACAACATGGACGCTGACGGCCGCACCGTGCTCAGCGTGGCCGCTGCTCAGGGTAAGCACTAGCTCACACATAGAGCATGCTGTTCTGGGGCGCGTGTGTAGACAACATGGACGCTGACGGCCGCACCGTGCTCAGCGTGGCCGCTGCTCAGGGTAAGCACTAGCTCACACATAGAGCATGCTGTTCTGGGGCGCGTGTGTAGACAACATGGACGCTGACGGCCGCACCGTGCTCAGCGTGGCCGCTGCTCAGGGTAAGCACTAGCTCACACATAGAGCATGCTGTTCTGGGGCGCGTGTGTAGACAACATGGACGCTGACGGCCGCACCGTGCTCAGCGTGGCCGCTGCTCAGGGTAAGCACTAGCTCACACATAGAGCATGCTGTTCTGGGGCGCGTGTGTAGACAACATGGACGCTGACGGCCGCACCGTGCTCAGCGTGGCCGCTGCTCAGGGTAAGCACTAGCTCACACATAGAGCATGCTGTTCTGGGGCGCGTGTGTAGACAACATGGACGCTGACGGCCGCACCGTGCTCAGCGTGGCCGCTGCTCAGGGTAAGCACTAGCTCACACATAGAGCATGCTGTTCTGGGGCGCGTGTGTAGACAACATGGACGCTGACGGCCGCACCGTGCTCAGCGTGGCCGCTGCTCAGGGTAAGCACTAGCTCACACATAGAGCATGCTGTTCTGGGGCGCGTGTGTAGACAACATGGACGCTGACGGCCGCACCGTGCTCAGCGTGGCCGCTGCTCAGGGTAAGCACTAGCTCACACATAGAGCATGCTGTTCTGGGGCGCGTGTGTAGACAACATGGACGCTGACGGCCGCACCGTGCTCAGCGTGGCCGCTGCTCAGGGTAAGCACTAGCTCACACATAGAGCATGCTGTTCTGGGGCGCGTGTGTAGACAACATGGACGCTGACGGCCGCACCGTGCTCAGCGTGGCCGCTGCTCAGGGTAAGCACTAGCTCACACATAGAGCATGCTGTTCTGGGGCGCGTGTGTAGACAACATGGACGCTGACGGCCGCACCGTGCTCAGCGTGGCCGCTGCTCAGGGTAAGCACTAGCTCACACATAGAGCATGCTGTTCTGGGGCGCGTGTGTAGACAACATGGACGCTGACGGCCGCACCGTGCTCAGCGTGGCCGCTGCTCAGGGTAAGCACTAGCTCACACATAGAGCATGCTGTTCTGGGGCGCGTGTGTAGACAACATGGACGCTGACGGCCGCACCGTGCTCAGCGTGGCCGCTGCTCAGGGTAAGCACTAGCTCACACATAGAGCATGCTGTTCTGGGGCGCGTGTGTAGACAACATGGACGCTGACGGCCGCACCGTGCTCAGCGTGGCCGCTGCTCAGGGTAAGCACTAGCTCACACATAGAGCATGCTGTTCTGGGGCGCGTGTGTAGACAACATGGACGCTGACGGCCGCACCGTGCTCAGCGTGGCCGCTGCTCAGGGTAAGCACTAGCTCACACATAGAGCATGCTGTTCTGGGGCGCGTGTGTAGACAACATGGACGCTGACGGCCGCACCGTGCTCAGCGTGGCCGCTGCTCAGGGTAAGCACTAGCTCACACATAGAGCATGCTGTTCTGGGGCGCGTGTGTAGACAACATGGACGCTGACGGCCGCACCGTGCTCAGCGTGGCCGCTGCTCAGGGTAAGCACTAGCTCACACATAGAGCATGCTGTTCTGGGGCGCGTGTGTAGACAACATGGACGCTGACGGCCGCACCGTGCTCAGCGTGGCCGCTGCTCAGGGTAAGCACTAGCTCACACATAGAGCATGCTGTTCTGGGGCGCGTGTGTAGACAACATGGACGCTGACGGCCGCACCGTGCTCAGCGTGGCCGCTGCTCAGGGTAAGCACTAGCTCACACATAGAGCATGCTGTTCTGGGGCGCGTGTGTAGACAACATGGACGCTGACGGCCGCACCGTGCTCAGCGTGGCCGCTGCTCAGGGTAAGCATTAGTAGCAGGCATGTCGAGCTAGGACTCAAACCACCGCGAGCTTTACTGTGAGCTCTTTAAAGTCCGGTGAAGCAGTCAAAGCCAACGCTCAAGCTAACTGCAAAAATCTATACAAAAAAAATACCGTGAGCTCGTGGCTCGCTTGTCGATCGCACGCTTATACAATCTCGCGGCTCCGATTAGGTTAAAAACGAGATGGGGTTATATTCGGTGCAAGTTCGGTATATCCGTTCATATGCGCTGTGGGTTGCAGCCGAACCACGAAAATTTCACAGATCTATTCGACTAATGTCTATATTTTTAAGTTTCACTTATATTTACTGTGATAAAAGAAAGTTTTCTAATATACGAATATTCCTCAGGTAACGTGGAAGTCGTCCGTCAGCTGTTGGACCGGGGATTGGATGAACATCATCGCGACAACTCGGGGTGGACGCCTCTACACTATGCTGCTTTTGAAGGTACGTTATAGTCGTAGAAAAACGAGATTTTTAGGGAAATTTCTGTAAAGGGATATTGTTATTTAAAAGGGCTTTTTCGTTATAAATAATTGTTTTACGATCTGTTTGTTATTGGAGAAGGTGTCTTGTGCATTGAACAAATAATTTGCGGTACTCAGTCCTGTGTCCATCTTAAATTTTCACTGCTATACACCGTGAAAATTGAATGGTTGTTTTCCCGCGGCAGGACGATTACCCATCAGTAGTACTATCGAAATACAAAGTTTAACTTAAAAAACATAATGTTTTTTTTTTCAAATCATTAAAAAAGTATTCATAAACTCGAAAGAGCGATAATCAATAGTAGTTCACTCACTAGAGATCACGTAGGCACCTGTAGGTAACACGAAACGCACACGCCGCCGCCACGTGTTGTCGGCAAACTTACAAAGAAAGAATCAATAATAAATGTTCAGAGGAAAATAAGCTCTCGGTCATGGTGATACGGTATAAATTAGCTTGCATGCACGCGGCAAGCGCCGAAACACAATAGAATGCCGCCAAATGTTGCGCTCTGTGCCTACGGCTTAGTACCTATTACTTATTAGTTAGTGTTCTGTGCGCGAACGTCGATGACGTCAAGTGATGAATGTGCGATGAAAGTGCTCAACACAGAAGGACTGCATCCTTATCATTTTATTTTCGTGGCGGGCCACACCCTTGGCCTCCGAGGAGCCCGGCCTTGACTCCCTTGGACTTTTATTTGTGGTAGAGTCTGAGCTCAAGAACTTGGTGTATCGTGAGGAACACCAAACACGCGACTCTTTGATAAGTGCGATAGTGGACGCTTTTAATATCGTGAGACGTGACAGAGACACTTTAATTAAACTGAAAGACAATCAGTTAAAACGTGTTCGTTTGTGCATTGAACGTAGTGGTTTACATTTCGAACAATTACTCCGCTACCGTTAAGTGTAAGTACTCGTACTTTGTAAATAAACATTTAAAAGTAGGTTAGGTAATCAAAATCATTGTAAATAAGTTGATTCCATTTTTAAATACCTACGCCTTAAATACTTAATTATCAAATTCCGACTTTTTTTAAAGATACCTATTTTGATTTTTTAAGTATTTATGACGATCCTAAGCCCGTAAAAATTTGAAGCGAAAATTTGAATTACTTATTGGTTTTGTGTTTTATTAAATCACGAGTAGCGATCAGCTGATTTACATGCGAAGTGCAACGACCGCGCGGCGTTCGGGGTAACCGCGCGCCCGCCCGCGTAGGTATAGCGCGATGTATTACTACTGGGTCAAGTCACTTTCGAGTTTTGTTTATAACAATTGTTAATCCGCCATTTATTGAGTCTAATTTTTTTTATATTTATTAATCGATTGTATGACCGATACAAACTCATTTCGCTTCGGGAAAACAACGACCTAATATTCACGCTGTATAAGTGTTAGCGTCTAGATGCAGGCGTATTTCACATTTGCGAAAAAAATTACATCAAATTATTGATTTTGTGTTATAATTTGTAATTGTTGTAATTTAAGTCGCGCACAATGACTGCCAATATTGACGACTTCTCCTTCCGCGGGTCTGCTGGCAGAAATTTCTTAAGAAATAAGCGGCACCTTTGTACATTATTTATCAATATGTTAATCTTTAGCAAATGTTTGTGTGTGTACATAAATTATTAAATAAATAAATCAAATTATTTTGTCTGATTAGGTCACATAGAAGTATGCGAAGCTCTCCTCGAAGCCGGAGCCAAAGTCGACGAAGCCGACAACGACGGCAAGGGCCCCCTAATGCTAGCAGCCCAGGAAGGACACAGCAGACTGGTGGAGCTGCTAGTAGACCAGTGGGACGCACGAGTAGACCAGCGAGCGCACGACGGGAAGACCGCCTTCAGGTGAGAGCATATAACATGTTGGAAGGTCACAGCAGACTGGTGGAACTGCTAGTAGACCAGTGGGTCGCGCGAGTAGACCAGCGAGCGCACGACGGGAAGACCGCCTTCAGGTGAGAGCAGCATATAACATGTTGGAAGGTCACAGCAGACTGGTGGAACTGCTAGTAGACCAGTGGGTCGCGCGAGTAGACCAGTGGGTCGCGCGAGTAGACCAGCGAGCGCACGACGGGAAGACCGCCTTCAGGTGAGAGCAGCATATAACATGTTGGAAGGTTACAGCAGACTGGTGGAACTGCTAGTAGACCAGTGGGACGCGCGAGTAGACCAGCGAGCGCACGACGGGAAGACCGCCTTCAGGTGAGAGCAGCATATAACATGTTGGAAGGTCACAGCAGACTGGTGGAACTGCTAGTAGACCAGTGGGACGCGCGAGTAGACCAGCGAGCGCACGACGGGAAGACCGCCTTCAGGTGAGAGCAGCATATAACATGTTGGAAGGTCACAGCAGACTGGTGGAACTGCTAGTAGACCAGTGGGACGCGCGAGTAGACCAGCGAGCGCACGACGGGAAGACCGCCTTCAGGTGAGAGCAGCATATAACATGTTGGAAGGTTACAGCAGACTGGTGGAACTGCTAGTAGACCAGTGGGACGCGCGAGTAGACCAGCGAGCGCACGACGGGAAGACCGCCTTCAGGTGAGAGCAGCATATAACATGTTGGAAGGTCACAGCAGACTGGTGGAACTGCTAGTAGACCAGTGGGACGCGCGAGTAGACCAGCGAGCGCACGACGGGAAGACCGCCTTCAGGTGAGAGCAGCATATAACATGTTGGAAGGTCACAGCAGACTGGTGGAACTGCTAGTAGACCAGTGGGACGCGCGAGTAGACCAGCGAGCGCACGACGGGAAGACCGCCTTCAGGTGAGAGCAGCATATAACATGTTGGAAGGTCACAGCAGACTGGTGGAACTGCTAGTAGACCAGTGGGACGCGCGAGTAGACCAGCGAGCGCACGACGGGAAGACCGCCTTCAGGTGAGAGCAGCATATAACATGTTGGAAGGTCACAGCAGACTGGTGGAACTGCTAGTAGACCAGTGGGACGCGCGAGTAGACCAGCGAGCGCACGACGGGAAGACCGCCTTCAGGTGAGAGCAGCATATAACATGTTGGAAGGTCACAGCAGACTGGTGGAACTGCTAGTAGACCAGTGGGACGCGCGAGTAGACCAGCGAGCGCACGACGGGAAGACCGCCTTCAGGTGAGAGCAGCATATAACATGTTGGAAGGTCACAGCAGACTGGTGGAACTGCTAGTAGACCAGTGGGACGCGCGAGTAGACCAGCGAGCGCACGACGGGAAGACCGCCTTCAGGTGAGAGCAGCATATAACATGTTGGAAGGTCACAGCAGACTGGTGGAACTGCTAGTAGACCAGTGGGACGCGCGAGTAGACCAGCGAGCGCACGACGGGAAGACCGCCTTCAGGTGAGAGCAGCATATAACATGTTGGAAGGTCACAGCAGACTGGTGGAACTGCTAGTAGACCAGTGGGACGCGCGAGTAGACCAGCGAGCGCACGACGGGAAGACCGCCTTCAGGTGAGAGCAGCATATAACATGTTGGAAGGTCACAGCAGACTGGTGGAACTGCTAGTAGACCAGTGGGACGCGCGAGTAGACCAGCGAGCGCACGACGGGAAGACCGCCTTCAGGTGAGAGCAGCATATAACATGTTGGAAGGTCACAGCAGACTGGTGGAACTGCTAGTAGACCAGTGGGACGCGCGAGTAGACCAGCGAGCGCACGACGGGAAGACCGCCTTCAGGTGAGAGCAGCATATAACATGTTGGAAGGTCACAGCAGACTGGTGGAACTGCTAGTAGACCAGTGGGACGCGCGAGTAGACCAGCGAGCGCACGACGGGAAGACCGCCTTCAGGTGAGAGCAGCATATAACATGTTGGAAGGTCACAGCAGACTGGTGGAACTGCTAGTAGACCAGTGGGACGCGCGAGTAGATCAGCGAGCGCACGACGGGAAGACCGCCTTCAGGTGAGAGCAGCATATAACATGTTGGAAGGTCACAGCAGACTGGTGGAACTGCTAGTAGACCAGTGGGACGCGCGAGTAGACCAGCGAGCGCACGACGGGAAGACCGCCTTCAGGTGAGAGCAGCATATAACATGTTGGAAGGTCACAGCAGACTGGTGGAACTGCTAGTAGACCAGTGGGACGCGCGAGTAGACCAGCGAGCGCACGACGGGAAGACCGCCTTCAGGTGAGAGCAGCATATAACATGTTGGAAGGTCACAGCAGACTGGTGGAACTACTAGTAGACCAGTGGGACGCGCGAGTAGATCAGCGAGCGCACGACGGGAAGACCGCCTTCAGGTGAGAGCAGCATATAACATGTTGGAAGGTCACAGCAGACTGGTGGAACTACTAGTAGACCAGTGGGACGCGCGAGTAGACCAGCGAGCGCACGACGGGAAGACCGCCTTCAGGTGAGAGCAGCATATAACATGTTGGAAGGTCACAGCAGACTGGTGGAACTGCTAGTAGACCAGTGGGACGCGCGAGTAGACCAGCGAGCGCACGACGGGAAGACCGCCTTCAGGTGAGAGCAGCATATAACATGTTGGAAGGTCACAGCAGACTGGTGGAACTACTAGTAGACCAGTGGGACGCGCGAGTAGATCAGCGAGCGCACGACGGGAAGACCGCCTTCAGGTGAGAGCATATAACATGTTGGAAGGTCACAGCAGACTGGTGGAACTGCTAGTAGACCAGTGGGTCGCGCGAGTAGACCAGCGAGCGCACGACGGGAAGACCGCCTTCAGGTGAGAGCAGCATATAACATGTTGGAAGGTCACAGCAGACTGGTGGAACTACTAGTAGACCAGTGGGACGCGCGAGTAGATCAGCGAGCGCACGACGGGAAGACCGCCTTCAGGTGAGAGCATATAACATGTTGGAAGGTCACAGCAGACTGGTGGAACTGCTAGTAGACCAGTGGGTCGCGCGAGTAGACCAGCGAGCGCACGACGGGAAGACCGCCTTCAGGTGAGAGCAGCATATAACATGTTGGAAGGTCACAGCAGACTGGTGGAACTACTAGTAGACCAGTGGGACGCGCGAGTAGATCAGCGACTAAATTGTGTCTTTAAATATATAATCTTAGTTCCTGCCGTCACTGAAAACCAACGCTGAGGCTTTTTCAAGCAGAATCTAGCACCTGTTGAGCGTTGCACAGATGTGTCACATATTTCCACACACCTTTTTAGTCCTCGTTGTATTTTCGTGTTTACTGTTATGCATTGCATTTGGTGCATATAAACGTTTTTTTTCTCTCTTCCAACTTCCTATTTACTCTTTTCGCACACGTTTTGACAATTAGTTACAATTTTTTTTTTATCCCTAGATTGGCAGCTCTAGAAGGTCACATAGATACGGTAGCAGCTCTCCACGCTCGCGGCGCAGACCCCGACGCTCTGGACGCCGACCGTCGCAGCACGCTGTACGTGCTCGCGCTCGACAACCGCATGGCTATGGCGAGATACCTGCTCACACACTGTGCGGTTAACGTTGACACCACCGATAGTGAGGTCAGTACACTGTACACACTTATACATAGTACTGATAGACTGATATACTGTTTGTTGTACGCTTTAATGTTCATTAAATAAAATAGTGGACTGTGCAGAGATCAACAGCCTTACATAGTTAGGAACTGTGCACCGGGCTGCACATTTGCACAGTTGGTTAGCAATACATAGATAGAGAACTGTGCACCGGGCTACACGCATGCACAGTTGGTTAGCAATACATAGATGGGGAACTGTGCACCGGGCTACGAGCACGCTCAGTTGATCAGCCTTACATTGTTCGGGAATTGTGCACCGGGCTACAATCAAGCACAGTTGGCTAGTCTTACATAGGGGGGAACTGTGCACCGGGCTACAATCATGCACAGTTAGCCAGCCTTACATAGCTGGAGAACTGTAAACAATGTAACAATCATGCACAGTTGGTCACATGCTCTATATGAACTGTGCAACTTGCTACTATCATTAAATTTTACATTTTATCCGTCATAAATATTTCATGACACGTTTACAGAGCAAAAACTATACATAGCCGGTCAGCTATACATACTTTATGACCTATGCACAGAACAGTAATCACATGTTTTCGGCCCGTTGGCCATGCATTTTGGGGAACTATGCAGCGACCAACAGTCAAATACAGGTGGTTATTTTTAGTGGTTGTTTTTTGTCTTAGGGCCGCACCCCACTTCACGTATCAGCCTGGCAAGGCCACACGGACATGGTGAACCTACTGCTGAAGATCGGCGGTGCGGCGGTCGACGGCCGTGACCGCTGCCTCCGCACCGCGCTGCACGCCGCCGCCTGGCGAGGCCGCGCTAACGTGCTGCGGGCGCTGCTCAAGCGGGGAGCGGACCCCTCTGCTGTGTGCACGCAGGGTGCTACGCCGCTCGGTGAGTACACCCGTCACCCATACAATATGACAAGCAGCGTAATGGCTGCCTCCGCACCGCGCTGCACGCCGCCGCCTGGCGAGGCCGCGCTAACGTGCTGCGGGCGCTGCTCAAGCGGGGAGCGGACCCCTCTGCTGTGTGCACGCAGGGTGCTACGCCGCTCGGTGAGTACACCCGTCACCCATACAATATGACAAGCAGCGTAATGGCTGCCTCCGCACCGCGCTGCACGCCGCCGCCTGGCGAGGCCGCGCTAACGTGCTGCGGGCGCTGCTCAAGCGGGGAGCGGACCCCTCTGCTGTGTGCACGCAGGGTGCTACGCCGCTCGGTGAGTACACCCGTCACCCATACAATATGACAATCGTGATCCAAGCAGCGTAAGGGCCGTTTGTGCACCGCGCAAAGACGAGTTGTTTCGCCTTGCCACCCATAAAATATGACTTTGCTCGTGATCTTGGAGCAGCGTAACAGCTGTCTGTGCACCGCGCAACACCATCCGAATTTTGACGGGTGAATTCACGCGATGATTCGCTGTGCAGTGTCCGACACAGCTTAGTATTGTCACGATGGACAGTTTGCCTGTTATTTCAATATATAATATATGTTCTAACAATACAACTATCTCTTCAGTGGCGAGTTTCTTACCGTTATTCTTTTGTGTTCAGGTATTGCTGCTCAAGAAGGTCATGAAGAGTGTGTGCTGTGGTTGTTACAGCACGGAGCTGACCCACTGCAGGCTGATCACTGTGGTAAGTATCTAAATGTTCATATTGTTGAATACTTTTCTTTATAAAATATGTGAGCTAGCTTGAAGTGTGTATTTGCAAAAGAGCAACCGTGTTAACAGCTCATGTATGTTTAGGTCGCACCCCCGCCAAGGTAGCGTGGCGAGCCGGTCACGCGAACATCTGCCGCCTCTTAGAACGCTGGGCGGCTCCCTCCGCGCCCGCCGCGCCCGCCCTGCCCTCGCTGCAGCAAGATGCCCCACCCCGCCCGCCTAGTGCCGGTGAGTACAGCACACACATGTCCTGCGCTGTGCACAGAACATCTGCCCTCTTGTGCAGTTTGCACATAAAAACCTGCTGCGCTGTGCACACACATCTGCCGCCTACTGCACATTTTACCAATAACACCAAGTCTTGAAACAACCGTCTAACGCACAACTAATGCAACAACATGTCGTAGTGGCAGTTGGTGTGTGCACTTAGACAATTCAGTCTTTTAAATGTTTACTCGTATTATACTTTGTAAAATTTAGGCTTTTAAGATAGTAATTTATCTAGCGTCACGTCTCCACCAACTTTATCCATACGCCTAGGTCACCATAGGACATTTCTCTCTAGGCAGGGCACGCATTTTCAGGCACCTATTGTGTTTAAATTTATACTCAACAGTAACTGCGCAGTGCACATACAGCTGATTTAACTCTGGCAGCCTTTTGAAAACATCTATTATGCTCGTTCTAGAGCATAGCATAGCGTTAATCCAGTATTTTTGATACAGAAAATATTGCGTTTAATATCTTTTTGTTTGGTACAGATGTTGTTACCTTAAATAACTCTCTAGTAATTTGTTCTCTCTTGTTACTGATGCCACTCTTCTCTCATACAGCTATAATATCCTATATCTGACTTACTCAGGCTCACCGGAATACAAGCGCCGCAGCGTGCACAGTTCCAACTCAACCAAGTCGTCTTCCAACATGACGGGTGGGTCGGCTCGCTCGCATTCACATCAAGACGCGGACACTACACATGAGAAGGTAATATAACACTAACCTTGAAGAAAACAAAACTCTTAACTAACTATATACCTCAAAAATGGCAAAAATCGACGCCAATCTCTCTCTCCTTTAGATAAGCATAAATTTCTGTCAATAAGTTATATTATTGCAACATATGTTTTTCATTTATCATCATACAGGTACGGATTTTCCCCATTTCCAAAGTATATCTCCCTAATAATACGTACATTAGCAGGCAAGCCGCGCGAACCTCTCGCTGTCGTTCGCTCAGCAAGTGGCGCGGTGCGGGCGCGGCCGCCGCGACATACCCGAGCACACCGAGATACCCGAACACCAGGTGGTCGAGAAAGACTCCAAATTAAGGTCAGTTATAATAATAAATACTAAGGTAAATCTGTTTAAATGTTAAGAAATTTGAGTGAAACAACTGTGTAAAATATTTTGTATAGGGTTGTAGAACACCAGAAACGCTATAAATACATCGCACGTAAATCGAGACCGATGACTACTTAAGCGCGTGAAAATGGGGCCTGGCCTTTTTCCTCTAGTCTAAGAGCGTGGGCACACGATGCGTTGCGGCGGCGGTGCGTTGCCACCAGCGGTGTCGCTGCGTCGTTTTACATACGAATATCTGTGGCGTGCACACGATGCACCGGACTCGCAACCACCAACACGAGGCGGGGAGGGGGGAATGCGTTCGGCGTCAGTGACGCCGGAGCGGCACCGCTCAGTTGTTACGATCCCCATACTGTCCAACGCTACTACGGCGCCGCACCGCTCGTGTGCCCGCGCTTTTAAGAGACCTATTCTAAGATTTTTTGTATTTTATATAAGTAAAATTTGTTTTCTTTAGGAGTTACGCAGCCAACGAGCGTGACGCCGAGCTAGGTTTATGGTCGTGCCCCACCCGGCGCGGGGACACAAGCCCCCTGTACGCGTCGCCGCCGCGGACCCCCGTCAGCGACGTGTGTAGCCCCACACAACCGCAGCTGCTGTTTGGTGAGTACACTCTACATAGGTATAGTAGCACGTGTATACAACAGCCGAGCTAGGTCTGTGGTCATGTACCACCCGGCGCGGGGACACAAGCCCCCTGTACGCGTCGCCGCCGCGGACCCCCGTCAGCGACGTGTGTAGCCCCACACAACCGCAGCTGCTGTTTGGTGAGTACACTCTACATAGGTATAGTAGCACGTGTATACAACAGCCGAGCTAGGTCTGTGGTCATGTACCACCCGGCGCGGGGACACAAGCCCCTTGTACGCGTCGCCGCCGCGGACCCCCGTCAGCGACGTGTGTGGCCCCACACAACCGCAGCTGCTGTTTGGTGAGTTTTCAGACGGGGATACAGGGCCCAATACAAAAAATTAAAAGAAATTAAATTTAAAATAATTATAACTAAAAAAAAACCAAGGTGTACTATTTAACTTGTCTAATCTCTCCACAGGCTCGCAGCCCCCCAGTTTAACCACTGTGCAGCCGGCGCTCACCGACACACACTTCAACAGAGATACCCACATGAGAATCATATTAGGGAGGGACAGCAAGCCGCCGCAGGAGAGAGAGAGGTGAGAGATAGAAAGAGATAGATCGTCGTCAAATAAAAATAATGTGTCGAGTAGTAAATATAAATAAAAGAAATAGGAAACCCCCGAGAATTTTTAGCAAAGTGCTGTTCTTTAATTATTTTCAACTAGCTGTGCCCCGCGGTTTCACCCGCGTGAATGACAATTCACACACTATCTTTATAAATAATAGCCTATGTGTTATTCCGATGTAGAAGCTACATTATTGTAAAGTTTCATTAAAATACATTCAGTAGTTTTTGCGTGAAAGAGTAACAAACATCCACATATCCATTCTCACAAACTTTCACATTTATAATATTAGTAGGATATATTAGCATGAGTTGTTTAGTATTCGGACTCCAGTATTTAGCCGAATGGTATAAAGATTTGGCCGAATACATACCCGCTTAAGTTTAGATTGGTGTTGTCTTGTATTTGTTTATTCTCGTCGCACGTTTGGGTTTAATTTAGTTTGCCTGTTTTCCCATATATGTTTTTAAATTATTTTATAAAATTATTAAGTTTGATATAAAGGGTGGTCAGAATGTTATAAGTTTAAATGTTTTTAGTTTACTACTTACGTACGTACTTTTTAGTTTGACTTTTATACATATGCGTGCAGAGATATATGTAGAAAAATAAGCAAAACAAAAATTAATGCATTGTTGTGCCTTAATTGCTAACTTAATATCTTATTTAATATTTAACTTTATTTAAGTAAAACAGAGCTTTTTTTTTCTATTACACATTTAAAAAAAAAACATCCGGAAATCGCAAGACAGAGAGGTTTGGAAACGAAAGGGGAGGTTTTTGTCCAGCGGTGGGATAGAACGTAGTGTAATAAAAAAAGAAAAATCACTGTTTTGCTTAAGTATTTAAAATATTTTTAGTTAATATCGGTCGGATATTCGGCTTTCGGCCTCCAAAACCTATTCTTTATCAACATTTAGGTATTTTGATTGTTTTTAATTATCTTTTAAGTATTCACTTTTGTTTTACTGATTATTTTTCTTACGCCGAATATCCCAAGGCCGAATATTAACTACCACGCCGCAATAGTAAAGTATGTGTATGTTAGCGAGGTGTGGAAAGCGATGGGTCGCGTTGCGTACAACAGGATAGTCGGCAGTCTCGGCAGAGCCAGGGGCCGGATATTTAAGAAAACGTGAGTTTGAAGGCTTAGAGGTGTAACTGTAGTGGGTACAGGGTTTAATTACTGTGATTAATATTAAGAAATAAAGATAGAAAAATCTTATTGTAGATTATGGCATTATTGCATAGCAGAATAAGAACCAAATAAATACTGAAATTAAAATCTAGAATGATAGAGAGATCGGAAAACCTTAAAAACGTTTCATAACACGTGTAAAATATTCTTTACTGTAGTTAATGGTAAATAGAAGAACTAATACTATTATGTAATAATCCTATGGAGAACTAATAAAAGTAATAACCACACTAAACAGATAATTTTTATATAATAATATAATTATAAGCTGGATTTGAAAACCCCTATTCACTTATTCAACTCTAGAAAAACATGACTATTAAATTCATATGATATTATTGAAGCCCGACTGTTCTAACGAATAGACTAGACGGGCATCTCGTCTAAGGAAGAGACTAGTAAAACGAATCTTGTCAGGACATAACATTGTCTAGCTATTTTATGAAAAGTGTTTATTATACAATAAATAAAAAACTTAAATAAATCCATATTCTGTTCGCTAGGCTATAATTTATTTTCAGTGTTTCTAGTAACATATAAGGAATAGGATAATACACAGACAGTTACACCTCACTGTAAGATCAGCTGGGATTGGCTACGCGGCTGGCAGATAGGTTTTGGCATCATCAGAAACATCATCATCAGCTTTTCAATTTTATACAAGAGAAATACATGTGAAGATTCTTTGGAAACATGTGAAAATGTCGACTAGTTCCCTATTATGAAACTAATCAGGCATTTTCCGTAAACTAATGTAAATTGTTTGAATATTATTTTAAAGATTTCTTTTGTATTTAGGTACATTGTTAGTAACAAGATGAAAAGATCGTAGTTTTGACTTAAAATGCGCCAATTGCATTCGACACAAATTAAATGCACCGCTTAACTACTCGTTAGAAATAATACGAATCTCGGAAGACTTAGTCTTACGTCTTATAATTACTTACATTTAAAGCTATGATATCATAATTAACACTACCTCATAATTAACTAAGCTTCGCAGCTAACTAAAACGCTAACTGGTGGTGGGTGCACGTTAACCTAACCGTTTAACCCTGGGTTAGTTTGTGGCTTATAAAATAACCTTGGTTTTGGAAGAAAAAGTATTAGGAAAGTTTAACAAAGTTAAATTAATATGGTCAAATATGTGCTGTAAAGATTTAAGAGTAACATTATATTTTTTTCTTGTTTGGTATAAACTATAAATTATTTTAATAATATAATAAAATAATGCTAGGTTAGCTAGTTTTGTTTCATATCTTCGATGGAAACTGACAGATACACCTCAGAACATACTAGCAATCCTAGTGGATTTTCTTTGATTTATATGAAATAAGAAAGAAATATAATGTTATCCTTAAAAAAAATGGTTTTGCTATAACGCTTATTATGGTATGAAGTGTGGAGATTGCTTATGGTGTGATCTTCTTTTTCGAGATTAGGTATTTCAAGCAAAATACTTAGGATTTATTCTATAAAATGAAATAATGATATAAAAATCCAGAAAAATATACTTATCTGGACAAATCTCTGGAACAACCAGTTGGTTGAACAAAAATCTAGTCTGAACTATAATAATATTTATAATAATAATATATATAATAGTAATATGTATAATAATAATATATATAATAATAATAACTATAATACTTCGGTTTACATTAAATTTTATCCAATTCTACTTATTTCAGACTGTCTTTCTACATACTATTGCAATTAGTTGTATAACTAATATGTATGTTTTCTCTTTAATATAGCAAAGGCAAGAGAAATGGAATAGTCACGAATCCTGCGATGAGATTAGTCGCCAACGTCAGAAATGGTCTTGGTACGTATATTTCCCTGCACTAAATTTTATCTTAAAAAGAAATCTAGATGCCATGACTAAATAAAATAAGAAATCAACCTGTAACAATGTCTAAGGTTCATCATTATCGGTTAAATCATTTAAGCTCCAAAAACAGACAATACTATTTTATAGGTGCAAATTATATGGGGGAGAACTTTGCCCAGCGGTGGGACATTTAGGGCATAAAAAAATGTAGTTCGAAATATTTAGAAAAAATGTTATTTCGAGTTTTGCTTAACATTCAGACTTTACCTATCAACTTTTTGAATTTATCTACTAGTAGTCGCTGCGTAGTTAACGCTTAATAATTATAAAAAAAAGGACCTTACTAACTTAACTAGGCATTAATGTTGTGTTATCCTTCTACAGACAGCGCCGCAGCCAACATTCGTCGAACAGGCGTAGCTATCGCAGCCAGCGCGAGTTCTAATAACCCCGCTGTCAAAACCAACGCTTTTCAATGGAGGAAAGAGACGCCACTATAATATACATACAAGGTAGAAAGAGATGGCAATATAACTAGACGATAGGATATGCCTATGTAGTACCAAATGAGAGGAAGAACATGCCACGGTAAGACTACGCTAAGGTAGAAAGAGACAACACTATAATAACACTACAAGAGGATAAGAGAAACCACTATAATAGCCTCAAGATGATAAATATGCTATTAAAATACAATGCTAAGATAGAACGAGACGCCACTATAACAACTACTACAAGAGAGACAAGGATGCCAGTAAAATATAATCAGAAGACAGAGGGATGCAACTGTAACACGACAAGAGGTAAAGAGATGACGCTATCATATACCCTGAAAACGACAGATTTGTAACACCACAAGTTAATTAATGACCTATAATATATCACCAATACCAGAAATAAATGGAAGATGAAAAAAGAAGAGTCAACTGAGATAAGAATAAAAAATTAAGGTATTTGAAAGTTGTGTAATTAGAAGCTATGATTGAAATTATCAGTAAATCAAATAGACAAAGATTGATCATTATGTCTGACACTAATAGACTACTAGGTATAACCTGTTTTTCAGCAAAAATATTTTTAAAGAAAAAATATGAAGTTTCAATTCTGATTGTGTTGCTATTTATAACTTCAATATTTTGACTTTGGCAATACTAAGTCGGTTGTAAAAGTTGTATGTAGCTGAAATAAGATATAAGGTATGAAATTATTATTAGTATATACAAAAAAAGAGACATGTATTAAATATTTTATATCAATACTGTCTAGCCTTTTCCCGCACTATGTTGTGGTCGGCTTCCAGTCTCACCGACAGCTGAACACCGTATGTTACAGAGCGACTGTCTATCTGACAAACACAACACATGTTACTGGGTAACACAGTGTCCCATAGTTACTGATTCTGAACAAATTATTTTTAGGTTTTTATACTAAAAATAGTGTTACATGCGTTGTATTTAGTTACTTAAAATTAAAGGCAATATTAAAGTCATGTAACATAATATCCATTAAATAATTATTGGCACAATCTATACAAATATGTAAATCCTATAATAATTTCCTATCTATCTAATACTTTGAAAGCCATACTTAGGTGGTTAGATTTCTTACTCTTATGAGCACCAAATTCTCTGAACTCACAACAATCTAAAAAACGAAAAACCAGAATTTTCTGTATTTATTACAAAAACTGCATTTTTTATACATTTATATTAAAAAAATGCTTTAAAAAAACACGGCCTAACAGTATAGTTAAATAAAACGAAAAACTAATTTATTTCTCAATGACTAAATACATAATTTATCAGATACTTATTTTGACAAAAATAATCAGTATTATTAAAATTAATTACAACGAGAACATTTTTGTCATTTTTTCAGTACTGTTTTTTTTAGGTATAATATACATGAATTGATTTGCATAAAACTAAAATAATTACGAAAAAAGGTATTTAATATACTTTCTGGTAGCATTTACAATAGGGATGATGACTAATTTATATATTTTAGTCCATCTTTTAGATAAAAAAAAATATTAGACACGTATTTTTTGTTTTGTCCCGTAGACAAAGAATGACGAAGATACAGCGATTTCAATTCTTGCATGACGTCACGTTTTAGCATAAATTGTACTCAGCCGTGACGTCACAAACCCCCACTAATGAACTTTAAAGCGGTTTATCTTCCTATTTTTTTATTGATTTGATGAAAGAAAAAATACGTGTCTGTTATATTTTGATTATCTAAATGACGGACTAAATAAATTTTGACTTTTCATACCTAGTCATCTACCCTATTAAAATAACAACTACCTAATAATTGCCATTTTGCAAAACATTGGATTACAAGTTATTTAATATACGGCAATCGAACTGTTGCCTTAAAAATGTCTGATCTCAAAAAAGAACAAATTAATAATCATTTATATGACATAACAAATTAAAAATGCATTTAATCAATATATATTTCGTTTATTTAATACTAGTCCGTATTTATGTAGTCATATGGTTTAGAATCAATTATTTATTAGGAATCGATAATTCAAAATTATTAATTATAATGATTATTAACAAAAGTGTAAAAATCTAATTGGTATATAAACATGATTTAATAGTATTATTCTCTTTTTTTTATTTAAAGAGTGTAATTACTAAATATTAATTTTATACCCTTAAAATATAATAATGGACTTAATACAAAAGACGATGAAAAATATATTATTTGTCTAATGAATGAAAATGAATTTTAAAACGCAAGTCAAAAATCCGCTATTAGCGCTAGTACAGTACGGTGCAAACTTAATGGCGGCTATGAACACGAGGCGAGTCGCTGCGCAGTAACAAGCTTATGCGCCAGCGGGGGTGCGGGGCGAGGTACTGCGCTAAGTGTAGCTAACTTCACAGCCGCCATTAACTTTGAATCCAACTATATCAGGTGTATGTGTCATTCTCCACCAATGAGAGACAAGCTAGACTGTGATTGGTGGAAATTGACAGTTCAACCTTATGCAAGATTTACTAGCATAACATAATTTTTGACTCACGGTAAGGCCTTTTAAAACTATGTTACAATGACAAGTAGCTATGATTAATAGTATTATTTAACAACGGAAAAAACTTTAATTCTGTATACAAAGAAACTAAATTAATATATCGCTATCTCTTACTAACATGCAGCGTTAGAAAAGGACAGCAATACATAAATGTTTAAATATGTTATCTGTGAATATGATCCTAGTTGGTCGAAATAAATAAATATAACTAACTTAGAAATTCTATACTTTTAGCTTGACTTCAAAACTTGTATGAATTTGAGTTGGAACTTAATCCGAAAGCACTAATTTACTTCTGTCCTTTTCTAACATGATACGAGTGAAAGAGATACCAATAGTCTTCGAATTTAGTATGGTTACAAACTAACGCCTCGGAATGCTACGTTTACATCTGTCCTGTTCTAATTCAGTACGAGTGAAAGAGATAGCCTAATTAAGTTTGGTTTGTGTAATGAATTACTTAAAGTAAACTTAGATGCCAAGTGAGGTTGATATATTGTAAGTTACAGAATAGCTGTTGTATATTAACTGTTGTTTGCTGTGTTACGTAGTTTTAATTATATAAAAATAGTAGGTAATAATTTGCTCGTTAAACAGGGATTACAGTTGACTATTGGTTGCCAACTGCGTACGGCAACCAACAGTTAGGACCACACCAATACGGAGAAATGGAGTGGAAAATTTATAAAATAACCAATAGGATTTTGTTATTTACACTTCGCCGTAAAGTCGTAGTAGAATAATGAATCTCTATTGGTTATTTTAAAAATTTCTTCGCGTTATTCGTCTCCACTTTGGTTTAGTTCGACCCTGATTGTTGGTTGCTGTACCCAGTTTAATAGCAACCGATAGTCAATAGTCAAAGCTGGCGAGCAAATTATATGTACTCTGCTTGAACTCTTTAGTAATACTGGTCGCTTATGTACGTTTAATAATTCCTTTACTAGATTAAATATTGCAGTCTTTCTGGTTCTTTTTTTTTTTTTTTGGTAGACGTCTTTGTAGTTAGCCTGACCGCAGGCTTTGACTGCTTCACCGGAATTTTGGCGAGGACCTTAAGGCCTCCAGCCAGAGCAATAGGAAACTTTTTTCTGGTTCAATATGATTTATTGCAATTAAGGTTTTCTATCTGTGAATTTCAATCAATCAAAAGCCAGTAGCTTTTCCTATATTGATTGAAATTGACAGTTAGTCCTCATGACATACGAGCCAATTCGTATTTTTTTTTTGAATTGTAGAAAGTTTTAAATTCATACTTAGCTTCTAAACAGCAATTGAAATAAAAAAAGACTTCGCATTACCATTTGCAAATGTACCATATTCGTTGGTTCGTATGCGTGCGAATATTTGTGACTAATATTACACGAATATATTCTTTAAGACTACGTAACACGGTCCAAAGTTGTCGGGCAAAACTATTCCTAGCAATAATTTGTCTCGATGCAACTGTATTATACCTATATAAGTAAATATAAAATAGTGATTGTGTAAAAATATTATTATTACGTCAATGAATGTTGAGAATAACTAAATAGTACTAAATATATTTATCTTACGCTATGTCAGGTTAATTTATTTTATAACGTTTTTTTGATGCTTTTATTTTGTAATAGTAATTTTTCGTAATTTTGAGGTGATTTTAAGTAACGAATGACGTTTAAGACATAACGTAAGCTAAATATGTTTTAATTTGTAATCTGATTAGTGTTGCCACTAATCAAATATTTTTGTGTTCGTATCAAAAATACGTACTTCGTATAACATTAAGTTGTATATAAAATAAGCCATATTTAATCAGTGTACTGGCAACACTGTAAGCGAATAGACGACTGTAACTAGTATTTAGTTGTATTTATTTTTTTGTAAGCATAAAAAATATAATGTAACTATTGGATATTCGAATGTAAAGACTCTATAGAAATGATTACTCATTAAAAGTAAAACGAAAATGTATAAAAACGCCATCTATTGAACAATATCTGAACTATTTACAAGAATGGTTCCGTTTATTGAAACTAGATGGCGCTACATAGGTTTTAGTGAGTGATAATTTTTAATGAATGAAGTTCTAGTTAGACAGCTATTAGGAGAAAAAATGTGTTAAATTAAAAAAATAAAATAGTAATAAAAAATCTCAATGGTAGTTGTGTTAGTATTTGGGAGTTTTAAGGTATATAATTAGGTGGCGATTAAACATGTATAATAAAGTAATAATAAATTAAAACGAAAAATATAAGAAGTAATTCTATCTTAGAAAATCTTTACTAAAATTACCGAAAGGTATAAATTAGAATTTGAGAAGACCCGACATATTTTAGAAATGAGATGATAATTATAATCTATATAGATCTATCAGCTTTTAAACATAAAAAACAACATCAAAATTGGTACAGGCTTTTACGAGCTTGAATACAGATATATTAATATCTATGTATGAACTATCTTTTTTCGTCTAGGGTTCAAAAATGTAATAATTACAAAAGCAATTTTGATTTGTATACAAAAACATGTTTAATTGTTCACTAATAACAAATTAGGTATTCTTTGAGGCTGAGTTTAAAAAATAAATATTCCCACATATTTTAATTAATTTATGAAGAGCATTATAAATTCTGCTAACTGTCATTACGATCATTCTCTTTGAGAGTTCAATGAGATTTTATTGTAGGCTTATCTGAATACGAAAATTAGGCACGATGACAAGTACACTGACTGACTACTGCATTTAAAACAGCTGACTCGAGGCCCAGACGAGCGATGCTCATTTCATCCCCACTCTATCAAATTATTTTAGAGATTCAAAAAATTAGATAGAGTTCGGATAGAATAAGCATTCGCTTGTTTGATCTTAATCGGCCTTTAGATAACTTATTGAAATAAAACTTTCTTTTTTATGGATTTTGTCGCGGTTTATTTTGATTTTAGGTCCCGACGTTTCGACACCTTTGCAGGTATCATGGTCACTGGCAAAAAGTGTCAAAATCCGTAAAAGATTAGTTTTGTTTTAATGTCTAACATTCGCGTAAATCTTTGATAATTTAGTTAAAGTAAAAAATATGTGGGAATATAAAAAGTTATTTCGTGTCATACTAAACCGAGGCTAAAATCGTATGGTTTCTAAATTTATGATAATCTCGCAACTATGTATTGTGTATTATTTATAAAGGTGATATATTTGCTTTAGTTATTAACGGATTGTACGTATTTGATTATAAATTATCTACTGAGTAATGTCCCACTGTTGGGCTAAGGCCAGAGAACGAGTTGATCTCTACGCTTTCTTACTGAAATGCGATTTTAGATTGATATTATTATTAACAACACGATATTTTTCTTCACCATGAGTGCAAAAACTTAAAAATAAGTAGGCAAACATAAATTGGAAAAAATAACACTTTTTCTGGATTCAAACCTGCTACCTTGTTCATTGTAATCGCGTCAATTTTTTTTAATTTTTGTTTTATAAGTTTCTACGACGAATATCTCAATGTATAATAATAAAACGACCCATATTTAAGGGACATTAATTAATATAATTATAATCAAATACACACAGTCCGTGCCCTATATAATTAAAAACAATTCTTGCTATTATCAAGTCAGTAAATTAGTTTTTCTTGTGTCTATGGTTTTTGATAGAGAAATGTGAACTTTTTGGTGCAAAATCTATAGCCCCGTGTCTCTTTTGGTGGTTAATCAATTTATGTTTGTTGACTAGCTTATTCCTACCGTTTTGCTTATATCAAATCTATACTATGACAGTATCAATGTATTAATTGAAACAATTTATTAGTGAAATAATTATTTAAGTAAATTTTACTTACGAGTAATCTTACTAATATTATAAATGTAAAAGTTCTTAAAAATGTATATATCACTATTTTGCGATATACCAGCTTAACAAATTTGGATGAATTTAGGTGAAACCGGGAGGCGTGGCTAGTTAGAATGCAACGATTACAATTTTCTGCGTAGTCTTTTCCCAAACTATGTTGTGGTCGGCTTCCAGTCTCACCGACAGCTGAACACCGTATGATACAGAGCGACTGTCTATCTGACCTCCACAACACATGTTACTGGGTGACACAGTATCCCATAGTAAGACTGCTTGTTTATTATTCGTTTCTCTATCAAAAATCAATTCGCATATTAGTTTATAAAGCTTTTTGTAAAAACTTAGCAATATTTATTTATTAGAAGGACCGTGTGAGTTTCAAATGTGATCTATTTTAAGAGCGCGTGATGTAGCCGCTGTGCAATTCGTGGAAATATAATGAAATATATATAATTTCTCTTATTATTGTGCTTTATTTAATATTTGATACCTTTGTAGTTTTATGAGTACCTACCCATGTAAAGAATGAAGTTTTATCTTGATATGAAATCAAACTGCTTGGAATAAAAGAAATGTAAATAGTTATAGTCTGTTTAACGTCCGAGGGTTCGATTCTTATTATTACAAATTTATAATTCCTATTAAAATTTAGTAAAATTACTAAAATAACAAAAACTTAATAAACAAAATTAACAAACTTGCTTTTTTAATATTTGCTAACTTACCACTTTAAAAATGCTAAACAGAACTACACAAATTACAGCAAGTATCTTAATCACCTCAGTTTTCAAACAAGACATCATATCTCTACCTTTAGGACATCGACGTATGATATGCATAGACTGCTACTATCGCTAGGTTCCCCTTGTGCCAAGCGAGAGCAGTTTTTAGTCTGATCCTAGTACATTTCGTTTTTTATTTAAGTTAATTTTCGCGCAACGAGAAACTTATATTAGAAAATATCGATGGTTTTGACATTGTTAGGATAATATTAGTGTTTTAGATAGATTTTTTAAAACGGCAAGCTCCCTCTTCATACATAATTCACGACAACACTTGTTCACACTAGTGCTTACGGTTTAAACTCTGATAGACTGACTCTATAGTTTCAAATGCAACCTCGTTGCTTTAGGACCTTCGATGCCACATACATGTCAAACTTAAAATCAGTCTTACGTCAGAAAAAAAAACCCTAAATAATGGCAACCATTACTCCACAAAACCATCGTAAACTTGTTTAAAACGACAATTAAAAGTAAAATGTAAACAAGCTAGGTGTCGCCTTACCCCTGTGGCTCAGCGCGGGCGTGGAGGGCTCTCGGGTGGCGTGTGCTGGGTAATGGTCGGCACACGACGGCGTAGGGCTGCGAACAAAAATGTTTATTTAGGAATTTATTTATGTTGTGTAGTATCTGATAATCTCTAAAAAAACTGCCTCGTTGGCCTAGTGGCGCTAAGCGCGACTGCTACGCTAGAGGTCTTGGGTTCGATTCCCGAGTCGACCAAGGTGTTACTGGGTTTTCCTATGAAATTCTCAGTAGCAGGTCGGAGTTTGGATTTGTGCCCGGTTAGTGGCAATAGGCTCGCCTCCTATTACATGGGACCTAAAAAAACAAATCGGCGAACTGTGGGTGTACATTGGTACACCTCTGCCTAACCCTTCGGGGATACAGGCGTGATGATATGTTATGTTAGTATCTGATAATATTGTAATATAAAAGATAATGAACACGAATGTAAAAAATTGTTGTGTTCATATAACTTTCTTTTAGGTGAAACGTTTTTACACGCTGTTTGGAATATGCTTAAAGTTTATTCGATTACAGCTGAAAACGTTTATTTCATATTCTAACTACAATTACGTACGAAAAGTCACTTTTGTATGTAATAGACTACATCCGAACTTGCAACCTTGTGCATACAAATCTGGTGATCAATATAATATAGGTGCATGTATTGAATAAATAAAAAAAGTATCTTTTTTGTGCCTAGTTTTTTCAAACAATTTTGGGTCAAGATAAATAACATAATTTACATGGATCTACTGAAAACACAGAATAAGTATAAAGTATTGATTTTTTTATTTTTTTTGCCAACCCTAACCAAAAGTAATCGTAGGATAATAAGCGCGGTAAAAAACAAGTCTGTAACCCGATCCGAATCACCCTTGTTATACCCAGTTTAACATGAACCAATGCGGTTTAATCTATTGTTAAGCTTTGTTATAATTGTGCGAACCAAAATATAAAAACAAACTTGTAATTTGAAGAATAATACAGTAATAGTTTTGTTAATGACAAATTACTCTCTTTTGTGAATTCTTATTGCTAGTTAAAAACTTGGTATTTAACGAAAACTAACGAAAAATAGGAATAAAAAAATTGTCTATGTACTTTCATAAAATTTAAGCTTACGACATACCAAGTTTCATCAAAATCCGGGGCCCAAGTCTGCTATTTACACTCGGTTCAATGTCTTCATAGTGTCGTGCCAGCAGAGCCATTTTCGGAAAATTGGTATTCTACTAAACGTCAAAACGTCAAAATTGCGCATTACAATTTGTACCAAATGTACCTATGAACTATTGGGCACAGTCGTTGAACATTGAACCGAATCGTTCCAATGCGCAATTTAGACGTTTTGACGTTTAGTAGAATACCAATTTTCCGAAAATGGCTCTGCTGGCACGACACTATGAAGACATTGAACCGAGTGTAAATAGCAGACTTGGGCCCCCGATCAGTGGTTTAGCATCAAAAGTGTAACAGTCTTAAAGAAAAAAAAGATATAGTCACTTCCGCATTTAGAAAATTAGTAGACCAGATTAAAATAAGTCGAAAAAAAGTCACATCTTACACATAATTAACTTGAAACATGACACCTAACTTTAAAAATCTCCCAACAATTAAAGTTCAAACTCACTCAAGGAAGCACTCAAAAATAAGGACTATAAAACAATAGGTCAATCAACTTCCGTAATGTCTCAAAAACTCTTGAGAGAATGCTACGGATGACATCTTGATGTTAAGAGCGACTCAACGTCAAAACTCTCCCTTAAACACAGGATAGGAAAACAAAAAGAGAAATAAGGGGCCCCTCAAGAAATTTGAGCGGCGACACGCGCGCGCCACGCGGCGAGTAGCGGAACTAAGCCCTCAATGAATGAAGTTTATTATTCTACATTATTCTGAATGAACGGATTACGTTTTGATTTCGCAAATTGTCTTGTTATTGTGTTTTGTTATTTTTTGTGTAATTGCGTTGATTAAATGGTTGGGGTGTTTTTGGATGAGTTGACTTTTTAAGTAAGGGTTTTGGATTAAGTTGTACCTAGTAAGATTTTTTTAGATTATACAAAATAAGTGTAAGTAACTAAGTAAATAGGTAAAGCTTTTGATTACTCTATTAAAATTATGGTTTTCAAAACAGCATGCCGTTACACAAAAATAATGCCAGTCAGGTACACCTTACAATTTAAGAAGTAGGTATATAGCAATGATATTCTAATAAACAGATATGTTATAAGCGTGCAATCGTGAAGACTCGAAAACGTCCTAATTGGGACGTATTGCCATTAACAACAACACTATTTGTCTCTTTTTTTCTTATGGGTTTTATCGTGCTGTCTCTTTTGCTCTGCCGCTGCTGCGCGGAACACTTTTTCGATTGTTTTGTATGCGTATAACATATTTGTTTATTAAAATATCATTGGTATGTAGGTTTTACGCAATAAAAAATATTGTCTAAATGTTTTTACACATGTTTATGTTTGATATTTTAGCAGGTCTATATTTATAAGTACATTACTATCAATCATTACTATCAAATCCAAACGACGTAATATGTACCACATTTTAAGTCTTGTTCAACATACCAGACATCACCTTGAGTCCCGCCACCCTTCACCGCTTCCTAAGTGCTCTGATTGGAGAAGAAACGGCAAAACAAGCTCCCTTGCACAACACTGAGAAATAAGTTATTAAATAGACATTGAAATAAAACTACTTTTTACGGATTTTTTCGCGGTTTGTATTTAGATTTTAGGTCCCGACGTTTCGACACCTTTGCAGGTATCATGGTCACGGGCAGACTGAGATGGCGTTCGTCTTGACAGTGGATGTTAAAAGTTAAAATATGAAGGTAGAACGAGCAACATCCACTGTCAAGAGGAACGCGAAAAAATCCGTAAAAAGTAGTTCTATTTCAATGTGTAACATTCGCGTAAACCTAAGAAACCAATAAATAAGTTATAGGTACCTAAAGATATTTAAAACAAAACTAGTGTTTAAGATCGATGTGTATTACAAGTACCTACTAGGTTATAAAAACTTATCTAAACTATTATAAAAATTAACTCACACAAATTACACACCATTGACGGAATAAATTGCAGTAAATATCATTACTACATCCCCCGCCAAACATTAAACGCATACAATTTTAGACGCGTGCTGTCAATGATTCCCGCCAAATATATTTTGACAGGTGTAATTGAATTTGTCCGCCATTTTAATTCAAGGGGCATAACAACGTTTAGTTATTTCATTAAGTTTTATTAACCTTTTATTCTCATATTATTTAGTTTGATAGTATAGAATATAATCTATTTAGTTTTATTGTGATTTTCGTGTGATGTTTTGATAGGGTGGGAAAGTTTTGATTGTCGAGATCTTTTGAAGTTGTTAAATGAATTTAAGATAGCAGTTGATTAAATGTCTGGCTTAATTAAGCTTTTGGTTAATTGTAATATCTATATTTTTAAAAAACAATTTATTAATTTTAGAACTTAGTGTATTAGTGTGGAGATAAGAAATCGCAGATTTTTTGCAATAAGACTACGATACTACAATAAATGAATCATTTGAAACAAATAATAATTTAATTGGGGTATGAGATGTTGTGTTTTTCTTGTACCTACTTATGTAATATAGTTTAAAACCCTCCGTGATCGCGCGATATGCACCGGTGTCAAGGTTTGGTAGCTCTGAGTTCCCGGGTTCAATCCTCGGATGGGTCAATGTAGGAACTAACTTTCTACATTGAAAATTTCGCGGCTATATTAAAAAAAAAACGATTTTTTTTAATGTTTTCTTTTAGTTCAAAACTGACTTCTTTTAGGTACCTAAGTCCTGCAAATTATGGAAAGATTTTACCAACCTACAGATAATCTCTTACTACCTTTATACACTAGCACAAATAATATTCTATTCTTTCTTTTTGCAAAACACTCCAAAACATTATTTTCCCAAACAACTCGAATCGTGCGTGATTTATCATTCATCTCCAAAGTACCACTTTGACACTTAATTGGCAGCGCGATGTTGTGGGGGCACTAAAGTACCACTCAACTTATCAACATCATCTATTATTGATAAATTGCAGTTTCTTTATCTTTTTGATCTAGATTTGATAGTGTAGTTGATGGCAAATCGATAAATACATTTTGAGGTAGCTACCTAAGTAGATAGCGTTTTTATAATATGGCAGATTTAACTAGTTCTTGAGAACACAGTTACATATTACAGAGTAGATTTTTGCTGTACATAGCTAGGTATATTTAGAAAAACACACTTTTTATTCATGTTGTAAACACAAGCTTTTTTCAATAGTAGTTTTAGCACTTTTTTATTGTGCTAACCTTTTAGGTACCTTAGATCAAAGAGTTAGATAAATTAAATTAATGCTTTTTTTTAACATTCTCATTCACATAGGTCAACCGAAATTAAAGACTAAATTGAGGTTTTGCTAAGAAATTTTTATAGGAAATTATCGATAAAACCTCAAGTACAGGTGGACCGATTTTCAAGTTGTTTTATTTATTTGATTTTTATTCACAAAAATTTCAAAAAATCATAAAATTTCGCAAAAAAAATCTCGAATTGGTGGTTATGCATATCAAACCGCATTATATGGCTAGTTATAAATAAATTTCGCAATTCTACACCTACCCTTAGCCACCCTTAGCTGTGAACGCGGCCGACCGCGCTAATGAGCGCATGGCTTATCTCGCCACTTTAGGTACCAGCCCGCACCTTTGTTGTCACTATAGTGCCACTTGTGGTACTTTCACAAAACGTGATGTTTTTACACTTTTTTTAGTTATCTGATTATTTTTTGTTGGCGCTGTGTTTTATGTAGATGGTCAAATTTTAATTACTTTGTAGTTAAGTTAAACTTGATGTGGAGTATATTTCAATGGGTTTATCTTTTATCTATTCTTTAATTTGCATTTAACGCTTTCTTTTTAATTATATGTAGTGAATTGCGGACCAAATGTTGTGTAGAATTTTAGGGGGCTCAGTATATTTTACTTTACTAGATACTTTTCTTACTTCGGAGTACGAATATAATTTATTTTATTTATTTATTTATATTAATATGGGTAATGGTGTGGGTGGTGTGGGTGGTGGCCTAGCGGTTCAATGAACGGATTTGTATCCACAAGGTTGCAGGTTCGAACCCAGGCAAGTACCAATGTGGCTTTTTCAAAGTTATATGTACTTTCTTAATTATTCTTAGACACTTCTGACAAACGGTGAAGGAAAACATCGTGCGGAAACCTAGATTCCAAAATTTTGGATCTGAAATCGCCAACCCGCAGAGAGCAAGCGTGGTGATCAATGCTCGTGCCTTCTCTATATGGGAAGAGGCCTGTGTCCAGCAGTGGGACGTTTATAGACTGGATTATATAGTATGGTTAATATAAGTATTTATGTATAAAGTCTTAATCACCTACACTTGCATTGTGAAATGCAATCAATTATTAATTATTTGTGTTAAATGTTTTTCGTCGCGAAATAGGTTAATTCGTTTTTTTTTCTTGTTGTTTTGACTTTCAAATTATGATAATAGTTTAAATACTTAGGTTCCCAGATATAAATTAATGCAAAGATAGTTTCTAATTAAAGCTATATTTCATTCTCTCTCATAGAATAGTCTAAACGTGCCACAATAAGCTATTTCGATATCAAAATAAACTAACAACGACACAAATAAGTAGAAAACTTAATTCGATTAAATCTAACATAAATTCATTAACCATTGATTATCCATATTTAATTACAGAAACCGCTACAGTCATTTACAACCGTAACAAACAGTTTACCCGGTTAAAACCCGGGTAAAACCACTGGTTACAAAAATAACCGGTTATACAATAGACCGCACGCATTACGCTAATTAATAAATCATTAAGCTTTGTAGCACATAATTAATGAATTACTAACTAATTGAATATTGTTATTGTTTACGCCAAGCTCAAATCTACGTTCCCGCTATAGCTACACCAACAACACTAAGCCGGCCGTCCAATGAGAACGCTTCAATGTGACGTGATCCGCCACAACCAATCGCCGACGCCCAATATCACGCGATGCCGGGCTTACTGGGAGCTGCGCGCGGGGTCCACACACTCAACGAAAAAACCTACGGTCGACGACTACGAGAACTATCTTCCAATGTATAAATTAAACTAAGTTAAATTAAAATCAAAGTTATTTTCTTTGTTCAATCGCGAACAAAAGTGGCGACCGTGACAGGACCTACAATCTTCGGATTCAGCAACTCGGAGGTGCCTACATTCCGGAGTGGTCGACGAGGTCATCACTCGGCCCTGCCGGGAACAGCGTTTCGGGCCTACTGCTATCCGCTACTCAACACCCACCAATCTAACTGTGAGCCCGTTCCTATCATTTTTCCTAGGTCTTTCCCCTTCTGTCTGAGCACATTTTGATCGATGATTTGATTGTTTGGCGACGATATCTAAGTAGCTAATTAATTCTACTCACCTACATAACTCGAATCAGTCTATCTATCTATAATAATAATCACTTTATTTCTGCAAGCTTGTTCGCTAATTGCCTATATAATAGCCAACATTTTACATGTAATGAGATAATCTCCTTTGCCCAGCTGAATGATCTATATCGCACTGTTTGCGATCTCATTACACTTCCATTTCGTTTCAAACATTTAATTCACTTATTAAACCATTAGAATCGTTGTGTACCTATACATTGCGAACATAACCTTTTACACCGCATTACCCGCTCGCACGCTTGCTACTATCAGCTGCTCACTAGCATAACGGTACATTCCAGGCGATCGGTGCACTGAGTACATCGGGCGTCTGCGACCGCGCGCTACGCGGTGCGCTTTCTATCTGTGCATCGGCTGCGCCGGCGCTTCGCTGACTAGCTGCATCGGCCTCTGCTGCGCACCGGACGACGAAACGAGGAGCGTATCGTACCTATTTCTTTAATATTTGCACAAAATAATATTTAATCGAGATGACTTCTGACGCAAAGCTTAAAGATTTAATTATTAAGCGAGGTGCTATCAAGGGACGTGTAACTAAGTTCAAGACTTATTTAGACACTCTTATTAATTTAGATTCGGTTTCCACTATTGAAGTCAGTAAGCTTGTGATGAAGTTATCGCGAATTGAGGCGTTGTTCGATGAGTTCGGCGAGTTGCAAAACCTAATAGAGGTTCAACCTGATGCAAATCAGGCCAGTGAGTTAACTGTGCGTGATTTAATCGAACAAGACTTTGATAGTTGTATTGCTTTAGCTCAAAACTTTATACAAACACATAGCGCTCCACCTAAAAATAATGAAGGTGACAATTGCAATTGCTCTCATCAGCATGATACCGATAGGCTAGGATTTAAATTACCTATCATTAACATTCCTAAATTCGATGGTACGTACTCGAAATGGTTAGAGTTCAAAGAAATATATTGTTCGTTGATTCACGATAATACTATGATAAAAAATGTACACAAATTTCATTATCTTGGTTCGTATTTAGAGGGTGAAGCAGCGCGTGTGTTAAGCAATTTGGAAATTTCCGATAAAAACTATGATGAAGCTTGGTCTATTCTCTGCAGCCGGTATGATGATAAACGGCAGTTAATAAACAATCATTTAAAGTCACTATTGCAAATCGAGCCAGTGCGCGAAACTGAAAAATCTATAAGATTTCTTATCGATCATGTCAATCAAAACTTGCGAGCTCTGAGCAACCTGGGATTGCCCACGGATAAATGGGATGCCCTAATTATAGCTATTCTCGTAGAAAAGTTAGGTAACGGCACCACATTCAAGTGGGAGGAACACAAAAATACATTGCCCCTAATACCTACCCTTCAAGATTTCTTCTCATATTTAAAAAATCGAGCTAACGTCTTAGAAACATTCAATCATCACAAATCTGATAAAGACAAAGTTAAGCAAAATTCTAACAACAATAATAAACAAACCAAGTCATTCGTCGCAACATCCAAAGAGACTACGTTTCCCAAGGGTAAATTTGAATGCTACTTGTGCAAAGGCAACCATCGCCTCTACGAATGCCCAACATTCAAGGAAAGGAGTCCTGAAGATAGAAACTCTGTTGTCGCGACATTTAATTTATGTGTAAATTGCCTAAGACTTGGTCACAATGTGCAAACATGCAAACTTCCAGGCGCTTGCCGCCAATGTAAACAAAAACATAACACTTTACTGCATTTGCCTAATAACACTACATCTCTATCTATGCCGGCGATTTCAACGCCAGAAATATTATTATGCACCGCTAAGGTGCGCCTAGTTAACCCACAAACAAACAAAAGCATTATTGTCCGAGCATTACTTGACAGCGGGAGTCAGTCGTCCTTTATCACCGAACGGGTAAAGCAGAAACTCAAGTTGACGCCTCAGCCATCAAACGTCGGTATTCTCGGCATAGGTAATAGCTCCCTCAATTTAAGCACAGAACGCTGCGCTCTCCAATTACAATCCATTGCTCCTACACGCAATACATTCCAAGTATCGATGTTTTGCCTAGTTTTAAAAATCATAACAGAAAATTTACCTAAGTTTCCAATTGATGTTAGTGAACTTAACTTGAGTGACTATGAACTAGCCGACCCCAGCTTCTACGAGCCTTCTCCAATCGACATGCTTATTGGTGCTGACTTATTTTGGGAGTTGATAGGCAATAAACAACTTTCCATAGGTACCAGTAAAACTCATCTACGTTTCTCTAAACTCGGGTGGCTCATAGCAGGTCGCATGCCTAATCCCACTCAATCGTTACATCAAAATTCTACTACTTGTAATTTTTCACTTCAAGAAGAACAATCTATAGATCAACAGTTAGCCAAATTTTGGGAGTTAGAAAATGTTCCACAAGTTCAGCCGTACACAGCAGAGGAAAACCTTTGTGAAAAACACTTTATTTCTAATACTTGTCGAGAAAATGATGGTCGTTTCAGTGTAGGTCTTCCACTAAAAGATAATTTAGACTGTCTGGGGGAATCTTACTATATTGCAAAAAAACGATTTTACAGCCTTGAGTCACGCTTTAGAAAAAATCCTGATCTGAAAGCGCTTTACTGCCACTTTATTAAAGAATACGCTGATTGCGGGCACCTTTCTGAATCGTCTAACCCAAAACCACGTAATTCCTATTTTCTTCCTCATCATCCCGTTTTCAGGGACAAGAGTGAGTCAACTAAGCTCAGAGTAGTGTTCAATGCTTCCGAGCCGACTACCTCTGGTCTATCTGTTAACGACCTCCAGATGGTAGGCCCCACAATTCAGGATTCGCTATTCAATATACTGCTACGTTTTCGTCAATATAAATACGTCTTATCAGGGGACATAGAGAAAATGTACAGACAAGTAAAACTAAGGCAGTCCGATCGCGATTTGCAACTAATTTTATGGCGTGACAATGAAGACGAGCATCTACGCACACTTAGGCTAAATACAGTCACGTACGGTTTTGCTAGTGCCAGTTTTCTTGCCACCCGATGTATTTGGCAAATCGGCGAGGAAAGTGTCGATCCCAAAATAAAAACTATAATACAAAGAGATTTCTACTGCGATGATTTACTTACAGGTGCTGATACAAGCACAGAGCTACGCCACATTCAGCAATCTATTGCCACCGAATTAGCAAAGGGATGTTTCCCCCTCAGGAAATACCGATCTAACTGCCCTAATCTAATAAATTACAATTCTATAGATAATGAAAAATCTAACTTAATTATTAGTAATGCTACTAGCACTTTAGGTGTAGGCTGGTCTCCTAGTACTGATTACATTCATTTTCCAATTAACTTTTCTAATAATAATGATTCTAAATGTACCAAACGAACAATCTTATCCACTACCTTTAAAATATTTGACCCACTTGGCCTTATTTCGTTATGTACAATTAAGGCTAAAATATTCCTTCAAATGTTATGGGTCAGGAAATTGAACTGGGACCAGCAAGTCCCACAGGATATTTTAGATCCGTGGGAAAGGTTTATCAAACATATCAACATTTTATCGGCTTTAGAAATTCCAAGAAAGGTTCTAATCGATGATCCAGCATCGGTAGAACTTCACTGCTTTTGCGACGCCTCGCAACAGGCTTACGGTAGCTGCATTTACTTACGGTCCGAAGATAAGACTGGAAGTGTACATGTCCAATTATTGTGTGCTAAAGCACGAGTATCTCCAATAAAAACTCAAACCATTCCTAGATTAGAACTGTGTGGCGCCTTGCTGGGTGCAGAGTTGACTTCCGTTGTCAGTAAAGCACTAAGTTACAAACTAAAGCGTAGGGTATACTGGACTGATTCAAATGTGGTTCTAGGTTGGCTTAAGTCTCTGGGCAAAGCCAAAACGTTTGTTGCTAATAGAGTTGCCGCTATAATTGAGCTCACCGATCCTACAGCATGGCGTCATGTACCCACCGCGGAAAATCCTGCTGACCTGGCTTCCCGCGGTGTGGACCCTCAGCACGTCCAGAAGTCTGATCTATGGTGGTCGGGACCTCCATTTCTAAGGCATCCAGAATCAGCATGGCCAGTACTCAATATAAATCTAGATAATGACTTACCTGAAATAAAGGCAATGCCTGCTGTAAATTGCACTGACGATAAATCTATACCTGATTTTCAACAATTTTCTACACTCTCCTCACTACAAAGAACATACGCAACAGTTCTTAGGTTTATAAACAATTGTAAACACCCAACAGATAAAGCCACGGGAATTCTACAAGTCCAGGAACTTGACAGGGCTTTAACTGTGCTTATTAAAATAGCGCAAAGGCAGTCCTTCCCTAAAGAAATAATGTTGTTGCAATCAAATAAACCCCTGAAGGCTAAAATTAATATTTGTTCTTTAAATCCGTTTCTCGATGAAGACAAAATCATTCGCGTCGGAGGGCGTATTGATAAATCAACCTACTCTTATGATAAAAAACATCCGATTGTTCTAAAGGCAGAACACTGCCTAACTAAACTAATTTTTCAAAACGAACATTTACGCCTGCTGCACTCAGGCCCTCAAAGTCTTTTAGCCTCGATTCGCGAACGATATTGGCCGCTAGGTGGCAGGAAACTAGCCCGAAATGTTGTACGCAACTGCTTTGTATGTCGCAGATTTAAAGGCAATACCATGTCCAATATCATGGGTAATTTGCCAACAGATCGGATTGTACCTGACTTTCCTTTCAGTGCAGTCGGCACCGATTTTGCAGGTCCCTTTCTGATTACTGATCGCAAGGGCCGCGGATGCAAGATAACCAAGTGCTATCTTTGCATCTTTGTCTGTCTACGATATAAATGTTTACACCTTGAAGTCGTAAGCGACTTAACCAAAGACGCATTCATACAAACCCTACGTAGGTTCATTGCTCGACGAGGAATGCCTAAAATAATTTACTGCGACAACGGTCGCAACTTTGTAGCAGCTGCTAAGGAAATAGGGAGCTTCATAAAAACGAATGCTGAAAATATTAAGGATTTTGCTGCTCGCCGGGGCGTTGAATTTCGCTTCTCTCCAGCATACGCTCCTCATTTCAACGGTCTGGCAGAGGCTGGTGTAAAGTCAGCAAAATTCCACCTACGTAGAATTTTAGGTCATTCTCACCTAACATTCGAAGAGTTGACCACTGTGTTTGCTCAGATTGAAGCAATCCTGAACAGCCGACCCCTTTGTCCTCTCAGTCCTTCACCCAACGATTTCCAGCCTCTCACCCCGGCACACTTTTTGATTGGTAGGTCGCTGACATCCGTGCCCACGCCGAGCGTTATGGACTCCAACGTGCATCACCTCAACCGACACCAGCGCATCGAACAAGCCAGACAACACTTTTGGAAACGATGGGCTTCCGAATACATATCCGAGCTTCAACAGAGGACCAAATGGCGCGTCAAAGGCAAGGAATTACAGCTTGATGATCTGGTTTTGATCAAGGAAGATCAAACCCCTCCCTTATGCTGGCGCCTTGGACGAGTCAGCAAACTGTTTCCCGGCTCCGATGGAGTAACTAGAGTGGCTGACGTAAATACTGCCCATGGTACAATTCGACGTGCGCTCAATCGCCTCTGCCTACTGCCTGCCTCTGATGATAGTGCTGAAAGCTGAACCGAAAGCTTTCAACGGCCGGGAGGATGTTTACGCCAAGCTCAAATCTACGTTCCCGCTATAGCTACACCAACAACACTAAGCCGGCCGTCCAATGAGAACGCTTCAATGTGACGTGATCCGCCACAACCAATCGCCGACGCCCAATATCACGCGATGCCGGGCTTACTGGGAGCTGCGCGCGGGGTCCACACACTCAACGAAAAAACCTACGGTCGACGACTACGAGAACTATCTTCCAATGTATAAATTAAACTAAGTTAAATTAAAATCAAAGTTATTTTCTTTGTTCAATCGCGAACAGTTATGTTGTGTTATTTTATTGAATTAAAGCAATAAAAACTCATTTTACGTTTTAAATTCATTTTACATAAGTGTAAAACAGAACTGATTTCAATTAAATTTATATTTACCTTTATTTCAATTAAATTTATACATATATACCTTTTGGACGATTACAAAAAAAAGTGAAATCTAATCTTGCCACAGAAATCGCGAATTGAGAACCTCCGCATTTCGAAGTTGGTTAAAAATTTCAGAAAATGCGAGTTATAATCGAGTATTCGTCATACATTTACTACATACAAGCTGTGCCCCGCAGTTTTACCCAAGGTACCGCCTCTGTCCCGATATTTTTTTCAGTTTTAATAGTTTTCTGCTTTTTTTTCTTTTGGATGCGAATCCAACATATCAAAGATCACGAAAATTGGTCTATTTTTTTTTGAGCTATAAATCATATTTAAATGATATTTTAATAGAGGACTAGATGATTTCCTTTTTTAAAAATCAAAATCAACATGTTTTTATTTCTTATAACCAAAAAAAGGCGCTCAAGAAACCTTACGTTAAATCTACTGACTCTAGTTGCTCGGTTCCAAAGTGTCATTCCTATAGAGAAGAGCCGGCAAGAAACTCCATAGGTTACTCTTTTAAAAAAGAGGTTAACATCGATGTTAAGATTACATTAATTTTAAACAAAATATTGTTCTATTGTCACTTTAATTTCTGCTTTATGACAAGATTTTTCCTTTCTTTCCGTATTTTTTTTATTTTACCATTTTTAATATAATTTTCATTAAACATTAATATAAAACACAACAATAACAAACGCTTTCATATTCAAAAGGGTATAAATTCTCAGAAACACAGAAATGTTTGCATACAGGGTGTTCGCAGAATTAATTAGAACCTGCGTTTAATTCTAGATATAAGCGCTTTTAGCATTAATTACAGGCACAGAATGTTGTCCGAATATTAATTTATTTGTTAGTTATTTTAACCGACTGTTAATAAGAGGTATACAGGTACTTATTAGGTATGTTTGCGATCTCAAAAACTACTGAACCGATTTTGATGTAGTTTATATAAGTTTTTTTTTTAAATCAGTATTGATATATCTTGAAAAGTCATTTTTGGGATAGATAGTTAGGTCGTTGATCTCGATTGTCATACATGTCATTGTTAAATACAAATCTGAAAAGGGATACTAAATTGCCCAGTATCTAAACATATACTACTTAAACTATGTGAGTTTAAAAAATCATGAGACTTTAATTTTTAAATTTATTTAAAATAAAAGCATATTACTTAACTAACATAAGAATCGATCGAATTGAAAACTCCATTTGAATCGGTTAAAAATAGGGTACAAATTATATTATTATGTCAAGTATTCTGTCGCTTCATCAAAGTTTCTTACTGGTATTTAGTTAAATCGAATGATACTGCATAAAGCATACTTCAAAAAATAGTTATAGGTACAAAAATCGATATCATGAACATTATCACTCAAGAGCTCCAAAACTCAAAAGTAAAATAAAATTTAACCAAAAAATATTAAATCCACAAGCAAACCCGCGTGACCAACCCCTAGTCTTCCATAACTGCCATCAATAAAGCGGCAAACGATGAAACGCAACCCCAAATCGGCAAGCTTTTGATCCCTAATTGGCGCCCTCTGATTGGTCGAGAAAGCTGACTGGCGCGCGCTGAGCGATCTGATTGGTTGGTACAGATAGGCCACGCCCAGGTTTGTGGGATTAGGGGGATAGGAGGGGGTGTAGCGGCTTAACGGGAGAATAGTCTTGGTCGTTGAGATTAAGAATTTTAAGTTTTTATTTTTGTCAATGTATTTTGTGGATTTATTTTCGTTAATAATAATTGAGTTAGAATTAATTTAGTTGTCATATGAAGATGTTTAATAGAAAAGTAAGGATTGAAGCTTTGAAATGATTTAAATCTAATCATTTATTCTAGAAACACAGCAAAGTTAGTTAGTTTTAGGGGAAACGATTTTTCTTATCAAATGTTTTATTATTATGACTAATATTTAAAGTTTAATGACATATTTATTGTAAAGGTACTAGATAGATAGACAACGTTAGCAGACGTTCAGTGAATACGTATGCATTTAAAATTATTTTTTAAGAACTACGAATTTATATCCAAACATATTTACTATGTAATTGACGATGATTACCTTTAGAATATATTATAAAATATAGTCTCTCTGCATAGTGATACTCTACATGAACATAAGATCTGTATCTTTACTTATGTTATTGGGTTTTTCTATGAAATTCTCAGTAGCAGGTTGGAGTTTGGATTTGTGCCCGGTTAGTGGCAATAGGCTCGCCCCCTATTACATGGGACCTAAACATACAATACCTAAATATACACCTCTGCCTAACCCTTCGCGGATACAGGCGTGATGATATGTTATGTTATTTTTTTTAATATGTTTCACAAATATATATGATTGACTGATTAACTTAATCAACATACTCTTCACATATCAAATTCTATCAATCACAGAATCTTTCAAAAAACAAAATATTTTTTTCCAAGTATCAAGACCTATCCGTCGTGGTACCCCGTTTTGCATTCTCTGGATGATCCGTCGAGTGGGTTACACCGTCTTACACCAATTTAGCTGGCTATCTGTATAACATACAGTTGTACATGTATAATATTGTATAGCTATACAATAAGGGAGCTTTATAACGGATACAATTATGTATAAACCAAAAAAATTGATTAAAATCTATTTTTTTTGAGAGATTAGTAGATTTTGTCGTCTATTTTCATGATAAAAAGTAAAAAAAGTCCTTTTTACGGGAGAAAGCTAATTAAATATGAAATTTTATCAAAATCGGTTGTGTGTAGTCAAAGATATTGGTGAAAAGATCTGGGGCCCGAGTCTGCTATTGACAATTGTTTGAATCGTATGAGTGGGTGGCGTTAGTAGGTCCATTTTAGGATAATTACGTAGGTAAAACGTCATTTTAACGTCAAAATTGGCCATTGGGACCGCCAATTTTGACGTTCTGACATTTAGTAGAATGCTAATTATCCTTTAATGGACCTACTGACGCCACCCACTCAGACGATTCAAACAATTGTCAATAGCAGACTCGGGCGCCTGGTGGGAGTCGAACCTACAACTCATTGCAGACCGATAGGATCATTTTCATATTTAACTTGCACTCTAAAAAAATGTATTTAGATTATTGTTTATAAACAGTATGCTTACAAACAAGTAAGTTTAGTTTAATAAAAATAGTATGAAATCTTCGTGCTACGTCGTAACTCTACGCATGCTACAGCGTAGCTCATGTTCCTACAGTTGCTACGATTTCTTAGTACGTTATCATTATTATTAATGAGAATTACTACGCTAATATTTTCGTTATAATTAAATTACGTAATCGTAGAAAAATATAATTTATACACACATACATACCTACATATAATCACGCCAGTTTCCCGTAGGGGTAGGCAGAGACCACTTCTTTCCACTTGCTACGATATTATAATAATATAATTTATTTACAATTCAATACTTAAATCTGATAGAACAACATTATTACCTAATTTATTTTAATTAGTTCCTAGGATTTATTTCAGGAGAATTTCATACTAGCTAGCCCTTTTTCGAGCAATGTTTGATTGCTTATTAGTCTCGTCCATCGACGTACTATATTCATAGACTGCTACTATTGCTAGGTTCCTCTTGTGCCAAGCGAGAGCAGTTTTTAGTCTGAACCTAGTACATTTCCTTTTTCATTTAAGTTAATTTTCGCGCAACGTGAAACTTATATAAGAAAATATAGATGGTTTTGACATTGTTAGGATAATATTAGTGTTTTAAATAGATTTTTTAAAACGGCAAGCTCCATCTTCGTACATAATTCACGACATCACTTGTTCACACTAGTGCTTACGGTTTAAACTCTGATAGGCTCACTCTATAGTTTCATATGTATACTCTAAGGTCTCGTCAGATTCAGATGTGAAGGTACTGAATATGTTACATGGCCTGCCAAATTAAAGGCGAAGTGGTGAACGACGTGGCTCGCTATATATGTGTAGCCGGTTCTAGTCCCTTATCTACTATATAAACATAAGTCGGGGTTTTCCTTCCTGACGCTATAACTCCAGGGGCCCGAGTCTGCTATTTACAATTGCTCCAATCGTCTGAGTGGGTGGCGTCAGTAAGTCAATTTTGGGATAATTGGCATTCTACTAAATGTCAAAACGTCAACATTGGCCGCCCCAATGGCCAATTTTGGCGTTAAAATTATGTTTTACCTACGTAATTATCTTAAAATGGACTTACTAACGCCACCCACTCAGACGATTCAAGCAATTGGCAATAGCAGACTCGGGCCCCAGAACGCACGAACCGATTTCCACGGTTTTGCATTCGTTGGCAAGGTCTCGGGCTCCGTGAGGTTTATAGCAAAGAAAATTCAGGAAACAAATAAAAAATTCTTCGTCTATTAATCACCAAACGAAATGTTACATAAAACAAAGCCATCTGGTGGTGAAACGGAGTTCGCCGGGTTTGCTAGTGATGTATATAGATTTCGAGTTGCGAAATATTTTTTACAGCTTTTTCTGTTAATGATTTTAACGCATTTCTGACTTAGTTATTATTTGCCTTTGCCCTTTAAACTATATTTAAGTTTAACGTACATGAAAATGATGCTTTAGCACGTGTGTAACTAAAATAGATAGTTTAATATTATTTAAAATGGTGTGTGCTAACTGCTACTGTAAAAAATATGTTAACTAAACTTCTCTATCCAAGTGACATTTCAAAAAGTTATTCTACAACAACCTATTATTTCAACATATCTAGACACACGACAGTGTGTCCGCCAAGTTCGAGCAAAAAAGCGATACTCCGGCCGTGGGTTATATTACACGAACCATTTCGGGCCAATTTCGACCACCCTATAACTCAAAACATATTTTATCTACGCATTTGAAATTTCGAGTGTCTGTAGACATCCCCTTAATTGTCTAGAATACAAAATTTCATTATTCTATCTTTAGTAGTTCTTGAGATATTGACGTCAGAAAATCGCAATTTTTACTATACACTCATCAATTACTGACTCATCAAAAACCTAAACCACTTCCAATGGTCGTACAGACTTGAAATTTGGCATGGAGATAGGTCTTAAGGTCAAAGTAAAGAGAAAAATCTGAAAACGGCCAAGTGTGAGTCATAACAGGTTTACAGTTATAGGTATATCTTTATTATATTTAATATATTTTTTAATTGTTGTGTGTTATTTTTTATGATTTATATTGCTTTATTATTTGCTTTAAATTCGTAAGTGTATATTTTTAGTTAGTTTTAATTTGTGTACTGTGTATTCATTAGTGTTGTTTTCTTTTTAAATTAGTATAGCATATAAGCCTTTATATAAATAAATTATACAGTGTGTCCACAGCCTAACTTAAACTACTTTTATCAATATCTCCGGGAATGTTGACTTGATTTGGAATTATCCCCGTTTGTGAGAGTCACGAGCATAATAATATTATTATACTTTATGTTTACTATAGGGTAAGTAGATGTGTTTGAACTTTCATGAAATATATAATGAACTTAATTATTCAAGCAGAACCTTTGATTTATTATTTGTCGCATGACTAAGTTATTTATTGTTGTTAAGTAGGTAAATAGAAATATAAAGTATTTAGATTGACACAAATTGATCGAGTAGTTAGAATATTTTTTGCATAAAATTAATATATTATTTAATGTATTAACAAACATATTTGCGCTACGAAAAAAAATAGTTAACGAAATGTGTAGGTATATAATTATCATGTTTCGATTAAGTCTATGTTTAATAAATAAATGATTTAAATTTTGAAACCACACAAAATATTTTTGTGAAAATTTGAATTAACTAATTATATTTAAAATATGTACCTAAACACTAATCCAAAATAACCATAACAACACCACAAAAATCAAAAATCCATACAACAAAAAATCTAACCCAAAAAAAGCAAACTAACAAGAAAAATCGTTTCTAAACCGGCCAATAAACGGAGGCCTTATTAAAGATATACAGTATAAGGGGACCCCCTCCCCCCTCTCCTAGGGGTTGTCCCCCCATTCCACCCCATTCCGAGCAGTTTGTGCCAACCATTCGCGCCAAACGGGCAGTTTGCGCGGGAACCAACCGTTAATCTTTTAATCGATAACATTATCATCGATATAAATTTCGGTAAATCGAGTAAAATATCGAGTGGAATTTTTTTCGTCGAAGTTTTTTTTTTAAGTGTAGACTTTTGAGTTTTTGGTGGTAGAGTTTTTTTTATAAGTTTAGAGGTTCGGCGAGTGATACCTTTGTCAGTTTGTGAATTTTCTTTGTGTTTTGGTTTTGAGAAATGTGGTATTAATTGAGACAAATTTTAAATGGTTTTATAAGGATTATTGTGTGCGCTTGGGATTTATTCAGTGAATAACAGAGATATAATATTTTAAATATAAAAATAACGTGATTAAAAATATTTATAAACTAAAAACACTGCGTGAGTGAATCTAAAATCTAGCGTAACTATTATGTGAACTTGAACAGTGAAAATACAGACAATTTGTGCAAAAATTAAATAAAATTTAGTGACTATAAACTTAGAACTTTAAAAATTAAACCAACAAAATTATAGTGAACATAACCATCAACAATAACCCAACTTATTCTGTGACTCAAAACTAACTAAAAACTTTTAAATATAAACCAAATAAAATATAGTCAAAATAACTATCAAGAAACTACCTTTACCAAAATTAATATGAATTGACTTACAGTGCAATAGACTAACAAGAATTAAACTACACTTACCCCAGTGAAAACATAAAATGTATCAATAAAAATACATGAATTAAAAAAAAACATGGAGCCCGAAACCCGAAGCGACTCGCCCACAGACTCAAACAGACAGGAACATACATCTAAAACATCATTTCTAATAGAAGACATACTATACAGAAGTCACGAGAACCGTAACTTCAAGACCCCCGATCAGAGACGATTTGAATACGACAGAGACCCCAAGAGTTTCTTCCCGGTACCGAATGATATCAGACCCCATGTGGGGGGCAGAGAGGGGTCTTATTTGCAGGTCGCTATGGGCGCTTTGGGGGCTTATTTACATACGCCTAACACTTATAAGGCTGTTGAAGCGCCGTATTTTTTGTCCCAAGGTAAGATTTCTTTGTTTGCAAAATAGTGTATAAAGAAAGAAAGAAAAAACATTTATATGCTACGGTTTTATAACAAAATAAATATAATTTTATGGAAAAAATGAGGGAATTTTACTATTATTTTTTTTTGGATTTAAGTGATTTAGATAATTTATCTTAATTAATGAAAAAGTCAGAGTAACAGTTGGTTCGCAATTGTTGTCAGAAATAAATACACTTGGAAAATAAAAAAAAATATTTATCATTACGTGTTTATATGCATGCAAAAGATGTTTTGTGAAATATGAATAGACAGTAATTAAAAATGTTAAGAGCAATATACGTTTAGTCCCAGTTCTAATTCTGTTGCGATTGAGTAACAAATTGTCGTACAAAACAAATAAGTTTTATTGACAATACTTCAAGAATGCTGTTTTTTTTTAAACATGGAGAGCGTCTATAAGCTTTTAATTAGCAGTACGTTATACCCATTGTATCAAAGCCGAGGATTTATTTTAACCAAATATTCATTAGATATTTTATTACAATAAACTTAGTCGTTTTTTGCAAGCTAATAATTGCGTAATGCCACACACATCTTAGATATATTTCACACTAGCTGTGCCCCGTGGTTTCACCCGCATGAATGACTATTCATACACTATCTTTATAAATTATAGCCTATGTGTTATTCCGATGTATAAGCTACATTATTGTAAAGTTTCATTAAAATCCATTCAGTAGTTTTTGCGTGAAAGAGTAACAAACATCCACACATCCATTCTCACAAACTTTCACATTTATAATATTAGTAAGGATAAAACAAACTTTGGGTGATCAAGATTTGGGTGTCGTGACCAAAAATAGTTGTAACTAACAGTCCCTAAATCAAAATCAAATCAAATCCTTGCAGTTTCTTCGGGCTAGGAATCGAAAGTTAATTTTAATTGGGTTTAAACAAAATAACCCTAAAAAGTCGGACTGTCAAACGTTTTAAGATTTTTCCAAACATTAATATGTATATATTAATATGTATAGTATCTATATTTTAGACTGCCTTTCTTTTCTCCAAACAAGTAGGTTTATATAATTTTGATAAGACTTATCAGTTTAAAGAATACGTTCAATAGCATCGAAATATTGAGGTAATATGCGCCTGACTGCATAATGGAAGGTAGATTTAGCCGTCGGATATAGTTGATTGCAAATTGCAATTTAAATTATTTAGTTATTAATTCATATATCTCGTACTTAAATAAGTTTCCGTACCTTATGTTAGTTAAATCTACTAAGAACATTTTAAACAAAGTGTTGAACGAAACTTAAAAACTACCGAACCGATTTTGATATCGTTTATCACATATGGATAGTTGAAGGTTTGAGTGTATATAAAATTGTTCTACTTGTGCAAAGCCGGGGCTCGTCACTATTCTTAAGTACATAAATACTTAGGTAATAGCACATATTGTGTTTCTTCATTGTCGCTTAGATTAAATTCTGATAATACGGGGTTCTTATTACAAGACATACTCGTATAGTCTTGTAATTGAGGTAAAACTATTTGAGGTAAAAAATTAACTGTGTGCTTAATAATTAATCAAAGTAGATAGATTTTATACTGCATTTAAATAATATTTTGCTTCACGGCCGCCGCCGCGTCAGCTTATGATAAAATGATTTGACTAGTGCTATATTGCAAACAGTAGTATTTTCTGCTATAGGCATACACACATTGATAATTCATATACATATTACATTATACAATTGATATTTCGAAAAGGAATTGTGTACCATATATAAATTATTACAAAAAGGGCATGTATGTGTTGACCTACATGTTTTTTAGTAAGATTTCAATCAAATATTTTCTATAATTATTTAAGTTTAAAATCAAAATTAATGTATGCAAATATTTAAAAAATGTCTCGGTTCGAGTCTGGATGAGGTTGGCACAGAACCGTAGATACTGGCACGAAAAAAGGGAGGCCTATGCCCAGGAGTGGAAGGACAAGAGCTGCGGATGATGCTGTACCACTATTAATATATAAAATCTAAAGACACTAATTTAGTGTTACTTTTACTTAATATTTCCTCTAACATTACTAAATATAACCATTGTTTCAGGAGTACCATACCACGCACTGTTCACGCCATCAGAACTGTCTCTCTCGGCCCTCAAGCATTGCCGGAGACGGAAAGCCAGGACCGTGTTTTCTGATCCACAGCTAACTGGTAAGTTAAGAATTGATAATATATCATCAGTAATTAAGAAAATGACGGCCAATTAAAAAAAAAAAATACTGGACAGATTTTGTTGAAATATATACAGGACTTTTTGAAAACCCTGTCCGATCTCTGAAGGTACTGTTAGGTATCGATATTAGATTCTTAACGTAATAAAGGAAAAACTTGAATTTGTGTAAAAAAAGGAATATTTAAAATGCTTCTATCATAAATATTTCAAGTTTCATATTGTTATTTGGTTATGTGATTGTGAAACCTATATGAAGGGACGGACGGGGTTTTCTTAACGAATCGTATAGGATAATATCTGAATAATTAATGAATATAAATATGTTTGACATTAATTCAAATTGCCGTAGACAAATCTTGACTCACATAAAAAAATAATCTTAAAGGCGAGCGGAAAACTTTGTCTTTTCAACCGACTCCAAAAAAAGGAGGAGGTTCTTAATTCGGCTGTATTTTATTTTATTGTGCATTTAAGTAGTGGCTTAGAATAGGTTGCAAATATAGTTTATGCCTATTTAGCAAGGACTGCATCACGAGAAAACAATATTAGCTTATAAATAAATAAATAAATGCGGAAACCATCACCTACATTGCTCTCACTTGTATTATGGAATTCAAAAACAACAAAGGTACAACATCCTCTCAGACCCGAGACAATGTAGAAAAGTTGATTTCTTCATTGACCCGTGTGTACGCCACTCGACCACGGAAGTCGTCAAAACAGATTAGTTATCAAAAAATAAAATAATAGGGTTTCTTTCTTCAAATACTTATATATAGTAATATAATAATTTACAATCAAAACTTACCACTATTTTATTAAATCATCCAATTATAACCTGCGTGGGGAGAAACAAACATTTCTTATTCACTGTGGTTTTACATTTATTTTATAGACAGGCCTGTTGGTCTAGTGGTTAGAGACCCTGACTGCTATACCGGAGGTCGCGGGTTCGATTCCCACCCGGCTCAAATGATTTTGTGATGAGCACGATCATTTGTTCGGTGTCTGGGTGTAATCTGTCTATAATATGTATGTATTTAGAAATATATAAGTATGTTAGTCAGTTGTCTGGTTACCATAACACAAGCTCTGCTTAGCTTGGGATCAGACAACCGTGTGTGAGATGTCCCGGAATATTATTATTATTATTTCTTTATTTTAAAAGTTAGTATAATTCATTACCCGAAGGTTTTAGAATAATTTTTCTTATAATTATTTACTAGTACTGACTACGGCTGTTTATAATTAATTGGTTTATTGTTATGAGCTACGGGTAAAGTAAAAATATAAGGAGTGCAGGTAACTTTCACGGGTAGTAATAAAGGTTATTCCTACATTTTCTTGTAAAGGACTAAGAAGAAATATAGGTACCTTATATTTTGTATACTAGTTAAATAATATTTATTGACGCGTGCGTGACCAATTAAAAATAATTCATTGAAAATAAATCATTGGGACTTTTCTTATTCAGAAAGTTTTCATGAAATACATGAATGTATATAAGTAGGATCGTTTAGCGGCAACACTTAAAATTTTGTATGTTAATGTGTATAATATAGCCCACTGTCAAAAAGTACCAAAATGAAATCGGACCACACGGGAAGCGCCAGCCTTCAAATAAAAAAAGGATCATCAATATCGGTTCACCCGACCAAAGTTCTGTGGTAACAAAAATAAAAAATACAGTCTAATTGAGTACCTCCTCCTTTTTGAAGTCGGTTGAAAAGAAGAAAGTTCTTTTATAATAATGAAGGTCCATCTTTCACCCAGGTCTAGAAAAGCGTTTCGAATCGCAGCGGTACCTCTCAACTCCTGAGCGGGTGGAGCTAGCTGGTGCCCTGAACCTCTCGGAGACGCAGGTCAAGACCTGGTTCCAGAACAGAAGGATGAAGCACAAGAAGCAGATGAGGAAGCAGCAGCAGCAGAGAGGTAAGGACCTAGAGAAGATGAAGGGAGTTCAGATATCTGGACTTTGGACAGCGGTATTTTAGCTATGTACTTTTGTCTACTGTTTTTTCCTCTATCTCATTTATTTTCTCCTTCTTTTGTGTAAATATACTGTCTGTTTATCATTTATGTAAGTTCCTATTTTGTGTATGCGTTTGCGCAAGCCACTAAAGTAACTGTGTTGTTAATACCGGCACAAAAACGACGGTATATTCCACTTTTTTCACCTTATATTATCACTCAGGTGAATAAAGTAGATTTTTTCGTCTCCTTATTTCATCTCGGACACAGTTCACTCAGGGGCCCGATGCCGCTATTTTAAATGCATGTCAGTGGTCGCTCAGTGTTCTTGTCATTATGCCTAATTTACGTATTCAGATAAGCCTACAATAAAAGCTCATGATCTCAACCAGTTGACAAAAGTAATGTAATTTTTTCACCTCCGAATAAACATCACTCAGATGAAAAACTACGATTTTCTGGATTATTTAAGAAGACTTTTATCAACTACATACAAAATGGAATATATTCACGGTATTTTTTGTTTGATAAGCGAATTATTTGACATATCATATCGATTTTACTTTGCCTACTTCGTGAAAGATTTTATATTCTGAACTAATTTTACAAAATTACGTGTAATTTGTTTTTTTCGTTTCCCTATATATACCTAGTCAAAAGTAACTACTAACAACTAAAAGTAAGTCTTATTTTATTGTGTAAGGTTTATAGTTTATCGCAAACATCGCATAAGACGGACACATAAACTATCGTCAAATAAAAAATTCTTGAGTATTTGAAGTATGTTACAAAGTATATAATTTTACAAAAAAAAAACGCTTAATTAAATGAATATTTCCTAAAAAGAAGACTAATTTAGAAAATTACAACTTAAATTGCCAAACATTTTCCGAAACCCACCTTCTACGTAATTGATCCCAGGAAGGGAAGCATAAGATAAAGTTCCCAATAGTTGGGGAATTTCTTAGTAACTTAGGTAACTTAACTAATACGGGTGTATCCAAGTTATGTGTAAGTTTTAATTACTTTAGAGTTTGCTTAGATCTTGCAGTTGCAGTGTATCTAGAGATTTATAATGTTAAATAGGTATTCTGTCCTGGTAATAATGTATCTAAACCGAATAAAAAATATACAAATCTGCAAACAAGGTTTAAATAATTACTGATATCTTTAAAGACACTGAATAGCTCTTCACATATTTACTTTAAAAAAAAAGGCATTACAATCGGTACATTCGTTTAGTAGCTACCATGCCACAGGGGCCCAAGTCTGCTATTTACACTCGGTTCAATGTCTTCATAGTGGCGTGCCAGCAGAGCCATTTTAGGAAAATTGGTATTCTACTAAACGTCAAAACGTCAAAATTGCGCATTGGAACGATTCGGTTCAATGTTCAACGACTGTGACCAATAGTTCATACATTTGGTACAAATTGTAATGCGCAATTTTGACGTTTTGACGTTTAGTAGAATACCAATTTTCCGAAAATGGCTCTGCTGGCACGCCACTATGAAGACATTGAACCGAGTGTAAATAGCAGACTTGGGCCCCTGATCGAACGAATGGAAAAACTTATAAAAACCATATTTGTTTCATGATCTTTGTTTTTAATTTTCCTCTGTACCATCAAATTTCGGAAAAGATGCAAGAATTAAGACTATAAAACGTTTATTTATCGTTTTTCAGAAATAGAATGCATCTAATTAAAGCGGCGGGGTCCAGTTAGTATAAAGTATTTAGAAAATAGTTATTTCAGGAATTTCTGTACGGATGTCAGGTTTATATGTTAGTTATAGCGAAAAATGACTGCAAGAAAATGGATACAGTGGTTATAGATCTTTTGCTGGAAAATTAATCTTAAATAAAGAGTATGATTTTATATTGATGTATAATTTTTTTTTACTTTAGAACTGACTTTATGTCAAAAATACAATTGCCTGATGCGCTGCGGATCACCGTTACCACGGCAAAAGTTAGCCTACATCCTAGTCTTATGATCCTAGTCTAATCTATGACAAAATGTTCATAAAAATCGGTAAAGCTTGAAAGCGTAACAGCTTAAAAGGCGCCGACCGATGCACTGATTTTCATGATCTTTGATTTGTTTGTTTCATCTCCACCGTATAACAAGATATTTAGAAAATCCGGGAATGAAGAGCTAGTTTATAATAAATATAATGTTATTAGCGTTTATAAAAGAGTCAAATGGTAGCGTAAAATAACCACCCATGGTTATTTTAAAAAAACTTTTCCCTATAAAAAGTATATTTGAAAGAAATAGCTACACAAATTAAATTTCCTTTAAAAATAACTATACCTCATTAGATAAGTTTATTTTTAAAGCAGAATTTCTCGTCTTTTGCGAAGCAATCTCTCTTAAGAGCAGTCGGTAACCCCAAGTCACTTAACTTACATAACTTGAGTAACTTGAACGCCACAAGACGTTGTCAAATTAACTTAGAAATCAATATGGCCGCCGTTGCTAAGCAACCAACGTCTTAGAACCATTGACAAACGATTTTCAAACTGAACTCGTCAGTTTTAAGGTCGAAAATCGTCTGCTAATGTGTCTTATGGGAGGGGTTGGTTTTGAAAGATGAGTTTAAGCGAAAATAGTCCTAATTGTGTGCTGTTAAAGGTTAAAATTGTGTGTTAGATTTAATTAAATTTGTTTTCTTTTGAGCACGACGTCTTGGTAGTTTAATGGTATTTGTTAGTTCGTATTGTCGACAATTTTAGTAGGTAGGGACAGAATTGTAGGGGATGTTCGAGTGTTCATTTTAGTTGTCAATAAAATATATGTTTTTAAGGTTATGTAAAAGGAAAAAATGAGCAAGACAACGTTAAAATAATTCTAAGTGTATCATTTGCAATAAGGCAATTTGACTCGTTTTAATTGATTCACAATCTTATTTAACTTATAAATCATATTTGTATGAGTTTTTGATGTTTTTCAAATAAAAACAAACAACTGCAATATCCAAAATACATACATACATACATACATATCATCACGCCTGTATCTCCGAAGGGGTAGGCAGAGGTGAACCAATGTACACCCACAGTTCGCCGATATGTTTAAGTCCCATGTAATAGGGGGCGAGCCTATTGCCACTTACCGGGCACAAATCCAAACTCCGACCTGCTACTGAGAATTTCATAGAAAAACCCAACCTTGGTCGACTCGGGAATCGAACCCAAGACCTCCAGCGTAGCAGTCGCGCTTAGCGCCACTAGGCCAGCGAGGCAGTTCCAAAATAAGTAACTGTAATAACTACAGCCTTATGAAACAACATAACACACCATCACGGCTGTATCCCCGAAGGGGTAGGCAGAGGTGTACCAATGTACACCCACAGTTCGTCGTGTCATGTTCACTTATCACACTTTCATTATTTGAAAACTATGTATTTTAAAACCCAATTTTGAAAATGAGTCATTAATTAGAAATATTATTTAGGACACCATAGTTGTAGAAAATAATTATTAATTAGACATCTACATAGGTAAATGAGATTTTGGTCAATTAGACCGTTTTATTAACTAATTGTTAATTGTTAACAGGTACGGCAGCTGTAGACTTCACTACAAAACATCCGGCCAACCATTCTGAATGTCGAAAGGTAATCAATATAAGTTTAATTTTAATATATAAAAAAAAAATGTATGTACCCTAAACATCAAAATAACAAGACTACGTACTTAACAATAATTTATCGATATATCGATGTAGATTTGAGAGAAGAATAAAGGTATTTATTTATGTTTAAAAAACAGTTTCCAATTTAAAAATATAATAAATCTGTAGGAAGCCTCTTTTTAAACTAGTCTCTATTTTTTTACGTTCTGAAGAGTTTCAAGTCGAAGAGCTGCACCTTGGCATCGGCTCATTTATTTGAGAGCTGCAATTTCGCAGATATCTGCTTAATATTATAAATAAATGTCATTACATTTAAAATCTTTCTTACAGACGGAAAACTCAAGATTATCGACAACTCAAACGTCAGATTCTGATACAGAACACAGCGACAGTGATATCGATATCGTCGGGGAGTCGAACTACGCACAACACTATTCATCTAACAACACGTAAAAATAAACTTTAAAAACTTAATTATATAAAGTTCATAATATAATATTAGGCTTAACACGCGTCAAATAATTGATCTTCATACTTGTCAAAAGCGGGAAACGTGCCTGCCTGTGTATCGTAATGATCAATTTGGTTACATTGTAAATTTGGGTCTTACTAGCGTAAAAGTTGTCGTTAAAGCTTAACTTTAACATAAATCAATGACGAGATGTTAGTTCATTGGATAACTTTGTTTAAGTATATAACTAGTGAAGTCGTGGTGAAGCCTTATTGTGACAGAAAAGTGACACTCTTCCTTGACTGTTTCCTGACACTTTCTTTGTCTAAATAATGTATCTGTCGCAGACAAATAGTATAATTTGGCATTTTACATACGGCGTCGTCAGTTTAAAAACGTTTGCGGCTATGTAATATGCCGTAGGCAAAATGACAACTCATTCAATCGTTATAACGCGACGTTAGTGTTATTTTAGGGTGACCATGCTCATTAAAATCTCGAGACAAATTTTGAATTACATACGTCGTCGCTCGCTTCGCTCGCTCTGTTGCAAGGTCACAATATCTAACCTAACCTAACCTATTGATCTCTGTCACAAAGTCGAACCTAATCAAGCAATGGATTTCTGGGCCTATGAATTTTTGAATATTCGATCAAATACATGTTTTTTTGACCAAAAATACTCCGCAGGAGTCCTTCACGACCCAGAGTTTATGGATACCTTAGCATTTTTGACGTGCCGGATAACCTCAAAAACTAAATACTTCAATTTGCCTAGGCATTATGTATATGGTGTTTAAATTTTCGATGAAATGTTGTGGCATATTATAAAGTGACTCGGCAATATACATTTTGCCTTCGGCATATTACATAACCGCAAACGTTTTTAAACTGACGACGCCGTATGTAAACACGCAGATTATACTATTTGTCTGCGACATATCTATACCTATAAATGTCCTACTCTCTGACACTGCATCGTCTGGGGTGAATACAAAATGTGTCGAATTGAAAATATTGCATTACTTTGATAGTATGTTAGAGATGTAAAAATAATCCCGACGACCGATATTTAATTGTTTTTTTTTAATTGAAATTTTATTTTACTGTTATTCTGTTTGTAGATGTAATATGAAAGTGTTTGGACTTCATTGCTAGGTGGGTTAGTGATACATAAGTAATTATAAAATCACTTTGAATAAAGATAGATGCTCAAATTGGATAAATCAAGTCATAAACCAGAATTGGTCGACTAATATAATATTTTAACCGGCTTCATAAATGATGTTATCAATTCAACTGTATTTTAAGGCTAATATAAGAACAAACTCTTACTATACTAAAATTAAAACTTACATAAATAAAAACTAAACAGCGTCAAAGAACTCATCGTCATCCTTGTCAATGGCGGGGAACGTGCCCAGAAGGCTGGCAGCATTGTCACGTTGAATGGCTATGCCGATTCTCTGTGCAAGGAACAAACCAGCCCTCTGATCACGAGTAGATTCTACCAAACGTTTGGAAAGTTCTTTGAAAAGATTTCGTGCGCTCGGACCCCATGACCCGAGCGTTTCAACCCCAAGGTATTTCTAGAATCTAGTCAGTCTTGTAAAGCTCTAACCGACCATGCTCTAACGAAAAAGAAGGAGGTGTATTATAATTTAAAAATGGTTGGATAACAGGTTTTTTTCTGATCTCATTTTTATGTAGGTACTTACTTCTTAAGAAAGTAAAACAGTAAAAAAGCTAGTCAACATTGTAGTTTAATTATGTGCAATAATAGTATTATTTTGTATAAAATATAATAAGATAAAAAGCGTGTTTAATTAGTATCGCCCTTAAATACTAATATGTAATAGTAATAATTTAAATTAAAGTAGGTATATCTTGTAAAAACGTACGTTTTAGAAATTCAAATAAGTAGATACTAAAATTAATACTTTTAATTGATCTCAAATTAATTAAAATTGATAAATTAATTATTGTTTTAGTTATTTATTTAAAATACTGGAAAATTTTGAGGAAAATATATTTTAAATTGTCATTTAAAATAAAAGTTTTTAAGAAAAAACAGTTTAAAAATGTATTTTTTTCATTAAATCATGTAAGTAAACATTTGTGTGTATTTAATAAATAAGTTTGTATATAGGAAAGCTCAAATATTAAGGGTATCATAAGAAAACTAGGCTGTTTCTAGATATAACAGGAAAACAATACATTCGTAGTATTATGGCTAGATCGGGAATTTTGTGAAATTATTTGCTTATCTGTAGCAAATAATACTAAAAAACGACAAGTATGGCACTGGTCGTAAAAAATATCATGTTTTTTTATTCTGCTATATAATTTCTGGTATATAACAAAACAATAAGTAGAATCTCAAAATCTCAGAAATAGAGAATCGTTAGCCTGGTCGCAATAGAAGTGGTAGAGGAGAAAGCAATTAATTTCACGAATTTACTGTACCCCAAGATAGGATTGTACTGATTTCCTTTTTGAGTGTTCTACGATACAGCATCCCTAATATACACATTAAACTGAGACAAAATACAAAAATATCTGTATTACCCAGTAACATGTGTTGTGTGTCACATAGACAGTCGCTCTGTTACATACGGTGTTCAGCTGTCGGTGAGACTGGAAGCCGACCACAACATAGTGCGGGAAAAGGTTGGACAAAAAAGTTTATAGTCAAATAAAAACCACATTAGTTGTATAGTGGAAGACTCAATGAAAAATGATCGCAATATCAGTTGTAAATGAAATAGAGAAAAAGGATTTTTCGAAATAGTTGTAATACTGAATTACCTACTGTTAAATAATAATGTACATTTGTTTGTGACGAAGTAAGTTATAAATAAATATTATAAGAAAAATAATAAATGTTTTATTTTGGTATTTTTTTGACCTGATTACTTTGTTTCTGAACTTTTAGGTTATTCAATATTTTTAGGGTTCCGAACCCAAAGGGTGCTAGCAGGGGCCCGAGTCTGTTATTGAAAATTGCTTCAATCGTCTGAGTGGGTGGCGTCAGGAGGTCCATTTTAGGATAATTGGCATTTTAATAAATGCCAAAACGTCATTTTAACTTCAAAATTTTCCTAAAATGGACCTACTGACGCCACCCACTCAGACGATTTAAGCAACTGTAAATAGCAGACTCGGGCCCCAGGACACATATTACTAAGCCTCCGCTGTCAGTCTTTCTGTCCGTCTTTGCTCATTATCTCATGAAACGTAATAGATGGATAATTAATATTTACACAGTGAATTTCTGTTACCACTATAACAATAAATAATAAAAGTAAATATACTTTTGTGAGCAAGCGTGGTGATCAATGCTCGTGCCTTCTCTATATGGGAAGAGACCTGTGCCCAGCAGTGGGACGTTTATAGGCCGGTATTCACAGATTACCTTTATTTGTTTGTCATAATTGATTTATTATACCTACCACTTTTAATAGGCGAAAGGCGGAGGACGGGGTGTTGTGTCTAACTGAGTTCCCTGTCCTGTACCCAATTAGTTTTTGTGGTCAGCGCAATGCGTATTCAACTTCCATTCATCTCTACTGGTCATCTCAGCGTTCACTCCTTTCTTTCTCATATCGGCATAATATGGCTATCAAAGAGGTTAGATTTAATAAACTACTATCTTGGGAAAATGCATTTCTCTCGTTATAAAACTTGCTAAATGTATGGGTTTATGAAAAGACCTCATAATCATATTATATTCGTATATAAAACACAAATGCGGGCCTGTTGGTCTAGTGGTTAGAGACCCTGACTGCTATACCGGAGGTCGTGGGTTCGATTCCCACCCGGAACAAATGTTTTGTCCGGTGTCTGGGTGTAATTTATCTATAATATGTGTGTATTTAGAAATACTATTTAGAAACACAAGCTCTGCTTAGCTTGGGATCAGACAACCGCGTGTGAGATGTCCCGGAATAATATTATTATTATTACAAATCATCGTGTGAATGAAAACTGACAAGTGTATTAAAATCCCTAACACTATTTGTGGCCCCAATTATTATGAAAACCAATCAAAAGTACCCCATACAAAATAATCTTAACAATATTAGCCAGAGAGGGACAGCGCTATACAGATATACTGCTATCCTTTTCTAACAGTGAAATATGGCCCCTGTATTATACAAATAACATTGTAAGGGGGTGCAAACAATAGGAAATTAGTGTGAAATTGTGCGTGTGATTTGTACGCTCTGACAAGGTTAGTTCGGACAGGATAACCATGTTAAATTGAATAGAAGATGTAGTTGTGTTATTTTAAACCGATTTGAAAAGGTGGTGGTTATTTTACTGGATGTTGGGTAAATGATATCTTTGGTATGAATAACTCAGAGGTGGTCCCAAATAAATTTAAATGAAGTCGGTTATTTTTACGTTAATATAATAACGTACCGTCGATTTGAGAACCTCCTCTTTCAAAGTCGGGAAATGTAACAATAGATACTTTTAATTGAAAGATTATATTTTGTTTTTCTGTACAACTTTTTCTCTTTTTTATAGCTCGTTTTTTTTTCATAGGATATAACTTTAATAAAGTTATAAAAGAGTTAAGAGTTATTAAGAGACAACTGATAAACATACTTATATATTTCTAAATACATACATATTATAGATAAAATTACACCCAGACACCGAACAAATGATCGTACTCATCACATAAACATTTGTCCCGGGTGGGAATCGAACCCACGACCTCCGGTATAGCAGTCAGGGTCTCTAACCACTAGAGCAGCAGGCCCGATAAAAAGGCACAAAACAAATGACTACTCCACAAAAAGCTAATGATCATTAAAAGCACTCACCCAGCACACACATGGGCGCCTGCGCACAGTGCGTGATATCGAACAGGTTGTAGAGCAGCGTCTGCGTGCGGGCCGCGTGGCAGAACATGTCGAACTCCTCGAGGATGAAGAGCATGCTCTTGCAGCGCCGGTCCGCGCCGCTCTGCAGGCAGCTCAGTAGGAAGGCCAGGTTCTCAGCGAAGGTGCCGAACACGCGGTCGCCGACTGCGTTTTCTAGTTGCATCTGGAGAGACAAATGACTGGCTTAGATGCATATTAATTTTTCAGTGTAGTGAATCCCAAAGTGATGATAAGAATTTCTACCACATATCTAAGTTTAGAGAGTTAATTAAATCCTTTTTTCATGTAAAATGTCAATGATCAAAAGTTAATTCGATTATAAAATCTCATTCAAAGCTATTAGTGAAAATAAAAGCATTACTTTTTAATAATATACAGGTATACTAGACCCAATCATAATACCCCTCTAAATGGGACAGTGTTATGTGAGAAGTAACCAATTATAATAAATATACATAAAACAGTAAATGTCTAAATGGCAAATAAACAGAATAATAATAATTATAAATAAATGCGGACAACATCACATACATTGCTCTGAACCCAAAGTAAGTAAGTAAGTAGCTTAAGCACTTGTGTTATGGAATTCAGATACAACGAAGGTACCACAAACACCCAGACCCGAGGCAATGTAGAAAAGTTGATTTCTACATTGACCCGTCCGGGAATCGAACTCGGGACCTCAGAGCTAGCGACACCTTGAAACCGGTGCGTACGCCACTCAACCACGGAGGTCGTCAAAAAAAATAAATAGACATTAACTTTTTTTTATTAAATTGACAAGACATTGTTTTTTTTTTTTTTAAGTAATATGTTTTGTGTCCCACCGCTGGGCAAAGGTCTCCCTCGTCTGTCTCCAGACTTTTCTGTCTCGAGCCACATGACACCAATCACTTAAGAAGTGATTGGTGTCATCCCGCCACCGTTCAATTGGAGCTGGGCTGGTCATGTTTGCCGTATGGCTTGGTCCCTAACGCCGGAACTCGCAGACATTGTTATTAACTTTTTTTAATAAAAAAAAGGCTAAGTTAAACCTAAGATATAACTCAAAGATGGTTAGACCGAATGTCATGATCTTACAGACAGGACAGACAAATTATAAAAAACATCGGGATAGAGATCTCGCCCCCTATTACATGGGACCTAAACATATTGGCGAAATGTGGGTGTTCATTGGTACACCTCTGCCTAACCCTTCGGGGATATAGGCGTGATGGTAAGTAATGTTATGATATACTGATACCTGTACACCGATAAAATTATCACTAAACGAAAGTTCTAAAGACTAGTTCTCTCTAACATAACAGTGTCCATAACATAATCAAATCACAATGATATTGAGCCTTCTGCGCCCAAATTAAAAGAGTTGTCGTCGCCCTCACCCTTCGTACAATAGACAGGAGTGGTACAGTAAATCTAGTCTGATTTGACATTTAAATTGGAAGATTAATCAAAGGGAAATAAGATTATTTTAATAAAGATACAATGCGACGATGTTTGTTTATAGAACGCGCGATATTAGAACGGAAAAGTTGTTAAGTTTAGATAAATAATGATCTGGAGTTAAATATAATGTTAAAATCTAAATAAGTTAAATTCTAAAGAACCTTCCTTTAAAATTCTCATTTAATTTTATTGATAAGGTTTTTTTATTTAGGCTTCAAGAAACTGTATTTTCAATAAAAACATAATCGACACATTGAAAAATCTTAGCTATAAAACGCACTAAACATAGTGGTTTACAACTGAGTTGCTTTCAGAACTGTCTATGTGTAATTAAGTAATCATTACTTTATAAAGATTACTTATTAAATAATTACTTTATTAATACACAATTAAATCTAATATAAGAACAAACTCTAAATATACTAAAATTAAAACTTACATAAATAAAAAATAAACGGCGTCAAAGAATTCATCGTCATCCTTGTCAATGGCGGGGAACGTGCACAGAAGGCTGGCAGCATTGCCACGTTGAATGATTTAGAATACCTTTGTCAACAAAAAATATGTTTTAACCTTCTGCAAAAAACTTTTACATTGAAAACAATAAACGAAAACCCGAATCGCTATCCCACCCATTTTTCCATTCAGATTCACTACCGCACCCAAATATCAACCTTAACACCGAATGTTAAAGTCCAATTTACCCTAACATCAAACGTTTATCGCAGAATCCAGTAATTTGCAGTTATTAGGAGTCGGAATGTGCTGCTTTGATCCAGTTAGTAGCAGATTGAACCGGATTGGACCGGTTTTAGGGAAGGTGGCTATCAAAGGTATAGGGAAAAGGTAATTAGATCATCTGTATTATGAAATATAAAGATGGAAAGATAAAGGGTATGGAATTAAGTTAAAAGGGACGAATATTGGTAAAAGGTTTTTCTTTTTGTTTTATGTAGTGGTCGTAGAGCATAAGTGTTTTGAATAACTTATTCTATTTTGGCATATAGACGCGAGTGGTATGTGGGTACTTTAGTTTTATTTTTGAAAAAAGCTGCTTGATTAAGTTAAGTTTTAAAACACGCAGAGCGAGTAAGAATGTTAAGCCGACAGACTTTCGCATTTGTAATAGGAAAAGTGACTAGGCCCAGATTAGCACAGTATCTGGAATTACTTGAACCTTCCTTTTGAATCATTCTATCTATTGTCGAAAACTACATTAAAATCCGCTGCGTACTTTCAAAGATCTAAGCGCACAGACTGCAGAAGTTACTTCAATTAATAATGTGTAAAGAATTATAGACTCTACTATGGTCCGGCCGCTAAGAGAATGTTTTCCTGACAGCTGGTGGTCAACAGGAATATATAACTTTAAAGTATCAAAGAATTTTCCCTAAATAAATTACTATCACTTATTTGTCCTAAAAAAACAATTATTAGCATTCAAAACTATTCATTATGCTAAGTTACAATTAATAATATACATACATACATATAATCACGCCTCTTCCCCTTACAGGGGTAGGCAGAGACCACTTCATTCCACTTGCTACGATCCTTACACACTTGTTTCGCTTTATCCACTGGTACTCTTGACCTGGCCTTCTTTCATTCAAACTCGCCTTATACACTTTATTTGTCAATCGTTCTTCATTCATTCTCTCGACATAGCCAAACCATCTCAGCATATCATTCTTAATTTATGCTTCACCATCCATCATCTGACATACTTCATCCACCTCTCCATACATTCCTGCTCTTACATTCAACGTAGCGAAGCGGCTCTCCGTGGGCCACCTTTCGCCCCCGCGAAAAACGAGACGTAATAATATAACACAGATTTTTTATTTCCCCATAAAAATCAAGACCAACTGACATGTGTCAGGAATGCATTCTATCTAATGCCGTAGGTAAATTTAAATGGATATAAATTGACAAACAACAACGATATTAACTAAATCCCTAAAGGGTCTTAAACACTTATAACAAAAAGGTAAAACTATTAACTGTATCAGCCCTTAAAACGAGGGGTGTCTGTCATTATGACTGATGTTATCCAAATGTCACCTCCCTAGGCGATGTTTAACCTTTGTGTGTGTGTGACAGCTTGTCTAATTACATAGTGCATTTGAAACTATAGAGTGAGCCTATCAGAGATTAAACCGTAAGCACTAGTGTGATCAAGTGTTGTCGTGAATTATGTATGAAGATGGCGCTTGCCGTCTTAAAAAATCTATCTAAAACACTAATATTATCCTAACAATGTCAAAACCATCGATATTTTCTTATAGAAGTTTCTCGTTGCGCGAAAATTAACTTAAATGAAAAACGAAATGTACTAGGATCAGACTAAAAACTGCTCTCGCTTGGCACAAGGGGAACCTAGCGATAGTAGCAGTCTATGCATATCATACGTCGATGGTTATACGATTTTCAGGAATATTAGAACGAAAATTGTTGGAAAAATGGGTTTAATATTTTTTTACTGTTTATTGATTTAGAGCAGGTAATTTTAGTGTTTTGATCTAAGTATCAAGATCAAGTTATAAGTATATGCCTACTAAAAAAATAAAAAGGTAGATTTTTTTTAGATTTTTGATATAAAAAAAGAAAATTGATTTTCTTTTTTTAATTAACAAACCTAACGAAGTTGATTTGTTGCCTAAAACATGAAATTAATTAGTATTGCTTTTGCCGTCCTTTTAAACACGTAGATAAATATCATACCGAAATATCTATTTTATGCGATAAAATAAAAAGAAAAGTTTCTTAATTATACCTAATAATTTATAGATAGATACCTAGTTTTTGCCTAAAAGACTAAAATAGATCAACTTATTATCCTCAATGGGCATTAATTGAGCCAAATTAAATAGTAATAGTTTCTACTAAATAAACAAGCAATAAAAATAAATCCCTCATTAAAAACAAATAACATTGACTCCGTCAACTTAAGTAATTTGCCGACATTTTGTGTTCAGACGTACTTAATGTCAATTATCAAGTGATTACGCTACTCGTCGCTAGATGGCGTGCATCGGATTACGGCCCATTGGGACTTGCTAGAGGAAAAACGACCAGAATACATTGACCTCTAGTCTGTATTAAGAATAATTGTTTCACGTGTCTTTTGAAAATGGTGGTATATTAAATGAGTTGCAAGGGAAATAGAGTCGTGTGCCAAAAGGTTTAAAGTTTAGTTTAGGTTAAAGATGCTTTGTTAATTAGATTTGATAAGTTGAAGCCAATCTTTTCTGTTATCTACTTATCTGAGATAAAATAGTATTGATTTAGGGCGTGGGCTGACTAGTTACGGGCAAAGGTTTTCAGTGAATATGATGATGCTTTTACGGTGAGGTATAGGCAGAATTAAAATGATCCAAAAATATATAGTAGGTAGATAAATAAAATCTTTGAACAAATGAATTTGTATGTAGTCCCGGTAGAGTACAATTTTCAGAAAGAAAAATCTTTACTAGGAGGGACTATTTTTTTTTAAATAGTTAAATTGTCTGTCTGGTACCCACAGAAAGCATCCTGTCTTTCATAATCGTACGTTTTTCTGTTTTTTAAATAACCTAGGTCATGTAAAATAATTGATTGTTTTGATAAAAACTTTTTTTTTATTGAAACAAGTTTTGATAGAAGTCAATCAATAGATAGATAACAGCAAGTGATACATCAGTTGGTTAAAAAAAAATACATACGACCTAAATCTTCATCCAAAAATATCGACGCACGAAAGTCTACAGTATCTTCGTAAAATTCCAAGATAAAAGTATTGGAAAAGCGGATTCTCGATCAAATTGACTCAACAGTACTTCGCAGAAGTTTAATATTGCTTTCATATGAATAACAAAGATACCTGGATTCGATAAATATATTCTGAAAGGAATTACGTTATGCTATCACAATTTCTTATGATTTTTATGCATAGATAAGTATGCACACATGATTATTTATAGATCGATACATATAGTTCAAAATCTAGATCTTATCTTTATTAATACACAATTCAATCTAATATAAGAACAAACTCTAACTATACTTAAATTAAAACTTACATAAATAAAAACTAACAGGCGCTAAAAAACTCATCGTCATCCTTGTCAATGGCGGGAAACGTGCCCAGAAGGCTGGCAGCATTGCCACGTTGAATGGCTATGCCGATTCTCTGTGCAAGGAACAAACCAGCCCTCTGATCACGAGTAGATTCTACCAAACGTTTGGAAAGTTATGCAATGACAATTTCTTATGACTTTTATGCATAGATAAATATGCACTCATGATTATTTATAGATCGATACATATAGTTTATAATCTAGATTATTTTTTGTGCAAATAAGACTATGAAGAGAAAACTATGCTGGTAAAAAAACTGCGGAATGGCAAATATAACATATCATCACGCCTTTATCCCCTAAGGGTTAGGCAGAGGTGAAGGTACCAATGTACACCCACAGTTCGCCGATATGTTTAAGGTCCCATGTAATAGGGGGCGAGCCTATTGCCACTAACCGGGCACAAATCCAAACTCCGACCTGCTACTGAGAATTTCATAGGAAAACCCAATAACACCTTGGTCGACTTGGGAATCGAACCCAAGACCTCTAGCGTAGCAGTCTCGCTTAGCACCACTAGGCCAACGAGGCAGTCGGCAGGCGGCAAATATACCTATAATAATATTATATAGCGAAAGTAATTTAGTCTATTTGGCACACTTTCACGACTAAACCGCTAAACCGATTTGAATGTAATTTAGTATCAAGTTAGCTTAACCCCCAATGTAAGATAAAGGCTACTTTTTGCCGCCATAACTGACATCTACACACGCAGAGCCACTAGCAAAACCTAGTAAGTAATAAAACGAACATAACCTTTTTAAACAATTCATTTACAGGTATAGTAGCAAGGTTATTTGAAAAGACAATACATAACCATTTTACAATAAAACGGAACATATATTTCCTCATAAATACTGCATTCTGACTCATATCTTTTATTCCTCGATAATGCGATAACAAGATAAGATAGCCATTTGTCCGACATTTTGTTTTCAGTATACTACACGACAACATACGGCGTAATTGTCTCCAAAGAGTATTTAATGTTTTTATAATCTGTGGATAGAAAAAAAGGTGATTTATTGTAAATTTTTTTCCTAATTCTATCTCGTTATAAAAGTATTGTGTTTTTTTTTTAGTATGTGTTATGTGTTTTGTTATGTAAATTTGTTTTTCATAGTGTCTTAACAAAGGACAGTTTGTGTTTTTAAGTGGTTATTTAGTTATTTATCTTAAGTGGATTGGTAATTAATTAGTTGTTGCTTCAAAGTTACAATGTTAAGTGTAATAGTTGTGTAAGGTCATATTCCATATATATCTGCCAACCAGTCTTACTATGGGATACTGTGGTACCCAGTAACATGTGTTGTGGAGGTCAGATAGACAGTCGCTCTGTAACATACGGTGTTCAGCTGTCGGTGAGACTGGGAGCCGACCACAACATAGTGCGAGAAAAGAGTATCTACGCAGACATAAATTGTACTATAGATAAGTTGCATATAAACGATTTAAATAGGTTACATAGAAAAATCACTAAAGGAATAATCGTATTAGATAGTCAAGACAGTAATTAATGATTTTTGCAAACATTGTATGTTTTTTATCTGATTTAAGTATGATTATCACGTTACAGAACCATGATTTTTATAACGATAGATAGTAAAGTGGATCTTAAGATAGGTGACAGATGATCTTCATTTAAGTTGAAAACCAAGATAGTCAATGAGCCAGGGCCTCGATTCATCTATTTAAGAGTTGCTTGAATATAAATGCTTCATTTGGTCATTTTTACGCTAGGCATTCTGCTAACTGTCATTACGATAGTTAATTGGTCATTAAGATCATTCTCTTCGAGACTTCAGTGAGATTTTATTATCGACTAATCTGAATACGAAAATTAGGCACAATGACAAGTACACTGACTGTCCAATGTCATAGATTTTAATTTTTAGCTGAATCGAGGCCCAGGTGTTAATATGTAAGGCGTGTTACAAGTCACGATTCCTTTGTTGTCATAGTTACTATTACAACAAAGATTGTCTTTATTTACACAGTTCATTCTGTAGTTACAAAACAACATGTCCTAAATTCAGACAAGAAACTGAGATAACAACATGTTTTTGAAATGGGTACAAGTAAAAGGAATGCTTATAAACAGAATTTAAACTAACTAAAAGAAAGGTTGGTTTTCTTTTTCATAAAAAAATATGATAATAATAATATCATGATACTTTATTTGAGCTCAATAGTTTAAAATAATATAGTTGATATTATTGTTTACGGATAAAGAACTTAAAGGTAATTTAAACTGGCAAATGTAGGTTCTTGAGTAATGTAGGACAAGATGACCAAAAACAATAACCTAATCTAAAGTTAACATAAACTACAATATAACACATTTTTTCTGTGAATATTATTTATCTTTAAGATTATGTCGAGATAGGAAACGGTTGTAAAACAGTTAGTCATTTGTTTCTCATTGTTTTTCACAGGGAAATGGGTGGGCGAGCGCTAGCGTGTCTTGTTTTCGCCGTTATAGCAATCGGGGTCAACTCACAAGATTGTAAGTAGCGCCATCTATTGGCAATATTACTAAAACTTTTAAATATATTTTTATTTTACGCTGTATTTAATGATGTCATGTTTTATAGTTAATTATGAATACAAAAATAATAAAAGTATTATTTAAAGGAAAGAAAAAGTAAAAATTATTTTAATTTTACGTTCAATACAAAAGTTGAATACAGCGCCATCTGTTGTTCAGTGGAATAACTAAGTCTTTTTTATTTACAGCAGCGTCAAATGCGACATCAAATGCAACACATATTGATCCTAAAGACTCAAATATCTGTAAACTATGCACTTGCAAGGATAACAAAGTGGATTGCTTTGACCAGAACATAGCTAATTTCTTTACGAAGCGAGAATGGGACGGTAAGTAAATAAATACGAAATATTTGAGAATTAGTCCGAATATGCACATTGCAAAAATTGCACAATTTTGAATTCAAAATACTTAATAATAATAAATCACTTGATTTCGTTTATTTTTCTATTAATAAATCGTAAACTTAAAGAATAGATTTTTTTATTTGCTTGAAATATAATGATCAATACATAATAAATTATACATCTGTAAAATAATTAAGGCAATAAGTAAATTTTCTGATGAGTTTTGCAAGTTCAATTAACAAAATTAACCTTATTCATTTACCTACAAAAAATTATAAAAGCAACATTAGATACACCCAACTAATATTACTTTTCATCCATTTCCAGATATCGTGGACTTCAAACCAAAGGAAGTGGATCTAAGCGAGAATCTGTTCGTCAACATAACTGTCATGGCGGACTTACCTATTGAAATCCTGAACCTATCTCGATGCAAGATCGAAAAGATCGAGAACGCTAGCTTTAGAGATCTACAGGAGATGAGAGTTCTAGACTTGAGTTATAATAAACTGACTACTGCGAAGCTTAGTCCGCATGCTTTTGAGGTAACTTATCACTATTGTGATAGTTTCATTTAGCTGTCATAGATCTTTGGCAGTCGTTAAGTTAATTCTGACAACCAGTCTTATATTGATACTGTGTTCCCCAGTAAAATCCCCAGGTTTTGGAGGTCAGATAGGCAGTCGCTCTATGTAAAATACGGTGTTCAGGTGAATCAGGTAAGACTGGTAGCCGACTCTAACATAGTTTGCGAAAATGGCTAAGCAGAGTGATAGTTTAGGCTATAGGGCTATAGGGGTATAAAGAAGGGTGTAGGTACATCCTTCTTTATGTGGCGGTAATGGCGGTTACCTTTGTGGTATATGATAATAAATTTTTGAAATCGCCAGTAAACCGTCACAATGGACAAAACTATTGAGCTACAAGTGTAAAAAAAAGATATAAGTTATAAATTGGTTAATGAACAGCGACGGATGATGTCAAAACGCTGACATTGAATAAGAAAAAAAACGGTAATGTCAAAAATTATCTGCACGAAAAAAAACAAACAAAGAAAAAACACAATATTTGCTGATGTAAATTAGTCACCTTACTTAGGTACCAAATGAAACCTTATTTTCCACAGGCTCTGCCCAGTTTGGGATCAGATGACAATGTGTGAGAGCTGTCCCAAGCATTGATATTATTATTATATTTAGCTACAATACCACAATTTTCAAAAAGCTAATCTTAATTTACACAGGGTCGCTACTCCGCCGAAGAGTACAAACCCCTAGCATCCATGAGGATCCTGAACCTCGCCAACAACGACCTCCACTCCTTAAGCCAGGACCTGTTCGAGCACCTTCCAGAGCTGGAAGAGCTGGACATCAGTGGAAACCCTCTGGCCACCTTCGATCAGGTCACAATTATCGCGATCTCCAGTCTGCCCATGTTGAAGGTTAGTGACATCTAGTGTTGAGTAGCGGAACTATTTGACTGTACTTGTGTTTTTAATGTATGGTGGTTGTGAAGTTTATTGTTGAGTGATAAATATATTCTATTGTGTATAAATCAAATATAGTTATGTATAGGATAGGATAATTAGATTTTATGATTATTTAAACAAATAAAGTAATAACTACTGGGTGAATTTCGACAAATGCCATTTTTCTTATCATATCGGTGAACTTTTACAATTTTTATTTTTTTGTAGATTTTTCAGGTTTTATGTAATCTTTAGGATACAAAACATCCCCAAATTTAATATCATCAACGTATCATTTAAGACATTTAAGACTGAGGAGAAAATTCAGTTTGAATTTTGGTTTCCACCGATGTGAAAAACCGGCACCGATTATTTTTTTTGTACACCGATATGATAAGTGTATCCACCGAAATGATGAACCTATCCAGCGATATGATAATCTATTCACCTTTGAACATCAAAAAGGAAATAGTTAGTAGGTACTTAAAGGTGACTTAGAAATGAAGATCTGAACTTAGGGTAGATCACATACAAAGAGAACTAAGTTCATAGATAAAAAAAAATCATATTTTTGAAATTATGTACCTACTTTTTACGTTTTCTAGAGGTACTTAAAATTTAAAAATAATGTTTTTTTTATTATCATTGTCTTTATTAAAATGAAATATGAAAAAAATACAAAAATCTCATATCTAAGTTTAGCTAAACGTTTTCTTAAATGCCCCTCTCTTAACACAGAATTGCTTTTGATTTAAGCTTTGCTTATTCTTTCCAGCAACCTATTCCACCTGTTCTTCTCCTCATCTTTTAGTTTTGGCCTCGGCATTCTTAAACAAAATTAAGCTACTATTATGTTTTCTTTTTAGCTATTAATTATTTTGTTATTTATTGTTACGTACTTACTATTTTTTTTACTATTTTTTTTTTGCCTTAGAAACTTTTAATGTGTTCAATTGCTCCACCTCACCATCATCATCTCAGCCTATGGACGTATTACCGAACACAGACCTCCCTTGATGATACATTTATTTATACATCTACTACCCAGTGGTATAGTGGTAATGATTTTGGCAGTCTATGTAGGTAAACTTACCTTGTATGTATGTATGTACGAATGTTTGTATGTAGGTATATATGTATGTGTCTGTATGTATGTTTGTATGTGCCATTGTTTCTTTGTATACTTAACGAAATGACACGGGATCTACCGATATGATATAACGACTCACCGAGATGATAAAATGATCTACCGATATGATAAAGCAATCCACCGATGTGACAAAACTGTGCGTTGATCACGAATCAAAACACCGATATGAGATATATGACACCGATTGATTTTTTCGTATCATTTCGGTGTAAATTATCACATCGGTGGTAAAAAAGACCACCGATTACAGCGATATGAGAACAGCGACATGAGAAAAAACACACTTTTTAGAAAATTATATAAAATGCATAATATCTAGGATAAATTCAATAACAGACAATGAAGCTAATTCACTTACTACCTCTGTTAGAACCAAACAAAAATAAAAAAGCTACTCATTACATTAGAAAAATGCAACCACCGATTATATAAAATAATTGTCCGGGAGTACCTGAAATGGCGTTCTTACAGTTTTGGTGGGCATATACAGCGATTTAACCCACTTCTATCCTGATTGCCCACTAGCACACACCAACGAGGGAAATACAATTGGGGTGGGGATGCTGTCCGACTCGTCGATGTAAAGTTATGTTTGAATTACTTTTGTCCAGCGATATGAGAATATTTTTCAGGACAAGTACGTTTGTGCCTCTAACTAATAATAATCGTTAATTATGTAATAAAATATGCTATATATTAATAAAAAAACTAGTATTCTATGAAATAGAATAAGTTATATAGCTAATTTATTCATTTTTATTAGTGTATAAGCTGTTTTGTTTGCAAAAAAAGTAGTGGGACAGCACCGATTTGCAAAAAAATTGAGGTTTATGTATTTTATTTCTACATTTGTAATAGTCCTAGGCAAATCATATTTTTGCCACAACCCAATAACCACCTATTGAATACTAAAAAAAATAATTCAGAACTATATTCCTTTTTTCAAATACTAATTTCAACGAAGACAAAAAAATAAGGCATTTGGGAAATTCACCCTACTTACTTTATCAGAGTGTCACTCACTTCAATAAGTGAGTATTTATGAAGTTAATGTGAAGGGCACGAAGTTTTTTTTAGTATGATTAAGTATAATTCAAAAGTTTACAAATAACATGTATGTAATATGGTCTTTTCTTCTACCATTTCTAATAGGTAAATAAATATTGTTACTTATTTTAACGTAGAGTATATTCACTATAAAGTATGTTTTTATCTCGTTGTTAAATAAAAAGTAAAACAAAAACGAATCTACCTCACCTTCCAAAACTTCATCTACTCCACAACAGATGGCGCTATTACAAACTAACCAACCTAATTTTCCAGGTTCTACGAATGAGGTCTTGCGAGCTCACTAAGATCCCAGAGAAGTTCCTACACACGCCCAGATATCTAGAACACCTAGATTTAAGTGATAACAGACTAACAGCTGTCCCGCAAGAGATTGAAGAGACGAAAAACTTGATTTACTTGAACCTCAACCAGAATCCTATTGTTCAGTTGGACATGACATCTGAGGAATTCCCGTGAGTTTTGTTTATTATTCTAATACATTTCTTCTATATATTGTATTCTATGTATGATGATAATTAGTTAACGATAATTATTAATGACGACCTCCGTGGAGATTCAGAGAATAATTGAAGAAAACTACAAATTTTAAGCGACTTGAAATGGAGGAAACAATACAATTTCAAATTGTCTAGGTATATATTTTTTACTGCCTCGTTGGCCTAGTGGTGCTAAGCGCGCCTGCTACGCTAAAGGTCTTCCGTTCAATTCCAAAGTCGACCAAGGTATTATTGAGTTTTTCTATGAAATTCTCAGTAGCAGGTCGGAGTTTGGATTTGTGCCCGGTTAGTGGCAATAGGCTCGCCCCCTATTACATGGGACCTAAGGCTAAACATATCGGCGAACTGTGGGTGTACTTTGGTACCTACACCTCTCCCTAACCCATCGGGGATACAGGCGTGATGATATGTTATATGTAAATCGGTCGTAAATGCAGTTTTTCTAAATACCTCGGAATTAAGTGCCAATTTTAGAACTCCTCGGAATGTGGGTACTTTACTTTATATTTCGTTTCATATTATGCAAACGATTTCCATTTATTCACCCTGGTTCAAGAGGAATCTTATTTTTAGAATGCTGTATTTGAGGTTATAAAAATAAATTCTTTAAGGTTTATCAACTTCTAAATATATATTTGTTTACTATTTGAATTGATATTGTGGTTAATGCTTATGGCTCCCACCTTTACAAACATCATGTTAATAAAAATCTCCGCCACCAAGTGAATGGGGTCGTCGAATCAAAGTACCATCCCATTGGGGTGGTTATGTTAAAATGCATTTTAACTAATCCTCATTAAAAACAGCTTAATTAAAAAAACAATTTACGCACCTGCGAGAGAAGGGTCGGTAAATCCGAAATTGACACAGTGTAGACATTTTCTCTTTAAAACTAGAGTCAATTCGCTCACTTAACAACAAAAGTCCGATATCACACAACAAACCCACTAGAGGAACGTAAATGCTCAACTCGATACAAATAACACGTAATGTAACAGACGTTAATACGGAGGACTACAATACAATGTTTACGAATAACAGGCTAATTATTTTAAAAGATAAACCTACCCTACTTACTAATTTTTTTTGTGTGTAAAAGTACAAATGTGCGGATATAGGTACTGAGATTCAATTAAATAAACATTTATTCCGTTTTTCAATGCTAGCGCAAAATAAATGCTAATAAAAAATACATGTACATAAAAAAATAAGATATGAATTTTGTATATCATAAAGTTGAGACAGGGCGCCAAAAGTTGCAGGCTTTGGGCATTCTCCTTTCATAACAATCTTGTCTTTTGTAAATTTATTTAATTTCAGATGGTAACAAATTAATATCTTCAAAGTCGGTTCTTTACACTTATATATTATTCCGGGACATCTCACAAACGGTTGTCTGATCCCAAGCTAACCAGAGCTTGTGTTATGGTAACCAGACAACTGATAAATATATATATCTTTCTAAATACATACATATTATGGATAAATTACACCGAAGAACAAATGATCGTGCTCGTCACACAAACATTTGTCCCGGGTGGGAATCGAACCCACGACCTCCTGCTAGCAGTGTCTCTAACCACTAGACCAACTTATTTGAAGTCAATTGATAAATTTTACGACCTCCGTGGTCAAGTGGCATACGCACCGGTTTCAAGGTGTCGCTAGCTCTGAGGTCCCGGGATCGATCCCCGGATCCCCGGTCGGGTTAATGTAGAAATCAACTTTTCTACATTGTCTCGGGTATGGGTGTTTGTGATACCCGTTGTTTCTGAATTCCATAACACAAGTGCTTAAAAGCTACTTACTTTGGGTCCAGAGCAATGTATGTGATGTTGTCCGCATTTATTTTATAATTAATTTCGAAATCTTTTCCAGTGGCTTCCCCCGCCTCCGCAAGCTACAGGAGCTGCACATGTGCAACATGCCCTCCCTGAAGCGCATCGGGCCGGGCTCCCTCGCCGGTCTGGAGCAGATCAGTAAGATCCACATCAGCTTCAACCCGGCGCTCAGTGAGATTGATCCGAAGGCGCTGGCGAGGGCCGATGATATCGGCGAGACTTACGATTGGCCGCCTGTTAAAGAAGTTAGTTAATGCCATGTTTCACTTAATAATAAATTATGTGATAAATTGATGATGATTGTGAATGCTGAGATGACGAGTAGTAGAGACGAGTGGAAGCTGAATACACATTGCGCTGACCACGGTACACTGTAATTGGAAACAGGGCAATGGGATGATGATCCTGAATAGTTGATAGATATCAAAATAGAACAGGCCAATTTCGATAGATAGTACTTTAAATACATTTATAATTTGAAATAACATGAAAATTTTGATGTGCAATTATTTAGGAGAAAGTGATTGTGACCCCTCGTTGTGTCTGAAAGGAAATGTCAACAACAGCAAATTAAAAACTAAAGCGAAGTGTAATAATAATTGAACATATTTCTCATCATAAACTTTCTCGTATATAATGTATTAACTTTGATAATAAACCGTTTCTCCACAGCTTTACCTCCAATCCAACAACCTATCTGAAGTGGACTCCCGCCTGCTCTCCCGCTGGGACCTGCTGGACCATGTCGACGTGTCCGACAACCCTTACCTCTGCGACTGTTCCACGCAATGGATGGTGGATATCCTGGCGCCAACTGTCGAGTTGAAGGGAGCTAACTCTTCACTCATGGTGTAAGTTGCCTCTAAAGTACTACTGGCCTGGTCTAGTTAGTGACCCTGACCGATGAACCTCTGCGACTGCTCCACGCAATGGATGGTGGATATCCTGGCGCCAACTGTCGAGTTGAAGGGAGCTAACTCTTCGCTCATGGTGTAAGTTGCCTCTAAAGTACTACTGGCCTAGTCTAGTTAGTGACCCTGACTGCTGAACCTCTGCGACTGCTCCACCCAGTGGATGGTGGATATCCTGGCCCCAACTGTCGAGTTGAAGGGAGCTAATTCTTCGCTCATGGTGTAAGTTGTCTCTAAAGTACTACTGGCCTGGTCTAGTTAGTGACCCTGACCGATGAACCTCTGCGACTGTTCCACGCAATGGATGGTGGATATCCTGGCGCCAACTGTCGAGCTGAAGCTAACTCTTCGCTCATGAGTCATGGTGTAAGTTTCCTCATATTTTTATTTTTAGCCAAAATCGTTCCACTGCAGGGCAAAGACCTTCGTTTCCTTCTACCAGTTCTCGCGGTCCTGGGCTCTTGTTGTCCATAATAGCTGAAGGGAGCTAACTCCTCACTCATGGTGTAAGTACCCTCATAAAGTAATAGGCTTGATGAGGTTTATATATTGTTTTCAGTTTTATGTTTATAGCCATTTATCGTGTTCCATTAATTACGATTTTCTATATCGTTTGACATGTCTCTTTCTTTTGTATATCATTACAATGAATTCTATCAGTGATATTCTTTTATTATTATGATGTGTGATCATAATAATAAAAGAAATATTAGAGTTATAGTGTGAGCGTTAGTTTGTATTGTCTGGAAACCGGACTACACATCTTTTTTCCTTTTTAGACGATTTGAATTTTACGTCTTCCCTTATTTGTATTTTCAGTTAGAGATAGTCTATCCAAATATTCTTACGTTTTTCACTCTCCAGATTCTTTTTTTCACTCTATATTTATATATTATGTCTATTACAGTTGCCAGGAACCGATTGAGATGCGAGGCTACACCATGAAGCACCTTCATGACATCCACCGCACCATGCGCTGCGTCGACAAGTACGGCAACAGGCCGGAGAAGGACGGGGCCATACTGTTGGGGACCCTTATTGGTGAGGTTACATTATAAACTAGCTTTACCCATACACCATGCGCTGCGTCGACAAGTACGGCAACAGGCCCGAGAAAGACGGGGCCATTCTGTTGGGGACTCTTATTGGTGAGGAGACTAGGTCTAAAAATAAACTAGCGAGAGTGACTACTACCAATAATCTATGACCTTTCTTGGGATCCAAGATGTTTCAACGGTTCTGCCGTGAAAGCTTAACAGACAGACATCAGTTACCGGCACTACTCAATGTTGGATCAATTATTTTCTAAAAATCACGATGTCTTCTTATTTGATAAATATTTAAATAAGAGAGCGCTATTCTTTATATTTTTTTTTTATCCTACATACCATAACCCTTAAAACAATATAATTTTCAGGGCCAATCTCATTATTGTATCAGTAGATATTATGTCCTATAAGGGATGTAATTTTTGTCAAACTCCTATCTCCAGTTAGGAAAACTATCTATAGATATGTTATTGAAATTGTCGATTAGTTGATTTGACATTCAGTATTGACCAATTTTTCTCTTGTCGTTTTACAAAACTTAATCCAATCTTTCTACCTTCAATTTCCAGGTGTCCTACTAGCAGTTCCAATAATGCTAGGCCTCATGCTGCTGTGGCGCCGCGGCTACTTCGCCTGCATAGGGCTCCGGGCCCCCGAGGACGTGTCGAGGGCCTTCTACAAGAGGGCCCCCGCCGAAGACAATTATTTCTAAGTTTAGATAGATGACTGTTGTATTTTGACATTAGGATTGGACTTTAGATTATTCTGTAAAAAGTATTTGGCCGATGAAATAGCTTGAAAAACATTACATAATTATTAATATAATTACGGTAAGAGGGATCTATATGAGACCACTCTATCAATGAGAAAAAATGATTTGGAAATGGATCCCACAAATGCCAGATTTATCGCGTTAAAAAGTATAAACTTTTTTTATACTTTTTAACGCGATAAATCTGGCAGCGATAAGCCTGTTGAATTGAAAACTTCGTGTTTTTGAAATCAGTTAAGCTTCTTACCATCGAATTGAAAACCTCCTCATTTTGAAGCTGGTTAAATAAATGTACCTGTATTTATAATAAATTGGTTACATAGATGTTGTGCCTCATATTATAGTTAAAAGCTGACTCAATACATTACATATTTTTGATATTTTACTTAAATTGCCGAATTAAGTACAAATAAAACTAAAATCAAAATTACAATTTGTTCATAAGTCATAACACTTCCTGACTATGTCAATAGTTGGAGAGTGCATAGTTTAATGTCTTTTATTGTTAAGTTTTAGATGATAATAATATATAAATAAAGTACTTACTTATTTTTATTTTGTTGTTTTTTTACCCACTTATAACATGACTGTAACTTTCTTAATTTCTAATTGATGATTGATGACTTTATAATATCTTTTGTTAGATAAATTCTGACGACCTTTGTGGTCGAGTGGCGTATACTCCGGTTTTCAAGGTGTCGCTTGCTCTGAGGTCCCGGGTTCGATCCCCAGATGGGTCAATGTAGAAAGTCACTTTTCTACATTGCCTCGGGTCTGGGTGTTTGTGGTACCTTCGTTGTTTCTGAATTCCTTAGTACCATTTATTTAGTTGGTTACTTTGGGTTCAAAACAATGTCTGTGATGTTGTCCGCATTTATTTATGTATGACTAGGAGAGGAAAGTGGGAAGCAAAGATATTAATTACGCCATTTATTTTCATGATTATTGTTTTTCGTGAGTTCTTTTCGGCCCCTAATAGAAGAACGCTCAGAGATGCAAGCGAGTGAAACCGCGGGGCACTGCTTATTATAAATAATTAAAACTATGACATCATAGAAACATTTTGATTAAATAGTAAATGAATGAGGATATACATAACTCCATTTTTAAATGACTTTGGAATCTAATCACAATAAGATAAGATTAACGAAACACATACTGACGACATTTATTTTTAAAAAGATTAACGAAATTTTATCTTTGTATTGTTGTGCTATATTTTTTTATTAATATCTAATTGGGATTGGCACCTAATTATTATGACGTTAATCCGGGTTTTGAATTATTTTTTGTAGTTAAAGTTTTGTAATATTTCACTGAATTCTGTAACTACAATATATTTCGTGCAGGGCAAACAAACACTAAAAACACATGTTTATTTTGTATAAAAATATTTTTTGTATAATTTATACATATCAAGTTTATCATCATCATCATCATCATCCACAGCCTTTTTCCTCCCACTGCTGGGCATAGGCCTCCCCTTTTTCGTGCCATAATATACGGTCCTGTGCCAGCCTCATCCAGAGACGACCCGAGACCCGTATTAGGTCGTCGACCCATCTTGCTCCCGGACGACCGACGCTTCTTTTGCCATGCCTTGGCCACCATTCTGTCACCGCCTTAGTCCACCTGCCGTCACTTCGTCTGGCCAAATGGCCAGATTTAAGTTTATAGCGAAGGTAAAACACAGAGTAAAACCTAGATTCCAAAAACTTGGATTAGATATCGCCAATTTCTCAGCAAGCGTGGTGATCGTGCCTTCTCTATATGGGAAGAGGCCTGTGCCCAGCAGTAGGCGGTTATAGGCTGGCATTATTATTGTCATTATTACCTAAGTTTCATAACATCTAGGTTACTAGATCATTATGTATGTCATAATTCTTTAACAAATCTTGTTCAATCATCAAAAAGTTTTTTCCCGGCTTCCAGTCTCGCCGGATTCAGCTGAACACCGTATGTTACAGAGCGACTGTCTATCTGACCTCCACATTTGGTAGACCATAATTTACAATTCAAGGACGTTTCCGTAGCTACACCGAATTTGATTGAAATACATGAATTGAATGCTTATAGATAACTTATCTCTACCAAAGATTAAGTTTTGATATAGAAATGCTACGTTTAAGAAACATGTATTCTACCTACGACCTTACTATCAATGAAAAAAGTATACTTACTAAATACATGAGTATAGAACCATAATGATTTTGGCAGTTTTTGATCGACGATAACTTTTAGGATAAAACGGATATCAATTATTAAATTAACTTATTTTTAACTTAAGCACTCATTCGACTGCGAACTCAGGTAGGCCGCTGTAAACACAACCTCGCTCCCAACCAAACCCTGCCCCACTTGATAAATTGCCCAAAGTGTCCGTACACTTACACATTGGATGACTTAAAGCACGCTAACGATGCTGCCATTAATGTGGCAACTTATTGGGCCAATATACTCTAATCTAAATCTACCATCGACACGAAAAGAAGAAGAACTCACTTTGAGCTGAAACGTTGTAAAACTCTTTACCAGATGTACTTTTCACCCCTTTTGGATAGATATACCCTTTCGGTAACACTCTGTATACAAAAAGTCATATTTCTACTATTACATTTCACCCGCAGTTTTAGAATAAAAAAAAAATCTGGGACCGCAGTCCCAGAGCAAGATTTCCATGGACCCAAATTATTTACTCTGTGTCCAAAGTTAGATTTCTGTTAATACTTTCATCAAGGTTTTGCACGCTTAGGATCGTGAACTAATCAGAATGAAGAGGAAATCTGGGACCGCGGTTCCAGTCCAAGATTTTCTTGGTCCCAAATTAATCCAGTATATAAATTAACTATATTTCTATCCTTTTTCACATAGATTCCATATTTATCTATTTCATAGCAAAATTTTTAAGGCCATGACGCATCATTTTCTGCCTAAAACTATATCTTTTAAATCACAACTTAATCTATATCGATGATATCTTTAGGAAATAATAATATTACAACACATTTTTGTAGGTATCAGTTACTTCTACTTGGCACAACATATAATATAGTTTTATTAGTTTTCAGTTCGTGTAAATATGTTTAAGTTCAAATTTAGTGCTGTTTTGGTACTTTTAGTGGTATTAAAGTGTTGTTTTACGCAAATAGATGAAGGTTTGTGAATATTTTATTAATAGTACAAGTTTTTTCAGGTAAGGTTAATCTGTCCGTGACATTGTAAATGTGTGAATCGATTTAGATATATTTTGTTTTCTTCAAGTATTCTGAATGGATTGTTTTTGAATGTGAAAACCGGATTTGGAAATGGATGACAATATCAATATGTAAATTATTGTTCTGCTTTAATAAAAGTGTTGGTATAAAATTAGTTAAGATATTTTTTTTTTCATACATGTATGTTATATTCAGACAACCAGTCTTACTATGGAATACTGTGTTTCCCGGTAAAATGGGTTGTGGAGGTCAGATAGGCAGTCGCTCCATGTAAAATACGATATTCAGCTGAATGCTGTAAGACTGGTAGAAGACCCCAACATAGTACGGGAATGACGTATGTGATATTTCTTAGGAAATTTATACATTTTAAGTAAATCTTGTTTCATATTTATAAAAAAGCAAAAGCTTTTGCTAAGCTCAATATAAATATTATTAACATTAATTTACCCCTTTTGTTTACTTATGCAAGATTTTCCTATTTATAACTACAAGGCCAAACTCTAACTATACTAAAATTAAAACTTACATAAATAAAAACTAACAGGCGTCAAAGAACTCATCGTCATCCTTGTCAATGGCGGGAAACGTGTCCAGAAGGCTGGCAGCATTGCTAGGTTGAATGGTTGGGTTATTCGTCAACTGAACACGCGACGCTGGACACACGTGTGTTCAGTTGGTGAAACTCAAAATTAATATAGTTAATTCTTTCGTCATCTGGACACGCCACGTTTTTAAGCGTGGCCAGATAGTGTAAGTTAAATTAAATCACTTTTATGTTTTCACCAACTGGACACACCGCAAGAAAAAGGTACAGTCAGGTTTAAAAACGTTTGAAATAAAACAAATATTTAACAATCAAATAATTTTAACATTTATTAATTTGAAGACAAGACAACAATACCTGTAGGTATTTTCAATATAATAACATAAAATATGTTATATAATCTAAATTTGCACTTAATAATTAAAACAACATCACTTTGAGTATCACAGAAAAATCACATAGTTGAACTCAGTTCTTTCTTATATTTTTCAAGGTTGAACGCAATGAAGATTTAAACCCTGAAAGATGCACTCGACTCCCATACAAACTTGAAACGTTTGCTTGATTATAATAATTATGTAAAGTTTGTACGAAAGTGGATTCGGAACGTTCAACCTTGTTTAACAATACAAATAGGTGACACTAATTAAAATATCAAAACGTAATCAACAATAGAGCTTACTTATGAAATAAAAGTTAAGTAGAATAGTTTACAAAAAAAAAAAATAGGTTATTTTACAAACAATAATTATTCTACATAGCGCTTTAACAACAATATTTGAAACTTTGTAAATAAAGGATTTCAGTTATAGTTAAGGTTTATAATTATATCACATAATTTTACTTAGGCTTAGATGATAGTAAAAAAAGAGATCAATAAAATTATAGTAAAATATAGAATAAAAAGATATTTTGGTTTACTTTAGTTTTTCTATACAGTGTCCGATGCTGATTTCTCCGGATTCAAACTCTCTAACAGTGGCTGCGATCATAGTATTCATTGCTACGGTATCAATTTTTTTTTTTGATATTGGTCCGTCTTTCCTAACCCGGCGCAAAAAAATATTCATGTCTCTTCTGATTGCTACCAGAAACTGTACTAAATTTGGTTTATTTTTCAATTTTTTGGCTATACCAGCGTTCCATGCTTCTACAGAGTTATTAGTGCGATGGTGTTCCATATAGCAGTTATACGTATTTGTATAATCCGAATTGTCATCGAGCCATGTTTTAATAAAATAGTCATTAAATTTTGTTGCTTCTGCGGTATTTAAGTGCTCCCCCATTATATCCGTGGCTGGCGTGAACACATTGACATGTCGAGTTCTATGATTTTTTTTTATTGGCTTATTACATCCTACGCATTAGGAATTTATATGAAAAAAATTGACAGTTATAAATATACATAATTTTTGGAGCAATCGACTTTGGTAATATGTTGACATCTCGCATTTTGACATGTATAACTTAACAAAACCTCATGTCAAATTAACGATTCACATGTTTTTGTGATCGAACATTGATATTTTGTTATATCAACCTATACTCACTACCCAAAATAATATTCGTTATTTGAAATCTCAACTTATACACTTAAAAGTTTTCTTTAGGTACTAATTTTAAATTGACAAATTGAAGTGTCAAGCTATTACCAGCTGAGGTCTTTTTGATTAAATCGTGACAAATTGATATATCAAGTTATGTTATTGATAACTGTTAGTGAACAAGTTGACAACTCGGTGAATAAGTTAACAACTCGTTGGTGAACGACTTGACAAGTCTATTATTATGCAATCCATGGGGAATTTCGTTTATTTATTGTCATCATTTGAAAGATGGCATAAAATAACCTTTACTACAACTAAACCCCTTGTGTTAAACTAATTTACCGATTTACCAGAAGACGTCAAAACTTTAAAATGGCCGCCCTGACAAATTACAATTTTAGATATGTCAACATATTCACGCCAGCCACGGATATATGACCAGGCATCTGATTGTGCGTCAGTCGGTAAGAGTGGCAATGTACAACATCTCTTTACGTGATCCTTCCCCAATTTTGATTTTGTTAGGCGCAACGATTCTGCTTTTCGCCTCAAACATCTCTTGAAATGAGTAAAGCACCCTACAATTTTTATTTCCGGAAATTCATGTTGTAAAGCTTGTATAAGAGGCTTTTCAAAGTCACATGTGATAGTTTCTGGGTGCCACGTCGGTATTTGGCTTTTAATTAAACAAAATAATATTTTGTAAGTTTCAACTGTTCTATTGGGCAGCAGAGCATAAATAGTGGGAATAATGTTCGTATGGTATTTTGTACTCCCAATATCAACATGAATCGTGAACAGCTGATGGAACTTTATAACGCATGTTTTAAATGTTCCATCACAGAAGAATCTCTTCGAATTTGCAACAATTTCTCTCATGTCATGGTGGGCAAAAACGATAATCCGTTGATCTCCGATGCGATCGGCAAGCAAAATATCTTTAAACTGCTCAGGTACAACCGCATCAGCTATTTTATTGAATTTTATGCACTGAACACCCAATGATTTGTTCCTTTTTCTATATAATTTATTTTTCACGCTTTGAAAACGTGGAATATCTGCTACTAAATGCAGCCCTTTTTCTTCCATTCGGTCAACAGTATCAAAGTAAATACTTGAAACAGAAGCATCTAGATTATGCTTTACTTCATCCTCGCAATCATTAAAATTCATTTGAATTTCGTTATTCGTCAAATCGCCCTCATGATTATGATCCTTTTCTTTTAATATAAAGGTGTTATTGAAATTTATTTTTATCATAGCTCGGCAAGTAAACTTTTTGGAGCAACGCCACATTGATGATCCATCCTTGTTTTTTCGTAGGAGTACATATTTGTATCCATCTTTTAATAAAATTTTATGATTTCTTTGAGAATTAATAAATGTAAATATAGTTCTGTTAGCCATTGTGCCTGCGTTCTTTTCTGTAGACATCTTGTCTTTACATGAAACAAAAGTATTTTTTATGAGAAATACAGCGGCATTGTTAAATAAAAAATATTAATTTATTAAAAGTATTTTAAAATAGGGTATTGAGTTTAAAACTTGGTACTTACCTATATTAAAATCCACATCACATAAATAGCACAAATACGGCACTTAATGCACACACGAAACGAATTAAACTGATAAGAAGTTGTGACCAAAAGGATACCGGGTTGGGATTCATTACCTGCTCCAACCAATCAGAGGAGGCTAAGTACGCCATTGTTGGTCACTGGCCGCCGGGAAAACAAAAGGGAGTAATAAAACTGGTTACATGTTAAAGATCATAGACAAGTTTTATTATTGACACCTTAATACTATCAGTGTTTAAACATATACTTACCAAATTCAGAAATGGTGAATAATTTTAAAAACACAGATTTAACCGCCCGTTCCCAACATGGAACGTTTAGTGACCTATGATATTATTTGATTTAGTCACGCAGAACATTTATCTGTGTGACTGTACTTTCTCATAAATCCAAGTAAAATATGAACGTATGTCCAGTTGGTGAAAACATAAAAGTGATTTAAGTTAACTTACACTATCTGGCCACGCTTAAAAACGTGGCGTGTCCAGATGACGAAAGAATTAACTATATTAATTTTGAGTTTCACCAACTGAACACACGTGTGTCCAGCGTCGCGTGTTCAGTTGACGAATAACCCGAATGGTTATGCCGATTCTCAGTGCAAGGAACAAACCAGCCCTCTGATCACGAGTAGATTCTACCAAACGTTTGGAAAGTTCTTTATAAAGATTTATAACTTGATTTTTAATTCTCATTGTTGTTTTGGTCTAACAAATTGTAAAACTATAAGTCATTCATATAATTATCTTTATTTACGTAACAAGTAGGATATAAATACTCACAGCTTATCTTATTTAAGCCTAATCATTCTTAACTCATGACTTGATACATACATACATATCATCACGCCTGTATCCCCGAAGGGTTAGGCAGAGGTGTACCAATGTACACCCACAGATCGCCGGTATGTTTAGGTCCTATGTAATAGGGGGCGAGCCTATTGTCCCTAACCGGGCACAAATCCAAACTCCGACCTGCTACTGAAAATTACATAGAAAAACCCAATAACACCTTGGTCGACTCGGGAATTTTCCTCTCTCTAGTGGTTAGTGATCCTGACGGCTATACCGGAGGTCGCGGGTTCGATTCCCACTCTTGACAAATCTTTGTGCGGTGGGCAAGATAATTTGTTCTGTTTCTGCGTTTAATTGTATTTAGGAATGTATAAGTATGTTTATCAGTTGTCTGGTTACCATAGCACAAGCTCTGCCTAGTTTGGGATCAGATGACCGTGTGTGAGATGTCCTAGGATATTATTATTGCCCTAGGTATTGCAACGGCAATAAAAAGTAGCCGTCAAATCTCATGCTGTCTTTATCGTTTCAAGATATAAAGTAGAGACAGATAGACATTTAAGATGCACTTAAAGATAAGTATAGGTTGAGTAGGGTATATGAATAGAATTTTATTTATTTTCTCATTATCACAATACAGTACAGTCACATTTTACATTTAAAAAGAGAGACTGGTGTCTGCTATAGGTAAAACTTGTATATGAAGGGTAGATAGTCGTTAGTTATAATATAACTGCTTATCGGGCGATGCCCAAATGTCTTGTGTGTGTGTGGACTGGTAGATATCAAATGCTAATATTTACTTTTGTGACTTTATTGACCTTGATAAATTTGCAATTCGAATGAAGACGATCGGACGACATCACATACATTGCTCTGAATCCAAAGTAAGTAGCTAAAACCACCTACTTTGGGTTCAGAGCAATGAATTTTGTGTTATTAAATTCAGAGACAACGAAGGTACCATTAAACCTTCCCCGGACGGGTCAATGAAGAAAAGATGGTTTCTACGTCCACGTCCGGTGATCGAACCTGGAACCTCAGAGCTATCAAATCCTTGACCACGGAGGTCGTCGAAAAGAAAAATTAAATTGTTTTAGAAAGAGTCCGTTTGTGATGATTTGTCAGATAGGGTACATAATAATTTCTTGCTTTACATCTAATTACAAAAACGACGACTAGTTATTTAAGACTGAATTTCGAGTTATTACATTTTTTGAAGAGACTTCCGCATCAATAATGTTTTCTTTCTCTAACATTAAAATAATATATATGGTTAAATATCTGTTGTCTTATTGTATTTACTTAATGTGTATTAATATTCAAATGTTATTTCAAACCGACTTCAAAAAGGGGACCTTTTCTATTCTATATGCATTTTTTGTTAAGCGATATTAACAGCTATTTTATTTAGAGAGGTGTTCCCATATAGCTTTGTTTTTACTTATAAATTATATAGGTAAGTATATCCAAAAGTTATTGTTTATTTACTGTCACGTTAAATTATTATTTCATTTCCAGAGGTAGAGACTACCAGTCCGGGACCGGAGTCTGACCTGATATGTGCGCAGTGCACATGCGCAGACAACCTCGTTAACTGCTCTGATCATAACATCACTACATTCTTTCTACGAAGCGATTGGGATGGTAAGAACTTAATAAAGATTTAAATAGTATATTTAAGAAAAGCAAAATAAATATATATTGTGTAACCTTCAAAGTTAATAAGTACAGTCACCATTGACCATAATAATATAGCTACATTCTTAGCGAATAAATATTTTCTAACTTTTTGACGCAGCTTCACTGTGTGGATATATTTTTTTCGAAACAAAACGTAGCTTACGTCCGTTTTTAGGGTTAAAGCTTGCCCCATATAAGTTTCACCAAAATCGGTAAAGCTGTTCCATTTCCCTGCTTACGATTTCACATTTCATGCTTTACCGATTTTGGTGCAACTTGTTTCATGGGGTAAGCTTGGATGCCAAGAAAGAACAGCTTTTTGGCATATACACGATATCAAATTGTGAAAAAATACATATGAAATATATTCTTTTTTTTTATTATATTTCACTAAGCCCCGTTCTAGGTAACCTACGTTCTTACTTTTTAAGGTTTACTTCCATAACACAGTGCTTTAGCAACTTTGGGTTCAGAACAATGTATGTGATGTTGTCCGCATTTATTTACTTAATTATTATTTATATTCATTTCAGTGCTCCAAGCGTTCATGCCAATACGAGTAGATCTCAGTTTCAACAAGATAACTGAAATATATCGGTTACCAATACTACCGATACAAGTATTGAATATATCAAACTGTGAAGTCGCTACGATAGAAGATGCAAGTTTTCTGAACCTTAGGAATTTAACAACTCTGGATCTGACTAGGAACAAAATTTCCACTTCGGCACTTTCAAAGAAGACTTTCTATGTAAGTATTGAAAAATAATTATTAGCCCGTAATTATTGCACTTCTGGGCAAATGCCTTTTGTCTTATATAAAGAAGGCACGAGCAGTGATCACCACGCTCAATGTGGGCTATTCCAGATCCCAAATTTCGGAATCCAGGTTTCCACATGATGTTTTCCTTCACAGTTTGTCCTACCAAGATTAATTACAGCGTATAGCTTTGAAAGAGTCACTAGGTACTTGGCTGCTTTTGAAGCTGTCTACTTGAGCATACAAGTCCGTTCATTGGACCACTAGGACACGGTGACAGAGATCAATGGAGATTGAAAAATCCTTTTTTTATATTTTCTATATGATTTGATATATGCTAGACCCTTCTCTTCCTAAGAATACTGTGCCCAGCAGTGGGACATGTACAAACCGGTATTATAAAAAATGTCACATAGTTAAAACTTTAAAATCCCCACAAAAAATCCATATTCTGCGTGCCGAACTAAGTAAGCAAATTAGAAATAATTTATAGCACCTCTAACCACAATAATAATCAAGCAAATATATGACCATTCTACTATTAATCATTTCCATCATATATTTCCAGGGCACCTCAGACCCCATCCTAGGTCCTCCGGAGTTCAAGATGATGAAGCACTTAAGTCTGGCCTACAACGACCTCCACTCATTACCTCAGGACATATTCATATTCATGACCAGTCTGACCTATCTGGACCTGAGCGGGAACCCTCTGGCCTATATAGATCAGGTCACCATGGGTGCTATTTCAGATTTGAAGAATATACAGGTGAGTTTTTGTTTATTGGGTTTCCTTAACCTTTGTTGGTGAATTTTGTTTAGAGGAAATTCCTGTCATGGTTTTTACGATGCTTAGCTAGTTTTTAAATAGCTAGTTTTTTTATATGACAGATCTAAAAGGAGCATTTTTCTATTTATAAATCTGATGAACAAATAATACTGAAATATTAAAACAAAGGAGAGTTACATATCTAAGTAGATAGGTCTATACGTAATAGTAATATGTTTCTTAAACTGGAAAGTTATTTAATTGATTGCCTATTTAATTCTAATTAAAACAGCTTCATTATTTCACTAATTTGTTATAAAAACATACGCAATTCTTGTACAAATTAAAAATAAAGTTAGAAATAAGTAAGTAAAAGCACTATTTATTTAAGTTATAGAATCAGGCGTTACTTTGCGGAAATCCATGACATTAAAATTAAATGTTATGAAAAATATTTAGCTTTAATTCCGCTACAAAAATCCAAGCTTGGCAGCAGGATGCAGTCCCACCCTCTCACCCTCATGCAAATATGCACCTGCAGGAAAGCCCACCCTCCCGCCCTCATGCATATGCAAACATACACGAATAGTGAGAACAAAGGAAGGAGCATGCCATGCAACCAAACCGAAAGCGGGAGCGAAATTATTATTAATTATTTCGCTCCCGAGTGGTTGTCGAGTCAACATCTCCTAAGGATGCCCCGTGGAGTGGCGAAACACGTGTCGAGTATTGGTTTGGTTGCATGGCATGCTCCTTCCTTTGTTCTCACTATTCGTGTATGTTGGCATATGCATGAGGGCGGGAGGGTGGGCTTTCCTGCAGGTGCATATTTGCATGAGGGTGAGAGGGGGGGACTGCATCCTGCTGCCAAGCTTGGATTTTTGTAGCGGAATTAAAGCTAAATATTTTTCATAACATTTAATTTTAACTATTTATTTACTAAAAAATAAGTTATTTTCTTAAATCTTTGTCAAATGATAGGGTAGGAATACTTGTATACCTAAACGATACCTTTTCGTAAGTACATATGGCAAAAACCAGTTTATTGCGTAGGTAAAACCATTTAATACCTATCTTATTCTCGTTCCAGGAGTTACGCCTCAGTGGCTGCGAGCTGGAGAGCCTCCCCGAGGGTTTCCTCCGGAGACACCGGAAGCTGCAGCGTCTCGACCTCAGCGACAACCGCCTCGCCACCATACCCAGCGCTCTGGGTGAAGCACCCAGCCTGGTCTATCTGAACTTTGATAAGAACGCGCTGAAAAGTATTGAGGCTAATAAGTAAGTTAGAAATTTGGTTTTCTTTTATAATTATACTTCGTCTTACGATTAAATTGAACTAAAATATATACTAATATTATAGAACGGGGATTAGCGCGAACATGCATAAATACCTTTAGGGCTTGACGTTTCGACCAGGTTACACCGGCCGTGGTCGCAAGCAGACTGGAGATGCGGTGTCATTGCTCCGTGCACGAAGTAGATGATTTTTCATCTACCCCCTTTTCTTCAAATACCCTACACACTACACTGACCGTGTCCGTACTATGTTCACTAACCGACTTCGCAGAGAATCGAGGTTGTGTTAAGGGAATCACTGGATACCAAGATGCAGGTAGTTTAAAGCCGTCTTCCCGATTGAAATTTGGATGCTTCTTGATTTCAATCGCTTCTCGCACTACTCTCGAATGAAAGTGGCGATCGGTGGAGAGGACTTGCGCGCGATGGAATTGAATCCAGTGATTAACGCCAGCTTGGAGTACGTGATCTGCTATTGCCGATTTAGTGGTCTGACGGTTCTTAACAGCTGCGATATGCTCTTTGAGCCTTTCCGCGATAGTTCGTTTCGTTTGCCGTTCTATAATATTAATATAAACATGCAGCGCGATAGTTTAAAAGTTATTAAAATATATACTTACATAAAAACATATCACGCCTCTTTCCATGAAGGGGTAGGCAGATACCTCTTCTTTCCACTTGTTAGATATACATACATTATAATATTATTTGTCAAGTCATGTTTTAATTAACCACTCATGAAAAAAAATAGGTAAACATAAACAGTTGCAGGATAGTGCAAAATACGCAATTCGTTTTTTTTTATTCATGGTATTTTTTTCCGATAATTTTGACTATGAAACCAAACTACTAAATAAATTTTAATGAAATTTGTATTGGACCACCATCCAATGCGATAATGCTATTTAATTTTTTAAATCATTATTTCGAATTGAAGAAAATACCAAAAGTTACAATAAAATAACCAGGCATTACATGTAACATACACAAAAAAACAACATTGATATAGGTCGCGTCAGGTAAAAAGAACGCTGGCGGAAGATGGGGAGGGTACGTTTGCACATGAGTATACAATTCGGCAGGCGAAGGTCGTCCTACGAACCAATAGCGCACCGGCAAACATGCGGCTCGTGCCCCCCGCACTTCATACCACCAAACAGACCGATACATCGCGTTCTGCGCATCTTGAAAGCTAGCGTTCTTTTTACGTGACGCGACCTATACCTACGGTTAAATTAAACCCCTCTCTTTTTTAAAGTCAATTGACAAGATTTAAGGAAACAAAATTTAACTAACTTAACATCCCATTTTGTCCAATTCCAGTGCAATAACAAAACTAGGCAAACTCCAAGAACTAAGCTTAACCAGAAACAGCAGACTCCAGAACATTACGGAGAGCGGTCTGGGTGGTCTAACCAGCCTGGTCATATTGCGGCTGAACAATAACCCGAGGCTGACCAACTTGGATCCAGGGTTCCTGGTCTGGAAGGACGAGGATGGTGAGGAGATGTGGCCGATGGTGCGAGAGGTAAATAAATAAGTCTATATTAATAACGTAACTAGCTGTGCCACGCGGTTTCACCCGTGTTAGTCACTAGTCCCGGATATAATATTAACTTCTTATAAAAGTAGCCTAAGTTACTCTTTAGAACATTCGCTATCTGCGAGTGAAAGTCCCGTCAAAATCGGTCGATAACAGCGATTAGTCAGACAGAAAGAAAGAATAAAAAATCTATTAGGTATAGCTTTTTTTGGAATTGGATTCCAAAATTTGGGATCTGAAATCGCCAACCCGCAGAGAGCAAAGCGTGGTGATCAATGCTAGTGCCTTCTCTATATGGGATGAGGCCTGTGCCCAGCAGTGGGACGTTTATAGGCTGGATTATTATTATTATTATAGCTTTTTTATGTATGTGTGGTATGTATGCTTTCATATACAATTAATAACAAGCTCTCAATTTGAAGAGACAACCAGACACTTCTACTTTATTTTGCGTACCTTATTACTTTTCTTAAGGGGGACCTAGATTTATTTATTTATTTTATTTACCTCTATGTATTACTTTATTCTTCTCTTGGCAATGATCCTGCTCCCAACTGCTTAAGCATTCCTATTCTTTTTTACCAAATAGTTATATTTAATAAATGATAAACCGGATATTTCCAGTTATACCTCCAGAACAACAACCTATCAGGCATCGACTCCGGCATCCTCGACTCCTGGAGCGACCTGGTGACCGGAGACTTCACCGGCAACATGTACTCCTGCGACTGCAACCAGTGGATGGTGGATGTACTGGTCCCGCTGTTGAGGAACACGCCAGCTAATGCCAGTGTTAATAATATGGTGTAAGTGTCAAACCTTTTGGGTACTTTATTTTTTAACATAATAGGGGCCGAGCCTATTGCCACTACGACACAAATCCAAACTCTGACCTGCTACTGAGAATTTCATAGAAAACCCCAATAACACCGTGGTCGACTCGGATATCGAACCCAAGACCTCTAGCGTAGCAGTTGCGCTAAGAACCACTAGGCCAACGAGGCAGTCAAGTCTGCTGTAGTATTAACTAGTATTATTTAAAGAATATTATTAATAAATAACAATAGAAATCTGGTACCTATTTTCTTGTTAAACTGGTTATGTTTAAATGGTTTGTGGTATGTGCATAAAATGTTTTAACTTGTTTCAATAAATGGCAGCCATTAATTAATCATATTTTCTTTTTGTATATTTCCAGATGTAAGAAGCCAGCAGACATGCGAGGCCTGACATTCTCACAGCTGTATGACACGTCGCGAGTGCTGGTCTGCCCGGAAACTGAGAGCATCCTAGATCTGCCCGTACCTAACATGGCGATCATATTGGGGATTATGATTGGTAAGATTTAAAGATACTATTTATTTATTCGTCTCTTTATCATGTCGATGTCAATCTATTTATATTGTGTCGGCACAAAATTATGCTACGAGAACTGCATTGTTGTAAGATGTAAGGGCAAGGAGGACAAGATAACAAGTGTTTCATCGTCTGATGAGTAACTTCCAGGGAGACTTCCAGGTTAATCAAGGTAGCCTTTGGATATCTAAAAAAGGATGTACACGTGAATTTAAGTTATGATATACATACCTACAATTAACGGTATTTAGTTAATGATAAAGCTAGCAGTTTATATGATACCCAATTTAAGGTGCAAAGGCGGTCTTTTCTAGCCAATTGTCTTGCCTGCTTTATCGCTGGTTTGTGACCTTAAGCAAGATTTTTTGACAACAATACAGTAACTGAAAAAACTATTTCTATATCCAATGTTTTGCTTTTTGAAGACACGTTATATTTACAAATATAGCAAAAATATGACAAAGGGCGAGACCCAATCCTCGAATTAAATAACTTTAGACGTTTCGATCTGCAGTCATCCTTGCCACAATTGGTTTTTTCTTATTGTTTAATCTATTTGTTCTTCGATAAAAACTTTATTTAACAAACATGTCTAATAGTAGTTAAATTCATTGTTTTCAGGTATAATGGTGACATTCCCAACAGTGTTAATCCTAGTCTTACTATGGAGGAAAGGATACTTCTCCAAATACAGATCTAAGAAGACCTACCACAGAGATGAGGAAGAAGAAGACATGTAGAATCATAACAGCCAATTTCAATAACTAACCAAAGATAATTTTCCTTACTGGAGATTGAATTATGACAGCGCCAGAAAATGCGTCAAATTCCAATCTCTAGTCGAGAAAACGATCTCTGGATATGTTATTGAAATTGGCAGTAAATCTAGAATAATTTAGATTAATTTATAGTAAGAAATCTCGAGATTAGGGCTGGTGGGGATAGATGGAAAAATAATGTGACAAAACAGGCGTTTTTCGGAAAGTTGTTAACAAAAAATCTTAACGTTCAAACTCCCGAAGGTGCCGATATTAAATCTAGCCCTTCGCCATTAGAGCTAAAGAAAAAGAACTTTTGCCCAGCAGTAGGACAACACAAGATGTTTGACATTATACCTTAACTAGTACAAAAAAAACTGTAAATAATAAAAAATCGAAAAGATGTTTTATTTATTTTATTTTTTACATTTACATAATTTCGTTTGTATTTAAATTGTCGCGTTGCTATTTATTTATGTCTTTCTGTCACTCCCGCAGCACTGCGACATTTTGATTGCTGGGTAGTTTTTATCTAAAAAAAGAAAGGATACAACTTAACTGGCCTAATAGGCCATTCTGCCAATCATTTATAGGTAGGTTCCTAAAAGTTTATAGGTAGGTTAAAACGTTCCTAAAAGAGACAGGTATAAAAACTAAAGTCCGGCCGCTACGGGTTGCGTTTCTGACAGGTCGTGGTCAACAGGAAGATAATATGACTTTAATGTGGCGAAGAAACTACAATTTTGTCTGGAAAGCACTCAATCGACTGCGAACCCAGGTAGGCCGCTGTAAAAACAACCTCGCAAAATGGGGAATTATCGACCCCCTTCATACCGCATGCGAATGTGGAGCTCCCAACCAAACCATGCCCCATTTACAGAATTGCCCAAAGTGTCCGTACACCTGCACTTTGGATGACTTAAGGCAGGCTAACGATGCTGCCATTAAAGTCGCAACTTTCTGGGCCAATATACTATAATTTAAATCTACCATCGACACGAAAAGAAGAAGACTACAATTAAAGAAATATCACTTATATGTGTTTGTTATACAAACGAATAATATCATCCGAAATTATATTTATAATTATGCTAGGTTACGATGAATAATATAACTCGGTTTGTATATTCCCCATGCAAATCAAGACCAATTGACATGTGTCAGGAACGCATTTTCTCAGCGGACGAATTATAGTAAACTATGTTTAACCGAAACATTATATATTTTTTAACAAGTAAGTGGACATTATTTTTTTTGGCAAATATTTACTATGTTAATTGAAGTAGCTTCAACATTTTTACCTCATCATCTGCCGAGCCTATTTCCCAAGCCTATTTTCCTATGTAGGGATTGGCTTACCAGTTTTACAGGATTTAGCTGAATACCGTATGTTACAGAGCGACTGCCTATCTGACCACCACAACACATGTTACTGGGAAACACAGTATCCCATAGTAAGACTGGTTGTCAGAATTTACTGAACGACTGCCAAAGATCTATGTATGACAGCCGGGATCTACTGTTTAACGTGCTATCCGGAACACGGATTTTTTACCTATACCTAACAAAGAAGGTTATTATTAAAAAGAGTAATTAATCAAATGTCAACTTACTACTAGTGACTATATTTCTTAAAAACTGTGGAGCAACGAATTTCTTTATTTTATTTCGGTAGCATGCCAGCCTGAAAGTAATACAAATATATACATATATTATTATCAAGATGATATGAGAAAGGAGTAAATACTGAGATGACAAGTAGTAGAGATGAATGGAAGCTGAATACGCATTGCGCCGACCACTAATAATTGGGAACAGGGCAGGGAGATGATTATATTTAATGTTATTCAAAATAGCTTGATTTATTACAGACGCACAACCGGGCTTTATGAGGTAACACAAGTTAAAATTATAACGAAACGTTTTAAAACATGTGCTATGTGCCTCTGTTTGTGGCTTTGTAACTCCTAAATGAGTTTCCCGATTTTGATAAAAATAATCAAGGTGAAAAAATTAGAGTGCCACAGTCAAATGGTTTTTCTATCTATAAAGGCTATGTTTTTCGTTCTCTTTTCATATTTTATGTAATTATTTTCATGGTATTATTAACTCACTCGCTTTTTGTCGGTCCAGCCATTTTCATGACCTGAGCTCTCATGCATCTATAACTGTGCGAAGCCCTGAAATGCCTGCATCTGAGGAGAGAATGATATATTCTGATGATGAAAACATAATTAAAATACATATAAATTGCTTTGTAGTAAGTAGCTGAAGAAATTTTGTTAGGGAATTCAGATACAACATACAGATTCTGTATGTCTATCAGAATTTATAATAAGCTTCCAAATGATCTAAAGGATCTTAACATAAATTCGTTTAGAAAGAAGTTATTTGATTTTCTTTTAAAGAAATGCTACTATTCTACTAAGGAATTTCTTGATGACAAGAACATTGTTATACAGTATAGTCGTAGAGTGCAGTGCTATTTATAAGTACCTAGATAATAAGTCAATATTTGTACACCGATTCGGTAGAATGTATGATACTCGGCTAACCATAAAACATCTTGTAACTACTCACTACATTCTAACAAATATTTTTTTCTTTCTTTCAACGATACCACAAACGCCCAGACCCGAGGTAATATAGAAAGGTGATTTTCAATATTGTCACGTCCGGGGACTTAACCCGGGACCTCAGAGCTAGCGACACCTTGAAAACGGTGATCACCTATACACATTACGACGCAAGATTTGCTAATACTACTAATAGGTACTATTAGGGCGTTTCTTAAAATACATTTTAATTAAAATACATTTATTTCAATCTGTCACCGCGTCAAACTCTGTTCTGCTTAGCTGTAATATTATTTATTTATATTGATCTGAAATCATCAATCTGCACAGAGCAAGCGTGGTGATCAATGCTCAGGCCTTCTCTATATGGGAAGAGGCCTGTACCCAGCAGTGGGAAGACTGGTACTATTATAATTTTTATAATATGTATCTTAGTTATGTCAAACACTTACTTTTTTGTATGCGTGCGTTCTTCAGATTGTTCCCTGAAATTTATAAATTAATTATTTAGTTACCGATTCGTAAAAAAAATCACAAGTAAAATCATGAGTAAAAAAATATATTTATGTAAAAGTAGAACAAAAATCTATCATTCATCTAATGTTTATTTAAAATAACTATAAGGTACTCACATTAATACTTTTGACACTTTTGCACATAACTGCACCCTGAAATTATAATAAAAAAAGCGTTTTATAGTGAATTGCTTGTAACTTTTTTTTTGTTACAGTTATTAAAAAGCTAATATTTCCTATTAATAAAGATTTTGTAATTAAAAAAAAGATAGTAACGAGTGCCATTAGCAAAGACAGTTTTATGCCCAAAAGTCCCTATCATGACTTACGACAGCGTCGTATTCTCTCACGTACCCGATTATCGACTCAAGCATAAGATTTAGCTAGCAGAAGCAATACAAAACACAACCGCCGTATATTACGTCCTCGCCGGCGAGGCCCCCGTTTTATAAATAATAGTAACGTAAATGTTATCCTCCCGTCCCTAGACCTAGCTGGCCCGAGCCTGCCAAACTAGCAATAAAAATATGTCCCTAAATAATAAAAACTTAGATCCAGCCATCCCTTGCTGTTTTGCTTTATTAAGATTGTTAGCAACGCACTAAGTCGAGGCCCGAGCCCCGCAGGGGGTGCCCTTAGTGGACGTTGCTGACGTAGTTAGTCTTTCCTATTGCTCTGGCTGGAGGCCTTAAGGTCCTCGCCAAAAGTCGGGTGAAGCAGTCAAAGCCTGCGCTCAGGCTAACTGCAAAAATCTCTACCAAACAAAAAAAAAATGCCCAAAAGTGGGCTTAAACATACGTACATAATTATAATCACGAATCATGCCTCTTTTTTGTAAACAAGCAGCAAATCATGATTCTACATGAAAGTCTATTGACAAATTTTAAGCAATTACATTACCCGAAAAGACATTCTTGGTCATATTTTCAAGATGCTAACTATGATTTTAAAACCGAAGTGAATCAATTTATGCAATAGCGCGTAATAGAAATAGACGGGTTGAGAAGTACCTACCTTTGAAGTCAATTCTGTTCTATTGAAGAAAGTATAGTACCTAACATAGAAATGGTATAATAATATGATTAATATCAATATTCATACCATCCAAGTTTATACGGTTGTTTCCTCCGGTTGATAGTCGAATACAATCTTGTAACGCCGCGGCCTAGAAATAAATATGTTTACAAATAAATGCGGACAACATCACATACATTGCTCTGAAGCCAAAGTAAGTAGCTGAAGCACTTGTGTTATGAAATCAGAGACAACAAAGGTACTACAAACATTTCTGGTTCTGGGTGTTTGTAGTACCTTCGTTGTCTCGGTAGACAATGTAGCAAAGTGGTTATTATATATATTATTATTATTATAATCTTATTTCGATATTCTTATCAATTACCATAGTTTTGTTTTTGGGTTGTAGTTATTTCGTGATTCTAAACAGACTCAAGGTTTAGGAAATGCAACTGTAAAGCGTTTACATAAGGTTCAGTTTGCGAACAAATTATGAATTGTTCAACACATTATTCACTTGTTATAGAATTGATGTTTACTGAATTGATTTATATTTGAACATACCTTGATGTTCTGTCACCTCTTCCACGAATATTTCTTTCAGTCTTTTGTAAAAATTTCTGAAATTAAATAAATAAATTAAAAACCAAAAAATTACAACATTATTTAGATGTATTTGGCTGTTGATCTAATGAAATATTGTTAATTCCAAACCTTAGATTTGTAAAAACAACATCTTGAAGGAAAACCCAATAATTTGAGGAGCCGTGTGCCAAAATGGATCGGTTTTGGTCGGGTTCGATTCCTGCGCGCGACAAAAATTTTGTGAGCTGAATTCCTTAGTTCCGAAAATTTGGATTTGAATGTAAATTTCGAAAAGGTCTATTTGTCTCGTAGTAAGAAGCATACAATAAATGATTACCTATGTGTTCAAGTCGGATAATAACGAAAAAAGTACCGAGAAAGCACGGAACTATTTTTCACATTTAGAGAGATTCAGTAGTATAATCAAAATATAAAAGAAAGGTAAAACATGTCACACTATGTATTCTACGCCTAATCAACCATATAACCAAGTAACCTATCCTACAAGCGTTAACACAAATGTATGGAAATAATAAGTCTAATCTAAACAGCAAAAAAATAACAAAGAATGACCACGGGCATTAAAACAAAACCGTAAACTGACTCTATACCAGATGTACTCTTCACCCCTTTTGTATAGATATACCCTTTCAGTAACACCCTGTATACATATAATATTATAGTATTACACTTACATAGTCTTTTCATCACTACTACTCATTAGTACGCTGATGAGAGAGCTGCGCTCAAGTATGTTTCGTTTGACTGGAACAAAGTTTATTACATATTCAATTAGAAATTGGATTATAAATGTGAAAGTGTATTAAAAGAAAAAATACCATACAATTTTTTTCTAGAAGAGCTTTTTCTTGTTCTACTTAGACGTCAAGCGTAAGAAACTATTTATTTTATAAATCAGCATAATATTATGGCGAAATTATTAAGGACGTATATGCTTCTGATGTAAAATAAACTAAAATTATTTATAAAGGTATACTTACAGAAGTTTAGCGGCAACCTCATGATACTTCCAAGTTTTCTATCCATCCATTTACTGCGAAGAGACATTAAGAGCAATTAATTTAACTGCATTTGTCTGCAATAAACTAGCTTACTCACTACTAAGTTTCATTAAAATAGGTTAAGAGATTAAACTGTGAAAGCGTAACTAACAGAAAGAGAGAGACCGATTTAACTAATCTAACAAGACTCATTAGAAAATTCCCATTACACGACTATTATCACAGCAAAGACACAAAGAAAAGCGTTTGATACTATTGCTCACAAGCAAGTATCTATTAATTTGATATTATAATATATTCAGAATATTGAACAAAGGAAATTACCAATTTCGTCTGATATGTTTATTATAATATGTGCATAATGGATAATGTCATACAAACTTAAAACAATTTTACATGGTGTGCTTCAAGGTACAATTATGGGACCACTAATATTACGTAAATTTGACTATCCTTATCTGTTTACATAAATTACTGAATAAATAGATTACTAAATGTGAAAATTTCGTCTTCATCTACTATTTACGGTTTTAACAACATCCAATAACTCAATAGACGAATGTTTTAATTAAATTGAACTATACTAACGTTCTCTGCGAATCATCCATCATACTGTAGTTGGAATCCATCCATTCTCGCCCATCACCTGATATATCTATAAAACAAGAAGAAAACCTAGAGTTAAAAAAATTCTAATGTATTTGTCAGAATTATTGCATTTTTATTAGTAATTTGATCATGGAAATAGTTACCTGATTCTTGATTTAATATAGAAAGGCTGTAAGAATCTCGTTCTCTGAGCCTTGTACTGAAAACAAAACAAATTTGTTGTATTTATTATCACTTTTTTACTTACACAGTGACATATGATTAAAATCTGATTGCTGGTAAGTTTCAGAATGTTGACTAGTTGTACCAAAGACTAGTAAAAAAGATAGGATAAATAAATATCACCTAACAATGGTCTAAATACTGCCAGAATACTTATGTAATTTTTCTTTTTTTTTTTCTAGTAAAAAAATATTTATTAGAAGATGATATTACTCACTCTGACTTAATGATGACGGGCATTTCAGACTTCTTTCGAAGCGCCATATTTGCTATTTCTGTTGACGCTCCCAGCTCTGGAAAAAGCACCAAATTAATAATAGAGGGGTTTTCTTTAAATAAGTGAGTATCTGTACATCAAAAATTTAAATACTCTGTTAATATACATCAAGAATTTACTGACCTGCGATTCTGAGATCATTACAAATCGGTTTATTCTGAAAATGAAAACATATTAACATTCATAATTTGCTATAGGAAGCCATGCAGACTAAACTAGAAACGTTCAATAAACCCACCGATAAAATAGGTAAATAAAATCTATAATAAAGGGGACTTACATTAGACTCATAAGTCTCTTTCTTCTTATAATGTTTCTTTGGTGAATTTCTTCTGGGTGTGTGGAATGGATGAGAATTATAAGTTTTGGCTCTGTGAAGTACACAAAAAGGTATTCAAATAAATTTATTTAAAGTTATATTACTTAGATCACAACCATTTCTGGCTGGCCTGTTGGTCTAGAGGTTAGTGCTTTTGATTGCTAAACGTCGGATCGGATCGTGCATTCGATTTCCATATTTTCTATCCCGGAAAAAATATCATAGTGTGATGAGCATGATTTTTGGTTCTGTGTCTAAATGAAATTTATCTATAATATATAGATGCAACCAGCCGTATGTTTGGGATCAGATGGCCGTGTGTGAGTTGTCTCGAGCTATTTTTATTTTGACACTAAGCACTAGACCAACAGACCTGTCATAATCGAAGTGAAATAGAGTTACATTCTTACCTGCACTCCGGTACGGGACAATTGATCTGTCTGAGTAACTCCTGAGTGACATCTGTCGTTGTACCCATTTCTGGAAAGCAAAAATATCAGCTCATTATGAATTATTTCATAATAAAATTATCAGCTCATTATAAATTGTATATCTTCTTTTATATAAAAATGAATCGCTAAATGTGTTGGTAAGCGCATAATTGAATAACGCCTGGACCGATTCCGCTAATTCTTTTTTTGTTGTGTTAGTTATTATCAGGAGAAGGTTTTTATGAATGAAAAAAAAATAAAAAAAATTGAGCGGAAGAAAAAAAGTAATCCTGAGCTTTGTTACGATAGTGATTTGTTGAATTCATCTCCGCCCCCAATAAAAAAAGGGCTCCGGGAACGGGACCTATATATTCACGCGGGTGAAACCGCGGGGCACAGCTAGTTATGTATAATTACGTAGGTGAATTCAAGAATATAAATATGTATAAGCATGGCGAAACAGTAAAACAAAAGCAAGAAGCATGCTGATAGTCATTGACTTCCCTAGAGTTAACTTAAAATCGATTACAAGTTGCTGGCCTATTTGTAGAATAGAAAGAAATGCAATAAATAAGCGTATTTATAATTAAGTGACTGTACTTTTATGTTTTTATGTATTTACCTGTGCTGTCCGTTTTCATTTGTTTCATGCGTTGTAAATAATAACAGTTCTGCAAATAGAGGTTAAAATATATTTATATAAATAAATAGTTATGAAAGATTTTTCTTTAAGAACCACGTCATAAATAAATTATATTGTGTCTTCAAACAATGCAGTAATTATTTGGATTTAATTTACTGTTGTATTTTTATAAAAATAAGCCGACCTGTTAAAAATCATAGAACTTACTTCTTCATGGACTTCCCTTCTGGCTCCAGCCATGTCTTTGAGTATCGTAGGTACGCTACATAAAAACATAGGGATCAATATTATCCATGCGTTAGAAACAAATAGATTTTTCATAAGTGAAACTAATTTTAGATTATAGTCATTCCTAATAAGATTTAAAAAAAAATATTAAGCCACTCTAATCCATTGTTTTGTAAACAATTCTTTTGATATCATTCCTAACATTCCATTTAAAGCCCGACCTTCATAGTTAAAGCGAAAATGTATTGGAGGTTATCACTTGGAACTAAGGAAAAATATAGTTAGAAAAAATGTAAACGTGTTTTTGTTAGCCAATGAAATAACATTATTGAGAATCTGTAAGTTTTCAAACTCTGTCAAGTGACATATTTCTAGTTTTTCATCCAAAATGTCATGACGTTTTAAAGAAATAGATATATCACTAACCTTTTTTTTTTCTTGCGGGGGGAAACCTTCAAAAGGCTCCCGGCCTTATGAGGGTTTATAAGACCGGGGAGTGTGGGATTTTTACCGCACCAAAACCACCCCGTTGGTCACCATCAGCACACAAACAGGGACTTCTGTTACCTCTTAAAGAACAAGCCAGAAGCCCCCCTGTGCATCGCTCGTTAGAGCACATTTCGGAAAGACTGTAAAGAGGTCTCCCCTTATACACAGCAGCATTGACCAGTGCTGCCGTCAGAATATATCACTAACCTGGGTTCCGGTTTCGGCTTCTTAAGATCATCAGAATCGGTGGTGGAGCAGGCCAGGCCAGCCATCTCGATCACGCCGTCTCTACTCCCATCACCCAGTCTTCGCGGTTCTGGGGCCCTTGGTCTTTCTCTTCTCCTGTTACCCAGATATAATGCTTAAAATCTTTGATCATGTATACCCATTTGATTAATTTAATAAATGCATTTATAAGTCACATAATATTACAAAACTGTATGTTAGTTTGTAAGCAGATTTTTATGATATCTGCAAGTACTGCATTTCAAGCAAATAAAAAAAAAACTATTTTTGTTAGACCAAGAGTATTCATGTGTTGATAATCAACAGGATATACAGGTGGTTGGTACCGAGACCGAGAAAAAAAACGTGATTGGGGAATGCAGATACCAAGCAGCAGATTTATCTTTTAGTTTTTCTAAAATTACCAGTTTTCTTCTTCAAATCATCATAATTATTTTAAAGGACTCGTCCAACACATTATTAGTGGCCTTGTAAGAGTATGTCTTCGCTAATGTAAAGAGATAATAAGAGCTAATTTTATAACATACCTTGACGACCTCCTTGGTGGAGTGGCGTAAACCGTTTTCAAGGTAAATAGGTCAATGACATCACCAGCTCTGCTGTCCCGGTTTCTATCCAGCCGGTTCCTGAATCGATTACACAAGTGCTTTAGCTACTTCAGAGAGCTTCAGCGTCGTCACAGGTGTCGTCAATGGACCAAATAAAACAATACAATGTCACTTTAAAAACAAGAACTCAAATTTTGGGATAGTTCGGCAAGAAATGGTTATGGTATCTCAAAATTCAAATATCATTTATGTTGGTCATGTGATAGTGAAATCTATCACCCTTGGGCCCCCGTGGCACGGGGGTTTCTTAACATATTATTTGTGTACCTACCTATGAGACCTCGACCTGGTCCTCTTAGCCCTGCTGTGCATGTTCTTGGCCCTGCGAGCCGTGGCGCAACCCTGGAAGATCCTCTGGGCGCAGCTGCAGCAGAAGATCACGCCCTTGAACACCTCAGCATTCTGGAGATCTGTCTCGCTGCAAACGTCTGGGAAAAGTTGGTATAGTTTCAGAAATAAATTATATTCTCTCACTAGTACCTAGATGTTCAAAGGAAACTACATTTAGGATTAGAAGAAATTATTGCTTTGGGCGATGAGCAATGGAGACCCAGGAGAACGCAGAAATAAATTCTTAAGTACTATTTGGGGAAATCGATGTGTAAAGTACCTATGGTTATTTAGCAAATAAATGTAGTGGATGTTTTCACTTGAAGTACGTAAATGAGTTTCTATTAGCTAGTTTCAATCATGCAGGCAGACTAACAAAAATTAAAAAAGAATCCTTAGTTTTTTGTCACGCAGAAGCTTTGCGTTTTAGGAGAATGAGAAATTTAAGGCACTACTTTTACAGATAATATGGATTGACCCGTTTTTTTATTAACTCCTGTTTACATCTGGAATAACCAGTGTGTAGTGAGTATCTGCGGTTACCGTGTACTGTAAATGCAGTAGGTATCATTTGCAGATGATTTTGAGGTACTTACAACACTTGTGACACTTCTTGTGGTAGCTGAAGCCTTCTCGTACCGTGACCTCGTCCCGAGAGACAGGACTCTGACAGTGTTCACACACCCCGCAACTGTTACATACAATTATAATAATTATAACGATTACTTATGTGAAGTAATTATGAGATACTTTGTTTCCCTAAAATGGGTTGTGGAGGTCATATAGGCAGTCGCTCCGTATAAAATACGGTATTCAGCTAAATCCGGTTAGACTGGTAGCCGGCCCCAACATAGTTGGGAAAAGGCTCGGGAATGATGATGACTTATCTGAAGTAAGAAGGCTTGTAATAATATTAGGTACCTATAGGAAAACATCGTGAGGAAACCTGGATTCCAAAATTTGGGATCTTAAAATGCCCACAGAGAGCAAGCGTGGTGATCAATACTCGTGCCTTCTCTATATGGGGAGAGGCCTGTGCCCAGCAGTGGGAAGTTTAGGTATAGGCTGCTATAATCATTATTATGCATGCCTTCTGCTTAGCCATTTACCAAGCTATTTTGGGGTCGGCTTCCAGTTTTACCGGATTCAGTAAATTAATATCATAATAATAATAATATTCCAAGACAATTCACACACGGTAATCTGATCCCAAGCTAAGCTCTAAAAGAGCTTGTGTTATGGTAACCAGACAACTGATAAACATACTTATAAATTTCTAAATACATACATATTATAGATAAATTACACCCAGACACAGAACAAATAATGATCATGCTCATCACACAACATTTGTCCAGGGTGGGAATCGAACCCACGACCTCCGGTATAGCAGTCAGGGTCACTAACCACAAGACCAACAGGCCTGTCAAAATATATTAAGCTATTAGGTAGAGGAGGGATAAAAGTCACGTAATAAAAAGAGTAGATGTAAAGGGCAGAACAGGCAAAGGAAGACCAAAAAAGGGATGGATAGATTGTGGTAATGATAAGAAAAAGAAAGGACTGAAGTAATACTCGCTAACTCGCAACTATTTCAGAACTGAGCAGGGAGAAAATTAATAATGTAAAATATCTGGCAATATTAAACTGCCTCGTTGGCCTAGTGGTGCTAAGCACGCCTGCTACGCTAGAGGTCTTGGGTTCGATTCCCGGGTCGACCAAGGTGTTATTGGGTTTTTCTATGAAATTCTCAGTAGCAGGTCGGAGTTTGGATTTGTGCCCGGTTAGTGGCAATAGGCTCGCCCCCTATTACATGGGACCTAAAACATATCGGCGAACTGTGGGTGTACATTGGTACGCCTCTGCCTACCCCTTCGGGGATACAGGCGTGATGATATGTAATATATTAATTTACGCTATTTATGGCCTTTCCCTAAAATTTACCATTTACGCTAGTTGAATTAAGTTTATAACCTCTTGCTTAAAACGAATGGTAGGTAGAATGAGTATAAAAGTAGGTTAGTTACAAGATATATGATACTTACGCCATCATGCTATATTTTTCGATTTTTTTTATACTTTCTTCTACATTTTTATAACGAAAGTTTTCACTGAAAATTTATCTTTATTTATTTATAGATTTTTATAACAGTTTTTCTTTGACAGAACGAAAAGAATTATAGTGACATTGACAGTTTATGATAGAAACTTACTATGGTAAATATTGGAAGTTGAAAGAAGTTTTATTAAAAAAATATTTATTTTTTGGTTTTGTGTTAAATAATAATCCTGCATATAAACGTACTAATGCTGGACACAGGCCTCTTCCCATATAGAGAAGGCACGAGCATTGATCACCACACGTGCTCTCTGCGGGTTGGCGATTTCAGATCCCAATTTTGGAATCCAGGTTTCCTCACGATGTTTTCCTTCACCGTCAGATCAGAAGTGTCTTAGAATAATAAGGATAGTAAATTGAAATTTGAAAAATGCCACATTGGTACTTGCCTGGGTACGAACCTGCAACCTCGTGGAGTCGTGGATACAAATCCGTTGACTGAACCGCTAGGACACCACGATTTGTGCTAAGCGCACAATATATTTAATGAATTTCCCAGGAATATACCACCTTCTCTTCTTACTTAAAAACAAGTGTCTCCGTCGATTTTTTTAGACTCCTAATACATTTTAAAGATCTTTTAATGTATATTGGACAGTTTAAAGATAAATCTAGTTAGGAAAAGAAGTCAATGAAACAAAAACCGTTAAATTTTTCAAAATTTTAATATCATATAAAAACGAAATACATAAATATAGAGCTTTATATTAATACAATTTAAAGAGAACCTTTTTCCAGCACCATAAGGTTTAAATTCAAAGAGCAGTGTCATTATTCGGCCGTTAAGAAATGATTTTCTGACAGGTAATAGTCAAGAGTATAACTTATATTTTAACGAGTTTACTCTTTTTTGTAGGACAAATAAGTGACAGTAAATAATGTTTAGTAAATGTCCGCTATATTAAAATAACATCTTCCTGTTGGCTTCCACCTGTCTGGAAAGTATTCTCTTAGCGGCCGGACTATAATAATAAAAATGTTCTTAAAATGTAACAGTAAGTGAATTTTCAATTTATTCGCGACTTTTTGACCTTTTTGTAAATAAAGATTTAATGACACTGCTCATAATTTAAAAGATTTATATAAGCATAATAATATAATATCACATACAGTGTTTTTGTGCGATACAAAAATATAATAAACAGTTTTTTTTATTAATATTAAATTTTTTAGAAAAAAAAAAACTGCATAAAATAAAAAATCTAAAGTGGTAAAAAATGTGTACAAAATACATTTATTTGAGATAGTTAAAAACGCTAAGCGTGTATTGTAGATAACTTTAAATATATTACATATACTAATTTAATTAAAAATTACCATTTCCAACAAGGTTTTTTAGTGACTTTAAATATTATTAACCTTGACCAAGAAAAGCAAAATAAAAAGTTTTGCCTTTTATAAAAAAATAATATACAAAAAAATATATTCTTGATATCAACGTTTCAAATCACTCAAAAAATATTGAAGAAAAAAAAATCACTATTACATACAAAATCATTACACTTGCAATAAATCTAAAATATAATAAAAATACAAAAAAGAAGCTTACATTACTAAAATTATTTATTTTTAATAAAGTTTTGCATTTACGATTACTGGCCGTCAAAATGCGGGGTTTTAGTTAAATATTTAACTGTTATATTATATTAAGTACTGGTTGATTTTTATTAAAGAAAATCTAAAAAAAAAAATGTTTTCTAAACAAAAATGTAAGCAGTTTAAGGGTTAAACTACGGTTTGTTTCTTAAAATATAATTTAAACCCATCATTTTTTTTATAAAAAAGTAAAAGAAAGAAAAAAACATAGTTTATTGTTTTTGAGATCAAATTCACATAAAATACAGAGAGGAATACCAATTGAGATCATAATTTGATAAAAGGTACAAAATGTAAATCTTTTTAAAAGGATTTTTCTAAAATCACAGAAATTTAAAATCGAGACAAAAATATTTTCTTCCAAATATTTTTAACTACAAAATACTCTAAGACTATATAATTTCAGAAATACTGGCCCCAAAAATATTGCTTATTAAAATCTAATTTTATACTAAAACTAACAAAAATCTATTTTATATTAATATTAATTATCTAATTACATAAACATTTGAAACAAAACAAGTTACAATAAACATTTATTTTTAATAATCATAATAAGTACAAAAAATAGGAAAAAGTTTTTTTTTATAATTATTACTAATATTGCAACTACTGCCCTGTAAATCTTACTTTTAAGGGAACTTTGAGCATTACTATACAATTTATTTAAATATCATAAACCATGCCAAAACCTTATTTAACCGACTAAAAAAAGGGGTACTTTATCACAATCACAAAACATGCAAATAAGTAATCAATTTGAGCTTTCAATTTTTTTTACAAAGTTATTTTTTTTGACCCCATTGGGGGTCTTTAATCATCAATCACTACACTACAATCAGATACAGATCGAATGTTCACTTATCATTTAAGTCACCTTTTTTTTAAATAAATCTATTTTGTTATTTACTTACAAGTATTTAATAAACAAAATCACTACGTGCATAAAAACCGTGACTTTTGACCCCCAAAAACTATGGTTTACGATATTTATCATTTCGAATTACAATTTATTAATACATAAATTCTGATCAGAGATCTTTAACAAGCATAAACTTAATAAAAATATACATTACTATGTGTAATAGGTACAAATCACCCCCTTATAATTCTTAGTTAGACCCCCTTATAGATCTCAGTCACCGTAATCTTAGTTACAAGACCCCATTATAGACCAAGTCTATTATAAACGCTTGAGCGAGATTTCTATTTTTTATCACCCCCAATGCTTTACATATATGTAATAGGTACAAATGACCCCATAATCTTAGTTACAAAACCCCATTATAGACCAAGTCTATTATTAACGTTTGAGCGAGATTTCTATATTTTATCACCCCCAATGCTTTACATAAAGTAATATCTATACAAAACAATACTCCTACTAACTTTTAAACTATCGCGCTGCATGTTTATAGTAATATTATAAACGGGAATAGGGATTATGACAATTTTTTTTATTTTTAATCCATCTTTTAGATGATAAAAAAAATATTAGACACGTATTTTTTGTTTCTTCCCGTGAACAAAGAATTATGAAGATACAGCGATTACAATTCTTGCGTGACGTCACGTCTACGCACAAATTGTACATAGCCGTGACGTCACAAGCCCCACTCCTGAACTTTAAAGCGGTTTATCTACGTATTTTTTATTGATTTGATAAATAAAAAAACACGTGTCTGTTATATTTTGATTATCTAAATGACGAACCAAATAAATTTTGACTTTTCATACCTAGTCATCTACCCACCTTCATTCTGCTTGCGACCACGGCCGGTGTAACCCGGTCGAAACGTCAAGCCCTAAAGGTATTTATGCATGTACGCGCTAATCCCCGTCCTATAATACTACTATAAGAATACCTTATTTAATCGAAACTCTGAGACGTTTGTAAAGTCTGTCTGTCTCTACATTACACCTTCATGAAAAGAGACAGCAAGAGACTTAACGGTCACTTAAAGTTGAGTGGCCGTTATTGCAATTTCATTACTTATGTAATTTATAAACAATATGTATAGGAAACATAATTATTTAGGTACTTGTTTAGGGCTAGGTTTTAGGCGCGAATGGTTTTTTAGTCTGATTATTTATCTCTTATTTTTTTCTTTTAAATGGGCTCATCGTCTTAGCGTGTCGATAAATGGCAATATTATATTTTCCCGGACCAGCACTCAGCTACGCGGATAGCATTGTCGGAATGGGCTCGGGAATAAATATAAAATTTATTATTCCATCGGTGTCCGAAGAAAAATAGATTTTCTAAAGCATTAAAAACACCTATATTTTTTTAATTTATGTGTAAGAGTGTATTATAACCAGTCGCGCCTAATTAGCCAACGAAATCATTTACTTATTACTATAAAAATATTATTTATAACATACATACTATTTTACAAAATAATAAAATATAACTAAATTAACTTAAAATAATTGTAGTGTATATTACTGGCCTTAATTAAGGATAATGCCACATTACATGTTAATTATAAATAAAGGATTGGTTTTTTATTGGTAAATTTTTATTTTGTGAGATATTTCAAAATATTTTGAAAGGTAATTTCAATTATGAAAAGAGACTGAAATAAGTAAAAAATTGGTAAAAAGTACCATAACTGAGTCAGATACAGTAAAGACAAACCATAATCCAAAAAAATGAAAAAAAAAATTAGAAAAAAGTTAATATCAGAATTTGCAAGACACGAATATTTAAATAGCCCAAGTGCACTTGCGTATATAATTGAAACAATTACTATTGAATCAATGATTCGGAATTCAGCGAGTATTTGACCTTAAGCAAAAAAAAACATGTGGAAAAATTCATGTTGAAAATATTCACAAATAAAATTATTTACCAACAAAACTTAGGATATCCTTTAGTCAGAATAATATAAGGTCAGTACACCTTATATTATTCTATATTACGTAATTTATATTAATATATATATAATAATATTGTCATATCGTTTGAGCAATCGATCACAATATAATGCCCTTAGGTACTTATTTGTCATTTTAAATAACAGTTTATAAGCCATACTAGAATAAGTGTATTTATACATAGTAAATTAAAAAAAAACACTAAAAAAAACATTTTTTTTTTATTAAGTTGACCCCATTTTGTGTCTTTTGGACCCCATACTAGAATAAGTGTATTTATACATAGTAAATTAAAAAAAAACACTAAAAAAAACATTTTTTTTTTATTAAGTTGACCCCATTTTGTGTCTTTTGGACCCCACTAGATTTTTTTATGGTTAAAAGATTCCAGTTTCATTATACCTAAAAATAGGTAATGTATATTTAGTTCTGTATATTAAGCACATGTTTTTTATATGACGGGCCTGTTGGTGTAGTGCTTAGAGACCCTGACTGCTAAACCGGAGGTCGTGGGTTCGATTCCCACCCGGCACAAATGTTTGTGTGATGAGCACGATCATTTGTTCGGTCTGGGTGTAATTTATCTATAATATGTATTTATTTAGACATATATAAGTATGTTTACCAGTTGCCTGGTTACCATAACACAAGCTCTGCTTAGCTTGGGATCAGACAACCGTGTGTGAGATGTCCTGAAATATTATTATTATACATATAACCCCATAATTTTGTAAATATTGACCCCTCAATAATTTTGGGTTTAAAATGTTCCACATATTCGTTATAACCCCAAGTATGTATATGAATATAGTTCTGTATGTTATTATAATTAACTCATGTATAAAACACTTATTTTAGCATAGATTTTTACATCATTAATGAGTTTTATTTTCACACCAAAGTGTGGTTTCAGAATTCTTTAACTTTTCCCTCATTTTAATATCATTTTTGCAATGTGTGCAAGTTTAAAATGTAATTAATTACTTATTGCATAACACTGAAATTTATGCTTTACTGCAACAGGTATACAGAAATATGTGTTTCTGCTAAAGTAGGGTGAGAATGAAATACTTATGTGTTTTTAACCGACTTCAAAAGAAGGAGGTTCTTAAGTCGACAGTACGTTATGTATTATTGTTAAGCTATTTCCGGCCATTTTGGATCTATAAAAAAAGTTTAGCCTGCGATTGAGTAAGTTTACAAGGTGATCCCATGGCTTTTAAAATTGCTGCGTAATCAATTAGGCTAAAACGTAAATTTATATACATTCTGAGTCTTTTTTTATGTTTGCTGTTGAACTATGTCTTCCCAATTTATGTATTTTTATATGCAGTCCCAAATGGTCTAAGAATACAAGAAAATATTTGTGTTAATATAGTAAAGTAGTAGTGTTGGGTAATTTCAAGATGCAACGATTGAAATTTGTAGGTAGGTATTTGAAGTATGTCAATAAGCCTTTTTTAATGTCTTCTCATATGAAGGCCCAAATGGTCGGATCTAGCGAAGGACCGCCTGCATAAAGGGCAGGTGAAGGGCCGGTGGCCGGTGTGCTTGCGAGTGTGTTTGTAAGATATATAACATAGTGAACTGCAGCAATCAGTGTCTTCTCATATGAAGGCCCAAATGGTCGGATCTAGCGAAGGACCGCCTGCATAAAGGGCAGGTGAAGGGCCGGTGGCCGGTGTTTTTGCGAGTGTGTTTGTAAGATATATAACATAGTGAACTGCAGCAATCAGTGTCTTCTCATATGAAGGCCCAAATGGTCGGATCTAGCGAAGGACCGCCTGCATAAAGGGCAGGTGAAGGGCCGGTGGCCGGTGTGCTTGCGAGTGTGGCGGGTCAGCTCGTCGGAGCGAGCAAAACGCCATTCGCAGCCTGCCCAGCCGCAGGAGTAGGGCTTTTCGCCTGGAAGTAGAAGAAAAATATGTGAGAAAGATTTTTGAGAGGATTTCGATAAGGTTTAAGATACATTAAGGATTTTTTGGTTGAATGAGAAAGCTTTTTTGTAACTGCATATTATATTACAGGACTTCAAATTGCATAGTGCAAGTAGAAAACACTCTGCTCGTAAGTTAGAGAAGAATTTTTAAATAAATATTAAAGAAGACAAAGCAAATATATGGAATGGATAACTTAAGAAATGAATGCTTAATTAAAACTAAGGAAAAAATGCACTAAGGTAGATTGACATTTTTGGAGATAAACTATTAGGAAAAAATCTAATAAAGGAAAACAAAGATTAAGTATACCATTTCAAATTCTGAAAATTGTCAAGAGTTTGTTAAAGAGCATTTTTCTAAATGGATTTTCGTACTGCGCAAAAAACCATATAAAGAATTTATTTTTCTTCTTAAATGATCTAGGAGTGATAAAAATAAGTAACAAAACTCACCAGTATGAGTCCTCTTATGAGCCTTAAGATGCGAGCTCTTAGTATACACCTTATGACAGCCAACTACATCACATTTATGTAACCTCCGTCGACTCTGTCCGTCATCATTATACTCCTCTTTCTTCAACTCCAGTTTTGGCGGTAAATTGTTCAGGGAATCTGAGAGAGCATTTTGTATGGCAGTGTTGAGCAGAAAGGTTTTAATTTGAGCGTCTGTGGGTTTGGGCATGAATGGAATTATGGGGAGGTACGGTTTTGATAGCTCTAGGGGGAGGGAGTGGGGGGGAGTCGGTGGTTTGAGTCTGTAAGAGAAAATAGAAAATGGTTATTAAGGCCGTATAAAATCTGTATAGATAATATTAATCTGTATAGATTTAAATTAAGTCTGAAGTCTCAATTCATTTTTTAATTTCGTAAGTAATAGAGAAAAAATGCATAACAACAAAATGTTTTTTAAGCTTTTTTTTTGTGACTATAACTTTATGCAAGCGAAAGTCTCTAGTTTAATGAAAAATAACAAAATTTTATCTTTTTATACGAGCTACGCTGTTGCTACTGTTTACTATTAGTCATGGTTGCCTGGAAGAAATTATTTGTGCAAAATAAAAAACTAATAAAATAGGTTTTTTAACACAAGAAAATATTCTTATAAGTAACAACTTTAGTTATATATCTGCTAGCGACTACGGCCGGTGTAACCCGGTCGAAGCGTCAAGCCCCAAAAAAAGGTATTTATGCATGTACGCGCTAATAACCGTCAATTATAAGTACCAACTTAGTTACAAATAAAAGAGACTTACTTATTAATATGGTGTTTCGGCCGTCTTGCGCTTCTGAGATCTGGGCCTATTTTTATTTTCGGTAATTGATGATTTGAACTGAAATTAAGATATTTATTTTTAGTATAAAACTCTTAAATAAGATAAAAAAGGAGTATACATAAAATTTGTAACAAGATTAATTATAGCTTTAATATCAAGTAGTTATTTCCAATATTTTGTAGTATAGAGCTTATTTATCTTATATATAAAAATGAATC